>JALIGW010000002.1:46240777-46840777 GCA_023053685.1 Diadophis punctatus similis | reverse complement strand
ATTATAGTACTTTCCCTGGTCAGGAATACTCACACAGCAAGAAGTTAATGAGATGGTCATGATTAACTTGCCTTATTGAATTTAATGGACCTGCTTCAGTAAGCTTGCTAAGACTGGATTCATGCCAGCATATTGTGTAATAATGGAAAATAAAAAGTTTGTTGAAAAAGTTTTACCTATGTACTTATTCTATTCTGGTTTAATAATAAGGGAGATCACATGTTAAAAACAAATACGTTTGTAATTATTAGCCATTTTCTGAATGTTGGAAGGTTATATTATATAAAATAAATAAATTCAAGCATATTGGCACCCTTTTCATATGACAAAAATTGTCCATGAAAACTAGTATTATGCTGAATTTTCACTATGTTTCAACTTTCTCCTGCTCATTCAAGAGATGGGGATGATGTTGAAGTAGAATCTGAAGACTAATAGTATGCTAAATTTTGTCATTTGAGGATGAGGACAGGAACATCATTTTGCTTTATGGTTGTGTAGGTACTTGTTTGTTTTTTGTTTCCTATTTGTTAACATTGAAAATGGATCCATACATACCAAAGTGATGCATGCATTCCCTTTCTTCTTTATTTACCTAGTCACCAATATTGCATCATCAGAAGTTCATTTCAAAAGATATGCATTTATCTAGAGCTGTGGTGGTGCAGTACAAGAGGTGGGTTCCTCCCGATTCAGACTGGTTTGCCCAAACCGGTAGCGACCCACTGGTGATGTCACAATGATGTCATGGAACCAGTTCAGTCGGTGCCAGTCCATGGGCACCGCCACCTTTTTTTAATTTATTTTTTAATTTTTTTAATTTATTTTTTCTTCTGAGCATGCGCAGAAGCTGAGTTTCTGGCACTGTGCATGCGTCGCCATCTTGCTTTTTGGCTTTTTTGGGAGGGGTTCTGAATTTTTTGGTACTGCACATGAACACGCGCGCAAAGTGTGCGTGTGACCACAAGGCGCAGCCACGTGGCGTGGGAGGAAGCGAACCGGCAGCAAGGTAAGTTAGAACCCACCCCTGTGCAGTACTGCAGGCTAACTCACTGCTCAGTTCGATTCTGAGAGGCCTAAGGTTGACTCGACCTTCCATCCTACTGAGGGCAGGAAAATGAGGACCCAGATTATTGGAAGTAATATGTTGACTCTGTAAACCACTTAGAGAGGGCTGTAAAGCACTGTAAAGCAGTATATAACTCTAAGTGCTATTGCTATTACTATTTATAAAGAATATGCAACTTACTGAACAGCATTCCAACATTGTGGAAATAGGAAATGTACACTAAAATAAGTATGAATTTTCATGTAACTTCTTTTTTAAAAAACAACTCAGCATAAAAGTGTGATAAAACTATAAACCTGGAAAAAAACGAGCAACTGAAAAAATAGTAGGTTCAACTTTTTCCTCATTTCATAGTTTGCATATAAATATTATCAAACCCACCTATCAAATAATTTATTATAAATCAAACTCTGTGCATATCCTGTTTTAATTGCTTAATCAAATCATTTGTGTTGACAGTGTTGTCTGCAGTGGTGGTAGGAATTGATTCTCATAAAATTCAAGGTAGACTACAAAAATGTTGTGCTTAGGCAGGATTGCACTAATGTTGAGATTAATAATTGATCTATTAGATCTCATTCAGGGCATTTCACAAAGCCCATTATACCTATATTTTCTGTACACTCAGTAAATTTTGCAGCTCTTAAACCCCATCAAAAGAAAAAATAAACCCTAAAAGCCATAACACATCAATACATTAATATTTATGTACCTCTTTTCATGACAAACATTCCAAAATGTTCAATAGTAAAATAAAGTGAAATAAAGTCTGACCATAAGATTAGGTCTCTGAACCTGGTCAGGTCAGACAGTTTAGTCTAGGAGTTAAGGCAACTAGGCTGGAAAGTGGGAGATCTTGAGTTCAAGTCCCACCCTAGCCATGAAAGACATCTGGGTGACTTTGGGCCAGTCATTCTGTCTCGGCCCAACCCACCTCACAGATTTGTTTTTGTGGTGAAAATAGCAAGAGGATGTGTTAAATATATTTACCACCTTGAGTTATTTTTAAAAATGATCAAGGTGGGATACAAATAAATAAATAAATTTCAAAAGGTAAAGCAAAGTAACTTGGTTGGTGAATATGGTGAATATTGATCAGTTCACACAGGGAATGGTGGCAGACCTTCTCCTAATATCTGAAGTTTAACAGGTCATGTTTTGAATAAATAGTCAATGCCCAGAATAATAAACAGTATTTACCACCAAAATTCAATTACATTTTTTTTTAAAAAAAATAGAAATTATATAGAGGCAAATTATCATTAGATATAAACATTGAGAAAACCTGTCTTGCAGATTTTTAATATATATATATATATATATATATATATATATATATATATATATATATATATATATATATATATATATATATATATATATATATATACATATATATATATATATATATATATATATATATATATATACATACATACATACATACATACATACATACATACATACATACATACATACATACATACATATATATATATATATATATATATATATATATATATATATATATATATATATATGACAGAACATACATATGCTTATATAAAAACATATTTTAGACAACACATGAGCACAGCTCCTAAGGGCCTTAGGAACAATACCTGCAGCTCAAAACAGCACTTGATCATAGATAGAGTAAGTCATCCAAGACTCAAGATCTACACAGACCAATCTGAGCATAGGGTATATTTTCTGAAGAACTCAATACGACTGTGAAAGACAACACTGGAAGTCAACTCATTGTACATAAATGGCCATCAAGTGCAGTGCATACCAAGGTGATGCACTGTCCCTATGGCTGTTCTGCATAGGTTTGAACCTGCTCAGTCAGATGACCACAAGGACCGGATATAAGAATAAATTCAAGAGTGAAACCACCATCACTCTACATCGAATACATCAAGCTGAATGCAACAGTGAATGACATATTGACTTGTGATCCATCTGGCATAGAATTATAGTGAGGACATTGGGATATCATGCAGCCTGGAGATATATGGCCAGATGGCAGTAATGAGAGGGAAGGCGATGGGATAGAACTAGCAGCAGGTCGCATAGCAAACATACAGAGCAGCTACAAGTATCTTGGTATCCCACAATCATATGGCAACTATGAGAAGGCAAGGAAGACAGTAATATTTAAGTACTACCAAAAGATAAGACAGTTCCTGAAACCAAACTCAATGAGAAGAACAAAAACTATGCCATTAACATAAAGACCCTGCCAGTCATCAGATAATCTACTGGTGTAGTGAGATCTGGCCAAAGGAGGACATGGAGGTTGCTGATGTGAAGACAAGGGAGCTCCTCATAATGTGTACACAAACATATACACAAACCCACATACTAGACAGAGAGAAAGAAAAGACAAAATCACAGTTATTCTTTTTTATGTAATAGTAATTCATCAATAAAAAATCTGGAAGACCAGTTTTTTCAATGTGGATTTCTAATAATAAGATTGCCTCTTTATAATATTCATATATTGAAAAAATGTAATAAAATTTTGGTAAGAAATAGCATTTGTGTGGACTTTCTCTCCATTTTTATTAATGTTATAATAAATTAAAGTAGGCAAACTACAAATAACAAATGCTATAAATGTGATATTGGCAA
This sequence comes from Diadophis punctatus similis, assembly GCA_023053685.1. Taxonomy (NCBI): domain Eukaryota; kingdom Metazoa; phylum Chordata; class Lepidosauria; order Squamata; family Dipsadidae; genus Diadophis; species Diadophis punctatus. Next base: position 46,837,071 of record JALIGW010000002.1, on the reverse strand, counting down.
AAAAAATAGTGAAAAAGTTGTTAAATATTAACAAGAATATCAATTACTTGTAAATAAATATGCTGATCTTTTATACCTCACATAATTTCCAGGTGTACTAGCACTGTGTAGCCTCTCAGAGTTGTTAAAATCTGAGAAACTCCACTGTGAAAATGTAGCATAAAATAAGCTGGGTGAGAATTTTGTTTGTTCTTTTTTAAAAAATCAGAGACTAGAAACTATTTAAATCCCTAAGTATTCAACCATATGTGGTAGGCAGATAGAACATGTTTGCACATTGTAAACAGACATATAATAAGTATATCTAATAAACATGGTTGAGAATTTTCCTTGGATCATATCTTGGTAAGAATTCATCAAAGTTCACAAATTCTTTCAATTCAAAATATAGGAAAGATGACATTTTAAAAAGAAAACTCCCAAAGATGAGCTAAAGCAAAATCAAAAGATTTGTCTATGTATACAAGAAGAGGAACTGATATAAACAACTAATTTGTATATTAAATACCTAAAATACAATATAATTGGCCTGGAAATAATATTAGGTTTGGTATCAAATAAACTTTCTGGGACTCCTAGTGCTAATTGGGGGAATCAGTGCAGAATCAACAAGATCCTTGGTGCCTTCTGAGGTTGTGGTTTTCTTGCAGATATTTTATAACCAAACTAGGTAACACCATCAATGCTACTGTGGCAATGATGATGTTACCTAGTTTTGTAATGAAATGTCAAAGGACCCTATAATTCAATCATGATCTATGAATATTCGATTCAATGAGTCAAAAGTGAAAAAGTTGAACAACAGATCACGCTTTAAATAGGAGAGGGGACCATTTGAAAAAAGCTACATAAAAAGTAAAGATGAAGTGACTAGATTTATCTGGACAAATGCAATTCATATATTACTCCATCTCAAACTGAGAAGATGCAGACTGGGAATGAATGCAGTTGGTTTTAGAATTTAGGAAATGCATTATGTGTACTCATCTCACTAAATTTTACCTAGCTGGACATTTTACATGGACATACTTTAATTTTTCTTTGGAACATACAGAGGCATACAAAGAAATGTTTGATCAATCTTGATTCTATAGTTATAAAATAGTACCTTATGAAATGATAGCAGCCCTGTATTTAAGAGGTTTTCTATATGGAGCATTGATGCAATAAGTATACCCCATCCCATCCCATCCCATCCTATCCTACCCATATTATTTTTAAATAATTTTCCATGGTGGATATTTTTGGATTAATATCTGCCTATTCCAGGTTGGGAAGGGTTTGGTAGGTGGACAAAAATGCCAAATCCTGTCTAAAAATCTGGATGATTATGTGACAACCATAATAATTTCAACCATTTCTTATCCATGTACAGCAGATATAGAAAGTCTACACACCAGGGGTGAAATGTTACCATTTCGGCCCGTTTCGGGCATACCTTAGCAGTGGGCGCTGGTGTTTGGAGAACCGGTAGTGGCGGCAGCGTGAAGCTCCGCCCACCCACCCAGATGCCGCCATTTTCTTTTTTTCACCCTCTGCGCATGCAGACAGTGAGAAAGCACATACGTGAGCAGAGCGGGGGTGAATCAGTGCACACGTGCACTTCCGAACCGGTAGGAAAGATAAGTAGATTTCACCGCTGCTACACATCCCTGTTAAAATGCCAGGTTTTTGAGATATAAAAAAATCAGATTAAGATAAATCACTTCAGAATTTTTTACACATTTAATATAACATATAAGCTATACAATTCTAATGAAAAACAAACCGGAATATTTTAGGGGGGGCATAACAATAAAATACTTGCAATGACGTGGTTGCATAATTGTGCACACTGTTAAACTAATACTTTTTGAAGCACCTTTTGATTTTATGACAGCATTCAATCTTTTGGGTAGGAGCCTATCAGCATGGCATGTCTTGCCTTTTGGAATCTCTGTCCACTCTTCACTGCAAAAATGTTACCAACCACAACAAGGCTTCCTATATTCCAATTGCCTTATAGATTACCATCTATCTGTGCACTAATCTTTTCCTTGTCCTACAACAGTGGTTCCCAAAGTGGGCGGTACCGCCCCCCAGGGGGCGGTGGGAACCCTTAGGGGGGCGGTGAGAAGCAAGGGTGGCAACAGGGGGGCGGTGAGAGGGGCCAGGGGGGCTGTAGGTGGTTTGCCATGTTTTTGCATTTGAAGCTCCCTCGCGTTCCTCGTTCTTGTGTGCAGGGCAGCCCATTCTGAAAGAAAACGCGAGACGTTTTCTTTCAGAATGGGCTGCCCTGTACCCAAGAGCGTGGAATGCGATGGAGTTACAAGTGCTAGGTATGATACCTGTCTCGCGGCCCGCCCAGCCCCCACCCAGCCCCCACCCAGGCTCCGCTCCGCCATGCCCCGCATGACTGGTCACCCCAAACTGCGTCCCACCGCACATCCTACCTAGCACTTGAAGCTCCCTCGCGTTCCTCGTTCTTGGGTGCAGGGCAGCCCATTCTGAAAGAAAATGCAAGACGTTTTCTTTCAGAATGGACTACCCTGCACCCAAGAGCGTGGAATCGATGGAGTTACAAGTGCTAGGTACTGAGTGCGGCACAGCGATGAGGGAAGCCGACTGCTCCTGAAGCTGCTTGGGCGAGTGCTCGCAGACCCGCAGGAAGGCCCTACTGCGGAACCTGCGTGTGCGTGGATTTTCCCGACCAGTATCCCTGTCGCCTAGCAACCCGGCGCACGCAATTCAGCGGGCTCCTTTCCGGCATGGAGCACCCGTGGATCTCGGCCCAGCTGCCCCCCCAACATCGACCCCACCAAGGCACCTGTGGCCTTCGGCCGCTGAGGCCTCCCCAAGCTCAATGAAGAGCTGCAGCACCCCGAGCTGCTGACGCGGCAGCCAGCCTTGATGGCTCTCTGCGACCTGGTGCATGACCCGGAGAACGCTTACCAAGCCATCGGCCTGGGTGAGCGGCAGTAGCCTAGCCACGGCTGGCGGGAGGGAAGGGAAGGGAGAGAAGAAGGAAAGAAAAAGGAAAGAAAGAGGGAGGGAGGGAGGTAGAAAGAAAGAAAGATGGTAGGAAGGAAGGAAGACAGAAAGAAAGAAAAAGATGGTAGGTAGGAAGGAAAACAGACAGACAGAAAGAAAGAAGAGATGGTAGGAAGGAAGGAAGACAAAGAAAGAAAAGAATGAAAGAAAAATAAAGATGGTAGGAAGAAAGATAGAAAGAAAAAGAAAGAAATAAGGGGGAAGGTAGAGAAGAAAGAAAGAATGAAAGAAAGACTTATGACCACAATTGAGTCTAACATTTTGGTTGCTAAGCAAGAGCGCTGTTAAGTGAGTTTCACCACACTTTACAAGTTGGCCACGCCCACCCAGTAACCTGACCACTAAGCCACACCCACCTGAGGGGGTTGGGCAGGGGCGGTGAGGATGTGTTTGTAGCACCAAGGGGGCGGTGGACTGAAAAAGTTTGGGAACCACTGTCCTACAAGTTCTTTTGCTATTTGATGAAAGGTGGATGGCTGCTGGGAAGAATATGTATAATACTTTTGTTTACGTCTTTCCTGAGGGAAATTCACCTGGTATCTGCACTCATGTTTTTTAGTCCTTAATTATATAAAAATATATAATTATCTATTTTACCCAGGCTCTTAACTTATAAAATAATTTCCCCTTTCTATGATTGTTTCAGCATGAGCATTAATTTTATTTTTGTGTTGTAAAATACTACAGCAGTTTGAAATAAAGTACACTTTAAAATGCTCTGAATGAATGATGAATGAACACCATCAAATCATAACTTTGATTGCAGTCTCAGTTCTTCTGCATGCTTATGTGAGCACAAGAGATCCCTACTGCATCACACTCAAGTTTCAGGTAATGAGGGACCAGATAACCTCTTAATCTGAATTATGTCCTACTTGATGCCATTTTTAGGTATAATAGTTCATCTAGACTTCTTTCCCTAGAGATTACATGCCACCATCTTAAGAAGATACTATATTTTAGATATAAAATATAGATATAAGTTGGTATAAAATGCTAATGAAATCTGACAAGATGAAATAATTTTGCTATAAAAGTCATTTACAATTAAACAGAATCTGAACCAATTGCCTATAAGGAATAAATGCTTATTTTGAGAGAGGGCCTCTAAAGATTTTAAAGAAACTAATAGCTGATGTATCTGTAAAAAGAATCCTGGGTAGAAGGATCATGGCAGCATCATATGTTTGATTTGTATTTCTTGATACCCATTATGACATGGGACAATTTTTTCAAATAAATGAATAAGAGGGAGTCAAAACCATAGGCAGGGAATATTCAGTGTCTGTGCATGTGTGTTCATCTAAATTAGGCAATATCAGATAGAGAGAAACTAATTGGAGGCTACCTCCAAGAAATGTTTCCTGCCCAAAACCAGATCAGGTGAATAAGTCTTATGCATCAGAATTAAAATTAATTGTAAGAATATTTTCAAGAGAAATGTGGCCTAGATAAAATTCCCCAATCTTGCAATGTAAGATTTTATCTTTAAAATTTTCTCTGGATAATGTGTAAGAAAAAAAATTGGGTACCCTTCTCCCATACTGAAATCTTCTAAGCTTATGGTAACCATATTTTCTTGCCAAAAATAAAGGAGTAATGTGAAAAAGAGAAAAATCTGAAATAGGTTTGTAACAATAAATATTTATTTATTTGTTTGTTTGTTTGTTTGTTTGTCAAACATGTACAAGATAGTAGGTGTTTGTATAAACATAACATAAGCAAAGAAGTACAGATAAATGAGGACAATAGGACAGTAAGACAGGGGCGGTAGGCACAGTGGTGCGCTTATGCACACCCCTTACAGACCTCTTAGGAATAGGGTGAGGTCGACTGTAGACAGTCTGAGGTTAAAGTTTTGGGGGTTTGGGGAAGAAACCACAGAGTCAGGTAGTGCATTCCAGGCATTGATCACTCTGTTGCTGAAGTCGTATTTTCTGCAGTCGAGTTTGGAGCGGTTTACATTAAGTTTGTATCTATTGCGTGCTTGTGTGTTGTTGCAGTTGAAGCTGAAGTAATCATTGACAGGTAGGACATTTTGGTATATGATTTTATGAACTACATTTAGATCAGATCGAAGGCAACCTAGTTCTAAATTGTCTAATCCCAATATTTCAAGTCTGGTGGAATAAGGTATTCTATTGCGAGCAGAAAAAAACATTGTAATTGCTTATGTATAACTTGGCTTTACAAGGTAAAATTCAAGAACAAAACCTAGGAAAACTACAAAAATCCATTTTGTAAAATTTTCAGAGGGTAATATTCTCTTGAAATACATATCTGTTACATGAATTTGACAACTGAACAATGTAAGTAGATTCTAGGTGCCTTACAATGGTCACCTGCAGCATTGTACTACAGCATTGAAAAGATGGGATTCATTTATATAAAGTACAGAAAGTTAAAAAAATAAGCCTAGTACTCATATAGATGTGTGTGTGTGAATAAATAATGTTTGTATTATATAATTACCGGTATATATAAACAATATAAAAACTCCCTTTTATGATCCTGTAATCCCTTAATTCAAGGTAGAGTTAGGGTGACTGGATGGAGATGAGTGTTTACTGGTTAGATGCCCTTCCTGACACCAAGTGGAGTTCATGGAGCACATATTTTTTTCTTTGTGCCCTAGAAGAGAAATATCAGCCACTACCTAGGATTGAACTCTCAACCTTCTGAGTGGGTGGTGAGTGTCTTCACCAGTAGGCCACCATGCCATTCTATTGTTCTAACAATATTGTATACCCTAAATTTTACTTTTTTCTATTTTATTTTTCTATTGTATTTTTCACTTATTTTAAAGCACTTTCAATTTTTTTTAGAAAAAATAATGTATCTATTTTTTTGTGGGGGGGGGGCTGTTCCCTTTTCCTTTTTTCCTTTTTCTGGTTTTTTTTAAAGTAAAAATATATTTAATATTGGAATTGTAGGTGGAGTTATGCTATTTGAATGGATTCTGACTGACAAGTTTGAAATGTAGAGTTTCAGGGTTTGTGAAGAAAAGCAGCTTTAACAGTGGGAAGCTTTCCCATCTTATGTTTCTGTAGTTCCTTATTAAGGACATACTACACAGAAATGATCCTAACTGAGAAATCTGAATTCAAATTAGAAACATATGTGCAACCACATTTGTGAAAGGACATTTCATATGAGGAGAGGGTAACATTGGTTTCTCTATTTTCTTTTGATTTTCTTTTGATTTTATTTTATTAGTCTTTTCTCTGCAATTAATACACACATGGTTAGAAAAAATGATAAAGCAGGAATATTTCATAGCAACATTGAATACAGGAATATTTTATAGCAACGTTCCTAAGTACAAAAGAAAAAAAAACACATGATAAAACATTTTTCCCTTCTGCCCCCACCCCTCCCCAATAAACCTTTGCCAAACCCCATCTTGGCATACACTTACCATATCAATGAAATTGAATACTAACAAAAACTTATGTTGCAATTTGTTGTCTGGCACTGAAGCAGTAAAGCAAAAAATATTATTGTGTTTCATTGTTGTACATAGCTAAGGAATAAGAAACTTCCCTTGTTTACCTCAGAAATAGTTTGGGGTTTGGTATAATTCCTTATAGATAATCACATATTCCTCAGGCATTTTTGCCAACATTTATATATTTTTAAAAAACTCACCATAATTGAATCTTTGCAAACTGGGAATGGAATAACTGGCATTTAAAAGAAATTAGGAATTGTAACATTGAGATCAAACATTCTGCTGCATCTGGAAAGTACTTTAAATCCTATAGTTCCCTGAATAGTTATTCTGAACCCCTTTAATGTGATAAGGATTTGTTTTAAAAGTATTTCAGATTTCTAGAATGAATCAAGATATATAAAAATATTAATGTTGTTACTAATTCTGATTTTAACTTTGATTAATACAAGGACTGATGGGAGAATGAAGGCATGGCATGAAGGCATGGCATGACATGGCCTGTGTGTATTAATTTAATTAAAATAATTGTTTTGCTGCAGGTTGTTAGATTAAACGAATAACAATCTGGGCATTTGGATAAAAGTACAAAGCACAAAGAAATCAAAGAAGTTTCTTGGGGTTATGATAACCACCCTAACAATAATGAAATCTCAAGGGCCTTCTGGATTTATCAGTGAATGCAATATTATAGTAAGAAAAGCATACTGGAAATTAGGAAAGTGAAGTATAACTACTGAGATACTTGATCCTGTTATATCTCTACTTAGACAGATTACAGTCACTGTTTTTTTTGTCACTGTTAAGTTCTTAATTTATTATAAAGATAAATAGTCTGTATTGAATGACAAGATGATTAATTTAAAGTGAGCAACAGAGTAAATTTTTGTCTATAAAAGCATGCTGTATTTCCTCCTAAACTTAACTGGAACTTGGAGTCTATTGACTTTTGACAAATCTTAGAGACTTAGCTTTCCTAATTAGGAACAACAAATAAATCCACTTTGGATTTTAATGGAACTGAATTTGCAAAAACTGTGGACTCTATCCACAGCAGATTTTTAGAAGTGATGGGACTTAAAAATAGTTGAAAGGTGAAAGACAGACATTTTGTTAACTTGTCATGCAATGGCTAGTTAATCTAATCCTATGTATTTGTTTATCATAAATCCTGGTATCCTGATTAGGTTCAGAGATTCTGAGTGGGTCACATCCAAACAATAAAGTGACCCAACACACAATAACAATAGCAATAGAGGCTATAAATTCCTGAGCTGTTCCTGACTCCATACCTAAGATATGGAGAATGAAGTATGAATCCAATATGAGAGCATTGTAAGATCAAATGCACAGCTCTTCTCTGTCTGAGATACCTGATTCTGTGTTGGTGTTGGTAGTGGAATTTGCCAAGCTTATGAAGAGAACTTCATCCTTACTTGCTGAGCTGGAATTGGCCCCAAAATCATGGACATTATCATTGCCATAGTTCTGACTTAAATTATCTATATATATTTTATTGGTACATTTTTATCTAATAAACATAAAAAGCTCAATATCTAAATGAACAGTGTGTTGTCTGAGTACAATTAGTTTTGAACAACAAAAATACAATAAACATAGTGGTAATCATAATATACTGTACATATCATCAATAATAATCAGATAGTGATAGTGGCATTCCCATACTAGAAAACTTTCATTATATAATTAATCATTCTCTTAATCTGTTTAGTTTCTAACTTCCGTTTCTGTTAATTAGCAATTGGTAAAACAAATCCCACGTTTCTTCCTTCTTTATTTTTAGTGTTAATCTGTCCATCTCTGCACATTCTAATTTTTTTATAACACATTCATCTGAAGGTATCTCTCCAATTTTCCACTGTTGTGCAAAAACAATTCTTGCTGCTGTTAACACATGTAAAATTAGATATGTGTTCCCTTTATTATACTGTTCTGGTAAAATACCCAACAAAAATATTTCTGATTTAAAATCAAAATGTTGCTTTATCATTTTTTCTAACCATGTGTGTATTTTAGTCCAATATCTTTTTGCCTTTGGACATGTCCACCACATATGATAATACGAACCCAGTTCTGACTTAAATTATCAAGGGCCCAATATATACTAGGCATCAAGGCAAAGGTGACCTAATCTGAATTGGAAAATATTAACATCTACCCCTTGTGATGGTTTATCTGATTGCTTTGAATTTGTCAGGTACTACTCCCTGCTGCAGGGCCAATTTGATCAATCTGCCTCAGGCTCCTGATGAATCTGATTAGGTTTCAGAAGGAGCATGGGAAATTCACTGTTCCTATTGTTCCAAATTCCTATTGAATATTTTCACTGAACTCATAATTGCCAGTTGGAATGAGAACATGATAGTGGCTTGGAATGAATTCTGTCTGCGTGGCCTCTATATCTTCGTGGATTACAGGAGCTCCCTAATCTTTAGAACATCTAAAGATGAACTCACAGAATAAGTAGTACTTCTGGAAAAAGACAATATAAAAGTCTACATTAAAGTTTACATTGTGGCAATACAAATAGCAAAACATAATTCTGTTCTTACTGAATCACAGAGTGTTACCTGTGACAATGTGCAAGGTTGAACTAGTCTAGCTGTGCATACCCTATTGAAATAACTGAGGCACACTCTAGCTTCTAACTGGGGGGGGGGGATTTCAGCCTGTAAACTTCAAAGTAGTAGATAGGGTCCTCAGGACTTTGACCACTACTGTCCATTAAATCCTGGTCAAAGCAAGAGGAGAGTTTGGTAGTTTTCCTGGACTTGTGACTCCTGCTCAAAAAGCAGGTGGCTAGGAGAGCCTCTGTGCAACTTCATGATGTGTGCCAGTTGTGCCCTTTCCTGGATTAAAAGTCACTCAAACCCTGGTCATGTCTTACACACACCCCATGCCAGCAGGAGGGGCATGCTGCATGCCTCATTGGTCAAATAATTTCAACTGGCAGGGTCCAGGAAAAGAGCCTTTGCTGTTCCTGCCATGGCTCCTGCCCTTTGAACATCATGCTCCCCAAGGTGAGATCTGCAACCAACTTTGGCCTTCTGAAAAGGCCTGGAGACCTGGTTCTTCCAACTTGTGTGAGACACCAATGGGGGCCCATTAGTCTGGAGATAGTTAACAGTCTAGATAAGAGCCCCTCACCTCCCTCCCCATGTGATCTTGCTCCCTTCCTTTCCATCTTTGTCAATTTTAAACTAATTTAATGTTATTATTTATTGTTGCAATGTTTTAATGTTTTTCATCAGTTTCTAATGATTGTAAGCCACCTGGAGTCACCTCCCGGTGAGATGAGCAGCATATAAGTTGAATAAATATATGAATGAATGACAATGTTTGGAGGAATTCAAGAGGTGGTTCACTGCATGAGATAAGGAGTTGTCCCACTATTTAAATGACTTTTGCAGACTGTGATGGTGACATGATTATATCTTTTGTAACACAAGGTTTTTCTCAATTTCTCTAATTATGATTGCATGTTGCTCTACTGCAGTGATGGCGAACCTTTTTTTCCTCGGGTGCTGAAAGTACGTGCGCACGTGCTATCGTGCATGCGCGAGTGCCCACACCCATAATTCAATCCCTGGGGAGGGTGAAAATGGCCTCTCCCACCACCCTGGAGTCCCTCTGAAAGCCAGAAACGGCCCATTTCCCAACTTCTGGTGGGCCTAGTAGGCCCATTTTTCATCCTCCCCAGGCTCCAGAGGCTTCCCTGGAGCTTGGGGAGGGTGAAAATGCCCTCCCCTGCCCACCGGAGGCCCTCTGGAAGCCGAAAACACCCTCCCAGAGCCTCTGCGCAAGCCGAAAATCAGATGGCTGGAGTGAACATGCACGCTGGAGCTGAACTAGGGCAACAGCTCGCGTGCCGGCAGATATGGCTCTGCGTGCCACCTGTGGCAAGCGTGCCATAGGTTCGCCATCACTGCTCTAGTGCAAGGGAGTCAAACTCAAAGCCCGGAAGCCAGATCCAGCCCACGGGATGCTTAGATCAGACACACCGGGCCACCCTGGAAACAGCAATGGAGTGGCCCATGGTGCCTCTTCCAGCGAAAACAGAGCTCAGGAGGGCAGCACGCAGCTTCCCTGAGCTCCATTTTCACTGGCAGAGGGTTGCAGGAGGCCGTTGCAGCTGAAAACGGAGCTCAGAAGCCCATTTTTGCTGGCAGAATACTCGGGCCACTACAGGTGCCCCCAACACGAGTTATGTCGAGCTGGCCATGACCCCTGACCACGCCCCCTGCCCCCCAGGTCAAACACAACTCTGATGCAGCCCTCAATGAAATCAAGTTTGAAACCCCTGCTCTAGTGGTTAAAGTGATGGAGGGGAGATAGAGAAAGAGAACTATTGATTAGAATGGCTACATAGAGGCAGTAGAAACAGGACCTTGATGCTCTGTGTGAGAAAATATAATTACTGAATAAGTCCAGGATCCAGGAAATGGGACAAGGAAAAAGTTCCCTCCAGTGAGAAAATGGATCACTGTTGAGGTCAATATTGCTAATGGTAAGTTTGCTTTTGTATAATTCTAGCTACCAAATAGTTGACAGCATGAATCGTAACATGGGTATTGGATTGGAGGTGACATGATCATGCAAGTGATACAAATTGCATACTTGCACCATCTGTATTTTAATTTATCTCATTTATGTGGTGGCATCACAATGCACAAAACTTTTTTGATGCCATTGTGGGTTTTATCAGCTCTTTATGGATCAAATAGTAACAAAGCATTTCAAAAATCCTATGTGGCAGTGACTTCAGTTTTATTTCCATCTATTAGAAGCTGAATTAAAGTAAGCAATATTTGGTGGTGGTGTTCCAAACCACTCTTTGGGGTTTATGTAGGTGTTCTTGACCTTTCCCAGTCCTGCTATTTTATTAGACCAAGAGTATATAATTTTTCTTCTGGCAAAGACTGTATTCCCATCGGGGTAATTATATGTCAATAGTGGGAACAGAAAGAGCCAGAGCCTCCAAGGATATTTCTTTCCTGTCTTTTCTGATTAAAGTCACCTATCAGACTGCTAAGATGAGATACATCCTTCCTTTAAAAGGATGAACTGTTTGTTTGCAAAGGATGTTTGGAATTACACTGAGGAACACCTTCCATTCTAGGACTGCAAGTTATCCACTACTAGTTTAGAGAAACAACAGTAAAAGAGTAGTTAAAAGCATGTTACATATTAGATAATGTAAAATGAAGAATCCCTTCTGGAAAGCTATCTAAGGAACAAAATGGTCAAGAGAAATATTGTTTAGTGGATAGGAGCAATGTAAATCTGTACAGTATATATAACCATATAAGGCAGGCTGCATAACATGAAAAGACATGTTGTGGTGGACAGACAGATTCAGAAGTCTCTCTATTTATAATAGCTCTAGGTTTAATGGAAGCTTTTTTTAAAAAAATACCAATTTTATAGACATTGATAGAATGGAATAATATTTGAACATACACAAAATTGACACTGGATGGATTTGGATTAATTCTAATAAAGACCACATGAACTGTACATGTTTCCCAGTTATTCTGTAGGGGCAATAGGCACCATAGAGATTTTTCAAAAATTCCTATTAGGATTAAAATTGAAATTCTTCTAGAAATTTATGAGCAGCTGCAAACCGTTCTCCTGCCTGACGTTTCCTAAAATACCCAGGGAACTCTTTCATACATTTTTTGGATTGGTGACTGGAGTATAAATTTTCCCATATGAGTCCTGCTCAACTTTTAGTATTTTGTTTCTTTAACCAGTTGATATTTCTATAAGTGTACTCCTCTGAAGATTTTCAGTTAATTGATTCCTTCTAGATAAAACTGATCTGTTTGTAGTTATCTTGCCCTAACCTTCATAGTCTTTGACTCTACCTTAGGAAACCTCTGCAGAAAGCAATATCAAAGAAATAGGTGGCCAAATAAACTGTGAAGGTTTTCTGTTTTTATTTTTAGAGGTACAATCTGGTAAATTGCAAGCAATTTATCAGTAAGAGATATTTTTGAAAGTTGATTTTCTAAAGAATCACTAGGAATTCTAAATAAATCCTCGTAAACTGGCTAAACCTAATCAGCAGGCTGTCACAAACCAACATTCTATAGAATGCTGTTATAAACATTTAGTCCATCCTGTATAATGTTTAGTTTACAGGACAGATTCTCCCTGTAATTTGTATTTGTATTTGTTTATTTTGTCAAGCATAAATGAATATAAGCAAAGTACAAACAGTAAAACATGATTGAATATATATATATAATATTACAAGCATGAATAAGAGTAGAAGAGGTATGAATATATGGGTACATTAGGACAGGAACGGTAGGCACGATTGTGCGCTTATGCACGCCCCTTACTGACCTCTTAGGAATGGGGTGAGATCAATGGTAGATAATAAGAGGTTGAAGTTTTTGGGGTTTGGGGAAGAAACTACTGAGTCAGGTAAAATGTTCCAGGCGTTGACAACTCTGTTGTTGAAGTCGAATTTTTTGCAATCAAGTCTGGAGCGGTTTACATTAAGTTTGTATCTATTATGAGCTCGTGTATTATTGCGGTTGAAGCTGAAATAGTCGTTAATGGGTAGGACATTGAGGCGGATAATTTTGTGAGCTACACTTAGGTCAGATCGAAGGCGGCGGAGTTCTAAATTTTGAAGTCCCAAAATTTCTAGTCTGGTTTCATAAGGAATTCTGTTGTGAACAGAGGAATGTAATACTCTTCTTGTGAAGTATCGCTGGACATTCTCAATAGTGTTAATGTCTGATATGAAGTGTGGGTTCCAGACTGATGAGCTGTATTCAAGGATCGGTCTAGCAAATGTTTTGTATGCTCTGGTTAAGAGTACAATGTTACCAGAGAAGAAGCTGCGCAAGATTAGGTTAATCACTCTTAATGCCTTCTTTGCTATGTAGTTGCAGTGGGCTCTGGCACTTAGATCGTTTGAGATGAGTACTCCGAGGTCCTTTACTGAGTGAGGATCATCATCAAGGTCATGATCATTAAGTTTGTATTTGGTGTTTTGATTATTTTTGCCAATGTGTAAAACTGAGCATTTGTTGATAGAGATTGGTAGTTGTCACTTGTTAGACCATTCAGAAATATAGTCAAGGTCTTTTTGAAGGGTTGCAGTATTGTCTGTGGTGTTGAAAAGTTTTACGTCATCTGCGAAGAGGACGCAGTTACTTTGTATAATATCACAAATGTCATTTAGGTAAAGAATGAAGAGAGTGGGTCCTAAAACCACCAATTCCTTGGGGGAATTAGAGTCAGGCGAGATGATTCAAGTGTTGGAGTTATATTTTAATGCTTTAAAATGCTGGAGGAGGACTAATAAACTGAGAATTATTGAATATGCCTTCAACCTCAGATTGTACTGCACTCAACTCAAAAAAGCAGATGTGCAGGCTTAGTGTTCTGGATTATTTCTGTCACTTAAGGTACAAGTGGGAGTATATTTGGACAGCTAGACAGGAATGACTTGGCTGTAGTGAATTACACTCTGGAAAATGTTTGGATAGACCATTGTAAAGTGCTTCATCTGCACTTGAAGACATAAGGGAAGTTGCAGGTGGCCTAGAACATGACAGGAACTCTGAACTGCAGGATATTTTTTTAATGCTGGTCCTAAAAAAACATCAGATCTGTTTATATATATCTGATCAAACTATTTAGGAATGTTTATTAAAGTCTTATATGATGTAAGAAAAATAGTCTCTCTAGGATTGGGGTCTTAAGCTATTTAACATTTGTATTAAGTAATATAACGTACTCTGAGATCCTTGGCATATTATCTGTAAAAATTCTAATGAACAAAATGCTTAGTCTTAATTAAATTAAACATGGGAAATATGGAACAACTTTTAAACTGAAAGAAGACATCATAAGTAATCCGATTCTACTTTTAAAACCGATGATATATATTTTAAAGGCAATATTATTTTTCCATTGTTTTAACATCAGGTGGCATGATTATGGAATTTCTGTTAGCAGGATTTTTTTAATTAGTTGATTAGGCATTACTATTTATTTTAATGGTTTTAAGTTTGTATTTTATATCTGTGTTAAGTTGTTTCTATGTATAATCATTCAAAGTAAAGCCCTAATTATTCTAGTGAAAAAGATTTCTAAGTATCACATTTAGTGGATATGTATTCATTAAGATCATAACCCAGAAAAATATTAGATTGTAAATTATACTTGATTTTCATATCATATCAAAGTAAAATTCTGAATATTTGGGGAACAGGAATTGGGAATTAATTAATATTTGGGGAGCAGGAATTTGGAGTTAATTAAAAATTAATTTTCTATCAAAACTTTTAGTACAACACATAAGTGAGGGAAGGGAAATTAAGTCCCATGACTTCATTGCCTTCCCTTCCCACTTATCAAGCTAGGATTGAAGTCTATAAAAGTAAAAATTTCATTCTTGGTGACTATGGACAATGATAAAGGAATTTGCTACTGCCTTCTTCTGGCAAGGTTTTTTCTTCAACCTTTTTTCCAACTTAGAGACCTAAAATTGTGCTTCATCCCAAATATTAACCTCACGTAGCTTTTTTGAGATCAAATGATGTTGAAGAAAAGGAAAGGGGGAAAAAGAGAAAGGGAGATGAGAAAGAGAGATGACTCAATATAATACTGATGACAATTATTTCACAGCAACAGCCAAGAATGATGCTGTTTTTAAGATTATATAATATACAAATTATGGAAATTAAAAACTAAGTGAAAAATAGAACAAAAGAGTAAGACGAGAAAAAGTTGGGGTGTATATAATGGTAAGAGACAAAAAGCAAAAAACAATTGTCAATATGGTAACAAAAAAATCTATAAAGATTGAGGAAAATAACTAATTATACTAGGACAAAACAACACTGGGGAAGGATGGATTAAAATATATGGGAGAAGTAATGAGTAACAGACCATTAAGAAAGAAGCTGAATTTCATTTGACTTTGTGTCAACTTGAATAGACTTCCTGCTTTTATTTTGGCATATTCTTGAAAACCAGGCTGTTATAAATGCAGCAAATAAATAAAAACAAGATGTAAGTCCATTTAGCTTTCTCTGTGTTTTTTTCCATTTCTTTATTACTGGATTTCACTTTGTTTTTCAACCTGGCTACAGACAGAATTACCATCATCACTTTAGATACTTTTTCCTTTAGTAAAATCAGAGCCTTTTCTTTCTTAGTTTAGTTCTGATCAGGGTAGAAAATACTCAAGTTAATTTTATTTCTTGGATGCTTATACAATACGAACCATTCATCCCAATGTAGCCCGTAATACAACAATGTTTGGGAAATTATTTTTAAATATTTTTCACATCACTAGTACTCTTGACTGACTAAGCATTTTAATCACAAAATTGTTCCTGGAACATGAATGAGGGAATAAAGAGTAAGCCGTAATTCCTATTTATTGAGCTACTCCAATGAATTTGGTTTTACGCTACCAAAGAAAATTGGGTATTTAAGGATTTCTATAGTGCCTTGTGTTCTAGGGCACATTTTTTTGTAGTGATTCATGAAACCACATAGATGCTTCTTTAGTTGACTCTTTCCACCTGTGCATGTCTCAGCATACTGCATTTGGCAAACAACAAAAAACAGGCTAAAACTGATTGTAGAAGAATGCAAATCAAGGAGCATACTTGAGTTTAAGAGTTGCCTAGGATGAGCATAATAAATGGAGCAAAATGAATATTCATGATCAATATTACACTTTTCATGTCCTTTTCTGCACAGTTATTAAAAAAGATATCACCTGAAAAATGTTACTTTGGATAACAATTATGTGTCTAAATCAGGGGTCGGCAACCTTAAACACTCAAAGAACCATTTGGACCCATTTCCCACAGAAAAGAAAACACAGGGAGCCACAAAACCCTTTACGTGCCTGACTCTTTTCTGAGCGGCCACAGAACTAGCATATATAGTTGAATTAAATGTTCTGTTTTCTTCTGAAACTTTTCTTTACTTGGATTTATCGATGGATGGCCTACCAGGGGTCGAAAAGCTCAATAAATTGCATGCCAGCGGGTATCACACATTGGAGGTTGTGACACATATTTTGAGCGACAGGGAGCCGCATCAGAGGGATGAAAGAGTCACATGCGGCTCCAGAGCCGCGGGTTGCTGACCCCTGGTCTAAACTAAAGCACTTGTGCGTGACTCAAGTGTTCTTTTTGTCTAGAGAGGAATTATCATTCTCCATAGTGGGCGGAGCTAACCTCCAAGAACGGGATGATCCAATCCATCAGCCAATGAGGACTGAGTCAGACTCTATAAAAGCTGTAACCCCGAAGGGCACCCCCTCTTTCGACTCAGTCCTTAGTCGAGGACTAGTGTTCCTAACCTAGCAGGTTAAATCACCTTTTATTCTTCTATTCTACTATCTTCATCTTCAACCAGTAAGATTCATCACCAACTGACAACTGCGGCTGGTGGCTTCTGTTCACCTCTGGTGAAATCCACCACCAACTACCTGAGGACAGTTAAAGCGGCCTGGCCATCCAACTTCAGGATATAAGTCACAGAAGCTGTCCGCTTGAGTGACCATCGGCCAGGGCGGCTTTGCCGCTGACCGCTACAAGGGGTAAGCTGATTCTTCAAACAACCTGAATCCGACTGTAATTGCCCCTTTAAATCAGCTCCTGCGCTTCTGCGCCCAAAAAGAGCTATTAACTTCCTCAAACTGCCTCTCTCTTCATTGTGCTGACATAGCCTGTGTGGATCGGTAAGCCGCTCCTTCAGAAATTACCATTAACGCCTGTTTTTCAAATTGGAAGTTGACAGCGGCCCGACAAACAGCTGAGAGAGAAAAAGCCTTCTGGGCATGCCCAGAACTCATCCTACAGCTTTACTTTGCCGTTTCTGAGACCAGGAAGCAAGTGCGCAGCCGCAGAGCTCATCTAAGAGCTTTACAGTCAAACCGGCAATTAACGGCTTTCTCACCCTCGCGCTTCTCAGCTGCTGCTCGGGGCGAAGAGAGGGAATCCCCTGACGTCATCAGGGATTACCCACAGACGTTAGGAGCCGTTTCGCTCCTCCTGGCTGCTTTCGGCGTTTGAGAGCTGCTGAAATATTGGACAGCTCCACAGCTGACGGAGCTTCATACTGAGCCTCAGAAGCACTCAGCAACGAGGGGATTTCTGCAAAAGTGTTCTAACTTAAGCTTCCTTTTCTTTTAAAATTAGCTGGCTGTTGGCACCGCCCTCTGCGTGAGCCCACCAGCTACAAACAACACCAAATTTCAAATGGCTGATAAAGGGGCCAAGCAGAAGCCCAAGGCAACCAAGGAGAAGCAACCTGATACAGAGACCAGGCTCAACTCTGCTTCTCACAGGGATCGCTCTCCCCTTCGTCATTCTCAACAGAAGGACGGGGGACATCGGGATAAAGTCCCTGAGAAGGTCAAGAAGCCACCTTCAACCTCCTCCGGTCCAAAAGAAGGGAGCGATAATTTATCTTCACGTTCCAGACAATCATCAGGGGCTCTATCTTTGGATAACCCCAACCTTTGTCTGGGTGACAATGACATCTGGGAGGAACCTCGCATTTCGCAAATTCCTTCACCTGTTACCCAACAAGTCACACCATCTGCCATTTTTCAGAACCCTGAGGTTCAGGCTCTCATCCAGGCTGCCATTAAGGAAGGCATCGCTGCAGGCCTTCAACAAACTTCAGCCACTAGGCATTCAACTACAGAACAGCCTTTACCACAAACACCATTGCGTCGAACCACGATGGTCACTGAATGGGACCAGCTCCCCAAAACCGACGCCACCACGCTCCAGGATTCTCCTAAATCCTTGCGTGACGCAGATGACCAGGGACAAGATTTGGACTTATCATCCGATGAAGACCTTGCCCCTGAACCTGTCACGACTACTGGCCTCTTCAATCCGGCCTTATTTAAGTCGCTTCTCCATAAAGCAAGAGCAGCAGCAAAGATGCCTCCGGTGGAGTCCAAATCATCTGGAGAGGAACCAGCTGATCCTCTTTTTGAGGAAACAACCTCTCAAGAGGAGGTTATACCAACTCCAAAACTGTTCATCGAAGCAGTCACCAAACAATGGCTGACTCCTATTACAGGAGCCGCTCCATCTTCTTTAGACAAAAAAGACTATAACGTGGCTCAGGGCCTGGCACAACATCTGCCTGTTCCACCAGTGGATGAGCCCATCAAGGCTCTCTACTCAGCCAATCCTTTACCAGGAGATGGCGAGGAACTACTTCGTCCGGAGGAACGCCGAGCGGAGCAGGCGATCTTACGGGCTCATCAATCAGCTGCCTGGGCGGTAAGAGCTTCGGCCACAGCATCATTTTTTTGCCGGACCTCTATTCGCTGGCTAAAAGCCCTTCAAGAACAATCATCTGAAGTGCGTATGCGCCAGGACATAAACAAACTATTGGCTGTGGCACAGTTTACATCCGATGCCACACTACAAAGTGCACGCTTCGCGGCAAGATCCATGGGAGCATCCATTGTAGCATGCCGCATGCACTGGCTCTGTGGCTGGCAGTCCGACGCTCGACATAAATGGAGGCTGGCCACTTCCCCAGTTCAGGGTCAGTCCCTTTTTGGGGGGGCCTTGGACTCGTACTTGATCGAGTCCAAGGATAAACGTAAGGTACTTCCAAATTGCACACGCAGAGGTCCTTCCAAAATACCTACTCCTCCTCCGCCTCCTCCACCCAGACGTCCATATAGGGCTCCTAGGTATAGGGGCAGATATCAGGCGGGTGGACGACAAACTCCAGTACAGGATAGACCTAGGGCGGAACCTCCGGCCAAGCGCCCTTTTCGGGGTACAGGCGGACGCTCCTACCGCCGCAACAAATAGATCCTGAGGTCCTTCCCATTGGGGGTCGCCTGCAGTTTTTTGCTGGGCGATGGGAAGAGACTACTTCCAATAGTTGGGTGCTAGAGACCATTTCATCAGGACTCGCACTCGACCTTCTTTCCACCCCACCGGGATTTTTTATGAGGTGCCCCCAGTCCTCGGATTCCCAAAAGCGAGCTCTAATGCTAGCCGCTATCCAGCATCTGTTGGATATCCATGCTATCCAACGGGTTCCGGAGGACCAGCGAGGACAAGGATTCTATTCCAATTTGTTCCTTGTCAAGAAATCCTCGGGGGGATGGAGAGCAGTCTTGGACCTCAAGCGACTGAACAAATACGTTGCCTATAAGAGGTTCAAGATGCACACGCTACATTCCATATTGGCGTGTGTAAGGAAGGGCGATTTCATGACTTCCATTGATTTGACAGAAGCCTATCTACACGTACCAATTCGGCCTTCCCACCAAAAGTATCTTCGATTCTGTTACATGTCTGATCATTATCAGTATTCGGCACTGCCATTCGGTCTGTCCTCCGCCCCGCGGGTTTTCACGAAAATCCTAGCTGCCCTAGCGGCAAGCGTGCGGTCTATTCCAATTCGCCTACACTGTTATTTAGATGACATTTTGATTTTATCGTCCACAGTCTCACAAGCGGAGAATGACCTTCAGTTAACTATGCAGTGCTTAGAAGAGCATGGCTTCTCCTTAAATATAGAAAAGAGCCAGCTCAATCCCACTACCCGAATTACTCATCTTGGGGCTATCGTGGATACCCTGGAGTGCAGGGTGTTTCTTTCCCAGGAAAGACAGGACAATCTGATCACTATGGTCCAGCAGGTTCTCTGTCTCAGAAGAGCGCCATTGAAGCAGCTCTCATCTCTATTGGGAAAGATGATTTCGGCCATCCATATTACTCCCTGGGCACAACTGCACTCCAGGGATCTTCAATGGCTATTGTTACCATACCAAAGGGCAGGTAAGAGTAATTCATCAGCAAAAATCAGCATTCCATCCTCTGTCCGTCGATCCCTCCAGTGGTGGCGCTCCAAGGCGATATCCGAAGGCTCCAGCTTCTTCGAACCCAACCGGGTGATGGTGACAACAGACGCCAGTCTGCAGGGATGGGGTGCTCATGTACAATCTCAAGTAGCCCAAGGAACGTGGTCTCATTCGGAGACACTGTTAAATATCAACATTCTGGAACTCAGAGCAGCATTTCTTGCTCTGCAGCAATTTCACAATGTCCTTCACAACCGGCATGTTCTACTAATGACCGACAACGTCACCACCAAAGCGCATGTCAACCGCCAGGGTGGGACGGTTTCCAAAGGTCTCATGTCAGAAGCCAAGGCTCTAGGGCTTTGGGCGGAGCGCAACTTGCTCTCGATTCGAGCGGAACACATATCGGGAGTCAAAAATATAACAGCGGACTGGCTCAGTCGCAATGCAGTGGACTCGGCGGAGTGGAGTCTGCACCAGGACATTTTTCAAGAATTGGTACAGCGATTCGGTCTTCCGGTGATCGACCTTTTTGCAACTCCACTCAACGCCAAACTACCGAGGTTTCTCTCACGTTACCGGTCGCAGGGTGCCGAGGACATAGATGCGCTCCGCTGCCCATGGCCGAAGGGCTTGTTATACGCCTTTCCTCCTCTGGCAGTGATTCCACAATTCATTCGTCGAATCATAGCCGAGGAGGCGGAGGTAATTCTACTGGCACCATATTGGCCCAGGAGAACGTGGTTTGCGGACCTCCAAGCGCTTTCGATCAGCTCGCCTTGGAGGATTCCTCCGACAGAGTATTCGCTTTCTCAGGGATCCTTGAATCACCCGGATCCGCATTGGTTCAAACTGACCGCTTGGCACTTGACTGGTGTAGCCTAAGTAAGCGGGGGGTACCAGAAACAATCATAGACACCTTAATGTTGTCACGCCGATCTTCAACCAATCACATTTACTCTGCAACATGGAAAAGGTTTTGTGCCTGGTGTTTAACAGTACAACTATGTCCAGTAGAACTAACTATAGTGGGCTTGTTACGGTTTTTGCAGGCTGGTCTAGATAAAGGGTTGGCTCCCAATACACTAAGACACCAAATTGCGGCTTTGTCTACAGTACTTACCTGTGATAGCGCGGTTTCATTATCAGCGCATGCGCTGATTCGCCGATTTCTGAAGGCGGCTGTTAACATTTCTCCTCCGATTATACACCGCTATCCAACATGGGACCTATCACGGGTATTACTGGCATTGACCGCAGAACCATACGAGCCGTTGCGTACAGTGTCACTGAGACAACTAACTCTCAAGGTGGCATTTCTGGTAGCCATAACTTCGGCTCGCCGGATATCTGAACTCGCGGCTTTATCAGTGCGAGAGGGTTTATGTATTTTTCATCCAGATAAGGTTGTGCTCCGATTGGATCCAACCTTCATTCCAAAGGTTAACACACCTTTTCATAGGACGCAGGAGTTAGTGTTACCAGCGTTTTATGCTCAGCCTTCAACTGACTCGGAAAGGCAGTGGCACAACATAGATGTTCGGAGGGCAGTTAAGATATATAACGTACGCATGGCGTCATTCCGACGCTCCGAAGCATTATTTGTTTGTTTTCAACCAAAATCTATGGGTAAGAAGGCATCACCAGCGCTCATTGGCAGCTGGATCAGAGCCTTAATAGCAGACATTTACTCTGATCAAAATCTTCCCCCGCCTGAGGGTATAACTGCACATTCCACACGTAGTGCAGCTACCACGGCAGCGTGGTCGGTCAGTACTTCACTGGAGGAGGTTTGCAGAGCGGCAACATGGTCCTCTCCAGTGACTTTTATCCGACACTATAAGGTAGACCAATTTGCATCGGCTGACGCCGAATTTGGGCGACAGGTACTACGTAATGCCATTATACCAGAGGAACACCATGAACAGGGTTCGAACCCACCCTAGGGACTGAACTACTTTGGCATGTCCCATTCTTGGAGGTTAGCTCCGCCCACTATGGAGAACGGGGCGTTGTTACTTACCTGAACGCCCCTTCTCGTAGGGCGGAGCTAACCTCCAAGTCCCTCCCTGTTGGGTTTCTATTTACATAACAGTTATTCTTTGAATTCATGCTGTTTTATCATTGCATGACAGTTATTATTTGATTTCCTGCTGTTGAATAAAGTTTGGTTAGGATGTTACACTATGGGTCTGACTCCGTCCTTCGTCTCAAGAGGGGGTGCCCTTCGGGGTTACAGCTTTTATAGAGTCTGACTCAGTCCTCATTGGCTGATGGATTGGATCATCCCGTTCTTGGAGGTTAGCTCCGCCCTACGAGAAGGGGCGTTCAGGTAAGTAACAACGCCCCGTTCTTCATTTCACCATGCTTTCATTCCATCACACCAAAAAGCATCTTTGGTTCACCGTTTCTTCCCTGAAAGTCCCAGTCATGTTGCTATTTCATGATAGAGGCTGGATACTGTTGTAATTCGTAATTAATATTGTTTGTTTTTGGCTTAAAAGATGTAATTTTGCCAGTGTAACTGCAAATAATCCTCTTTACCTTGCTGAAAGGATGTGGTTATGGGGCAAATAACTGATAACATATGAGCTACCCCCAATATTGTTTCATTTTGTTTAATATCCATAATTTTTATTAATTTAGTATTATGAATATCAACACAAATTACTGTTGGGTGGAAGGGACAACAACAACAAAAATACTCTTTTCTATTCTAGATTTATAGTTTTAAATTGCTAGTATGTGTTTCCATTCTGCTTGTGATTTGGATTTCTATTCATATCATGGAAAACCTGATCAATATTATCCCATGTTTTCAAGGTTTAATTTTGTGCTTTTTAGAAAAAGGTTGCATGATTTCCATATGTAACATATATGTAGAAGGCGTTTCAAATAAACTGGTCTTAAACTATTTAAAGCTTAAAATCAGCACTGATTATATTGAAATTTTTGAAAAATGCCTGGCAACCAATACAAATTCTTTAATACACAAGATTATGTTAACTGTGATAAAAAAACAAAGCAAGCATTAGTGCAAGGTGTTGTCCTATCCAATATCTCTTAATTCTCACCAACCATCCCTTCAAAGATTCTGGCTCCCATCAATGCAGAAAAAAAAGCCAACTTCTTTCCAGAAAGGACATACCGTAAATGTGTAAAGTGTTTATCAATTATAGCGAGTTTTAGAAAAGTTAATGGTTGTAATAATGCTGTTTATCATAACAGTTATTGATTAAAACTGTAAAGTAATAGCTAAAAGCTAATTTAAGCAGCTTTTGTTAACTTGGGAGCAGTCTTCCTCTCTGCACAAAGCCAAGTTCAAAACAACGAGAGAAAATTACCCAGAAAAAGTTTGTGTTGGCTACCGAGTCAGACACTTATCTCTGTGAAATTTATTTGTTTGTTTGCTTATTAAATTTGGAGACCACTCATCTTCCTTACAGAGAGGTTATCATTTCCTTTCAGTAGACTGAAGCACAGATTGGCAATGTATCACCCTCATTCTCTATTCTCTCCTCTTTCCCAATTTGAGGTGGGAAGACTGAATATCATTGCTGGAACAAGTAACATTGGCCCAGAAACACTGCACTATGCTAGACTGGTTCTGAAACACTAAGATGATTGTCATACTGTACATACGCTACTTATATAAAATTTATGGATCAGAAGGGAACTTCTAGGTCATCTAGGGTGACTTGCTATTCCATGCAGGAGTGCATCAAATCAGCATGGAGTATTCTGGGAGTCAAAGTCCACATATCTTAAGGTTGCCAAGTTTAAAAAACACCTCATTAAACCACACCTCCACCGCCAATGTCTAGATGTCTTTTCGAAATCTGCGGTGAGCAGCACATTTAAAAATAATAAACTCAATATGGTGCCACAAAAAGCATATGCTCAAATAAAAGATGCAGGAAAAATATTGCTGGTCTAGAATGAACTTCCCCACTGCAATTCTACATTTTTCAAATATCTATGCAAATCAGATTGTACTTTTACACATATTTTAAACCTTGAATATGAAATTCAAACTGCAACTTTAAAATGTGCAAAATGAGAAATAATATTGGGGGGGAGCATGCTTAAATGTACACTTAGACTAAATAGAAATACACATTTGACTCAGGAAACATTGTCAAAAATAAGTTTTTCACTAGCAGAATTATGTGGTAAGAAAAATGTGGAAAAAGTGCACGTCAAGAAAGTTACTTTTGGACAAATTTTCATACTGTTTTTTGAAATGGATTTACCTTGGAAAAAAAGGGAAACTGGACAAAATGAGTCATCTCAGTGACCACATTAAATAAATAGTAAAATACATAAATTATAATCAACCCTTATTTAATATGTACATATCTGTATGATGCCATCCTTCTCATGATTAAAGAATGGGAAAGTAAAAGTTTCCTGTGTATCTTTTTTATGTGCTTAAAAGCAAATGTAGAAAAGCATAACATTCTTAGTGCTTTGTAAAAATAATGAACATTTCAACTTTGGAATCTGTCTTAAACTTGCAGGTTCATGCTGATGTTAAGCTGTCTTATGAATATTTTAAGTAGCCAAAAGCTGCACTTCCCAGTCTAGTTTTAAACAAAAGACTTACTGCTCATCGCTAAAATCCCTCCTCCTTCACCTACTGCTGAAGTACTTAAGTAAAATTGAAGCAGGATTTTATTATTATGAATATTAAGGGCCTAAAGACATCGGGCAAAATACTCTCCATTTATTATCTTTCTGAACTTGTTGCCATAATGCAATTATGCTAATGAAGAACTGCAATCACACTGAGTATTTGTTCTTTTTTTTTAAAGCCTATATTTATTTATTAGATCAGAACAGTAGGGAGAAAAACAGTAGGCTGAATTCAGGAAATGTGAAAGAGCATGAGAAATTCCCATTGGAAATGTTCCCAATTCACTGTGTTAAATAAAAGCAGAGGGGAACTGGTGTGTGTGTGAGAGAGAAAGAGAGGGGGTTGGTGTGAGTGTGTGTGTGTGTGTGTGCGCGCACACACATCCACACACAGAGTTTTTTTAAAGCATTTTCTCAGAATGAGGCATTACTGAGGAAGTCAGGAAGACCTCTTCTATCCTGGTTTCTAACTCATTTCCCTTTTCTTAGACCCACCAGCTTTCGCTCCCTTCTCTCAACCTCCCACAAAAGGCTTCCAGCAGAGACCAGCTGGTACCTCATTTTGGCAACTTTCCACAGGCTCTGGGGCTTTCTCTGGAAATCAATGGCTGCTTATTTTTCCCTGTACTGGATTTTTATGTGTGAACTGACATGGCCTCAACCATACTGACCCACTCTGTTGAGTTCTTTCTATTCAGATGCTCCTCTTTACAAATAACGGAAATTAGTCGAGGGCCAGTGTCAAAACGCTTGTCACATCTTGTTTTCAGTCTGTTGAAATCAGGTTTATAGTATCCTATTCAGCAGCCTAGACAGCTTTTGAAGACACACACAATGCATTTCAGGAGTTTCATCAGGCAGTAAATATAGAGCTCCACATTGCTATTAAAAAATAATCAAAATGATTAGTCTTTTGAATTTTTCTGAACTAAAGAATTTGCATGAAATGGGTTGGTTTAATTGCACAATGTCACTTGTTCCTAGGTATTCATTCCTGCAACATGTAAAATCATTTGTATCGGATCTGTCAGTGTTGCAGCTATAAGTTGTGGTTGTGTTTTCCTATTGAGTTAACACCAATGAAGGAAAGAATGAATGAATGAATAGAAGAATAAATGACCAATTAGAGAGTTTTTAGAGTGAATGAAGTCATGCTGGAAATGTTTAGCTTCAAAAAAGATGTGAAGATTATGTCAAAACCTTCCAGAATGGAAATGAGTTAAACTTTTGAATGTGATATTAATTAAAACCAATGAGGTCATTTTGTGAGGAGGGTTCTTTTTCTTTTTGCAAGATTTTATTTGTAATAGGTTTTTTAAAAAATTAAGGCAGTAAAGTTGGTTATTACTGGGATGTTTAATAACATAAATTGAGTATTTATAAAGGCATATTCAAGATCTTGACACTTTTTGATGTAAGCCGAATTAAAGAGCACTTCATTTTGAAGTATTGTAGCAGTCGATTCCAAGTTTGAAGGCTTTTGATCAGCTCTGAAGGCATGTTACATTCCTCCAAACTCTGTTTGGAAATACTTATAGAATCTCACAATTTCCCACTATTTTTAACAATATGGTAAAGAAAAATCACAGTCTAGATACAGTTGTCTGTTGTCAAGGAAACACTTCCATACACTTGGAAAAGGAATAATTCAAGACTATTATTTGGCCTGCATTTTAAAAACTTAACCTTTGTAACCTTAACCTTCAAATACATATTTTTAGGCATACCAAAATCTCTTGATAATTCCCAATAAAAACATAACATTGGTGTAATAAAGATAAAAATAATGCACTTTTAAAATTTCATTAAATCTAAACTTATTAAAGACAATTTCTTTCTCTTTTCCAGCTATCTTTAAAAATAAAACATGATCCTTGGGCACTATCCCCTTGGTACAGGAGTTTCACAGAATTAGTACAGGTGGTTTTCTACCTGCCTTCTTGGCATGTTCAAGTTCTTGACAAAAATTAAACTCAATTAAAGTATCATATTATCCAAAAGCAAAGCAGATTTACTGGATATATGGATGAATATAATTTATAAATATAGGCATATCTTTATGGAAAGGCTATTCTATTTTAGGAGCAACATATAATTATATCCAGAAGTTAGCCTTAAAATGGGACGGAGAGTAAGCAGAACCTCTATGGATAATTACAACAAATAGAACATGTTTTTAGAATTCCAGCACCAGCAAATTGAATGCTATCTGCATGAAAAGAAGACTTTTAATGTTGAAAACCTATGGTAGAAAATAGGTTAGGTCTCTATGAGACAATCTCATGCTTTCGTTAGATTAAGGATTAAGCTATAGAAATCACTCAAAAATGTGCTTCTCTTGGATCCACTCCATGAGGTTACAAGGCAGAAAAATCAACTCGAAGGCCTGGTGTGGCTGCTTTGAAGACCTCTTAGTCTTGTTGGAAGGAATAATATTAGCATTCTCTGTGGAGATATCTTCTATATAAAAGCCTCAAATCACTGAGAAACTTAAGTGGAATTCAGGCAAATGGTATAAACTATTGCTTTTTATTGGGCCCAGATTTCTAAATGTGATATAAAGCAGTCCTCGAGTTATGACCACAATTGAGCCCAAATTTTCTCTGGTTAAGTGAGACATTTGTTAAATGAATTTTGCCCCATTTTGTGACATTCTTGCCATACTACTTAGTGAATCACTGCAGTTGATAAGTTAGTAACCCGGTTGATAAGTGAATCTGGCTTTCCCATAGACTTTGCTTGTCAGAAGATTGCAAAAGGTGATCACATGGTCTTGGGACACAGCAACAGTCATAAATGTTAACCAGTTGCCAAGCATCTGAATGTTGATCACATGATCATGGGCATGCTGCAAAAATAATAACTTTGAAAAATGGTCATAAGTCACATTTTTCAGTGCTGTTGTAACTTTGCATTGTCACTAAACAAACTGTGCAAGTCGAGGACTATAAATAAAAAAGAAATAAACATACACTTTATACCTTCAGAACCAAAGAGGTCAGAATACTAGCCCTTTCTAAAAAAAATAAACATAAATGGATTGGGGAAGATTGTTGGTTTTCTTCTTTAATATACCATTTAGGAATGCTGGTGTCTTTGGCTGCTTTTATTAAACTATGAATCTACTGGCAATTATTCACACTAGATCCAACTCTACTATTTATTTCTGACAAGTGATCACACAAATAAGAATGAAAATTTGCTGAAAACATGCAGGTTCCTTTTAAATCTCTCTTTGTCCACATGAGAACATGCTCTATCCAGTAGCTGCCTAACTACCTAATCTCTAATGTTGTTGTTGTTTACATGGGGAGGACCTAGCAATTTGACTGTGACATATTTTGCACTCTTTTGGTTGCAAAAGAACGGCCCCTAAAATAATTGTTCTCCTGAGTTGCTTACATTAATTAATAAATGGAAGCTATTAAAGGATTATCTGGGAAGAAAACAGTTACAACAACAATAATTTTAATAGGTTGAAAATTCAATATTCAGGCTATATCACTCAAATAATGCAAGATATTTATTACCGGTAAATTTTCATTAGTTGTACATTTCCTTTGGGGCTCAATCAATTTGTTCTTAATTTCATTTTATATTTATAAGTACCTACTTCAACCACCTATCTTTTCCTTGATGGAAAGCCAGAATAAAAAGTCAATAAAAATAATGATGCCCTTAGTAAAATAAATTATATCACCAATCCATCCATACTTTATTTATTTATTTCATATGATTTATACAGCTATCCATCTCACATAAATGATTCTGTGTGAGAATCAAAAAGATTGAAACACAGAAAATCTAACACATATAACTCACTCAAGGATAAACGATAAACCCACTCAACAAAAAGGCATCAGTAACAACAGAACTCATCTATCCACTTGACCCAAATGCCTAGGGAAACAGCCAAGTCTTCAGTGCCTTATTTTAACATTTTTTACTGCTTTTATTAATGAAATACAAAAGATAAACAAAATGAAAAAGAATACATGAAATTACAAAAGAAAGAAAATACCTTAAAAAGGAAAAAAAACACATGTTTTATTACAGAAACACATATATAAATAAATAGAAGCCATTATAACTTCAACATATACTGAATGACTGAACATGCAAACATGTATCGTATTTTTCGGAGTATAAGAGGCACCTTTCCCCGCTAAAAGAGGCTAAAAATTTGGGTGCGTCTTATACTCCAAATGTAACTTTTTCAAAGCTTTTTCCCCCAGCCCTAACGAGGTGCTAACGATCTTCCCGGCTCTTCCAGGCTTGTTTTCATTGCTAATCCCTCTGAAAAAGTTTTTTTTAGCCCTAACGAGGTATTAACGATCTTCCCGGCTTGCAGGATATTTTCATTGCTACTCCGAATAAGATTTTTTCCAGCTCTAAGTCTTTGCAGGCTTGTTTTCATTGATATTCCCTCCAGAAAAGGTTTTTTCAGCCCTAACCAGGGGATAAAATAATGTGCTGAAGCTGACCAGACTAAGGACGCTAGCCAGATGAATACCTGGTAGGTAGATTCCTCCCCCCCTATTTTCTTCCCCAAAAACTAAGGTGGGTCTTATACTCCGAAAAATACGGTAAGTATAAATAGCATTAGGGGAAATGGGCATACACATGAACCTTTCTCCAATGTGCTCATGTGCACATTTGTAAAGATACCAAAGGGACTGATCTAAAGTGGAATGAGGCCATTCAGAGGAATATTGCAAGTCAGACTTACTAATATCCTCATGTTTTGAAAGCACCCAGGTTGGGTAAAGCTGTGGAAAACTTTACATTAGATACATTTATAATTATATACCATACAAGCTTTGTTAATTACAACCTCCAAGATCTGGATTCAGGTTAGCCGAAATTAATTTCAGTGTTTTGTACTACTTTGTTCCACAAATTCCACAATGTGCACACCCTCTCACAAACCTGGGCTCCTACTGAGAACCTCAAAAACCAACATAGCTTGATCTTCTCAAAGTGAAACTTTGTGCCAATTTTACCCAAATTTTTGCTTCACAAAACGATTTACTGTTATTCTCAAATGTGCAGTTGTGTATCTCTAAATATCCCATAATGTCTGTGAGAACCTATTCTGCATATAGGAATAGTAGTGGGAGCTACTGGGAGCTGAGTGGGACAGATCTATGGAACTAATGTGGAAGTAATTTAAAAGCCACCCATTCTTTCTTCTTCTTCTTCTTCTTCTTCTTCTTCTTCTTCTTCTTCTTCTTCTTCTTCTTCTTCTTCTTCTTCTTCTTCTTCTTCTTCTTCTTCTTCTTCTTCTTCTTCTTCTTCTTCTTCTTCTTCTTCTCTTCCTCCTCCTCCTCCTCCTCCTCCTCCTCCTCCTCCTCCTCCTCCCCCCCCCTCTCTCTCTCCTGATAAAGTTGACAGTATGCACTGATAAACAAATTACAGCTCAGGTCCACATTTATTCCAGCCGTACTTCAGTTCTCTTTCTAGGCAATATAAAAATGTTTACAGTTTAATCATCTCACATTCATCTCTTTCCATAACATACATGTTGTTTGCTGGAGCCATTAAATTTATTGACACTGTGGAAACATACAACACTTATGCTAGAACATAGTGTGCATATGCTAGGCATAGTTATAATCATTTACGCTCCAATTCCATTTGCTTATTTAGCTACAGAAAATCTGGTTCTTTTTATTTGTTCTACGGGTGCCAGTATATGAGTTAACCAAAACCTAGTATTCACAGATAACAATCATTTCATGTGAAACATTATGCCACACTTGGTATCTGCTGCAAAAACAATTTCACTGAGTTATGTTGTTTGGACAACAGGATTTATTGACCTATCTTTTCAGCCACTGGTTGAATTTTGAGTAGGGATGGATGCTATACTTATTTTGCCATATGTGGCAGCAATTAGAAAACAAGGGGATGATGGTCATAATTCTCAGTGACAACCTATATCCTTGGATCTAATAACAGCCGCTGAAAATGCACCTGCTTTTGCTCCTTGAATTCTTTACGACTTACGGTTTTCAAATAAGTAAGTTGCAAAACAAAGCACACCAATAAAATAAAGGGCACCATCTGATGTGCAGATTGTATTTATATTTGTTAAGGGAAGAAGGTACCTCAACAACTCACAGATCTTTAAAAAAATGTATCAAACAAACCGTAATCAGAGCTACTATCCTTGATGGACCTTGTTATTTCAAAGTTCTAGCAAAGATGAAACAAGAAATAGCATCAAATATTTTCTTGTGTTGAATTCCTTGGGGTTATATTCCTACAGTATTTATCAAATAAAAAAAAACCCTCTTCAACCACTCCACTGTGGCTAACAGCATTTCATTTCAGAGAGCTAATGCGGATATTGTCAGGTTAGAAAAGCAAAAGCCAAAAACAAATTGAGGCCACAAAGGGGGGAAAAAACCCCGAAAAAAATAAGATGATGTGATTTGTAATATACAGTGTGTGACATTTCCTCTTTGAACTCATTTTAAGGAATAGGGAAAGACGTGCAAGGAACGTGCCAGTAGCAAAGAAATATTTTCTGTTGTTCTAAACTGCAAGTTGTTAAAGACTCTCTCTCTATATATAAAATTGCTACAAGTTGACTATTCTTGAAAACAAAATTTGTTGTAAGTATTACCGTACAATATGTTTTGTTACTTGGTTGAGTTGGGCAGCTATAGAAATCAATCAATCAATCAATCAATCAATCTATTTCCTTATTGCAAGGTGCCTTATATATCAATCCTATTTATAAACATGAAATGCTCTCATCTTACACGCTTCATGGCCTTGGGTATCCTGCAGTAGTGGGTTCTAAAACCCGTTGCTACCGGTTCACGTGTGTGTGCTTCTGCACATGCACAGAAGCGTCCCGGGCAGGTGGGTGGAGCTTCCCGCTGTCGGTGCTACTGGTTCGGAGAACAGGGCCGAACCGGGAGCAACCCACTACTTGTATCCTGTTAGGTTTTTACAAGCAGAGTGATAAAAAAAGTACAGTGTTTGTTCTCTTGTTTTCTTTTCCGTGTTGTTTAAGAAAATCCTACGTTTCTTGAATAGGATTAATAGGAAGAAATCTTTGCATTATTCCCGCCACATTGTGGGGTCTGCAGTTTTGCATTTTGCCTGCTACTTCATCCGGTCTGAAGTACATCTCAACAGTTGTTTTGGGTTTGGCGCATAATGATGTGACATTGAAATCTTGTTCAACTTGTCATAGAGACTGACGTCTACTCTCCTCCTTTCTCAACTGGGATTGGGACTTGCAATGGCAGAATTTATAATTATAATTAATAGGAAGAAATAGATTTTTGTATCCATGATTGTATGTTTCTGTGTGTCTGGATCTGTGCCTTCAAGTCAAGGCTGACTTCTGGTGCTTGCCAGTATTAGTTCCGACAGGTATTTTGACAAGATTTTTTGGAATGGTTTGCCATTGCCTTTTTCATAGGTCTAAGACAGAGTGATTGATATAGGTCAGTCAACTGGCTTCATGCCTAAAGCAGGACTAAAACTTAGAGTCATTATATTGGCTCTTGCCCATTGATTAGGAAATATTATCTTCTCTCTCTCTCTCTCTCTCTCTCTCTCTCTCTCTCTCTCTCTCTCTCTCTCTCTCTCTCTCTCTCTCTCTCTCTCTCTCTCCCTCCCTCCCTCCCTCCCTCCCTCCCTCCCTCCCTCTCTCTCTCACACACACACACACCCATCCCCATCAATTCTGAACTATTGTGGTACAGGATGAAGTGAAGTTCTGAACTGTCTTCTTATTCCAATATACAACTCCCTGCATCACACCAAGGATTGACACCAAGAACATAGGACTGCACCCATGGCAAACATTCTGAGCATTAAAATAAGTTTATTGCAATATTGCTAGTTAGCATAATTTGATTTTGTAGAAATATAGAAAACTGACGACAGAAAAAGACCCATTGGTCCATCGATTTTTGCCCTTTGAAGTTTTTGTTTGTTTCCTTTTTGATTTATGTTTTTATTATTTTTTATTATTATTATTATTTATTTTTTTATTTTTCATTTTTGTCGGATAATGGACATCTGTTCATCCCAAGCATATTTAAGCTCAGTTACTGATGACTGACTCACTACATTACTTTTGAACTTCTCTCCTTTCAGGTTGAGGTTATATCCCCGTGTTCTTGATTTTTGCTTGAAAATACTGCCTTCTAGAACCTTATTCACTCCCTTAATATATTTAAGAGTTTCAATCTTGTCACTCCTTTTCCTTCTGTCCTCCAGGCTGTACATATTCAGTTCTTCCCATCGGTTCTAATATGTTTTGTCTCTCAGACCTTGCACCATATTTGTTGCCCATCACTGGACTCACTCAATCTTATCAATATCCTTTTTAAGTGAGGTCTCCTGAACTGGACACAGTATTCCAAATGGGGTCTGACTACAGCCCCATATAGTGGGATTAAGACCTCCTTTTTCCTGCCAATGATCCCTCTAGTGATGTATCCCAGGATTTTGTTTCCCTTCACAGCTATTTGGCCCCACTGTTTGTTCATTTTTCAGTCATCTGCTATGAGTACATGTAAACCTTTTTCTTCTGTTATTCTGTTTAACACTGTCTAACAGTACCTCCAATACTGCCAGACAATTCTTTTTCCTAAGTGGATGATCTTACATTTAGAAACCTTAAACTGCAGTTTTCACATTTTTGACCAATTTTCCAATGCCAAATTGTTTTCCATGTTACGAATGCCTTCAGGAATGTCAACTCTATTACACACCTTTGTGTCCTTTTTTTATGACAGTTCCATGTTCGGAAGTTTAAATTCTTGGTAGCAAAATGTATTGTGGTTCTGTGCTTAACAACTAACTCAGATTTATGATGGTTGCAGTGTCCCAGATGCATGTGATCACCTTTTGCAACATTCTGACAAGCAAAGTCAATGGGGAAACCAGATTCACTTAACAACCATCTTACTAATTTAATAACTGCAGTGATTCCCTTATCAAATGTGGCAAGAAAAGTCATAAAATGAGGCAAAACTCACTTAACAAATTTCTCACTTAGCAACATAAATTTTGGGCTCAATTATGGTCGTACGTTGAGGACTACCTGTATAACCATAGATGAAAACTTATAAACACTGCAATCTACTGGCGGAATACTACTGTAGTAGTTGCACAAAAATATATTTCAACCTGTATTCCAACATATTTAATGAGACCAAAGAGAATAGTGGTTAAATATGTATTAAGTAGATTTAGCTTTAAATAATAAAGCTTTGTGGATTTATTATAACCCAGTTCAAGTCATCAGTTTGATTTAAACTGTCAGTTTGATTTGATGAGTTAGATCACTTTGGAAAATAGACTTAATTTTCAACATAGATTTTAAAGAGGATATTAAATAGTTGAAGCTGATTAAATTGAGTAACACATTGTCAATTCTATTTGGAAGGTTAATTTGATTTGGGGATTCAGTAAAATCACTTTTGAATTGAACCTCCAGATCAAATCCTTGCACTGTCCTAATTTAAATGTAAATAGATATAAAGTAAGCTAAAGTAAATCAAAGTAAAAAAAAAACCTAGTATTAACTACTTTATCGTCAGCCTTCCCAGGTAATCCAGATAGGAAACATAACCAGATAAGTCAATTCTGCTTAATTGTACAGCTACATTAATAGAATCTTGCAAGTCTGAAAGTACAAATCTCCCACTATCTCATTTGACAGTCTGATAAGTTAGGGAAGCTTTTTTCTGAGTTTCTTTCTCTACCCATTATGCAGCTGTAGGCTACTCCCACCCGCACTTCTCTGATCATTCCTTAGGCAGCATCTCTTTTGACCCATCTCTTGGACCTAATTTTTTTTTATGTGGCCCAAGCATATTATTCAAAGATTATATACAATGCATAGTTAGGCACATAAGACTGGAGAAGCAAAACATTGGCTAGACTATTATGTCTTAGCCTGATGTGCCAACAAAACTATGACATACTATATGAGAGGATTTGTGATGTCATTTATTAGTTATTTATTTGTGATGTCATTTATTAGAGCCATGGTGGCACAGTGGTTAGAATGCAGTACTGCAGGCTACTTCTGCCAACTGCTGGCTGCCTGCAATTTGGCAGTTCAATCTCACCAGGCTCAAGGTTGACTCAGCCTTCCATCCTTCCGAGGTAGGTAAAATGAAGACCCAAATTGCAGGGGGCAATATGGTGACTCTATAAACCACTTAAAGAGGGCTGTAAAGCCCTGTAAAGTGATATATAAGTCAAAGTGCTATTGCTAGTACTATTATTCATTAGTCTAGTAAAACAAGGGTATACTTTATTTCATTTTCCATCTTCAAACTGTAACGGAAAAGTTTTTGGTGATTGGAAGGAAACTGAATAACTGCAACCCTTTTAAACTGTGAAATATTTATCTTTGATGAAAGTGCTTTACTCATCAAACACATTTATCAGTGTAAACATTATTTGCTGTCATTATAAAGTTTCTCTTTTAATTTCTGTCATGTTCTCTGAAGTCTCAGTAGAGGTCTAAAAGCTTTTGATGCATGAAGTTGCACTTGTAGCAGTTTTAGCAACCAAATAGAGAAAAATAAAGTCTTTGTAGTATGTTCATGTTTTCTACCTGAACTGATTTTTATTTAGATAAACTAACTGTAAATCTCATTGCTTTTATAACTTTCACAAAACAGAAATTGAATGAAATGTGAGTTTACAGTCAAGAGTCATTACTGGTGTCTTTGTCAGCTAAACTAGTTTTCATTGTCATCATCCTGACAATCTTTGGATTTTGACATTGATTTATTTAGCTTCACTGCTTCTTTAGCTATATTTTTCAAAATCAGTAATAGATCTTCGGTGTAATGCTAAAACACCAAGAGGCCTCTGTGAGGTCCTTCATATACTTACTTTGTATTGGTACTTGGAACTGTACCCACAATTTCCCACTTTCCTTAACAGATATTCAGGATAATTAGTAAAGAGAATTACATCATTTTTCTTCCCTTTTAACTGTATAAAGTGTATTTTATGGGAAAAAATAGTGTTAGCAACACAATTCTGCACCAACTGCAGCTTCTGAACAGACCCCTGATGCACTGCTAGATCTCCAGCTACAATAGTTCATTCTCCATGATACCAACACATGAATACTATGCCCAGGCTATTGCTGTTCAGGGAGGTTGAAGATTTCAAGAGATGACTTACTTGCCTAAGAAGCAAAAAGGCATTATTTGCTACTTTTATTGATAATGCAGACTGAAGAAGCATCTATTCTTTCAGAAAGAATGCAACCCAGGCTGTTATTTTGCTGCTAGTCAAAAGCAAATCTATCTAGCCACCATATCTCTCTCTGACTGGAATTTAGTTTCATTTTATTAGTTCTCATCCAATTGAATGCTGCATTTGGTTATTTATCAAGGGATTGCACAAATGAACCAAAGAAATGAACACGGTGTGAATCCTCAGTGTTGGAGCAGGATGTCAGGACAGAGGGAAAGAGATCATTACTGTCCTTGTTTTTCTCTATTTTATTCTTCTGAAAACTATGATTTTATGGCTTTGTAAGATGCCATTATGGATTCTAACTAGAAGGAAGAATATGCTATCTAATCCTTTGCTCTGTATCTAACCCAGTGTTTCCAGCCTTAGGGGATGGAACACATTCAATCTACTGTTCCTGGGATGTGCTACCAAGGATTTTATTTATTTATTTATATTTATTTATTAGTTTGTCAAACATGTACAAGATAGCAAGTATAAATAAGCTCAGATATGTTAAACTGATGATATTAAGTGTGCTTCAAAAAGAAAAGTCAGGAAAGACAAAGGACTATGAAATAAGGTTGGATGAAGAAGATGATGTAAGATTGTAAATATGTGGAAATATTGTATAAGTTTTGTGTGAGCAAAAATAATAGATGTGAATAGGTGTAGATCTGTGTTATGATATTATGATGCTTAAAGTTGAAAAACAATAAAAAAAAATTAAAAAAACTAAAAAAACAAAAAGAAAAGTCAATAGATGGTGGCTGATAAACAGTTTAATAGGCTTTCTGTCATTTCAATGTGGTTAAGATGCATTTGCTACATACCATCAACCCAACAATTCTTTGGTTCCCACTTCAAATCCAGTGATTACTAATTTATTAAAAATCTATTAATCAGTATTCTGTAATAGGCTAATTCAACTTTTAACATTCACAATAAAAAGAAATATAATCAGCTGTAATTAAGCATGGAAATAGTTCGCAGCATAGAAACTTGCCTGAGCCTCTTCTTATAATTTAGACTTGAAAATTGTTTTGGCCTCAAAACTGCCAGATATATCTTATGAATGCATAAGAATGCACTGCCACAATTAGCCTGGAAACAGGGGTTATCTCTATTTGTATGTTAATGATCCATTCTCTTCCAAGAATTGTCAGAAACAATGAAAGGCACTAATGAGATTTTATATGAACCAACTGTTGGCCATTCTCCCTTATATTAAACCTTGGGTGACTATATCAAATGTAAATTTGTATCATCATAAATAATGGGACAAAATAACAGTATAAAATTCATTCCAAAATAAAATGTGCAGGTGATATATCTTAATACATGTTCAAGCCATTGTAAAACAACAATTTATAACTGAGGCTACCTTTTCCAAAAGAAGGAGGTGCTTCCAATGCAATTATTTACTTGGATCATTACTTAAGAATAACCTTGGCCAAAAAATGGAATAAAATGGCATTAGATGGAGAATAGCATAGCTTCCCTAAGTGATAACAGAGGAGCAAATAAATGCTTACTTTATGCCTTTATCCATTTCATGGAGAAATTGCTGTTTCTCAATATCAGAGGTGGTATTCAGCAGGTTCTGACCAGTTCTGGAGAACTGGCAGTGGAAATTTTGAGTAGTTCGGAGAACCGGTAAATACCACCTCTGACTGGCCCTGCCCCCATCTATTCTCTGCCTTCCTAGTCCCAGCTGATCGGGAGGAAGTGGAGATTTTACAGTATCCTTCCCCTGCCATACCCACCAAGCCACACCCACAGAAACGGTAGTAAAAAAATTTGAATTCCAACACTGGTTTTACCATTCATATCATATTTTTGCTCCGTCTTTACTTCCAATAGTCAACTAACTATTGCTGATAGATTTTGGACAGACATATTTCACAGGCTGTAGAAATATAATACTATATTTCTCATAATAGAGAATCTCTGACCACATGAGATATATGTCTTTCCTAGTCTGCCAATTATTGATAGGAAGCTTCAAGAATCCAGCTTTCTCTTCATGTAGTTCTTTTTAAAATCTTCAAACCAGACTTAGAGTGGTTCAAACAGAAGTCTGTTCTCTGACAGCACTTCAAAAAATAAATCTCTTCTATAAAATAAGTCATCAGGTTGTCCAAAAGAACATATTTCCAATTCTAATCTCTTGCAGCTAGGTTTAACATGGCAGAGGTCTCAAAAGGCAATTTTAATATGCAATCAGATTCATGTTCAGAGATTTTTAAAAAATTGTGACATTCCAGAAGTTGCTAAACTATAACTCTGCTTCTTTCTACAGACTCATGACATCTGTATAGGTAAGAATGAGAGATGATGAGTTTTCAGCAAAATCTAGGGTGCCATTGGTACATCTGATGCTCCTACTTTTTATAATCACAATGTATGCATAAGCTGTCAGGGTTCCAAGTAACAGACCCAAGCCAATCAAAACTCTGAGGCCAAGGTGCTCCTCAAAGTTTTATTTATTTTATTTTATTTTATTTATTTTATTTATTTTATTTATTTTATTTATTTATTTTATTTATTTTATTTATTTTATTATTTATTTATTTTATTTATTTTATTTATTTTATTTATTTTATTTATTTTATTTATTTTATTTATTTTATTATTTATTTTATTTTATTATTTATTTATTTATTTTATTTTTTATTTTTTATTTTTTATTTTTTTATTATTTATTTTATTTTATTTTATTATTTTATTATTATTTTATTTTATTTTAATTTTATTATATTTATTTTATTTTATTATTTTATTATTTTATTTTATTATTTTATTATTTTATTATTTTATTATTTTATTATTTTATTTTATTTTATTATTTTATTTTATTTTATTTTATTTTATTTATTTTATTATTTTATTTTATTATTTTATTTATTTATTATTTTATTTTATTTTATTTTATTTTATTTTATTTTATTTTATTTTATTTTATTTTATTTTATTTTATTTTATTTTATTTTATTTTATTTTATTTTATTTTATTTTATTTTATTTTATTTTTCCAATAAGATTTCTGGAATGGAAATACGATAAGTTGTTACTGAAGCAATGAGCATTTTCCAAGTCACCAAAACCCAACTTTGATTTGTTGACACCAAGCTATCATCAACCACAATGGAAAGTACATTTTCAACCCAGTAGAACAGTGGCAGCTTTTTTGAAGTATATCAAATGTTAAACACATATAAAACTTACTACTAGTAGGCAAATTATTAGGGCAAGGATGATGCCTTAAGTTGATTTTTTTTCTTTTTCGTATCAGAGCATTCACTATTTCAATCTAAATATCCTTCTAGAAAAAAATACAAATTGCAGCTTTTTAAACATGATGCTACATTGTATACTGTGACTATTTAGTAAACCTGACCTATCTTTGCCTGGTATTCACTTTTAAAGCATGTTTGACATTGCTGTGCAAATGCTTTGTTTATCTGTCATATGTTTCTGTTTATAAAGAG
The DNA here is from genome assembly GCA_023053685.1 of Diadophis punctatus similis. Taxonomy (NCBI): domain Eukaryota; kingdom Metazoa; phylum Chordata; class Lepidosauria; order Squamata; family Dipsadidae; genus Diadophis; species Diadophis punctatus. The sequence goes on along the minus strand of JALIGW010000002.1, from coordinate 46,797,362 downwards.
GCCTACAAACCAGGCAAAATGTGATGCCAAAAAAAAAAAAAATCACAATCATTGATTTATTTTCCTGTGAGTACAGGCTGCCGTTTGCAGATGAATACTATTACTGAGATATGCATCCTGGATTGCTGCATTCAGTTGTCATATTCATAAATGATTACAGAGTAAGCTTGTTTATGGTGGCTGATTCATCTCAGTGAGGTGCTCTGTGTCACGGAAGGAACACAACTTGTTCAATGGTATGGGAAGATGAAGTGATGCTCCTCTGCTACGCCCTTCTCATCACCTCAAAGCCTTGTCTAGTGTTCCAAAAGCCTGAAAATATTTCAGTGCATGTTCTTTCCTTCACTTAAAAACAAGAGAATCACACTGATCCATGATGGTTTTTTTTTCAAAGCTATCTATTTTTGGAAAATAACAGCATGCATAAGATAAGAATAGTAAGAACTATAGTCAATGCATCTCGAGGGGTGCAAAACTATTATTACACAATAACTCACAAAGCCAAAGTAATTTATACCTGCAATAATCTTACTGAAACTACTATGTTTACTACCTATATTTCTATGTGGTGACCTGCTCACAGCAACTTATTATCCCTCTGAAACATATCTATGGCATCTCATATATGTATTACAATAAGACTACTTTATAGATTTTGGGCTCTTGTTTATTATACTCCCCAGACTTCAGTTTAAAATTGTGGTTGTGCTTCTTTTCTTTTACATGTCTCTTTATATAGCATCATTAGACCATGGGAAGCATTTTTGATATTCAGTATCATATATTCAATCAATAGTCCAAGAACATTTTACATTAAAAATGGAAAGTGGAATTAGTGAAGTGTTGGTAATAAGTATTTGGATATTGAAGAATCCCTGTGCAGGTATTTTAAAAATCTAGACATTCATTATAGTACTTACATCTGACTGAAACAATTCATATCTTAAATACTACATGATTTGTAAATCACACATCTCAAACTGCATTTTTCAGTTGAAAATAGGTTTTTTCACCATTTTGAGGTAGGGAACATACTAAAAAAAGCCTAAAAGGGGGAATAATATCATTTTTTTAGAAGTCAACCTAGCTTCTCCAAACGTAAGGTGACCCAATACTTCATATGTCCCCTACCTCTGAAGCTATTGAATTTGGCTCTCTGCTCTCAAATGATTACTTTTCCCATGGAAAGCCATGTGGCACATATAGCAGAAGTCTTCTTTTGAATTCCTATTGTTTACTGTGGTAGAATATTATGGATATTGCAAGGTTTCCTTTATTTTTCTTTTCTTTTTTGGGAATATTGAATACTTGTGCCATCCTCTATTTAGTTTCCCTGGATCATTGGCTGCTTTGTTGTGTGTGTAGAACAAAACTATTTTTTCTTACATTTTGTACACACCCTACACCCGTTGTGTACTTACACTTTTAAAAAAATGTACTCTCAAAACATATTACTAAGTATTCTTTGTTTTTAAAAATACAAGAGAAACTAATTATAATGGTTTTGTTTGAGGCTTTTTAGTTACTTGTGTAATTCTCAGTGACCCCACAAACTGACACTCATAGTTAGTTACACTTCAGTGGATCCTCAGTTGCAATCATATTCTCAAAGAAAGAGCTTTTATAACTTTCCATTTCTCTGTGTAAAGCATTTCCCCCCAATATTTTATCTTGCCACTGAACTGCGCTATGCTTTTCTTAGCTAGCTATTTAGAAGAAGAAAAAACCCTGTTCATTTTCATATAATCTGTGTAAAGATGAAGTAACTTGCAACAGGATCTGTGCCAGGCCTTGAATGACAATTTGTTTGCTTTCACAATCTCTTTGCCAAGTAACAGTATGGAACAAAGATATCCAGCAAGGACACAGATGTTTCTTGAGTACAACCTTATCTTATTTGCTCATCATAACAAGAGAGAAAAAGCTATCTGCCTTCTCAATTAGCTGCCACTTGCAAGGAAGGTATTTTACTTCATTATAGATTTAACAATCACAAGCAGAAAGCTATTTGCTAATTTGAAAGGGGAAAAGGTTACATGTGTCTTTTGTAAAAATAAAAAAAATCCTCTCAGAATGTCCAAGGATCCATGAAATGATATTAACTACTAAAAGCTAAAATAACTATTTTTTTTCTTGCTTTATAAACTATTTATTAAGGAATTTGAACGTAGTGACTGAAAATTCAAGGTGCCCTACAATTTGATTCTAAAAACATTTGAGGCCATTACTAACATCTAATCCAGTTAGGACCGTTAGAATTCTCTGTTCCTGCCTCAGGTCTGATGAGACATCTTGTCAGAGTCAGCAGAGACAGTGTTGAGCATGTTACAAAGCATTTGATTGTTCAAACTCTCATGTGCTATTGATATTCAAATCCCCATTATGAAAAATAAGAATACTAAAATCTTATGAAATGTGGAGATTTAAGCTGTACTAGCACTGATGATGTTACCTAGATCGGGTAATGAAATGTCTGCAAGAAAACAACCAAGCTCAGAGAGCACCAAGGATCCCTCAGTTATAAAACTTTTAAATAAATAAAAATAGAAATAAATAAATAAAAAAATAAATAAAAAATAAAAAGAAAAATAATGAAAAGAAAAAAAAGAAAAAAGAACAAAAAAGAAAAAAGAACAAAAAAGAAAAAAAAGAAAAAGAAAAAGAAAATGAAAATAAAAATAAAAATAAAAATAAAAATAAAAATAATAAATATAAATATAAAAATAAAAATAAAAAAAATAAAAAAAAATAAAAATAAAAATAAAAATAAATAAAAATAAAAATAAAAATAAAAATAATTAAAATTAAAATTAAAATTAAAATTAAAATTAAAATTAAAATTAAAATTAAAATTAAAATTAAAATTAAAATTAAAATATAAAAATAAATAATAAAAATAATAAAAATAAAAATAATAATAATAAAAATAATAATAATAAAAAATAATAAAAAATAATAAACATAATAAACATAATAAACATAATAAACATAATAAACATAATAAACATAATAAACATAATAAACATAATAAACATAATAAACATAATAAACATAATAAACAGATACAAAAATCCACTGACAATCTAAACTGCCGACTTTGCAATGACAAAGTTGAAACTTTCACACTTAACATGTGAGTGCAGCAAAATCGCACAAACTGATTACAAAGCTAGACATGATCGAGTTGCTATATTAGTCCACTGGTCATTATGTAAAAAATATGACATACCTGTATCCGAAAACTCATGGGAGCACAAAGTGGAAAAAGTTACTGAAAATGAGATGGTAAAGATTTTGTGGGACTTTCAAATACAGACAGATCGTCATTTGGAACACAACATGCCAGATATCATGGTTGTCAAGGGTCAAAGAATACAGTTTATTGATATCGCTGTACCAGGAGATGCCAGAGTCAAAGAAAAAGAACTGGAAAAAAATTATGAAATATCACGACCTGGCCATTGAAACTACATGACTATGGATGAAACATGTAACAGTGATACCTATTGTCATTGGGGCACTTGGTACCATGTCCAAGAATTTCACAAAACATATCAAGATATTGCAGCTTCCTGCAATAACACCAGCGCAACTGCAAAAAACTGTGCTACTTGGAACATCATATATTTTAAGAAGATACTTTGTTGATACGAAAATACAGCACACAGTCCTAGACGCTTGGGAAGTGTTCGACTTGTGATATAGTGATACGAAATCCAGCATATAAATCTTGTTTCCTGTGTATTACTGTTTTTTGTGAATAATAATAATAATAATAATAATAATAATAATAATAATAATAATAATAATAATAATAATAATAATAATAATAATAATAATAATAATAATAATAATAATAATAATAATAATAATAATAATAATAATAATAATAATAATAATAATAATAATAGAGAGAGAGAGAGTAAGGCCTCGTGCATGCTATCTACAGGCCCTGTGTAGCCCACCTGTGGCTTACTTGATTGTCTACAAAAACTTCCAATGATTATGCAGTTTACACGTAGAAAAACACTGATAATGTTTGAGCATGTTTGCTGACTACTAGAAAATAATTCAATAGTGTACTTTGAAAAAATGTTGTGGAAGAGAAAGAAACAAAAAGACATTGGCAATTTCAAAAAGTACTATTATGTGACTACTATGATTTGTAGTGTCCTATGCACTGAGTTTCAACCAGGGGTGGGTTCTAAATTTTTTACTACCAGTTCTGTGGGCGTGGCTTATTTTGTGGGTGTGACTGATGGTCATGTGATGGTGGACATGGCTTCATGGTCATGTGACTGGGTGGGTATGGCCAACTCAATGTCACTCACGTCAAGGGGTGCCTCACCTGGCCCCTCCCCTCCCAGCCATTCCATGTCACACCCAGCCTCAATGTATCTATAGTTGTGTAAAAATTTTGTTCACCTTTTTTCAACTTTATTATCTACATACTATAGATGTACTTTCATGGACCACTGAAAGGAGGAAATGGCTCACATGCTTTGCCCAAGATTGTGATAGGCAACAGGCTTTTAAAGGGCTGCCAGAAAGAAGGGGGGGCAATGTATTTAATGTAATGCCCTATCTAACAAAATGAAATTCAGTGTAGAGAAAAGTAAAGTCCTACACATAGATAAAAAAACCCAAAAGTATACATATAAACTGGGTGAAACCAGGCTTAATAGCAGTGACTATGAGAGGGATCTTGGAGTCCTAGTGGACAACCAGCTAAACATGAGCCGAGGTGGCACAGCGGTTAGAGGCAGTACTGCAGGCCACTTTAGCTGACTTGTGATCTCACCGGCTCAAGGTTGACTCAGCCTTCCATCCTTCCGAGGTAGGTAAAATGAGGACCCAGATTGTTGGGGGCAATATAAATATACATTGCTTACTGGTGTAAACCACTTAGAGAGTGCTTGCACTGTGGGGCGATATATAAATCTCACAAATAAATAAATAAATAAATAAATAAATAAATAAATAAATAAAATGAGCCAGCAGTGTGCAGCGGCAACCAAAAAAGCCAATGCAATCCTAAATTGCATTAACAGAGGGATACAATCAAGATCAAGTGAGGTACTAATACCACTCTATAAAGCCTTAGTTACACCACACCTAGAGTATTGCATCCAGTTTTGGTCACCACACTATAACAAAGATATTGAGACTCTAGAAAAAGTGCAGAGGAGAGCAACCAGGATGATCATGGGACTGAAGACTAAAACATATGAAGAACGGTTGCAGGAACTGGGCATGGATTGTCTAGCGAAGAGAAGGACCAGGGGAGACATGATAGCAGTGTTCCAATATTTGAGTGCCACAGAGAGGAGAGAGTCAAGCTATTCTCCAAAGCACCTGAAGGACAGACAAGGAATAATGGATGGAAATTGATCAAGGAGAGATTCAACCTAGAAATAAGGAGGACTAGGCTCAAGGTTGACTCAGCCTTCCATCCTTCCGAGGTCGGTAAAATGAGGACCCAGATTGTTGGGGGCAATATGCTGAACTCTGTAAACCGCTTAGAGAGTGCTGTAAAGCACTATGAAGCGGTATATAAGAAAAGTGCTATTGCTATAGGAACTTCCTAACAGTGAGAACAATCAACCAATGGAACAGCTTGCCCTCGGAATTTGTGGGAACTTCATCACTCGAGACTATCAAGAAGAGATTGGACTGCCATTTGTCAGACATGGTGTAGGGTCTCCTGCTTGAGCAGTGGGTTGGACTAGATGACCTACAAGGTCCCTTCCAACTCTGTTAATCTGTTAATCTGTTAATTTAATTTAATTTAATTTTCCAAAGAAGGCAAAACAAATAGCAATGGATGGAAATGGAACAAAGAGAGAAGCAACCTAAAGCTAAGGAGAAACTTCCTGACAGTGAGAACCAATATAGGTGGAGAAATATTTCAGTCATAATTTCATATATAAAATAGCCATTTGTGTAATACAAGCTACATATTGTTCAAAACAGTAATTAGTATTATGGCTGATGTTTGACAGCAAGCCGAAAAGTCAAAGATCACAAGAGTGCTTCTTTCTCTATATTTATACAAAACATCACATACTGTACCAGGAATCAATCTCTCTCTCTCTCCCTCTCCCTCCCTCTCCCTCTCCCCCCTCTCTCTCTCCCTCCCTCCCTCCCTCCCTCCCTCTCTCTCTTCCTCTCTCTCCCTCCTTCCATCTCTCTGTATGTGTGTGTTTCCACTCATTTTACAAAGGACGGTCGGCTGCACGTTCCCCCCCCCCACTTTGTTCATTACCAAAAAAAGGATTAAACAGTAAGACAACTCCACCAGCGTTTGGCATCCAAACGCCCTCTGCCCCGATACCAGGCCATCCCCTGCATTTTCCCACAGCAAATTAGGGTTTGGAGCGGGTCTCTCCAAAATCTCTCTGGCTCTCTGATCAGGTGGGGTGGGGTGGGGAGGGGTGAGAGGTGTTTTGGCCAGATCTGGAACGGGAAAGTTTTTGTGTGGTGTAAGGGACAAAGTTGCAGTCTTTGGGAAGGAGGAGTGGGTGAGGGAGGGAAAGGGGAGCTGCGTTCTCCCTCCTCTCTCCCTCCCTCCCTCCCTCCCTCTCTCTCTCCCCTCTTCTCTCCTTCCCTTGCAGAAAAGGAAAAGATTGAAAATGATCTAACAGGAAGTGAAAAGTATCTCCTTCTGTAGTCAGGGCAAGGCTGGAGGTTGCTTTAGTGCAGAGGTCTTCAAACTTGGCAACTTTAAGACTTGTGGACTTCAACTTCTAGAATTCTCCATCCAGCATAGCTGACTGGAGAATTCTGGAAGTTGAAGTCCACAAGTCTTAAACTTGCCAAGTTTGAAGACCTCTGCTTTAGTGCGATATGATGCTGGGAAAGAGAGACAGGAGTGAGCGAGAAAATAAAGCTCCTTTTCTCAGGTGGTGTGGGGTGGAGTTTAAGGCTAACCCAGAAGAGGTGGCGGCCATGTGCTTGCTGCTGCTTCTAGCTCAGGGAGAGGCAGCTTGCCGGAGCCACCGGGCTCTCTCTCTCTCCTTCCTTGGGTGGATCTGGTGGGAGGAGTGGGCTTCCTTAGCGGGCTTCCTTGCCGGGCTTGAGGAGGAGAGGAGGCGGAGCTGTTGCCCGAGGGTGGAGAGCTGCCTTGAGAGCATCCTTCTCCGGGCAGGGGTTGCCGCCCTCCTCCTCCTGTGGTTCCTGCCCAGCGCTCTCTCTTCTCTCTCCCCTTCGCCTCCCGACACTTGTTTACCCATCCCAGAGAGCTCCTTCCCTCAGTGGTTCGTTTTCTTACCTCTGCGTAGTTATGAGGGAAAATGGTTGCAGTACAAAAGATTAAGTGTTCTTGTCACCTTCTCTGCCTTCTCCACTCTACTTCCTCTCCCAAACACTGCCTTTTACTTTGAAGAGTGAAGATAAAGAGTCAAAAGAATGCACAACTTGACCCTAAGGAAAACATGTCTAACAAAATAACTTCAGTTTATCACTTGAGGAAAATAAATCCAATCTAGTTTGAGAGACACTGAATTAAGTTAAACTATCAGTATACATGTCTAATTTTAAAATCCAATTAGCCAAAGAAATAACCTTCAGCAGGATGTAGGGCAGAATCTAATCAGGGTATGGTTTTCTTCCTTTGCAGTCTAGTTCCAGACAATCCAGGAAGGAATTCAAACAAGGGCATAACTGCATCTTATAAGATGTTTAGTCTTTGGGCAGACTAGCGTCCATAATGCCTATGTCAAAATGCTTTTGAAATGGCTGTTGTTTTCAAATGCACGCTATCATGCAGCATGATGGAGCATTTATCCTGAGAAACATACATCCAAGACCACCCTGGAACAAAAAAGTGTTCTTTTCCCCCCCTGAATTTGATGTTACAACACTCCGTATTTGAGTATAACTAAAATATTATACTATATAAAATGACTCTTTTTCAAACTTGTTTGCAGAAATTCTCAATAGCCGGGAGATACTTCTGGTAACTGGTCCCTGCAAATTAAAATGCTATAACAGTTTCAATTTACATGTTTCTCCAGGGTGCCTGAATCCATTCTATAGGACATTGTTCAAAACCATCCAGGACTTATTTGAAGATGCTGAGGAGAACAGGATTAAGTGTGTGCATTTCATTTCTCACAATGTTCTCAGGCTAGATCTAACCATCACAAATGTTTTCACTTTATCTTCTGGAAGATTTTGAATGCAGACTGTAGCATGCATGCAAGGTTTCTTAGATGAATAGGCTGTGGTTTCTTCTTTTGGACCTACCCTCATACAATTTAGAGTTCACATCCATGGATTTAGATTCTATGTTTTAATGAAGGACCTATTCATAGTAGAGAGAGGCACGCAAATTCAAGATTCAATTTGTTTTACAATATACTGTATGTATATTCATGCTATCATATTTATTGTACACAATTTAAATGAATTTAAAGCATGTTGTATCTCTAAAGATACTTTGTATTATTTTCAGAAAAGGAATTTAAAACCATCCTAAACCGGCAATGCAGTTCAAATATAATTTGCAACGAATGATTTTTGCACAATTGCACAAACGTTAACCACTATCATTGTTAGTGGTCTGTAAACAGTAGTACTTAAATAATTGTCCATTCATATTCTGAGATAATTTTTAGCATGGTAATATAACAGCTAGACAGATTTTTTTTTCCTGTAGTGGATATATGTTGAAATTGCTGAAAAAAAGTATGTCCAAATGATTTATACCACTGGATAAGGTCTCTTCATTCAAGGTTCTGGATTGTAAACTACCAATGTAGTCCAATTCAGGCTGGTAAATAGAGTTTTTCAGCTTCCCAGTTTAGGAGTGAAAGAGAATTGTTTGCTCAAAATCAACCAGCCAGCCTCCATGCCCAAGGGAGGATTAGAACTGGGATCTCTCAATTATTAGCATTACACTACCTATCTGTTTACCTGTTTATCTTTGTTTCTCAGTCTGTTTCTTTCCCTCTATCTCTGAATAAGATAAAAATATTGGGTACTTTATGTTACCTTTGGGTAATAAAAAAATATTGGGTACCTAGATTAATCAGTGTTAGACATAATTAGTCTTCAATAGAAATCTAAAGAAATATTTGTATATAACTTTGCTAGCTCTTATTTATTTCTGTTCATTACTTCTGGATATACATATTGAACTCAAAAAGACTGTGTAACATGTTTCTCCATGATATGCTTTCTCCCCAATTTGGAGGATGGAAAAAGAGGGGACAACCTTAAGTTCAAAAGTATAAAAGGTTCCTTTTCCCCTTTTTTAATACAATAAAAACATATGCTTGAAAAACATTTCAAGCATGAAAAAATGTCTGTTCCCTTGGTATCCAGAAAATAGTGCTTCAACCAACGTCTTTCTTCATTCTAAAATGCCTCTGGAATTACAGCAGTACAATAGGGCCATCCAAAGGTCATTCGTATTCTGTTCTCTGGATATTGCCACTGTCAGAGATGCCAATTTTTAAAGCATCAGCAGTTGTACATACAGCAACAATGTCAAAGCAAGAAATTGTACCTATATTTTCTTAGGAATTTCACTTAAATGGAGGCCCAATTAAGCAGCTGTGAATATGACACATGCACATATGCAAACACATTGCATGTCCACAGCTCACATAGGCTTAACATTGGGGAAGATAAAACCAGTGGTTCTATATCTGATTGCAACATGCAATGAATGGCATGGAAGAAGAATGATTTCTTTGATGGGCAATCAAAATCAAGGAAAGAAAAGTGAAAGTCTATGCAAATGTGCCAGAATTATGCTTTTGTCGTTGAATTGTTATGTAACAATTGATTTCATAATCAGTTATTTATTTAGCATTTGGTGATGTTACAATTAGCCAAGAGACTACAATGTTAGTACATAGTAGCTATATGGATGCTGAAGCACTTATCCATGAGCCACATGGAATGAACTAGCTCCACACAGAAATACGAGTGGTGTCCTGTGGCATAACCCAAGGCCTTCTCTCGATATTACCTCACAGTTGGGCGTTACACCCAGGCAAGTCCAGCAGGGACCTGACCATCCACATGAAATGCCACCAAATTTCCCACCACAGATGGTACCTATTTATCTATTGGCATGTAACATGTTTTTGAACTGCTAGGTGGGCAGAAGCTGAGTCAAGTGACAGATTATCACTCTGCTACAAGATGCTACGGTAGGACTCAAACCACCAGAGCAGAATAGTGTTTTTCAGCCACTGAGCCACCACACCTCTTTTCATAATCAGTTATTATATAAACTTAGGTCAAAAGTGCCTTCAGGGAGTACTTGCTTTGATGAAAAATCATATGAACCACCCTTTCGAAGCTGCTTTGTAATGTAGTGTAGCCCCTTGCTTCTAAATGTAAAGCAGCTGCATTGTTTCCGAGCCGAGGTGGCGCAGTGGTTAAAAGCAGCACTGCAACTACTTCAGTGACTGCTAGTTCAGCTGTTCAGCTGTTCAAATCTCACCAGGCTCAAGGTTGACTCAGCCTTCCATCCTTCTGAGGTCGGTAAAAATGAGGACCCAGATTGTCGGGGGCAATATGCTGAACTCTGTAAAACCGCTTAGAGAGGGCTGTAAAGCACTATGAAGCGGTATATAAGTCTAAGTGCTATTGCTATAGTTTCACTTTACCTCTTTTTTTTGAAACTGACCCCACCCATGCTTTACAAAAGTCAGGTCTACTAGTACCCGATGAGAATCCTGTGTCCCACGGGAGTTGGGTGGCATATAAAAGCGACTGAATGAATGAATGAATGAATGAATGAATGAATGAATGAATGAATAAATAAATAAATAAATAAATAAATAAATAAATAAATGAATAAATGAATAAATAAATAAATAAATAAATAAATAAATAAATATGAAGAAACTTCTTTTGGCTATTGCAAGTGCTAGTCAAGGTTACAAGACAACATTAGCCTCAGTAAGGCTAATAAACATTACTTCCTTGTCATAATTAAATAAATAAATTTATTTTTTATTTTAATAGATTTGTAATGCCGGCCAACCTCCGAAGGCTAAATTATGTGATTAATTATGGCCATCACACAAACATTCATTTCTTTTGATTCAATTTTAATAAAAGAAAGCTTAATATGCATCCTGATTCCATCGTTTTTGAGAAATATGCCTCTCAGAGACATTATTCAAGTGTGTGGCCTTATTCCGCAATTTTCGGGGTTTCCTAGCATCTCAGCATTTATTGACTTGGGCGGACTTTGAATCTGATCTTTATTGTTTTGGCCAAAATAACAAGAATAAAAAAATGCTGGAGGAAGAATTCAGTACATTTCCAGCATGTTCAAAGGGCATTTCAGATAACCAGCTCAAGGCCTTGAAGTTTTGTTTTGGAACTCAAGCAAAGGGTCTGCATTTTATTCTAAGGAAGGATTAGTGATCTTCTCATGATTCGTTTGGTTCTTAATGCTGTCAATTTTATTTTTATTCAATGGCTTCTATTTAAGAAATCATCGAGAGAGATAATCCCCTGAACAGGGTTCTTTTTTTTCCTTTTCTTTCTTTCTTTTGGTAAAGAAATAAAGGGTAATTTTTAAATCAACCATCTAATCCTTAGTCTAGTTAACTAACAATGTGCCATACTGAAGACCCAGAGATCAATTGTACTTTTTCAATTGGAACACTTGCATAGTAATAGGATGAGTGCCCAAGGAAACACAAAACTATCCACAGTCAACATTTGTTTGCACAGTTTATATTTTCTTTTCACCATTTGAAAGTCAAAATGCTGTTTACCAAATAAAACACATAGCGAATTAGATAAATCCCTGAATTAATTGAGATGTGATAGGCATCTGTTTGGGCTTGTCATAACACACTCAATCACAAACTACCCAATCTAGTTTCAGCCTAGTAGTGTAGCATAACATATTGTGTATATTCAACCTATGAATTTTTAAGCCATATAGCAATAGCAATAGCACTTACATACCGCTTCATAGTGCTTTACAGCCCTCTCTAAGCGGTTTACAGAGTTCAGCATATTGCCCCCAACAATCTGGGTCCTCATTTTACCCACCTCAGAAGGATGGAAGGCTGAGTCAACCTTGAGCCGGTGAGATTTGAACAGCTGAACTGCTGAACTACAGTGCTGCATTTTAACCACTGCGCCACCTCGGCTCTCATATGTATATTGTAACCAACCTCCCCCCCCCACACAGCTATTTTGCAACTCTGTAACTCCCTTGAACCACAATCGCCTTTGATTCTCAGACTTAAAATAGATGCTCTAAAATAATTTAGTATAGTTTAAAGCAACTACAAAACCACACAGAGCATCATAGCTCTGCCTTTGTTCATGGTATGGTCTGTTCACTTTGGGTTCTCACCCTGCCTTAGACCAAAGGTGAGGTCTTGTCCTCATTCACCAAAATATTTTCTATCCTTCATTTAAATTTGCAGCAGCCTATTTTTAAGAACAAATATTCCATATGAATACTTTCATATGAGTTTATTTCATCTGCTTTGTTTTATTGTGAAGCAAGATTGTTCATGGATAAAATCAAGCATGACAATGACAAGTAATTTTGAATAAAATCAAGTCACATGGATTGTATATGCTTTGTTTCCCAAAATGAAGTTTCTGTAGAGTCCTGTCCTCTTTTCCATGTCTCCTTAAAATCAGGACTCTTAAAGATGCACGTTTCCCAAGCAAGGAGCAGGGGCACTTAAAGAAAAGAAATTGCAAACCCCCAATAGATCAGGGCTTTTGTGGGATGACTATTAACCATGCTTGGACCAATATTAAATTATTTTTGGTCATCCATTTCTAATGCTGGCCTGGTTGAAGGTGTTGCTGTTATGGCAATAAATGAGAGTTATGCCATTCTATGCATCAAGAGGAAAAGCTGGATATAAATAAATAAATAAACAAACAAACATACAAATGTTCTGTTAAGTAGTAGCAGAAGGAATAAAGGAGAAATTTATTTTATGTCCAATCTTTGGAGAATTACTGCTTACCACCAGAACAGCTGCTGCTCATTATCCATAAGCTATAATAAAGCTTTCAGATTCAACTTCTTCATGTTAGACAATCTCTAACCAAATCAGAGGCATAGGATAAACTGTACAATAATTACTGTCTATCCTGCCAACAACTTAGTTTTAAAGGAGGCTTGAATCTGCATTTAATGCAAATTGGTCAACTGTGAATATTTAAACAAGTTTCTCAATGTCGCCTTAACTTAAAAAGCTGTAACAAGTAAAAACAACATAAGCTTTTTCTTATCTAGTCAAATGGCTTAAGACAAAATAGAGCTGTCAGACACCTTTTGACACCAAAAACAAATTCCTTGTGTGTCCAATCACACTTGGCCAATAAAAAATTCTATTCTATTCTATAATATTTCTGCTCCAATGGCCTGATGTTCAGGATCCAGGTGAACAGTTGTATGCCGTAGGAGTTTGTTGGCTTGTAGCCGAGGTAGTTTTTCCTTCACCTAAATTTCAGAAGGTGGTTACTTGTGAGTTGACCTTTTTCAATCTTGTATTTATTTATTTTATTTATTTATTTGAGGTTCTTCTATGCCGCCCTACTCCCTCAGGACTCAGGGCAGCGTACAACATTTTAGGGAACATCAAACAAATCATTAAAAACTATTTAAAATAATTTAAAAAGAACATATAACATCATACATACATGGGGGAGACGTCAGATGCAAGGTCGTCTCAAAATCACCCCGCCTGCAGGAAGAAAAAGTCTTAATGGCTTTTCGGAAGGCCAGCAGGGTGGGGATGACTCGGATCTCTGGGGGAAGTTGGTTCCAGAGAGCAGGGGCCCCTACAGAGAAGGCCCTCCCCTTAGGCCCCGCCAGTCGGCACTGTTTGGCTGACGGGACCTGGAGGAGACCCACTCTGTGTGACCTGATCGGTCGAAGGGAAGTATGTTTTACTCATCTTGTAGATTTGTTTTAATTGTGATTAGTATTCCATTTGTTTCTCAATATATTCTACTCTAAAAGTTGTATTAAAACATGCAGGCAACAGTTAAACATTTGATACATTTTGGATAAAAGGCCTAAAGAAAAATAAAACATTATTCCTGTGAATCTGTATTAGAAGGAACTGCCTCTTGAAGGAAATGGAGTTCTAGATTTGATTCCAATGTCTTAAGGTATAGGTCTTTACTGAAGATTGATTGGGTAGCATACATCTGGAAATTTTTTCTGTTATTAAGCATTAGAATCTCACTTCATAACTGGAGGTGGTATTTCACTAAGTTTCATAACTCAGGGAAAAAACTAAACCTCTTGAAATGTCAACCTCTTGAAACCGAAAGATTAGGTTATCTTTACCCTTGAATAAAATGCTGTTGTTGTAAAATTGGCCCCTGTTCATTACTCCTCTTGGAAAGCCAATATGGAGAACACTGAACGAGAGTGTCATCTGAAATCTTTCTAATCAATAAAATAGATCAAATATTATTTAATCCTGGAAATTATTTTTAACTCACTCCTTCCAATTTCACTTGTATAAACTTTGCTTTACTATCTCAATAGAATTTTAAAAAGTCTGTCTTCTAGGCAAATGGAAAGCTCATAAAATCTGGCTTTAGTCCCAGGTTTGGGGTTAATGTTATTAATGTAGTTAATGTATTAATCTATGTTTTGCCAAGTGTCAGGGCAGTGAGACGCCCAGCCAATTGGTTCTTTCTTGGATCCAAAGACAATAAGCACAGCAGTAATTAAAGAAATTTTAAGCGTTATTATTACTCCAGCAAACAGATTTAAAAGCATAAAATAAAAAGCATATATAGTACCCAAGATAGTACCCAAATGTCTTATAGGTTGTCAGGAGCTCCTTAATGATGACACCAGATATACCTTATATGCAGCCAGTTTCCACAGTACTTAATGCTAAGTTCTGTGTAGAAGCTCCTAATAAGCAACACAATTACAAGGTTTTTATTAAAACCCGGCACTGTGATTTCATGGGTCTGCAGTGGTCAAGAGACTACAAGACTTGACCTTCACTGGCTGATACATGACTCTGGGACGGGAATCAAAAGTATGAGATTTTCACGGCTTTGAAGTACTAAAGATCCTGCCTCCCCACACACAAACACACACATACTTCCACTATATTCAACAAGCAAAAATAGAAAACAAGAAGGTTAGCTCAGAATGAGATCTAAACTTCTAGGCTTTTTTTAATATGAAGAAAAAAATCAAACTATGTCATTAAACTCCTTGAAATAACAATGATCTTCCACACTGCTACTATAATATATTGCACTATTTTTGGGGGGCTTGATTTTATTTCTGTTGCTTTTAGAAAATTTTACCCTGATCTATCTTTGTGGTTATATGTTTTTTACAGAGGTTTTTTGTGGTGTTGGTTTCGTGTTGGTTTGGTTTGGTTTCGTGTTGGTTTGGTTTGGTTTGGTTTGGTTTGGTTTGGTTTGGTTTGGTTTGGTTTGGTTTGGTTTGGTTTGGTTTGGTTTGGTTTGGTTTGGTTTGGTTTGGTTTGGTTTGGTTTGGTTTGGTGTGGTGTGGCGTGGTGTGGCGTGGTGTGGTGTGACATGGCGTGGTGTGGCTTGGTGTGGCTTGGCTTGGTATGGCACAGTAGAGTCCATTGAAGTTTGAAGGCTATAACTAATTGTTCCTGTGGAAATGAAGGTGAAAACAGTTGTCTCATTTTGCTTCCAACACAATAGGAAATGCAGGCTCATTTTACTTTTGTGATAGTCTTCTCTATCATATTGTGAACAGAAACAGACCAGACTAGAACATGGCGCTTTGAATCTTGATCAAATTTTGTTGGTAGAAAATGTAGCCAGGCTGTTCACTCATATGAATTACTATGCTTGACTTTTCAAATCTCCATAATTCTTAGGCGTGACAAATGTTACATACAAATGCAGGTGAATAGATGATTGACCAACCTGTTTATTTCTCCTTTAAGAAATGTTGCTGCTCACCCTAATTAAAAAGAATCTCCATAGGAAATTTAACTCCAGCATCATTTTCTGCAAAATATGGCATAAAGTACATGAATGGCTTAAAATGTACAGTAGGAAATATCTTTGATATGCAAATTAGGTTAGCCTTCTCAGTTGGTTTCCATAATAAAGGTTAGCACAGCACATGCAATATGCAAACTCTTCAATCCTACTTAGGAAATGCTGATTTAAATTGTAGATTATAAAACTCCTAAGAGCACAATTAGCTTTGCACACTTTCTAAAATCATTCCTCCTACTTTTTAAAAATCAGCTTATAAAGAAGAAAACACTTGCTAGAAAAGAAATAACTACTTTTTGCTTATCTTTCCAGTAAAGGGGCATCAGTGGTACACTTATTTAAACTGCTAAACTCATTTGGCAGGTATCTAATAATATTTCCTAGGGTGAAGATAACATGTAGAATTTTTTAACATTTAACATTAATATAACAATCATCCATAATTCCAACTTTGGTCAATTGATGTACCCAAGGTGACTCTATTGGGATCACTAAGCTACACTTAGCCATATTCCAGTTATTTCTCAAGACAATGTAATAATGTCAGACATATAACACTGGTTTTGCTTTTAACATATTTTTAAAAGGCAACAATATTATTGAAAAAAATCACAATTATAGTCACATTAAAGCAGAACCATACAATCTTCAATGACTTCCGATTTGTTTTGACTCAACTCAAACCTCTGCAACCATTGTTGAAGTCCTAAATTAGCTTGAGGATTGAAACAGAAGAACATTTTTTTCATAAAAAACGTTTCCAATATAAATGGTTAGACCTTATACTTTTTATTCATGATCTTTCTCTGGGTTCCAGTGCATAATAAGACGACCTTTTTCATGTCTTTAGACAAGCTGAACTGAAATTAGGAGAAGTTTTATGTCCCAGATCTTTTATAAACTTTGTCAGTACATTTTAGAGATCATTTTTCATCCTTCCAATTTTAGTAGAATAACAAGATTCATATAGATGTGACCTTATTTTGTGACATCTATATGAATCTTGTTATTTTGTCACATCTATATGTGACAGTTATATATATGTGTGATTAGTTATAGAGATTGATTTTATTACATTGCATTGCATTTGGTATTTAGTTTATTTTAAAGTTTGTGAATAGGTCTGATATTTGGTTAATTACTGCTTTAAAAATTCTACAAATAATTACACAATCCTGCAGTGAAATACACCAATTATATGATGGTACAAAAGAGTACAAAAGTAATCAGGGAAGAAATAATTTTCTGGAAAGTTAAACTATTGGAATGACTCATGTCCCATTTATTCCATTTGTTTGTTTTCCGTTTGGGGCTTAATGCCAAAAATTACATCAACTAAAACTTAACCTGAAACCCAGAGCCTACTTGAATCTTGTAGCGGATAACCTGAGTGTGGTTTCTTATATAATTCTGAATTCCTTCTACTTTTCTTCTGTGTTTCCTTGAATAGAAAATCAGGCTCATTGAAAAACCGATTTTTATATTGTTGAACATCTGTCCCTTGGTATTGAAATGAAAAGCTTTGTGGGAGTGTGTTGTGGGATGGATAATAGATGGATGAAAATAAGAATATGTTGGTATTTTAAAATTGCCCAGGAAAAAAATGGATCAAATGTTAGCTTGTAGTTTAACATCTCCCAGTATCTCAGAAAAATACAGTTTTCAGATAAATATCCTGAGCATAACTTTTATTAAGAAATTGAAAGAATCTATAAGCAAATTACAAAGAGTAAAAAGAATTTCTGTTTGAATCTGGGGAGGGGGGGAGAAAAAGCATATAAAAGTTTTGCCTGTCATCATAGTAATTTCTGAATGTAGAACTATATGCTGAAAAATGGAATTCAAATAAACACTATAAATGTTAGTGTAAAGAGGAAAAAAAGATAAGCCTATAGAAGCAGATTTCCCCTGGCTTTAAGGTTATAAATAAGTTGGACTTCCGGTTTGGTGATCGCCGCCGATGGCGTTCCTCTTTCAGGGCGCCTTTCCGACTCCCTGCCGGGCCGCCAGAACAGCTGTCTGGCGGCTCGGAATCTCTCTGCCCCGGACATAGGGGAGAGAGGAGAGTGTGGCAGGTGGGGTAGAGCCCCCCTAGCACCCTAGGAGCCATCCAGGGGCGCGAAGGGAAGGCTCCCCAGGTAGCCTGCCCCTAGCTCCGGGAGCCTGGAAATCTCCGCTCTTGCGGAGCAAGACGCCGAAGCCGCCGCTGCTTCTAGAAGAGGAATTATAAAACTTTTTTTTTGTGCATTTAAAGAGGCAGACAGAGAGAACCAGGAGCTTTGCTGGGCAAGTATGGACTTTTTTTTTCCTTTTTTTAAACCCTCGGCTAACTTCTATTTGAAGAAACAAAGTAACATTTAACATGCAACAATATGGCGTTTGAAGGAGGAGAAGTGAAAGTGATTTCCGTTTTGCTTGTGGTCCTTTTTTCTTATGGAAACTCTTTGTTCTGAAAACTGAAAACTGGCTGTCCTTCTTACATTCTCTGATAACTGATAACTTTTTTTAAAAAAAAAATAAGGATTATTTGCCTTTGAAAGTGGAAAGTATCTTTTTAGAGATCTGGCTTTTTAAGGCGTTTTGAAGAAGTTGGGAAGAGAAGTGAAGGTGATCTTTGCTTTGTTTGTTTGTGGCTCTTTTTCTCATGGAAAATTATAACTTTGAAGACTGATTTTTTTTTCTATGTCTCCTGATTTTGGAAAGTAATAAACTCTCTATCTTTTACATTGGAAAGAATTTTATTTAGAGTTATGGCTTTTTTCTATACTTCTCTGGAAATATAAAAATGGTTTCAAGTTTGGAAAGATTGGTTTTTTTTTCTGGCTTTTCTCTTGTGGAAATTTTGAAAACTGATTTTTATTCTCTGCTCCGTGACTTTGGATTATAACAGTAACTGATAATTTTACTAAAATAAATAAATTAAAAAAGATTATTTGTCTTAGAAATTGCAAGATTTTTTTTTCTTTTTACAGATTTGGCCCTTTTTTGCACTTCTTT
This sequence comes from Diadophis punctatus similis, assembly GCA_023053685.1. Classification (NCBI taxonomy): domain Eukaryota; kingdom Metazoa; phylum Chordata; class Lepidosauria; order Squamata; family Dipsadidae; genus Diadophis; species Diadophis punctatus. The sequence goes on along the minus strand of JALIGW010000002.1, from coordinate 46,778,387 downwards.
GGAAGTACAATAAAGAAGAAGTGAAAGTTATTTGTGTTTTGTTTGTGGTCTTTGGACTTTGGGAAATTTTTGAACTTGAAAACTGGTTTTTATTTTTGATTCTTAATTTTGGATTATAACAACTGATAGTGATTTGGCGTTTTCAGTGTAATTTTTTGGAACTATAACAATGGCTTCAAAGTATGGAATGATTGCCTTGAATAAAAGGCCTATTTACCCCTCTGCTTATACTTCTAAAATGCAACTTGCTACTGAACCGACACCTCCACAAGTTTTGACATCGGAAAATTTATTAAATACTTTAAAGATTATGAAACAAGACTTAATTTTGGAATTTAATCAAAAAATTACTGAAATAGAAAAAAAATGCAGGACGCTTTAAAGAATATGGAAAAGCAGTTACGGATGGACATGTTAGAGGTTTGCAAAGGTTTAGCAACAAATGTTGATTTTTTGGAGGACTGTATTGAAACAAATAAACAAGCGTTGGCAACCTCGGTGGAATATATAAATAAATTTAAAAAGGATATCGCAAATTTTGAAACAGAGGTGTTGATGTCACAGTTTAGAAGAACGCAATTTGCTATTAGAGTAAGGGGGTTGAAAGAAGGTTTATATGATGATTTGAAGGGAAGAATGATTGAGGCCTTGGTACAGGTTTCTGGAATTTCTAAAGATGAGTTGGCTACACAAATTGAAAAGATATACAGGGTCAACTCGTGGCACGCAAAACAAAAACATTTACCAAGGGACATTGTTATATATTTTACCACAAGAGTCTTACGGAACAGAATTATTCAGGCGACATTTAAGAATAATCTTCAGGTGAATGGTCAGGAACTTAGGATTTGGAAAGAAATTCCCTTTAAAATGCTTAAAGCTAGAAAAGAATTTACTTTTTTGATTGATGAACTTAAAAGATTGAATTTACAATACAAATGGGAAGCACCAACTGGAGTTACGGTGAAATTTTTGGAGAAAAGATACCGGCTGAATACGATAAACAAAGCTATCGAATTTTATGTTAATATTTTAAAGGCTGATATATCTAAAATTCCAGAAGAAAGACGTATGAATGTAGAAGAAGACAAGGAGGAAAAGTCATCCTTATCGGATCAAAATGAAATAACTTCAAAGAGTCAAAGTGAATCGCAGAGCCAGAGAGATGTGAAAAAGGAGATGGAGTATTGGGATCAGATGGAAGAAGAGCTGATAAATTCAAAATCATCAAGATACAAAAGGAGGCAACCAATAAGATATAAAGAGAAGTAGTGTTGATATGTATTAGATGGATGGAGATAATATAATTGTATTTTCTTCTTCTCCTTTTTTTTAAATTGTTGTTTCTTCTTTTTTTCTTTCTTTTCTTAAAAGGAAAGAGGAAAATTTTTTTTTCTTTTTTCCTTTTTTTAATAATTTTTTAAGAATTGGAAATTTTAATTTTTAATTAAAACTATTAAGTTATAAATTACTACAATTAGATTTTAAAATTTGTTTTAAAGGAAGGATTTTTTTTTCTTTTCATTTGTTTTAGGTTTTTGTTTTTCTCTCTCTCTTCTCTAGATTTTTACTATTATTATTATTATTATTATTATTATTATTATTATTATTATTATTATTATTATTATTATTATTATTATTATTATTATTATTATTATTATTATTATTATTATTATTATTATTATTATTATTATTATTATTATTATTATTATTATTATTATTATTATTATTGTTATTGTTATTGTTATTGTTATTGTTATTGTTATTATTTTCATTGTTATTATTATTATTATTAATATTAATATTACTTTTAAGGATATCTTTTTATTATGAATTAACGTTGTTGAACAATAATATTATGTGGTTATGATGAAATTCAAAAGCTTTATTATTTAATATGTAGACATGTAATATTTTTTTATTTGAGCTAATAAGTTGTTGTATAATAATGTTGTTATGTGAAATTTAAAGGTATTATTATTTAATATTTTTTATTATGAATCAAAGTTGTTGTATAATAATATTATGTTATGATGAAATTTAAAAGTTTTATTATTTAATATGTAGACATGTAATACTTTTTTAGTTTTACTTGAGTTAATAAGTTGCTCTAGAATAATATGTTGTTATGATGAAATTTAAAGGTATTATTATTTAATATCGTGATATTAGCTATGTAAAATTTTCTTGGTTTTAGTTAAGCATGAGATTATTATTATCATTAACGTTTTTTTTTAAAGATTTAGTATTATTAATAAATTTCATAGATCTAGAAAGTTGATTGAAAAGAGGAGGGAGAAACTGGTTTCCTTCCTTTGTATAACCTAGATTATATATATTAATATATTTTTATTTTTTATTTTTTATTTTTTAGAATTATATGGGAAATAATATAAAGTATAGAAATTTAATGATGTTAGCAATGTGTAATTTGGAGTTGAGGGGTTTTTCTTTTTTCTTTTTTTTTCTGTAATTACTGATATTATGCCCTGTGTTCTCTCTGGGAAGTCCGGGGGGGAGGGGGGAGGGAAGGGGGTGGGGGTGGGGAGAAAAATTAAAAAATGTTTGTACTCTGTACTAATAAAACTTTTTCAATAAAAAAAGGTTATAAATAAGTTAAGATCAGTTACCCACAGAAACTACTTTTTTCCCCTCCATGAATCTATTCAAATTTTCAAAATGGCACTGCTGATTGACTTCCCATTCTTTACACAGATGCTTTTGAGAAAAAAAAACTTCAGTGATGATAGATTAATGGAAAATATATATCAGAATATCAGTGTCAACTTGCAAAGCTTTCAAGTTGGCATAAGCAGGAGGGGGGGAGAACTGATGGAGCTGCTTGGTTGCCCCAACTGAAGGTACATTCCTTACATGCCTTTCCCGAGATTGTATCCTAGGTTACCGGAGTCAGCAGGAGGGGTGTGGGTTTTACAGCCCACCAACGTGATTCATTGGAGAATGTGATTTATGACATGCCCAGGGAGAAGAGGAGAGAGGGTCATGGGGGCCCATAAATTACGTGAGGTCAGAGCTGACTCCATCTGAGTAATTGCCAGAATGTTGCTTCTAATAAATGACTGGATTTCTTATGAAACTTGGCTCCTGGCTCATGAATTAATTAGGGCATCTTTTAGAAACTTCACAATCAGATCATTCCTATAAAAGGTAAAATGTGTTTTACCCTTCTAGTCGTGACTGACTTTAGGAGGACGGTGGTAATCTCTGTTTCTTAAGCTAAAGATCCAGCATTTTCTGGAGATGTTTCCACAGTCATGTAGCTGGGATCAAAGCACAGCACAGCCCAGTGTATGGTGAAAAACAAAGTGCTGTCACCTTCCCTGTGCTTAAAGGTGGCACCTTTTCTTCTACTTATATTTACATTTCTAAATTCCATTACATGCTTTCAAAATAATAGTTTGGCAGGAGCTGGGACAAGTGATGGGAGTTCAGTCTGTCTCGTGGCACTCAGATCTCGAATTACTGAGCTGTAGACTTTTAATGGTCTAAGACTCAGGGTCTTAACTGCTGAACCACTGCGTGCCCATCATTCCTATATCATAGACTCATTATGGAACCATTCTGAAAATATTCATAGGATTACAAAGTTTGTAGAAGGTTTGTAGAGATTTCTTTTTAGAAGAAACTTTGTAGAGATTTCTTTTTAAAAGAAACTTCATTTCACTTCTAAGTTATCATGGAAGGTGTTCTGGAACTGTCCATTATGTGGTCATTTCTTGAATCCCAAAGCATTCCCATGAGAAATCCCGCACCTTCCCATTTTCAGAGCACCATATACAAATGCTAACCCATACAAAAGGCACTGAATGGTGCCAAAGGTAGAACAATTCTATGAAGATCACTTGAAAGGATTTGTGACAGAGGAACTGCCACTCCTTGCTGTGCTTAGCTCATACCTTTTTTGCAGGGGGAGAAGGAAGAAAGAGGGATACCTTATTTTTGCTTTTATCATGATAGCTACAGAATGGCACTTACCTCTGATGATTTTTTCCCCCCAGCAGTATATTGAGCTTGGAGCTAACTGAAGTTAAAACTGTGGCATTTTGGTTTCAGCAAGGAGAAGGAAGAGTGAAAGAACGTACAGTATGTATCGATGCATGCATTTCTGCTCAAATCAAACTAAAGTCATTTGCAACTAAGAACTCCAATCAAGTATAAAATCTGGGTATTGTAACAAATACAAAGCATTTTGAGACACTAGAAGGCAGCACTAAAACATTAACAAGCCCAAAAAGAGAGAGATGAGATTACAAAATAGAATACAGCAGACATTCACTGTAGTTTAAATACAATGAATGTGTGTTGCATTCTATTTTCTAATCTCATCCTTTTTGTAGGTTGGCAGCTCTCAGGGGACAAACATCAGAGATATTCAACCCTTATCAAAAACAGAGAAAGATATTTAAGTGGATTTCAATAGAGGAATAATCCATGATCCTCATCTCACCCATGAGACTTTCTTTCTCAAATTCAACCATGTATCTATGTACAGGACAGGTAATTGGCATCCCATGTCAGATCTGGATAGATTCATGCAAGAGAAAGTAGTTATTACATGTAGCTGGACTTTGCTCAGGTATAACTTGAAAGCAGAAGAAAATAGACTTTTATTGGCTTAATGTTTTGAACTAGAGCAAGGCTGATACTTACAATTATGTAAAGTGGACAGGCTACACACACACACACACACACACACACACACACACACACACACACACACACACACACACACACACACACACACACACACACACACACACACACATATATATATATATATATATATATATATATATATATATATATATATATATATATATATATATATATATATATATATATATATATATATATATATATATATATAGTTACACATATAGATGAAATAGTTTGTTGGCTATAGAAACTGCCTGGATGGTCCCTGGAGGGGCCGAAAGGCAAAAGGAAGCTGTGATGTTTCCTCCCATATTTGGGCACACCAGGATGATTCAACAGAAAAAACATACAGTATATAACCCTTTCCTGGTGAAGAGCTGATAAGGGAAGAGATCCTGTGACCTAGAGGTTAAGCTGCTGCCTTACAGGCAGGCGGCCCAGGTTCAAATCCTAGTAAGGGTATGGCTATCTGATGAGAGCTAAATAGCTTGAAATAGATCTATAATAGTCTCCCTTCATTTTCATTTATCAGCAAAAAATGTTACACACACACACACACATTTGGGAAAACCTATTTATCATCTATCTATATCCCGCAGTGGCCTTTTTCAGGTGCTTTTTTAAAAGTTTTTTTTTAAAAATCACAATATGTTCTTCTAATTAAATCTGGCCTTCCATCACTGTCACTCCAAATAACTTTTTTTTCCTGACATCTGCTTGTTCACTACAACTGTTCTGAAAGAAGAAAGCTTTCAAAGGTAAAGTTGTCTTATCAAGATAATGGCTTATAAAATCAAAGTACAAAGAGCACATGCATAGGCTTTTCTCCTGAAGACAGCTGACCAAAAGGAATGACTCTACAGGAAATCAATGCCTTTGCAGTGATATCAGTGAGTGACAGAACTTAATTAGTGGATTCCCATAGTGATCACTCCATTTTTTAAAAATGCCTGCTTTAAGACTTCTATGATGGTTGGAAATGTTTGCTGAATGTTGGCCATCCTGTTTGGACGAGTTGCAAGAAAAGGAATTTGAGAACTTTTGAAACCCTGTAGCGTTGAATATGCACAATGTTCTAAAGGAATATACTAGTGCTTTAAATCAGGGCTGTGCCCAAATAGATTGCCAGAACAGGTGAAATATGATGGGAATCATTTACTGTGATAGCTGGGCATTATATAACAATCTGGTAGCTGCACTTTGACTAATGGACATTTCCAAACTCTTTTTAAAAGCTTTCCAATGCAGTAATCCAGTTTGCAAGTTAGTAGGGCATGGAAAACAGATGCCAGATCCATCTTCTGTCACCAAGGCTACATCTGGTAAACCAGTTGGTATCACAGTCTCATGATACATGCAGCAATGATACCGGATTATTGTCCAGGCAGTTGCTGGAAGTGACTCTTTGTGAACAGTCTCCAGTTGACACTACAGTGGTGAAGCTGAAAAAGACAAAGAAAATAGCAGCACCATTATTTCAGGCTGTGTGTGATAATTGTTCTGCCCCAGCTAAGAACGTAGCACAACACAGTTTGTACGAACTTATTTAATCAAATAACCACTACTAATAACTGTCTTAGCAGTGGATAGGCACACACCAATCTAAAAGCAGTCTTTTCTTGCAAGCAACCAGCTGCTAATTAGTCTTCATTAATAGCTGGTATCAGTTCAAAAAGTCTTAAAGCAAAAAAGAGCAATTAGGTCTTGATATCTTACGAAGCTTCAGAGAGTTGGCAAAATGCCTAGAAGTAATCCTTGATAACCAAACCAAAGCAGAGAAACAAGCAGAGGTTTTTCACAAAGCACACTATGACCAGATGGATTTCCAAACGTTGTTTCCTGCAGAGGATTCAGCTGCCTCTGCTTTCCTTAAGTAGACTAGGGGAGTGGCCAATTAGCCCCAAGTCTTACTCCCAAGGAGACCTCCTCCGGAGTAACCATTCCTGCCTTTTGCAGCTCTGCGTGCCCTTGCATTCAGAAGAGGAGATGCCTCTTCTCCCTCATCACTGCTATGAGCCAAGTTTTCTTTTAGTTGACCAATTCTATCATATATGGTTTGGATGTATGAATTCCCCCCCCCCCCCACACACACACAATAGTGCAGTTCATGTTGCTTTTCCCAGGGATTTCTCTTCTGTTTTAATTAATTTCTTCTTATATATTTATCCTGTATTGGCACAGTGGATGTTATGTTTGATTTTTAGTTTGATTTTTATCCATTGTAATTTTATTGGTTACTTTTTTGACCGTCTTTTCTTTTTTTAGAAGCTTTCAATGTTTCTAATCATTTTAAATCTATTCACTTTAGTTAGTATATTAGAAACAATCATAGCAATAAATAACAATATTGCACAAAACTCAAAGCACTTTAATCATATTTTTATAAGCATGTATACTGGCTACAGAAATTAAAGAAATTAAAAGAAAGTAATTTCATATTATGATAACCCAAACATCTCCGGTACATGTACAAATTTTTACAACAGAAAAAGTTGTTTTGGATCACAATATTTTATTTTATTTTTTAAAAAAATCATTGAGCAGACAAAACAAAATTCCTCATTACTGTAGAGAGATGAGAAAATCTTGATGCATTCCTCTTCTGAAAAGACATTCTGCTTGCAAATTCTCAATTTTAGAACAAAAGGTTAGAAAGGGGTAATCTTTAAGCACATAAAAGAATTCACGGTGAGAATTATTTAAGAATTGGGCAACTTAAGCCAGTGATGGGGCCATCCAACACATTATCTGAATCCAGCTCAGAAAAATCTTGGTAAATTTGTAATATCTCTTCAGGATAAAATAAATATTATAATATTGGAGGGGTTTTTGCAGCAAAATAGAGCCTTTAAACATAAAGCTGATTCAAACATTATTAGGCATTCTGTTTCCATTCCACAAATGAAAGCATGCTTCTAAACTGGGATGATATACCATGTTCCATAACACATGAAGGCAGCAAAATGTTGGATAAGAACAGAATATATGTCCAGCTTACCTTCTATCTCCAAGCTTTACCACTACCTTCAGGTATAATGAAGACTGCCACCCAGTAAGTGTCATGGCAAAAGCCAGTCTTGCCCAAATGGACAATGTAATATTGGCTGTTATGAAGAAATGGAAATATAAGAAAACAAGTTAAGAAACAAGTTAAGAAATATAAGAAAACAAGTTACATTACATTGCTAACCAGATCATACAAAACATTTGTTAGACCAATTTTGGAATACAGCTCACCTGTCTGGAACCCGCACTGCATATCAGACATAAATACAATTGAGAGAGTCCAGAAATATTTCACAAGAAGAATCCTTCACTCCTCCGCTCACAACAAAATACCTTATTCCATCAGACTTGAAATACTGGGATTAGACAATTGACAACTACGTCGCCTCTGATCTGATCTAAATGTAGTTCATAAAATCATATACCAAAATGTCCTTCCTGTTAATGACTACTTCAGCTTCAACCGCAGCAATACACAAGCACATAATAGATTCAAACTAAATGTAAACCGCTCCAAACTCGACTGCAGAAAATACGACTTCAGCAACAGAGTGATCAATGCCTGGAATGCACTACCTGACTCTGTGGTTTCTTCCCCAAACCTCAGAAACTTTAACCTTAGACTGTCTACAGTCGACCTCTCCCCGTTTCTAAGAGGTCTGTAAGGGGCGTGCATAAGCGCACCACTGTGCCTACCGCCCCTGTCCTACTGTTCTATTGTCCTCTTTTATTGTTACTTTTTACTTATGTTTATACAAACTACTATTATCCTATACATGTTTGACAAATAAATAAATAAATAAAAAATAAAAAAATAAGATGGATGGATTTTGGAAGACAAAATTATATGGGACATGAATTACAGAACTGCTTTTCCATGAGGGTATTTGTCCACTCGCACCAGATCAGATGGGTATGGGTATGCTTTAGGTCCTTTCCCTTACATGTTTCCATCTATTGAGAGTTAGGAAGTGTGCATTTTCTATAGTAGCCCCTGTACTATAGAGCACCCTTCTCCCCACCTTTTAGCCTCTTAGAAGGTCATTAAGAACTGGCTTGCCCCAAGGTAGTATAGTAGAGGGAGATGGGGTCTTTTGGGTTTTTCTTTTGAGTTTTTTTTTGAAACTGTTCTTGTGGTTTTATTGTTATTGTAAGCACCCTGAATTGTACTCCAAGATGGGTGGCCATACAAATCTTACAAATAAATAAATAAAGGCAGGTAACAGGCTCGATGAGTAATATTGACTTGTCATGGCAACACTTAGAGGGACAATAGATAATGTCCTATTGATAGTATCACTAGGGATGTCTAAAAGAGGGATATAAATCTTGAAACAGATTTATGTTTCTCACTCAGAGCTCATCCACCACAGTTAGCTGGGAGAAAACCAGATAGCCTTCCAGGGGAAAAATATTCTGATTCACTTTCCAGAATGGATGAAAGGGCTTACTTTCCCTCTCTCATTTTCACAGTACACAGGGCTTGCATGCTTAGAACAATATAGCTGCAATGCTCTTTTGCAGAAACTATTTCCTAAATTGACTGTGCAACCCACACTATATCACATGATCACACATCATTAAACCGAAAGTGTTGTCAAAGTCCTGCATTATTGTAAGATACATCCTTTTTCTCTCTAAAAAAAAGAAGGAAAGAAGGAAGGAAGGAAGGAAGGAAGGAAGGAAGGAAGGAAGGAAGGAAGAAAGAAAGAAAGAAAGAAAGAAAGAAAGAAAGAAAGAAAGAAAGAAAGAAAGAAAGAAAGAAAGAAAGAAAGAAAGAAAGAAGCTAAGAACTTCATCCATCTTCATACTGTCTCAGCTAGAAGTGTAACTTGTCCTTGTCCCAAAATGGATGCACTTGTTTGCTTCCAGTTCCTATTGCTGCTGTTTTTGTTTTTGTTTTTTTTTAATATATGAGCTATATCTGATCTGTAACTGATCCACACATTCTTTATTTGAAAAAGTTTGGAATCAGGATGGGAAAAAAAGCTGTATCCCTATTTGGCTTTTTACAAATTCCAGATTTGCATCAGGGTCAAAGAAATCTCTTCACCAGTGGCCTGCACATACAGGAATCCCATGTATAAATTATTATGCATATACTTGTATAGGTGTCTCTAAACTAAGGTGGTTTCTCAAAGCTCGAGACCCTACACAGAATGTTAAGAGAACTTATATAGAGCTTAATTCAGGCTCATCATTTTCAATCTTATTGTCTACCCATCATAGATGACAGCACTTACCATCAGTCCCTAAACCAGGGACATCTCTTGCAGTGCTCATGTTTCACAATCAGTGCAGAATAATAATCTCATGTCTCTTAAATCTAGAATGATCTGCCATTTTGGTTACATTGCTTTTCTAACTTTAGAGGTTGAGCTGTCTTTAAAGTGATCCATGAATGCATGTTTAAACCATAAACTGTAAATACTGTGCATCGGTATTCTGAACTGGAACAGTCTTAGATATAGCAGCTGGCAACTGACTATACTTCAAATGGCTTGTCAAGTAATTCAGTCACCGGAGTATTCGGAGGGGTAGAATTATTGCTGCACTCACAAAACAGTGCATGTTATTGGGGCTTTATTTTCAGTCCAAACTGATTGGTTTACTTGGCTAAGCCTATGTTTATTTTATTCCTATCTTTTGTTATATTTATTTGACAAGCAAGAGGAACATACAGTAAATATTTATCACCTGAGAGGCTCTGTTTCTAGTAGAATACAAAAGAAAAGTATGGATAGTATAAGTATGCTGATAAACTATGCAGAACATCAGATGATCTTTACTCAACTATACAGGTAGTCCTTGACTTACAATAGTTCATTTAGTGACTGTTCGAAGTTATAACTGAACTGAAAAGTGACCCATGACCATTTTTCATTTTAAGACATTTTTCATTTTAATTACATTACATGGTAATGTAATTTAATTTCAGACACTTGGCACTTGGCAACTGACTCCTATTTATAATGGTTGCAGTGTCCTGGGGTTTTGTGACCTTTTGACAAGCAAAGTCAATGGAAAAGGTCACTTAACAAGCATATAACTAATTTAACAATTGCAATGATTCACTTAGCAACTTTTAAGAAAGGTTGTAACATGGGGCAAAATGTACTTAACAAATGTCTCGCTTAGCAACAAAAAATTTGGGCTCAATTGTGGTCATATTAAATAAATCCTTTTCCCCAATTACTTCCTGACATAACTATGGTTGAAGAGATACAAGTTGATAAGGTCAACATATTCCTTGGAAGATCAGAAGTGATCTCACTATTTAAATATATTACAGAATATAAAATTCCCATCCAGTTACTCTCAGTAGTAGTGGAAAAGTATGAAACTTGGGGTTTATTCAAAGCAAGGGTTGCAGCTTGCTTTGAATAAACTCCTTGCAGCTATTTGCAGTATTTTTCCACTTGTTTACTCACTTTCCACCAACATAATCACTGTTGACTCTGATTCACAGTACCTCCTGATTAATATGGAAAAGACAAATTCAGTGGTAAAGCTAGCAGTTCAGTTGGTCAAAGTACAAAAGTGATAATTCCAAGGCTATCAAGTTGATATTGTTGTCCAATAATAAATGGGGTTATCTTAAGGCTGCTGTTTGACTGCCTTGCTAACAAACAGAATGGGGGACTTTCTTATTTCAATAGGGACTGATACAGTGGTGGGTTCCTACCGGTGCGGTCCGGTGTGTAGCTCCGGTAGGGAGCAGCCGATTGCGCAATTTGCGCGCGACCGGTCCAGTGCTGTCTTTGCCGGTCCATCGCGCGTGTCACCATCTTTTTAAAAGAATTTTTGGGCTTTTTTGCTTCTGCGCATGCGTGGAAGCAAAATCTCCCCAAAATCTTGTGAGGGGGCGCGCGTGCAAGATTTCAGCGAGATTTTGCTTCCGTGCATGCACAGAAGCAAAATCACATGAGGGGGTGCGGGCGTGAAACATGGAGATGTGCGTGCAGTGCACCGGTAGCAAGGTAAGAGAGCAACCCACCCCTGGACTGATATATATTTTAATAAATGAGTAGATCTAACATTTTTGTGTTACTTATATCTTGATCTCATGATGTTTCCTTTAACACTCAGGAAGGGATAGGAGTTCAGCAGGTGATGTGATGATTTAGCAAAACTTTTTTTTTGATAACACCTGGGTCATTAATCAAGGTTGTTTTTACCCATTTTCTCCAAAACTTAATGGCAGATCATTCCACATTCCAAAAGTTTGTTTCCTCCCTTAAGAATTATTTAATCAGATTGGCTGCTATGAAATTCAGGAAATCTCTTCCACTTTACAGAGATAATAAACGGCTATATGGTTTAGCCATTCAATCAAGTTTAACTATAAGGGATCCTATAGCAATTTCTTTAGCTGTGTATTCAGCAGATTCTATTTTAAACACATTGAGCAATCAATTTAAACTTGTTATTGTCATGGGGGGGGGTTGAAAATTTAATAAGCAATTACTAGCGTACAATACTTTATAGGATTAAAAAAAATTTAAACTGAGATGTTGTTCAATCCCTTAAGCAATCATGCCTTCCAGAATGCTTAATTGGATGAGTCCATAACTAAGTCTCAATCTTGACTATGTTTCTCCTCTGGTGATTTATTGGACAACAACCAGAAATAGGAAGAGATACAGGAAAAAGTACAATTGACAATGTCAGTTATAAATATTCAGACAGTTCTACTTGCCATTGTGCAATCTAGACTATCTTACCCCTTTGCCTTCACTTACTGCATTGTTTTCATTATTATTGCTATACTTAGGAATGAGAAGCCATCATTCATCTTCTCAAATTCCCAACATGAAACTGTGCAGAACATAAAAACCATTTCATCCACGTGTGTTGGAAGAGAATATCTAGAGCTGGGCTGTCAAACTCGGGGCCCATGGGCCGGATGCGTCACGGGCTGGCCACGCCCACATCTGGTTTAGTGAAGGGGGGAAGTTGTGATATGTCATGTGACAACGTGACAACGTGAGTTTGATACCCCTGATCTGGAGGATCCAGGAATGGGTAACTGAATTATTTTGATTTCCTTTTCAATTTCAGTTGCTCCTTGCACAAATGATGGTGTCTATTTCCAACATTTTTGCTTCGGAAGGGAGACAGCAATCAGTTATTAAATTTGTTACTGTGCTTATTTCTTCAGTCATTAAGCTAGAGAAATGAGCCTGTATTCAGATTAATTTTGCATTAAAAAAGCTGAGCCCATTGGCTTTCATAGTTCCAATGTCATTTTGCATTAGGATCCTGTTTGCACAATATTTTCATGGCAATTAAATTTCTTTTCTTTTAATAGGATTACATATTTTTTCATATTTGTATGAATAAAAATGAAATCTATTGTATCAAAGAATGTCATTAGTTAGAATAAATGGCAGTATTAATTATGACAGCTTGAAAGTAGGCATAACTTTTTCACTGAAGTCATCAATGGATTTTAAAATGGAAAATGCTGGTTTGGTTTTGCTCAGATTTTTAATTAGTCTTAGAGATTCTGCTCTTGAGCCTGCTCTTGAGATTTATTAGATTGGTGGTCTCAAGTAACAGACATTTTCACAAGAGTTAGCAATTTGCTTTATTGTAAGTATAACAAGAGATACAGTAATTATGCATGCTTTTTAGCAACTTCTTGATACAAGTGCTATGATCTTAGCCGCAGGTAAAGTCGGTGAACATGCTCCAAGGATTCTCCTTCCAATACATAGTAAGGACAGTTCTACACACAAAGAAACAGAATGGGATAACTCTAATAGAAGTGTTACTAGAACATTGCTATGCATAGAAAGGCTTTGTGCAGAATGCATATTTAAACATTAATTTATGAAACCTCATATACTTTCACATCAACCTCACAGAAATTATACAAGCATTATTTTGATGTGGTTTGATGTGGTTAGAAAATGTTTTTCTTTTGGGGAAAAAGGTTGATCTTTTGGGGCTTCTGCAGCGTTATAATAGTAAGGATTTTTCCTTGGGATTATAAATAGTATTAGAAGTTTAATTCTGAGAACCTTTAAAATCAGAGATAGTATGCTCAAAGACATATTTCTTAAAATGGTACTCCAAAAATAAATTGATAGCTGATCCTGTGCAGTTCTTGTATTAGTATGAGGACTGTTGAATCAGAACAAGTAGCCAATAAATAATTATTGTACTGTAAAATAAACTATGAATAATTTACGTTTTCCATAAAAATGTGATAAAACATAGCGAGAAATTGTGATTAGTGAAGTATATAATAAAACAGAAATAAACTATGTTGGTCTGAAAGACATTGTACAAAATTTACAATCAGGCAATACCTTAATAAAACCACCAAAGCATAGAATACAAAGGGCCAGCTTGCTCAATACCTTTATCACTTACCAAAATGTTGAAGAAAAAAATGAGAAAAGAATATATACAGGGTTAATGTTGAAGTCATACAATCGACTGGTAAAGGTGTTCCAGATTAGACTATGACATGCCAAAATTTGAAGCGGTACACAGTGATTATGTAGCCTGCTAGTTCATAATTTGAAGATGGTGCCATACTTGCATTTGTACATAAAAATATGCATGTAAATTTCTATTGGCAAACTGTCTCTTGAATGGGGAACTTCACACATGCACATTGGTAGCAATATCCATAATTTCATAACTTCATAGATGAATTTCCATGTAGAATAACAGAAAGCTAATATTAGATTGGTTTATGCTAGGGAAAGTTTCCTTCAATAGCCATTTTTAATTAGTTAATTTGGAAGATATAGACCAAGGAAGAGAACATTATATTAAGCCTTAACTACTCAAATTGGCTCAAAAGTAATAAAAAAATTAGACTATGCAATTGAAGAGGACATACCTTATTTTGGAGCAGTTGAATCTTTGCCCAGAAAGCAAATAAACATAATAGTTTGAACTATGTTCTTGTTAATGTCAGTGGTCTTTCTTTCATGAGAATTCATTTTTCAAAGCTTAGAAAAATGCCACAGACACGTCATAACTAGAAAGGTGACTAAATGGACTGCAGGTAGTCAAACATACTATTGGTCAAATACAGTCTTGCTTTGGTATTATTTATTTATAGAGATAATTATGTAATTTTAATCTATTCTGTGGATCCTCATTACCATTATTATATTATTATGATGGCTATTATAGAAATTAATCTGTTTATGGCTTCCACCGAAGGATTATTACTCTGCCTGATTCCTTTCCTTTATTTAATGTGAAGGAAAAATAAGTTTAAATATTATTAAAGTGATATATTGGCTGTCAAAAAGTTCTTAAAGATGGTTAAAGAAGCTAGAGGAATGTGATAGAGAAAGTTTGCAGAAAACCTATTTTATAAGCTTGGTTTTTTTCTATTTGCATGATCTCCACTAGTTTTTACTCAATCAAATTTTCAGAGGACCAAAGAAAGCATTTGGTTACAGGACATTGGGAGCAATGGCTTATTTTATTTTTTATTTATGTATTTTATTTATTACATTTTTATTTCATTTTATTACTTTATAAGTAAATCAAGATGGAACAAATTTATAATATAATAATTCTCCTCTTATTTTCCTCATAACAGCTCTGTGAGGTGCCTGGGGAGAGGGAAAAAGAGAAGGAGAAGGAGAAGGAGAAGGAGAGGGAGAGGGAGAGGGAGAGAGGGGAGGGAGGGGGAGGGAGGGGGAGGGAGGGAGAGAGGTAGAGAGAGAGAGAGGGAGGGAGGGAGGGAGGGAGAGAGAGGGAGGGAGAGAGAGGGAGGGAGAGAAGGAGGGAGGGAGGGAGAGGGAGAGAAGGAAGGAGGGAGGGAGAGGAGAGAAGGAGGGAGGGAGGGGAAGAGAGGGGGAAGGGGAAGAGAGGGGGAGAGGGAGGGAGGGATGGAGGGAGGGAAGGAGAGAGAGAGAGAGAGAAAGAAAGAGAGAGAGAGAGAGAGAGAGAGAGAGAGAGAGAGGGAGAGAGAGAGAGAGAGAGAGAGAGAGAGAGAGACCCAAAGTCACTGACTTTTATGCCTTAAACAGGGTTAGAATTCAGAGTCTCCTGGTTTCTAGCCTAGCACCTTAACCACTATATCACACTGGCTTGCAATTAGGGTTAAGAAAAATGGGTTTTCTGGGCACAATCTAAAACATAATTCTTCCCTAAAAGCCATATCAACATTTTAATAATATTTTCACAACTTGCTATTAATTTCATTCTTTTCTTCCATTGAATCATGTCTGATTCTCCTAGACTGCCTGTCCAAGTCCCTGCAGTTTTCTTGGCAAGGTTTTTCAAGAAGTGGTTTGGCATTGCTTCATCCTCTGTTTGAGAGAAAGTGACTACCCCAAGGTCACCCAGCTGGCTCTGTGCCTCAGGCAAGAGTAGAAATCACGGAGTCCAGTTTCTAATCTGATGTAATCTGACCACTACACAAAACTGCTCTCATTAATTTCATTATGGATTTGCCTATGTAAAATTTTCCAATTGACTGTACTTATGAGTGCAGCGGAATACTAGATGAAAAATTTTAAATATCGCTGCATTATTCATTGGGCAGTCCTCTTCTGCTGACAGACAGAATTACCGGGAGGATGGTAGTATTGTTTCTGAGGCCAGAAAGTATGCTACTGATCTTCACAGTATAACAAATGTATAAACCTTTCGGGGCTTGTGTATACACTGAGGGAGAATTTTGCTCATAAAATCCTGGGTTTTCTTCACTGCATGCTACTTCAGCTCCAGGGCACTGCTTCTTCATCTAACTGTAAATCACTGCAGCAGAAAGCATGAAGTTCTATTTTGGAACATAGGCAAGCCAAGAAATAGTAGGAAGCACATGGTAACTTCAGTGCATGATGTACTGTATCAAAGCAAATATTGCTGTTTTTCCCCTCATATTAATTGTATTCCACTATGCTGATAATTTTGTTTGTTCACATCTTCCATATTAAAAGGAAAGCTTTCGGAGAAGTGGGGGGGGGGAGCATCAGCCCACAGAAAGCAACTTCACACAAAATCAAATCTAGTCACTATATGCTAATGGACAGAATACTCCGTAGATTGCAATAGCTTACTTCAGCAGAAGATTTCAATGCGGGATGGTCTTTCTTTGAATCACTTTCTCATTTTTTAGCTTTAAATTTCTTTTTCTATTACAAATGTATTCATGATTTTTTTAAAAAAAACGCTAATGAAAATATGAAAAGTTTGTCAGGCACAGCTCCTCACACATACCTTCTTACATGCATGTTGCAACATTTTCTATCCACTTCTGCAAGTATTTTTTCCTGTCTCTGCATTTTTTCATGCACATACTTCATTAAATGCTTTAAGCTTGATTGAGTTATTGATTGAATCACAAATTTTAAAAACATTGGGAAAATACAGAATTGAGATACAGATATATTCTGGTTTACAATACTCAGAATTGGGTAAATCTGCATCAATATTTTCTTGATGAGATACAATAGAATTTGTGTGTGTATGTGTGTGTGTGTGTGTGTGTGTGTGTGTGTGTGTGTGTGTGTATGTGTGTACACGTATACATCAGATGTGGGTTCCTGTGGGAGCTGTCCGGTGCACAGCTCTGGTAGGGAGTGGCCAATTGTGCAATTTGCGCGCAACCGCTCCTGAGCCCTCTCTGCCAGTCCGTCGCGCGTGTCACCATCTTTTTCAGTGAATTTTGGGGCGATTTTGCTTCTGTACATGCGCGGAACCAAAATTGTGCCGAAATCTCGCGAAGGGACGCATGCACGAGATTTTGGTGAGATTTTGCTTCTGCGCATGCGCGGAAGCAAAATCGTACCAAAATCTCGCACGCATGCATGTCCCCTCGTGAGATTTTGGCGTGATTTTGCTTCCACGCATGCGCAGAAGCAAAATTGCGTAAGGGGGCATGCGAAGTAGCGAGCACACATACGCCCAAAATGTGGAGATGCGCACGCAGTGCACCGGCACCGGTAAGGAAGCAACCTGCCGCTGGTATACATACCACATACAAACAATATGAAGACCTGATGCAGTTCAGAAATATCTGATTTCTAAGCACTTCCTTATGCACCGAATTTGATTCAGTTAATACCCCACAAGCTAACTTTTCAGCTTTTCTAAATAATGAAATACAAGACTTTTTAATTTTCATATTTAAATTTATGTTTCAGTTATATTCTCTGAAAGTGCATTATAACTAAAAAAATCTTGTTAATGTTCTGTATCAACTCTTTTTTGACTTGGAAAAAAAATGCTCTGAAAGTTTTTCTTTATAGACTGAATGGAAAATATACCTACAGAAAGTTGATAGAGACTAGATATGTATGACAGCCTACTACCGTGATGGTGAACCTATGGCACGCGTGCCACAGGTGGCATGCAGAGCCCTCTCTGCGAACAAGCGAGCCGTCGCCCAGCCCAGCTCCACCGCACATGCGTGCATGCCTCCCACTGGCCAGCTGATTTTCAGATATCTGCCACACATGTGTGGAGGGCAGCAGAATGTGGGAGAAGCGTGCATGTGTGGGGGGAGGGGGATCACGTTCACATGCATGGGGGAGGGGGAGCATGAGGGGTCATGCACGCATGCATGAGGAGGCAGGGGCACAGGAAGTGTCACGCGCACATTGCAGTATGGGCGCTGTCGCACACGTGCTCTCGGCAAGCGATAAGAAAAAAGTTAGCCATCACTGGCCTAGTAGAAAGAAACAGAAGACACTTCAAACTAAAAAAATCTTTTATTTATTAGTGTTTCCTATGAAAACATTGGAAACATTCATCTTAATACTTTGGCTTAGAGAATTTGGTTTTTAAATTGAATTAAATTATTCAAAACAAGTTGTTACATACTCAGACAGATAGTATACCATTTGCAAGATATTCCTCATCATTAATTATTATAAAGCAGATTTTTATAAAACATATATGTATAACAATCACATCGTAATGCTGTAAAGCATAAAATTCAAAACAAACAGTTAAGGCTTAATATTTATGTATAGGTTTTCAAATTTCAGATTGTCCTAGAAATACAACTGCTTAGTAGTATATGATGCAACCTTTGTATCTGTCTTTTACAGGAAATATTGGTATTTTCCTTGTATAGAGGTAAACATTGCATGTATTTATATTGGAAAAAGCAATACTAACCAACAGAATGGATTTTATTAATAAATATGAAATAGCTCTAAAAATTTGATTTTAAAATGTCAACTCTTAAAAATATATTAGCTTTTCTAAAACTCTCTCTCGCTCTCTAAAACTGTGAAATGGGTGGCAAATAAATTTAATAAATAAATTAAATTTTAAAAAGGGAAATAAATTACTTTTTGTATTTTATTATTTCAACATTTCCATATTCTGGAAAAGTAATACAGTATTCTTAGTACTATAGTTAGGAAAAAGAAAACAGAGCCGTGGTAGAATTCAAAAGCACTGAGAGTTTATGCTATACCAGGGGTGTCAAATTCACGTTGTCATGTCATCATCATGTGACGAATTGGGACTTTTTCCCCCTATGCTAAATCAGGTGTGGGTGTGGCCAGCACATGACGCATCCGTCCCGTGGGCCGGGAGTTTGCCAGCCCTGTGCTATACCATTATACAGACACATATGAACTACTAATGGACAATGCGAATTAGCACCAGATAAGGATCAACGGACTTCAAGGGGGATCTCTTTTGGCGCATAAGGACTCTGGACTGATTATGCATTTGACCGCATCTCAGTCTCAGTCTCATGTGCGTGTGTGTGTGTGTGTGTGTGTACCCTGAATATATATATATATATATATATATATATATATATATATATATATATATATATATATATATATATATATATATATATATATATATATATATATATATATATATATATATATATATATATATACATACATACATACATACATACATACATACATACATACATACATACATACATATATCAAATCCCAGTAAACATATCAAATCCCAGTAAGGGGTATGGCTATCTGATGAGAGCAAAATAAGCTCGAAATAGATCTATAATAGTCTCCCTTTATTTTCATTTATCAGCAAAAAATCCTACACATATAGATTAGTGTGTCGGCTATATTAAAAAACAGCCTTAATGGTCCCAGTGAGGGGCTGAAAGGCAAAAAGGAAGCTGTGATGCTTTCTCTCCCATATTTGGGTACACCAGGATAACACGACAGAAAAACATATATAACCCTTTCCTGGTGAAAGAGCTGATTGGGAACAGAGCCTATGGCCTAATGGTTAAGTTGCTGTCCTGCAAGGCAGCCGGCCCGGGTTCAAATCCCAGTAAGGGGTAGGGCTATCTGACGAGAGCAAAATAAGCTCGAAATAGATCTATAATAGTCTCCCTTTATTTTCATTTATCAGCAAAAAATCCAAATAATCCACTAATTATCCTTGGTGTAAATGTAATTTTATATATATATATATATATATATATATATATATATATATATATATATATATATATATATATATATATATATATATATATATATATATATATATATATATATATATATATATATATATATATATATATATATATATATATATATATATATATATATATATATATATATATAAAATTACATTTACACCAAGGATAATAATAATAAAAAATATAAAAACAAACTGAGTTTGAGTACTTACAAATTCTGGGACTTGCGAGTGAATTTGATAATTCTGCCTTTTTCAAGTTCCCATTTGCCAATGGGCCTGGCTAGAACTTTTGATGATGTTGCAAAGCTAAATTTCAATAGGTGTAGATTTCCATTGAATGTATACTGCTACCAATATATATCCACTGAAATTTGCCTTTGCAACTTTCATGCCTTCACTGCCTTTGGCAGAATTGAACATCCTCTGTTTTTACAATATTGATCAGGAAGAAATTCTGCTTCAGCTGAGCAGATGATCAATGAAAATTAAGAGACCAAGTGAAGATGACAATTGCAAACCTATTTTCTGTCATTAAGATCTATTTTCTTTTCTTTCTATAACTTTTCTTCATTTGAAAAAGTATTCCCACTAATTACAGCAGCCACAAGAGCCTGTCTCATTATTTTTTAATTATTGTTGATTGCCTTGGCCACAATTCAATGTACATTTAATATACTTTGGTTTTAGTGGCCAGTTTGGTGTAGCAGTTAAGATATCTGGCTAGAAACCAGAGACTGTGAATTCTAGTTCCACCTGAAACACAAAGTCAGCAGGATGACCTTGGGTCAGTGTCTGTTTCTCAGCCCTAGAAACGAGACAATGGCAAACTACTTCTAAAATAATCTTCCCAAGAAAACTTCAGGGATGTGTCCAAGCACTCTTTGAGAATTGGACAGGAATTGTCCAATTGAACTGAACAAGAAAAAGACCCCTCTTAAATTTACATGCCAAACTAACTTGGATTGTTGATGTACTTTCTTTTGTTAGCTGCCTTGTCATAAATGTCTCAAAGTCATCTTTGCTTAAAATCAATTAACTAATATGTACTACTATTTACCTTTGTGTACTTTGTGTACGTTGAGTAATCATTGTTGTCTCTTTGTTGACAGGTAAAATGACTCTCAAATGAATCACAGTTAGAACAGTCTCTGTCTTGTTCCATACATTCTTTTTGTATTATAATAATACAATATACAGCTTCATACAATAATACAATATATATATATATATATATATATATATATATATATATATATATATATATATATATATATATATATATATATATATATATATATATATATATATATATATATATATATATATATATATATAGCTTCAAGATTGAAAAGTTGTTTATTCATATAATAGAAATTTCACCTAATGAATACATGATTGCCAAATGGATGGTGCAAAGCTTATCCATTTTGCTTGCATTGAACAAAGTACCCACATTTAAAACCGAGCTACAGCTGAAGAGCTGTATCATTAAAAATGAAGATTCTCAACTGACTTATCAAAAAGAGTTTAACTCTTGTTGATTTTTTTCCTTTCAAAACTTTAACCTGCAAGATCATTTCAATAACTGAACAAGGTGAGCGTCTGGACAATCAAAAGAAGCATGTCTTCACATTATATATAAACAGTTCAAAATTTTGCCATGTGTTGTCAAGTTGAATACGAATGTCAAGTTCGCTTTAAAAGGCTAGAACAAAGGAACATCAAACTAAAAAAGTTTAAAGCTTGTAGTCATACTTTCCATATTGGGGCAATATACCATTTAAGACAGTTTCCTATATGCCACCTAAAATCTGTCTGACAGTATAGTGCAAAGGCACTGGATCTAATCAATCTACGGTAATAATTAATTAAAGAAATAGCTCTGAGTGAAGTTATGTGAGTATATGCATAGAAATGAAATAGAAAATGATTGCATCTAAAACTTACCATCTAAGTACAGTTTGAAATTTTGACTTTTCCAAAGTTTCCCAATAAAAAAGTACTTTCAAAATATTTATATTAATGAAAAGTTCAAAACAGAGAAAAAGAGTTTAATTTCCATACTTCTGGGGTTTTTTTTACTATGAAGAGCAAAAAGTAGCTTACAAACATACATCGATAACTAATGAATACTCTGCAATGTTATGCAGAGTACAGTAAGGAAACAAAATTAAAGATATTAGAGAAAAGAAAACTCCAGCTATATCTACTTTATACCAACACTTCCCCATTGCCTTCTTTCTTTGGAAACTATCCTTGGTTCTACTTTATCCATACACCAATTTATATGTTATCTTTCTAATTTCTCAACTCACTCTTCTATATCTACCCCTTTTTGAGCATTCATTCCTTGCAACATTCTGCCCTTTGCCAACATTTCTACAATTACTGTTACTGTTATGTATTGAATATATATAGTTGTGTTAAGCCCTGCTAAAGTGAAACTAACCTTTAGATGACCCTAACGGTTAACTCCAACTGTATTGGAGGGAAACTTAGAACATTCATATTTGGGCAGGCTTTTTCAAGTATTATGATTGGTTAAGGCCCTGTGGGCCAAGAATATAAATTACAGGGATTTGCCTTCAGTTCCTCAGTTCCACTTTTCAGTCAATGTTGTGTATCTATTATGGTCTTTTTCTTGCCTGCTGAAGCCCACTACACAATAGTTACATCTTAACATTTCCTCATTCATTTACCCTATTTTTATTCTATGTTTAATTTACAATATCTTATCAAGATATATAGATTCACTTATTCTTTTATTTGCCATTTATGTATAACTTCCAAAGTTTTGCCTGACATGTACAATAACTTGGAATTTGGTACATTAATGTTCAGATGTTCTTCATGGAGTCATAATCCATCTGCAGTTTTCTTGGCAAGATTTTTCAAAAATGTTTGCCATTATCTACTTCCTAGGGCTGATAGATAGTGACTGGCTATGGTCATCCAGATGGCTTCTTGACTAAGGAGGAACTAGCATTAAAGTTCTCTTAGTTTCTAGCCTAATGCCTTTACCACTACTTTGAAGAGTATATATACACTGTGACCAAATTAGTAGACCAGCGAAATGCAGTAGACATAATATACCTGGACTTTAGCAAAGCATTTGCCAAAGTAGACCACAATCTACTCCTTCATAAACTAGAAAAAAGCAGGATAGACAGCTACACAACCAGATGGATTAACAATTGGCTGAACAACCGTACCCAGAGAGTAGTCCTCAATGGCTCTAAGTCCACATGGAGAGAAGTAAGCAGTGGGGTACCACTAGGTTCCGTCCTAGGCCCAGTACTCTTCAATATCTTTATAAATGACCTAGATGAGAATGGGAAGGACCTAGATGGGAATAGCAGGAGAATTAACCAAATTTGCTGATGACACCAATCTGGTGGGAGTAGCAAACACCCTAGAGGACAGACTCAAAATCCAGAGGGACCTCGACAGACTCGAATACTGGGCCCAAACCAATAAAATGAAATTTAACACAGAGAAAAGTAAAATTCTGCACCTAGGTAAGAAGAATAAAAAATACACATACAAACTGGGCGAAACCACACTCAATAGCAGCGATTGCAAAAGGGATCTCGGAGTCCTGGTAGACAGCCAACTAAATATGAGCCAGCAGTGTGCAGCAGCAGCCAAAAAGGCCAATGCAGTCCTGAGCTGCATAAATAGAGGGATACAATCAAGGACCAGAGAAGTACTAGTACCACTCTATAAAGCCTTGGTCAGACCACACCTAGAGTATTGCATCCAATTTTGGTCACCACACTACAAAAAAGACATTGAAACTCTAGAGAAAGTGCAGAAGAGAGCAACCAGGATGATAAAGGGTCTGGAAAATAAAACATACAAAGAGCGTTTGAAGGAACTGAGCTTGGCCAGTCTAGTGAAGAGAAGGACCAGGGTTGACATGATAGCAGTGTTCCAATACTTGAGGGGATGCCACAGAGAGGAGGGGGTCAGGCTGTTCTCTATGGCACCAGAAAGCCAAACAAGGAATAACGGATGGAAGCTGACTAAGGAGAGATTCAACCTGGAAGTGAGGACAAACTTTCTGACGGTGAGAGCGATCAACCAGTGGAACAGCTTGCCAGCAGAGGTTGTGAGAGCCCCAACACTTGCGACCTTCAAGGAGAGACTGGACTGCCATCTGTCTCAAATGGTGTAGGAACTCCTGCTTGAGCAGCGGGTTGGACTAGATGACCTACAAGGTCCCTTCCAACTCTAATAATACATCTAAATCTAATATAACTGCAATTGTATACTCTTATTACATTCTGAATCTAATATTCAACTCTGCATTCACATAAAAATATCTATAATTTAAGCCCATTCACTTTATCACATGCTGCCTTTAAAGCAAGTAATACACAATACATTTTCATTCTCACCAAGAATTAGTTTATTTACATTTCACATAGCATAAAGCCTTCATAAAAGTTTCATTCCATTTCTCTAATTTACATCCTTATGGTAATTTCACATTTTCACAGCTTTATGCAGAAATATAATGTAAGGATAAGCATAAGAGAAATGGAATGAAACTGAATTAGACCAACTGATTCATTCTTATATTTGTCTCCAAACTTTTTTTATTTTCATTTATTTCACTTTTGTTCATTATTTCATTATTACCCATTGTACTGAGAAATGAATTTGCACCAAAGCCTTAAAATAGACTAGCCTGTATGATAAGAACAATACATATGCTTTCCATGTGACAGGCAAGAAGGGAAAGGAGAGATGGAAGAAAAGACCAGCGTTATATTTTTCTCAATTCATGAAGAAAGATGAATTCCAAATATTTTCTGAGCCCAGAGACTTTGAACAACTCCTTAATAGCAATAGCAATAGCACTTAGACTTATATACCGCTTCATAGTGCTTTACAGCTCTCTCTAAGCGGTTTACAGAGTTCAGCATATTGCCCCCAACAATCTGGGTCCTCATTTTACCCACCTTGGAAGGATGGAAGGCTGAGTCAACCTTGAGCCTCGTGAGATTTGAACAGCTGAACTGCTGAACTAGCAATCAGCTGAAGGTCGCAATGCTGCTTTTAACCACTGCGCTATCTCAGCTCCTAATGATATACGACCATGTGACAATGCTTTACAATCACAGACAATCTATCGAAATAAACCATACTTTCAAGACATGCAGCAATCTTTCAAATTAGGTTTTTAGGGTTTTAACATAGGTTTTCAGGAGGCTTACCTGTAAACTTCTGTTACTGATACATAATAATGAAGAGCAAAAGAATCTTCCATGCTAAGTCCAGGTTTTAAGACATTGGAAAAAAAAGTTCAAAATAAACTTGAAATAAACTGTTTCCTACTTTTAAAAAATAACAGCAGCCAGAAAGTCATATCATGAAGAAATGACAATGGAATACATCATTTCATCACTTCCCTCCAAGATGGTGTGCTGAGCGGTGGGAGGGATTTATTTCTCCTACTGATGAACAGCTGATTTTGCTGCCAAAGCAGGTTCCTAGATCAAATAGGAGAGCTAGGAATGAGATGACTCTTGGATGGACTCTCCACAATGTGTCCACAGTGGACCGTGGACACTCCTGGGAAGAGGAATCCTGGAGATTCCAATCCCTGGTAGGGGCAATCACATAGTACTCGACTCCATCTTTCCTCTCAGCTGTTCATTTTTTAAGCACACCTTGAGTTTTAACTGCACATTTCAAATATTTTTTCTTTTAATTTGTTTGCTATTTTTAAAAGTTAATTGACTGATTGAAGGATGATGTACGCTAACCCCCTGCTGGATTTCAGTGCTAACTTTTTTTCATTGCTCTATTGTTTGTTTGTTTTTTGCTCTAAACTACTTATTTATTTATTTGCGATTCTTACAGGCCGCCCTACTCCCTGAGGACTCAGGGCGGCATACAACATATATAAGAACAGCTAAATAGTATCAAAAATACAATAAAAACAACAATAATAAAATAGTAATTAAAAGTGATAAAACAACACAAGCAACAGTCACAATCACCCTGCCTGCAGGAAGAGCCATGTCTTAATGGCTTTCCGGAAGGCCAGCAAGGTGGGAATGATTCGGATCTCTGGGGGGAGTTGGTTCCAGAGAGCTGGAGCTCCCACAGAGAAGGCTCTCCCCCTAGGGCCCGCCAACCCACATTGTTTGGTTGAAGGGACCTGGAGGAGACCGACTCTGTGGGACCTAACTGGTCGTAGGGATGTATGAGGTAGGATGCGGTCCCGAAGATAACCTGGTCCTAAGCCATGTAGGGCTTTAAAGATGATGATCAACACCTTGAATTGCACCCGAAGACCAATGGGCAACCAATGCAGCTGGCGGAGTATAGGTGTTACGTGGGTGTATCTGGCAACACCCACCACAGCTCGTGCAGCCGCATTTTGCACCAGTTGCAGTCTCCGAATACTTTTCAAGGATACTTACTTTCCATATGGAAGCTAAGGGCAAGTTTCTGAGTAGTGAAACTGACCAGACTGGATTCATATCTATATTGGATTTCACTCTTAAAAAGTTCTGGTCTGGATTTTTTTCTTTTTAAATTTTTGATGGAACTTTTCTTCTTCCTTTTTTTCTTCACAGTTTCATCATGAGATATATCATTTTAATTTTCTACATGACCATTTTGTTGCAGTACATTTCCCCTTTTTAATTTTAAAAGAAATTGTTTTCATCGGTTGTGTAAGTTTAGATACAAGAGAGTTTGCTTTATATTAGAAATGCAAATAATGCACCAATTAAAAGCTAAAGCCTAGTGGGCTATCTTTGCAGAAAAAAGTGTTCTTAATCTACAAATTCAAATGGAAAACTTTGCTTAAAAAATTGATAAAATTACCTGGGTTTCAAATCAACCCAAAGATAATACCCAGATACAAACAATCTCAGCCAAACCAGATCAGTGGTGGGTTCCTACCGGTGCGGTCCACTCTATAGCACCGGTAGCGGCCCGCTGGTGACGTCACAGTACCGGTGCGGTCGGTTGCCTGTGCCTGAATGCCACCATTAAAAAAATTTTTTTTTAAATTTTTTTAAAAAATTTCTTCTTCGCATGCCCAGAAGCCGAGCTTCCGGCACTGTGCATGCGCTGCCTTCCTACCCCACAGTGAGTCCAAGCAGGGGAGGATGGCTGAAGGAGCACATGAGATGCTGAAAGAATGGGTGGCAGGAGCTATCTCCATTCCCCTCCCTTCAGCAGTCCGAGAAGCCACGCCCACCTGGTCACATGGCTGGCAAGCAACACCCACAAAATAAGCCACGCCCACAGAGTGGTAGTAAAAAAATTAGGAACCCGCCTCTGAACCAGATCTACAATTGGATGGACTGGAATCTAAGTTCATGCCGGTAGATTTGAAGAAGGAGCAGTTTTGTTGGAAAGCAGAAGACTTGTTGCAGGGATCTGGATTTTACAGACTTGGCATTGGCAGAATTGATGATTGATGAACTGGACTCTCTTAAGAAGATGGATTTATCATACCTGATTTGTAAACAATTTGGACTGAACTTTTTTTGGGAAGATGGATCAATTTTGGAAAATGGATTTATTACACCTAACCAGACAACAACTGACAGGAGTGGAGATATTTAAAGCAGGGGTTTAGGATATTGGAAGATGAAATATTGTTGCAACAGTTTTCACTAAAAATCTTAAGGGAAAGTTTTATTATTAAGAACCAAATGAAGATATTTCATCCCAGATGGATCAGATATAATGATTATGATGATTTGTGGCAGGTAAGAAGCCATTGTAGACTTTCTACAAGTTAAATACAATGGCAAATGTTTAACAGAGGGATTTGAAGTTTAACTTTGCTGTTGATTTGCCTGTTAACTATTTTGTTTTTACATATAGTAGATAGATTGTGGGCTAAATTGGTTGTAAGTACATGTAGAAGTTTATAGGTTGTGGGTATGCATCTCAAGGGGGAGAAACTAACATTTTTGCAAGATATTTATCAATAATCAACCGAGGGGATAATATTTGTATGTGTTTTTTATGCACATTTTTAATATTCTGTCCATTTTTGTTGTTATTTGTCAATTTCTTTGGAATTTGTATTTTACCTTTTTGAACAAAAAAGTTTCTACACAGCCCATAAAATGCCACTTCCATAAATGCATGCAAGCCAGGGATTTAATTAAGAAGAGACTCTTTCCTCTTATTTTTGGACAAGCAGCTTATTTTTGAAACTCAATATTTCCTAAAAGAGAATTACGTGCAGAAAGGAATCTAGTCCTCAGCTTAGAAAGATGGCAGCAGTGGGGCTTTCGACAAGGGAAACTTTAAAAATTGGAAAAGTCAAAACTGTTTCTGGCTTTCTACTGTTGATTGCCAATCTGCATGACTGTTCAACAAAAATAACAAAAACTTCCATGATTCCAAAGGGTTACTTACAGGAGTGTGTGTGTATGTGTGTGTGTGTTTCGCACTCAATTGATCATGCCCAACTTTCCATTCTGCTGCAGTTATATATAAAAAAGTTCTCAGAGGAATGACCAAAGATCTATGCTAGCTGTCCATATAGCAATAGCACTTTTCTTATATACCGCTTCATAGTGCTTTACAGCCCTCTCTAAGCGGTTTACAGAGTTCAGCATATTGCCCCCAACAATCTGGGTCCTCATTTTTACCGACCTCGGAAGGATGGAAGGCTGAGTCAACCTTGAGCCTAGTGAGATTTGAACAGCTGAACTGTTGAACTAGCAGTCAGCCTGCAATGGCTGCATTTAACCACTGCACCACTTCAGCTCTGGTATAGTTTCCAGCAGCTCTGGAAAAAACTGCACCTTGTGATATATAGCTATGTATAGCAAGATAATATAGATTGTTGACATTAAGTGCTCGGTCCTTTATCTATTGCCTGTTGTTCACATTTTTCTCTGCCCTGATTTTCCTTGCCTTTTGGTTCCAGTTTTGCCTGTTACTTGTGGCTAATGTTGCTTATATTTAATAAATAAACATCAAGCTATATATTTTTAATTGCTTGTTGAACTGAGTAGTATCTACTTGTTTTGATCTGGATATACAGAATGATTGGGAATGTGCAAACTAAATTGGAAATTACCCACAGAAACTTTCCAACAGATTAATGATTGATAGTAGATGTGAACATATAGCATTTTTAAAAATTGCCAAGATATAAATTCCCATATCTAACAACAAATCCATTTAATGTTTTCTTTAATTTTTTATTTGCACTACTTCTGGAAAGGAAAACCAGGATTATTACTGCTACAGCAATATTTCTACCACAAAGCAATGTGATTAGAGAGACTTGTTAAAAACAATCTATTGAGTAGAATCTAGGATTGTCAGCCACAAAATGATGCCCTTCCTACCCTCCCCTTAGTGTTTACTTTAGATCACTATGAAAAAAAAACTATTTTTAAGGATATGCAATTCTTCAAGATTTACTCCAATGGTGTTTTGAGGTACAAAGAAACACAATCGGAACACTTTCTTCCAACTCTTTGAAGTAGCACCAAAGGTAAAATCATTTGGAATGAAATCTAAAGCACCCTGACTCTTTTTGAAAATATGTTGTATCTCTGTGGCCTACAAAAGACTCGAGCTTTTGAAGATTCCCATACCATACAGCCTTTTAGCAGGTCTTCCAAAATCATTCACATTCAGCTCAAAAATCTACAGTATCCTCACTCCCAGTAATAATTAAGGCAGTCTGGGCATGAATATGGTAACTCCATGCTTTATTGAATATAACATCTAATTTAATGGCCTATCTAAATAAATCTTTATAGCTCCAAGTTTATAGATTTTGCATAGATCAAGTAAACTCAGTTGTTTTTTCTTAAGATTATATATATATATATATATATATATATATATATATATATATATATATATATATATATATATATGTATATGTATATGTATATGTATATGTATATGTATATGTGTGTGTGTGTGTGTGTGTGTGTGTGTGTGTGTGTGTGTAACATTTTTTGCTGATAAATGAAAATAAAGGGAGACTATTATAGATCTATTTCAAGCTAGTTTGCTCTCGTCAGATAGCCATACCCATAGTGGGAATTGAACCTGGGCAGTCTGCTTGTAAGGCAGAAGTTTAACCTCTAGGCCACAAGGTTCTCTTCCCTATCAGCTCTTCACCAGGAAAGGGTTATATATGTTTATTCTGTCAAGTCATCCTGGTGTATGGAAGGAAACATCACAGCTTCTTTTTGCCTTTCGGCCCCTCCTGGGACCATCCAGGCAGTTTTCTATAGTCGACAAACTATATTGTCTATATGTGTAACATTTTTTGCTGATAAATGAAAATAAAGGGAGACTATTATAGATCTATTTCGAGCTATTTTGCTCTCGTCAGATAGCCATACTCGTAGTGGGAATTGAACCTGGGCAGTCTGCTTGTAAGGCAGAAGTTTAACCTTATGTCTATACACATATTTATGATGTGTTTTTTTGTCAGCATAAACATATGGCACCGTCCAAATATAATGGTGGGATTGAATTCTTTTAAAAATTATATATGAATTACCTTATGGTTAAAAATAAACCCACACATAAGTAATTGAAATTATAGCTGGAAACGAGAACATTTCTATGCTATTTTCCCCGAGTTTGCTTTTCAAATTAATAAGTCTAAATAAATGTCAAGGTATTTCCTTTTGAAGTTCTTAACATTTCCAGGTCTAATCACATTTATTCAGAAGTAAGTTTCAATTATCTCAGTTGGATTTGCCTCTGCATAAGTACACTAAGCCTAATTGTATTTTTGTTAACACAGTTGATTTCCCTTTATCCTTTACAATTCTTCTTAGAACTGAAGCTTTATATTCTTCCTGTGTGTTGCACTTTCAAGCAGTGGTGGAGGGGTGGTTATTAGATGGGGTCTCTTGTATCCTGTGGCTATTTCTTCTTTTTTTAGACGTCCATACCCTATATATTAAAATTCAAGTAGAATTTGGAGTGTCCATACTCTCCGCTTCTGCTCTTGGATATTAAATTTTGTTAAATGATGCAAATAGTATTCCTATAAAACTTTGCTATGGTTAAATGATGCGAATGATGCAAAATGATTTTAAATATTCTTTTGCCATTCACACTCAATGTGATGGTAAAAAGGAAGAAACTTTTAACAATTTCTCTATAGCTGGTATTGAACTTCTCCTACTTGAACTTATTGTAGTTTAAAAGATGGGGAAAGTTGTTTGTGGAAGTCTACATCTCAGTATCAGCCACCTCTTGCAAGCTTTCATTAATTCTACTAGATCTTTTAAAAAAAACACCACCATGAGGGAAATCCTTTTCTAACCCTTTAAAGTTCATAAACTGGGGAAAGTTAAAAAAAACCCTACAGAACAAGGAAAATATCTGGCCAACCACTAGAATAAAGTAAACTCAAAAACTAGTAATAGCACTTAGACTTATATACTGCTTCATAGTGCTTTACAGCCCTCTCTAAGTGGTTTACAGAGTTCAGCATATTGCCCCCAACAATCTGGGTCCTCATTTTACCGACCTCAGAAGGATGGAAGGCTGAGTCAACCTTGAGCCGGTGAGATTTGAACAGTTGAACTGCTGAACTGCAGAGCTGCACTTTAACCACTGCGCCACCTCGGCTCTGTAAGAAACTTTTAAAGCAGCATGAGAATAAGAGAAAGAAACGAGAAAAAATATTTAACAAAATCAGAAGAAAGATTTTGGCAAAATTGTAAAATCAAATGAAGACTTTAAAAGTTTGGCTTATCCAGTGATACCAATAATAATTATTGAATTCCCAGATTTCAGAGTAATACTGGTACATTTTGATGATTTCCTATGTAATAGCAAGACTTGATCTTACTTAGCTTTTGAGATTCGCCACCTAATATCTTGAGAGTGTGATGACTAGCATACCACGTCAAAGTTAAGTATACTTCTTTATCTACCAAAAATAATGTAATCTGCTCTAGACCTCCCTATTGAATGAAAAATCAGGTTTGGAAGATACAAGGCTGAAACAGTTCCTTTTCCTTGTCTATGAAGATTCTCAGTCATCCAGGTCATGGTTGTCCCAAAGGTGCTTTTTCAAGAGACTTATATACCGCTTCACAGTGCTTTACAGCCCTCTCTAAGCGCTTTACAGTGTCACCATATTGCCCCCAACAATCTGTGTCCTCATTTTACCCACCTCGGAAGGATGGAAGGCTGAGACAACCTTGAGCCTGGTGAGATTCGAACTGCCAAATTTCAGGCAGCTGGCAGTCAGCAGAAGTAGCCTGCAGTACTGCACTCTAACCAGAGGTGGGTTCCTGCCGGAGCTGCCCAGTGCGCAGCTCCGGTAGGGGGCAGCCGATTGCACAACCGCTCCAGAGCCCACTCTGCCGGTCCACCGCGCGCGTCACCATTTTTGTTCAGTGCATGCGCAGAAGCAAAATCATGCCGAAATCTCGTAAGGGGATGCACGTGCGTGCAAGATTTTGGCAAAGGGGTTTGCCTCCGCGCATGTGCAGAAGCAAAATTGCGCCAAAATCTCTCTCATGCGCGCATCCCTTTGCGAGATTTTGGCGTGATTTTGCTTCCGTGCATGCGCAGAAGCAAAATCGCGCGAGGGGGCATGTGCATGTAGTGAGGGGGCGCCCCCCCCGAAGCATGGAGATGTGCGCGCATGGCTCCGGCAGTGAGGTAAGAGAGCAACCCACCCCTGACTCTAACCACTACACCATCGTGACTCTTGTTAGGCTTGTTTTAATTAGAAAATATATTGGCTTCCAATGTAAGAAACAAGCCAGGAAATCGGGGGGGGGGGCAGAAATCAGTTTCACAAAAAAACTTGTTGCAAATCTCACTTAGCTATCATCTGCACACACACAAAAACAACAATACTAGGGTAACCCAACAATACTAGGTTTTATAACCACACTTTTTAATGAAGAGAAGAAAGGAAAAAGGGAAGAGGATGCTTACCCTACCCAATCTCTAACAGCATGTGCATTTATAAACTTAACCCAAATATAAACAAGGCAGGCGCTATTGTTGTGGGAATGCTTTCATACATCATGTTTCTAGGCATAACTATCCATCAAGTCCAACTCGCATGAGCATTAACAGTCTTGCTTTCATCCAATAAATCATTAAATGGGTAGACTTCTTTCATTTAGCTCCCTAAAGTATTAAGCACCAGACAAGTTGACTTGTTTCAGGCTTGTCAATTTTTGTGACTGATGAGGTCACAGTATAGGTAAGCCTTTTAAAATGAGTCCTTGTTCAGCTTCGAACAACCAAGCCCAGACACATAATGAATTATAAGAGAATGCCGAGCATATAAATTGACAAGTAAACCATAATTCAATGTTGATTTTTCCAGAAATGACTGTCTAAAGATAACTTTGACTTTCTAATATTGTCCTGGAAGTCTAGCTCTTTTCCAACACTTTCTGCAGACTTAAAAATATTAGCAGTGCCATAAGCATGCTTCTTTATAACTATTCCTTGTGATCACAAAGAAATAGGTGCAATCCAGTCTCAAGGCTACAACTTGCCTACACTTTTATTTATTTATATTGATAGGCAGGTTATAAAATGCCAAAATTGCAGTTGGATCCTATGTTCAATTTTTTTAATATAGTAATCTTGCGGTTTGCACAACTTGTTCTCATGATCATATGGCTGCCAATCAGTTACTGTAGTAGTAATAGTACTGTACTTGCAAAAATAGCCAATAGCTGTAGGAATCATAGACACAGAGACATGGTTTTCTTTAGCAAAGCAGTTACGAGCTAGGAAGACCTTCTCTTTGGGTGAGAAGCCTCTGCTGTTCAGAGACCTGTTCTCTCTGGGTATGCTTGTTTAGCTCTGACTTGCCCAGAACTTGCATTTATTCTTATAGCTATTTTCTTTGTGCACACAAGTATAAAGGATTAACTTTTACTAATTTAGTTACAATGAATAAATGGTTAATACAAAACATACAGACATATCATGTCAAGGTGTGATTGCTAACTGAACAGAAGAATGTCTAATTAACTTTTATTGTAGACAAATAGAAGAGTTTTAATTAACTTAGATAAACAGAAGCTGAGTAAATAATTGTTTCCTTAAGCAGGATAGAGGGCTGAGTAAATAAGTAAGATGACCAGTCAATATCAACGAGAGACAGGCATTCCACATTCTTTGGCAGTTATTGATAATCAACCCACAAATAGCCCACTTCAAATGCCACTCAGTGTAATTCAACCACTTCTTCTTACATTGGCTCTGTGACTTTTGGGCAACTCAAAACAGAACATAAAGTTGCTTATGCTAAATACACCCAGCCCTTCTTCCTGAATAGAGGTAGTCCTCAACTTATGACTTCAATTGAGCCCAAAATTTATGTTGTTAAGTGAGACATTTGTTAAGTGAGTTCTGCCCCATTATGCAACCTTTCTTGCCACAGTTAAGTGAATCACTGCAGTTGCTAAGTTAGTAACATGTCTGTTAAGTGAATCTGGCTTCCCCATTGACTTTGCTTGTCAGAAGGTCACAAAATGTGATCATATGATCCCAGGACACTGCAATCATCATAAATATGAGTTAATTGCCAAGTGTCTGAATTTTGACCACGTGGCCACGGGGATGCCACAACTGTCGTAACTGGGAAAAATGGTCATAAATCACCCTTTTTTAATGCTGTAACTTTGAACAGTCACTAAATGAACTGTTGTAAGTCGAGGACTACCTGTACACTTTTCAATTCACAGAAATAGATTCTACATAGCAATTAAAGTAGTCCAGGGTGACGCTGGAAAAACAGTATACATTTGCTTAAAGAGAAAGAACTGAGACCAGATCCAGAAATAAAGACCAGGGACTCTGGACTAAAGATGGGTCAGAGCTATTATTGTTATAATGCCATAGAAACCTGCAGCGGAAATTTGTGTTGAGATGTTATTTATTTAGTCTATTTTTTGCTGCCCATCTCACAATGAGGTGACTATCATTTGTCAAAGTAAGAATCACCCCACCCTGAGGCTAAGGACAACATCAAGCCTCTTTCACCTGTTAGCCAGAAATGCCAGTGGTATGTTTATCCCAGTGTTGCCTCTGCCCAGACTCTGAGCTGGAAAAGTAGATTAAAATTACTCTTTACTCATATAGATAAGTAGAGAGGATGCCTTACTGTACACTCATCAAAAGAGGAGCAGCTTAAAAAAAGTGGAGAATTACTTTATATACAATTCAAATATATTGGGGCAATAGGTAACATCCCATACTTTCTTAATATGATCTTGTTAATGCTCATCTAAATATTTAGGAGGTATGTTTTTCACATTGTAATGAATTTTCAGAGCACAAAATTCAAGTCAATGTCCTTGGGGATGGTTTGAACCGGTTCTTATCAGGCTGCACATTCCTGATTCACAGCTTGCTTTGTTACTTCAAAAACACCCCAATCTACTAAAAACATTACTCAAATAAACTCCTAGTTATGGAAAACATTAGTCAAAGCCCCCACCACCACCATGCTGCTACCATGACATTCAACCCAGAACTAAGAATTATCCTCTTCTATTTTCTCTCATTGAGTCTTGAAACGTGATTGTAGAGATCGGCTATTTGGATCACTATCCCTCAAGGAATTCCCTTTCTTGTTCCAAAGTGGTAGGATCTTTAAATGCCAGTCTACTCCACCAAGGCCTTTTAGGCAAGGGTGTTGCTCGTTCCAAATCCTATCAGAATTTCTGTAGCTAATCTGGATGGCTTTTGCAAAACAGAAGCCAGAGATGTTTGCTTGTGGCAATTTGGAACAGCTACTTTTCTTCAGCCAGTGAGCTAATGCACAAGACATCTATACTTCTAATTCTCCCTGTGCACCAATCCCTACCCAGTTGCTCAGGGAGAAAAGTGAGTGCTTAAAATGTCAGGGAAGATGTGTAGCCCATCGGAGGAATAATTTAACATAAGTACAGGATATCCAACTCAACTCCTGGTTACCCCATGAATGCAACCTGCACTTTTCTAACCCTAGCATGGAAGTGGTTTACTATGGAATTTTCCTGGGATTTTTTTCTTTCTTGAGTTCTCAGTCTATCTTATATTACATTGTCTTTCTTGCTAGAGGAATTCCTTAGTACCCTCCCACTCACATTCTAACCAGGCCCATACAGTGGTGGGATTCAAAACAATTTACTACCAGTTCTGAGGGTGTGGCTTGATGGGCTTGATGTGGCTTGGTGGATGTGGCTTGGTGGACGTGGCAGGGGAAGGATACTGTAAAATCTCAATTCCCTCCCCACTCCAGGGGAAGATTACTGCAAAATCCCCATTTCCTCCTGATCAGCTGGGACTCGGGAAGCAGAGAATAGATGGGGGCAGGGCCAGTCAGAGGTGGCATTTACCGGTTCTCCGAACTACTCTAAATTTCCGCTACCGGTTCTCCACAACTGGTCGGAACCTGCTGAATCCCACCTCTGCCATCTTAGCTTCTGGACGCAGACATGAGCAGATATTGCCAACTTGCTGTGTGTAACAGCATTTAGCAAGAAATTCTGTAATAAAATGAGCAGCAGTGTGGTATAACATGCATTACAGCTTTCATATTGAATTACAAACAATTTTCTCTCACACTATGAACTCACTTCTTTCATTCCCCAAGTAAATAACTCAAGGAAATGAGTGAATGCAATAACCTGCTTATCCTTGCACATCTTGATGAAAACTCCAGCATTAATCTTTATGGAAGAACAATGGCACAGAACCAAATCATCTGCTAAAGAAAATTATGCCCCATTGCATGAAAGGAGGAGGGAAGGGCATGAGAGATGGCAGCAGAAATTTATTCTGTGAATCCATTCAGTGGCTAATAAATATCAAAGCAATCTCGTGGAACATTGTAGCATATGGCAAAACTGGTTCTTTTTGGCATTCGCTCTTCTGGCTACTATTATTCTATCTAACTACCAAGATGAGCTCAGATTTATTTGGAAATGGCTGGTTATAACATGCAGATAGCTTAAGGAAACAGATTAGCCTTCAAGGGAGATCTCATTAGTAAAATGATAAGAGCAAGGAAGTTCTTACATTCTGCCCTTTATAAAAGCTTTTCTCATGATATCCAACAAAATGTCACTACGAGCTTATTTCTGCTGTCACTAAATGTGACATCACTAGATTGCAGCCAGTTGTGCAATGTAAAGTTTATTCAATCCATTCAAAAAATTGAGCACAATTCTAGTAACACATTACTTAGTTGAAGGATGACAGGCTTCCAGAAAATCAATAAATGGCTTCTTCTGTGCATGGTAACAACGGGGAGGAAAGGGAAAAATAAGATTTATGCTGTTAGATCTGAAAATACCCAGGGGATGGATGTGTTGATTATGTAGTACATTAGGTGTGTCCAAAATTAATTCCCAAATGCTCATCAGATTTCATGAACCATTCTTAACATGACTTTCAAACATAAGCCAATCAGACTATAATATTTGATTTAATGAGGCTCACCCAAGCTATGATTATAATTAATTATAGTTTAAATAAGCTGTGTAGTAACTTCACATATTATTAGCCCAGTAGCGCCAGTTATTGATCTTACTGAAAACCAAGTTCTCAATTTGAATTGTTAAACTTTCAGAAAGGTGACAAGAGGTCAACACACCCATACAAAGTGATTTAAAGCTTGTCTATTTAAGCTCAATATTGCCATTTAAATCCCTATTTAATGTGAATTTAAAATGTATATACACCACAGTATTTGCGTACAGAGCAGATAGAAGTTGGTGCAGCTATTGAAATGCTTTGCTAAAAGCTGCATAAGGTACAGACAAGCATCAGTTGGATTTGAAAATCCTGCAAAAATTTGCAAAAAGCACAATTCTACACACCTTGGTAGATCAGCTGGGCACAATTCTTTTTCCTGTTTCCATTGTTATATCACTTACATTCCTGGCTCACAGAGAAAGCTATCAGATGTACTCACACATAAACCTGAATACAACCTTTCAATCCTAACTCTCCTTACCATAAACTGCAGTCAAGATTAAATCCACCAGAAACATGGGAGACCTGTTAGGACACAGTAGAGTGCAACAACAGGATGCCAGGGTCCAAACTGATAATCTCCAGGGAGCATCACAGACTGATTCTTCACCTTTCACTCTCAATGATGGGAGATTTTTTTAACAACACCTGTTTATATCTTCCCCTTATTTTAAGGCAGCAGTTCTCAACCTGGGGGTTACGACCCCTTTGGGGGTCGAACGACCCTTTCACAGGGGTCGGGAGACTTCGCCCGGACGCCACCATTTGGGTTCTTTTACCCTCTGCACATGCGCAGAATGCTTTGCGCATGCACAGAGGGTAAAAGAACCCAAATGGTGGCGGCGTGAGTCACACCGGTGGGCGTGTTGGTGGGGTGGTTCATGGTGGGGGCGCAGGGGCAGGGCATGGGTCACGGCATTAGAAAGGTTGAGAACCACTGCTTTAAGGGAAAAGATAGTGTAATAACTCTTCCCTGACAATAAAAATGGACATGGGGGCATATTTAAAATTCTGCATTTGGGTGCTCAGAAAGTTGTAGTAACCATCAGATCAGGAAATGTGGAGTTTCTTCTAAATTACTTGTTTATGTACATGGGCCTTTTATGCACATGTGCTCTTGGGTCACAACTCTGAATTTACATCAAGACATTTTGAAATGTCTTCTTCCAGCTATTTGACATTAAGATTCATTTATCCCATGCTCCAATATTCCTACTGAATCAGTAATGTGCCAGCAATTTACATGTGTGGACTCTTTCTTAACCCTCCATGTGAGATAAGGGAAGGAAATCTGCAGTCCAAGATGTACTTTAGGTTCAAAACTCTTCCATCCAGGCTATCTAATTCCTTGCCAGCCAAATGAGAGAACTTCAAACTATTCCTTTCCCTGTGTAATGGATCCAAAAATCTGCCCAGAAGCACAATGGTGGAAGTATCAACAGCAGGACCAGACCAATCTCAGATACTACATTCAATGCCTGGAATGCACTACCTGACTCTGTGGTTTCCTCCCCAAACCCCAAAAACTTTAACCTTAGACTGTCCACAGTCGACCTCTCCCCATTTCTAAGAGGCCTGTAAGGGGCATGCATAAGCGCACCACTGTGCCTACTGTCCCTGTCCTACTGTCCTATTGTCCTCTATTATCAGTACTTTTTACTTATGTTATGTTTATACAAACAGCTACTATCCTGTACGTTTTTGACAAAAATAAATAAATAATAATAAAATAAATAAAATAAAATAGAAAGCTGATGCTATTTCAAGTCCTGCCATAGTCCTGACACTCCTCTTTCCACCTTGCTCATAGATCCACTTGCTCTTAGACACACCAGCTAGTT
This sequence comes from Diadophis punctatus similis, assembly GCA_023053685.1. Classification (NCBI taxonomy): domain Eukaryota; kingdom Metazoa; phylum Chordata; class Lepidosauria; order Squamata; family Dipsadidae; genus Diadophis; species Diadophis punctatus. Next base: position 46,738,950 of record JALIGW010000002.1, on the reverse strand, counting down.
CTCTCTCCATGACATAATTCTAGTCTCTATAACAGCAGCCCAGTGCTCATGCAACTGCAAAACCACAGCCAAATAGAATATTCTGTGCTGCTCAAAAAGTGCTGCTACCAGAATATTATGTCAATTCTATTACTGGCCCTCTTTGTTGCTTATCATAAGATTGTATCTTTCACAGCAGTCATTTTATTCTCTCATTTTGCTCCTGTGCTTTTTTCTTTCACCATAATATGTCTCTTCAATACAGAGCTTCCATCACAACCAATAGCCAAGCCCTAAATGCTTGTCTCCACAAAAAACCCACAGACCAAACCATTACATAATGGTTAAGCCATAAACCCACAGACCAAACTGTTACATAAATGAGGAAAACAAGCACAAATTAATAGCGGCTTCCCAGATGGCAATGAGGATATACGGTAGCATTTCTCATTTTAGGAACTCCATCTATGAATGTCTGTTGTTTGTCAATGGCAAACAACAAACATTCATAGGTGGAGTTTCTGAAATAAAAAATATGACATTTTCATTGCCATTTGGGAAACTGCTATTAATTTGTGCTTGTATTCCTCATTTATGTAATCACTGCAGGGGTGAAATTCACTTACTTTCCTTACCGGCTCGTAAATGTGCGCGTGCCATGTATGCACTCACTTTGCTAGCACATACTGCATTCCATGCATGCGCAAAGCATTCTGTGCATGTGCAGAACAGGGGTGGGTTTCACTTACCTTCGCCACCAGTTCACGTCATGACATTTCGTGTTCGCGCGCTCTTTCCGCTCCGCTCACACACACACGCGTCCCCTCGCGTGATTTCACTTCCATGCATGCTCAGAAGGTGGATTCAGCCCGAAACACAGCTGAGGAACTCATCAGCTGTGCTTTGGGTGAAGAAATAAAGGTCGGTATTAACCCGGGGGCGGGCGGGAGGGCTTTCTTCAAAGTACAGAATGCTGTGAAGCCATCCAAACACAGAAAAATCGGCCGAAAATTCAGAAAAAAAGATGGCGGTGAGCATGGACCAGCACAAACAGAACCGGATCCGTGACGCCAAAATTACATCACCAGCGGGTCACTAAAGGTTCGGGCGATCTGGTCTGAACCAGGAGGAACCCACCCCGGTGCAGAATGTGAAAACTATACCAAAAAAGGGACGTCATGACGTCGGTGTGGGTGGGCTTTGTGCAGTCGGCCCTACCAGCCCACGTGAGCCGGTTAGAGCCAGCTGCATTTCACCCCTGACTGTGGGTTTTAAAGTTCCTGGCTAGGTCTCTGATTTTGTCCATTTAACTCATTTCCTTTTACACAATTTGCCCCCTTCTCTTATTCTTCTCAGAATGATGGAGAGTGATGGATATAATCAAAGAAAGGGGGGAAGCCCAACCCCTATCTGCATATCAGAACGTTAGTTTTCAACTTGATAGTGAAATAACATACTTGAAATATTAATTAATGCTAAACACACACATACACATTGTATTGAACCTAATGGGCTTAAAATTTCACATAAAGTCCTTTGGCAATCTGAAAAGTATAATAACTGCACTTTATAGGCTAGATTAAATCTCTAATTAGGCACACTCAAGATTTAGCTTACTATTGGGGGGGGGAACCCATTTTAAAGGAAGGAGTAAATACTTCATCTGGTTCAAGTTTACGATGTCATAGCTTACTAGCAACCCTGTTCATAGAAAAACATCTTTAATCAATATTTCAAATTAAATGCATGCTCTATATCTGGTATTAGCATTTTCAAGGACCACTATTTTCTGGTGAGCCAAAATGAAGAAAAATTGAAACTGTATGCTAAATTTCAAGTCATCAACAAAGAAAGATGAAAAAATATTTGTTTAAGTTATTGAATGTGGGATTTGACTCCACAAATGCATACATAGTACTTAAGGACATAATGAAATGTAACATGTTCCATCCATCTAAAACCAGCTTGCAAAGTACATCAGCTTTATGTGCATGATATGAAATGAAATCATTCACTCTAAAGATGCTTGCTGTATGAAGCGGGGGGGGAGCACAAACAGCTAAAAGCTACCTTGCACTTGATGCCAACCAGATGGACCACACATCAATATATAGATCTTAGCGGTAGAGAATTGATTATTCTGTTTCTCTTTGATCTACAGAATTTTGTTCTAACCCACATTCCCCTGCAATCATATAGTTCGTAATGAGACAGCGGGAGGCAAACTTACTAGCAAGTTAGAATGCCTAAGATTATGCACTTTTTATTTATCCATTTGAAGCATGTTTTGATCTGATCTTCATCCCAAAAGTTTCCCCAAAGGGCTCTTTACTGAAAAGGAGTAGGAAGCAAGGGCTGAGGACAGGAAAACAAGCCAAGATCTGAGCAATTTTGTCCTTGCTATAGCAGCTATTTTAAGAACACTGGAATGGTTACATGGTACATTGTTTATATTTTATGGAAATTATATAACTGGCTTGGAATATTTTATCAATGAAAAGGGAACCGCTCACATTGCATATTGAAGTAATTGGGGTGATCAAGAATGGTTGATAACCTCTGCAGCCATTCTGGTTGTTCTTCCTCGGAAGGTTGGCTTGGAAACAGAAGATTCATATGCAGATATGTTTGACTATGAATGTACTTGGAACCAGGAAAGGGAGAAAAGGATAAGATAAAGCATTGGACTAATCTTTGATGTCATTTTGGGCAGAGCCAGCTGGCCATGTTAAAATGCTATCCATTAGTCCTTGAGATAGCAGAAAAGTAGGGCAACATAACATTTCCTACCCTTATTGCTGAGCCCTATTCTGTCACAGTGATAAAGCAGACTAGTATGGATTTACTATGGGTCAAGTCAAGGAAAATGGGTGATAGATTCACACAGCTTCATTTTGTTTTCCAGCAAGCTTTGCTTACTGGAGTGAAACCCATTATCAATCATTCTTTCTAAGATAAAGCGGACTGTGGTTGGACAAGCGTAGGCAAGTATTTGAAATTAAGTTTTTCTACTTGTCAAGTGGCTAAACTAAATGGGCATAGGCATAAAAGAGGTCTCATGCAGAATAAATGCATCAGGGAAGCTACCTCCTTCCTCCTCCCATCCCCTTTCTCTAAGCTTGCAATCTCCACTAGCCAGGCTACATGTCAACAGGGATATGGCACTTTCAAAAACAGTGCTAGTCCAATTGTAATGGCCTGGTCACAGGCTGATAAGGATTGAAAAAAACGTTGGAAAAAACGTTACCAGATATCTGCGCATTTTTTCAGCTGTCAAGGAAACAGGCAGCTAAATAATTGAAGGATAAATCGGTTTGAAAATGAAGTAACCATGTTGATGAAACATCTGCAACTGTAGCCCTTGTAACCCTTCAAATCAGGGGTGTCAAACTCACGTTGTCACGGCGTCATCACGTGACTTTCCCCCTTTCATTAAACCGGGTGTGTGCGTGACAGAGGTGATAATTAATCTCACAAAGGAGACGTTTGATCTTTTCCCGGACATCAGACATTAGAAAAGAAACCGCAGTTTAAAAGTCTAAGTAAAAATATTTATTTCAGTACAAAAACAATAAATCCTCATTTGTTTACATCTCTAATATAAAAGTGCATCTTCTCTCAATGGAAGACAGAGGAAGAAGGGAAGGAAGGAGATTGGAATGCATACATGTGTACAAGAACATATCAATCACGTGCTCAGGAATAAACCATTATATTGAATAGGGATGCATCTCCCTGCATATACATGTAACAGGCAATAATCACACTGTGACAGTGCGTGGCCAGTGCATGACGCATCTGGCCTGCAGGCCACAAATTTGACAGCCCTGCTTTAGATAAATCTTGTTAAAGATGACTCAGGGAGAATCTTGTTTCAGTAAAGTGGTCTGCCAAGAGTCTGACTCCTGAAATAGTCCATTTTATACATAAAACAATCTAGACATAGCTCAGCTATCAAGTCACAGGCACAAAGGAGCATAAGGAGGCCATCTTTCCTTTTCATCCCTTGTTTCTCCATTGTGCTTTTTCCCATTTTCTTACTGCTAATCCTGCTCCATTGCTGCTGTGGCCACTCTGGAACATAATATAATAGAGCAGCACTACAAAGTTTCACATCTACAGTCCACTCTATTTCTCCTTGTTGTTTGCTTTAGCTATTCCTGCTGTCCATTTAATATGGCTGCCTAGACAGGAAACTACTAATGGAAAAAAGGAAATTACACCACATTACACTGTATGCTATCTTCTAAGAGAGTGGAGATACTGGTAGCCAGTAAGTACAAAAGGAATGGAGTTGCATTGTGATGTCATGACCCACGTTTTGTGATCTGCAGCTCTTTGCCCTTACCTGCAGATGTCTATACATCTCTTTCTTTTAAAAAAAAGATGAAAGAAAAGCTTGCTACATCTAGTAAAAGAAAGAGATAAGGAGAGAGGAGATAATCTTTGGAGCAAAAGATATGTGTCACTGTACAACTGGGAAGAGAGTTTGGAAGTTCAAGATCACATAAGGCAAAATGAAATTTCAAACAAGCATTTGATGTAACAAATAAGGATGAAGATTTGGCATCAAAGGTATTATGATGGAATAAACAGTTCCAGTGGGGGAGGGAAAGAATGAATAAAAGAGTAAATAAAATAAGTAATAGAAAGTGGAGCATAAATATGAGTAGTTTCTTAAAAATAATGAAAAAACAATACCAATATACTTTGCTATCCAAAACCCTAACCATAAAGAGTCTTTTTCAACATTAACAATTGAACTTTGCACATTAGAATTCTTAATCACAAGTAAGTCCTAAACATGTAGAGAAAGTTTATATATAAGATACCAGCTCTATACAATGTGGAACTAGCAATAAAGTAGTAGTAGCGGCTATGGTCCTTTGTTTCTTCTTTTTATGCAATGAGAAATACTGAAGCAGGATTAAAAAATTGTTAAATCTGAATCATAAAGCAATTGGCAGTTATTACCGTAATTGCTTATGATATGTCTGTTAATTAACCTTCACTGTCATTAAGCATTGATTTCATTCTATTTAAAAGGAAAATATTAGAAGATATATTGCAACAGGTAAGAGAACTGACAAGGAAAAAGTAATTTAAGAAGACAATCTTTGTTGAAAGTAAAACAGTAGTCAATCTGATATCTAAGAAAATCTATCTGCGTGGTTGCTAAGAGTGACACCAATTTGATGGTGCATAATCAATCAAAGTAGGATATCAAATTATGTTATTGTAAGCCTGAAACAGACTTTAATATAAAAAGTATAGATAATGATGATAGATAGATGATAGATATGTAGACAAACAGACTGACAGACAGACATTGGATAGATAGATGATAAATTATAAGTAGATGATAGGTAGATACAGATGATGCAGAAGATTATAGATAACTGATAGAAGGTATAACTTGATGCAAAGATAGAAATTTAAGATAGAGACATATATGATGGTGATGAAGAGAGTTACTGCAATATTTAATGCTACTAGAAACATTGGATTTACCAAATATAATAGAGACACAATCACAATTTCTGGAAAAAAGCCCCAAAGGATTTTAGCAAAGAGGTGAAGGACATAGAGGAGGCAATTTTTGCAACTGAAAGACTGAAAATAAATAATGTGTGATGGAACATGTCAAGAAAAAGTAGGATTAAGCCTGTGAAATCCCATCTGATTTGAATTATCAATTCAATTTATATCATCAGTTTTAACCATTTTAGATTATCAAGCTGGATTCATATGATTCAATTTTCTGACTCAGTTTGGAAATACTGCTTATGGATATGCGTAAAAGCCATCAAATCAACTTAAAATTCAACATGCTGCTTTAAATCAATTCAGTGCTTTGAGTTAGTAAGTAGATTTGATTTTGAAACACCTAATCAAGTTTCTGAATTTAACAGCCATGCATCCCTATTAAGCATGTATAAATATGAAACCTTTACTGTGAAATGTTTTTGCATCTTTCATAAAAGCCTTATTTGAGAAGAAATAGAAAACGATGAACCAGACCATCACATCACATCACCCATCACCACCTGATCATCCACCCACACTTCTAGGAAATGAAACTGTAGCAGATCTTCCATTCTGACCTTTCCACACATTGAATGGCAATTTGACCCTAGGAGTCATTTTTATTTAACAGATTTTTTTGTGTACAAATGATTCAAATGCACAGCAAGCATTTGAAGTACGTTAAGTTCCTTTCTATGGGTCATCGTGAAAGCTAAATTTGGTCTAATTGCAGCCCTACAAGAAAAACAAGGGGTTGCAATTCAATTTGGGATGGAGGCTATTACAATAAGTCCTATATTTGCTTTCTTAACAAAATCAAATGACTAGGTTTTTTTCGCAGGATATTGAAAATAATGGCTTCTACTGAACAATGAATGTAGAAACCCCAAACAAAAATAAATGCAATTTGGTTTGTTGAAGAGACCACATTGCTATCCAAGGCAACGTAGAAATTAAGGGTGTTTTTCAACCTGTGGAGAAATCAAATTCTTTTCTTCCCACACAGCTTCTGACACATTTCCAAAGTTTAAATGGCACAATCACAAGCTTTACCATCAACAGCTTTTGATAAACTTTGCTATATTCCATACTGCAACCTAAAGGGAGAAGACTCATTAAATGTTTCTTCTTTGGGTTGATAAATATAGCCATAACAAGACATTAAAATATCTTTACAATATAAAAAAATTGTGGACACCTCTGCAATAAGCAGGTTGCACAGACAAAAGAAAAAGAGCCATTGTTTGAAGAGGCAATGTATGAAAGAACAAAATGAGCTTTTGAATCTGTTTAGATTACGGTAATATAAACTAGACATCTATAGCTGAGCCATTGATGCAAGAATGGAGGTAGGGGGAGAGGCTCAGGGTACCAGGAGCACAGTGCACGTACTGATATATTGTCATTCGCATCTAAATGTATTCATCAATTTTAGTCAGCAAAAGACTAAAATTAACAAAAGGAATTGAGCAGCAGCCAGGACATCAGAGTTTTCTGGAACTTTAAACATGAATAATCAGCCTTTCAAGGAAACAGGTGTTTCAAAATGCTACAATTGTGCAATGGAAGAATACCAGGTGTGTGCAATCATTCTGAAAAGGGCACTACTTTTGAATAAATGCTTAGATCCACCGAAGGAAAGTAGAAACCTAAAATATTTGGCTCATTTAGACTTGCTTGTTGGGGGAAAGAGGAGCAGTTCAGAAAATAAAAATGGGTTCAAAGGATTAGTGTGTTAGTCCATTAAGTTTTATGTTATGTGTTTTTTTTAACAATAGTCTGCTGAATTTTGATGATGTCATTTGGGGGTTAGGGGAAGGTATTGTCAAGCTGTGTAAAAAAGAGCAATCAAGCATGAGTATCCATGGGAAAGAAGGTAAGGAAAACAACTACCGAAATATGCATCTAAATAGAAGCTTCAACTCTTAAATACTAGGCAAAGTTGGAACAGAAATACCAAAAAATAGAGATTATATCATGATGCCACAATTAGTATTTTGTTACTTTAGTATAATTGTGGTTAGAATAGACACATATGATTAAGTATGATGAATAGAGTTGTGGTTGCCTACACCTGAATTAGCCAAATGTCTGTATAGATTCTCAGTCATTCAGGTCATAGTTGTTTCAAAGGTGCCTCTTACAAAAGGCAACTGGACTATTTTTTCCTTGATGATGAAGAAGAAAACATGTCACTACTCATCCAAGAAGTTTCATCAGTTCAGAACTGATGAAGCTTCTTGGATGAGAAGCAAAAATGTTTTCTTCTTCCTCTTCAAAGAAAAAAGAGTCTAGTTGCCTTTTGAAAAAGCAGTTTTGATAGCCAAATTCATCAAAGCTACCATTTCCCAAGGTCTGACATTTCCCAAGAAATGTCTCAGTTGCCATTTGAGACAATTCCAATTCTGATTGGGGGGGGGGAAGGATTCTGGCCCACAGGGTGTCAGTCAAATTTATAGAGGTTCCAGTCTAATGAAAGCCATTGGTATTAGTTGTGTAGGTGTTATAACAAAACTTGAGCTTCCTTTATATTTCATTGCATACTATAGAGCAGGGGTGTCAAACTCATGGCCCCTGGGCCGGATGTGTCACGTGCTGCCACCCCCGTTTTAGCAAAGGGGAAAAAAGTTGTGATACATCACGTGATGACAATGTGTCGGCGCGAGTTTGATACCCCTGCTATAGAGCCTTGCTTAAATACATATGAAAAATGCATTGCTTAGAAAGGGGATTAACTCAATCCATGCTTATTGAATAGTTAACTACTGTATTTTTTGGAGTATAAGACGCACCTTTTTCCTCCCTAAAAGTGGCTGAAAATTTGGGTGCGTCTTATACTTCGAATGTAGCTTTTTTTTTTCCAGCCCTAACTAGGTGCTAACAGATCTTCCCAGCTCTTACCGGCTTGCAGGCTCTTTCATTGTTACTCTCTCAGAAGAATGTTTTTCCAGCCCTAAGTCTTTGCAGAATTTTTTTTCATTGCTCTACTTGCTCAGAATAAGTTTTTTTCTAGCCCTAACCAGGTGCTAACGATCTTCCCAGCTCTTACTGGCTTGCATGCTCTTTCATTGTTACTCTCTCAGAAGAAGGTTTTTTTTAATCCTAACCAGGAGATAAAATAATGTGCTGAAGCTGCTCGGAATAAGTTTTTTTCTAGCCCTAACCAGGTGCTAACTATCTTCCCAGCTCTTACCGGCTTGCAGGCTCTTTCATTGTTACTCTCTCAGAAGAAGGTTTTTCCAGCCCTAAGTCTTTGTAGAGTTTTCTTCATTGCTCTACTTGCTCTGAATAAGTTTTTTTCTAGCCCTAACTAGGTGCTAACGATCTTCCCAGCTCTTACTGGCTTGCATGCTCTTTCATTGTCACTCTCTCAGAAGAAGGTTTTTTTTAAGTCCTAACCAGGGGATAAAATAATGTGCTGAAGCTGACCAGACTAAGGATGCTAGCCAGATGAATACCTGGTAGGCAGATTGTTTTCCCCTATTTTCCTCCCCAAAAACTAAGGTGCGTCTTATACTCTGGTGCGTCTTATACTACGAAAAATACGGTATTTTGCCAGGTTTATCTCTTCCAATTTCAGTGAAATACACTGAAACCGAGTTACATAAATGACATTTTGAATAAAAATATGATTTTAAATGAGGAATAGTCAACCATCTCCCGTGAACCACAGGAGAGTTTTGAGTTCCCTTTCTGATACTTCCCCCCCCTTCAGACGATCAAATGATGGTAAAATAATATTTCACAGATTTTGAGCAGAAAGCTGGTACAATATACCGTAGGTTGCTGATTAATGGTAATTTGGTTGTGATCTCCCTTCACCCACCATAAGAGATGTACTAGAACCCTCTACTACCTGAAGAATCCTAGTTTTAAAGTGTTTCTTTTAAAAAGATATTGAACTGCTTAGAGTACTTCATAATGCTTAGACAAAAAAATGCAACACACTGTGTAATCTCATACATTTCATGGATTTGCCATATCAGAACTTAACCCTTAAAGTAGCCAGTGAAATGGAGCAAATAAATCCCAAACTACTCATTCTCTTACTGAAAATAAGAGGCATTTATGAAACCCTAAAACAAACACAGAAATGATTTGACTGTTGTTTGCTACTACTAATAAAAATGTGTGTTTTTTAGCAGTTGACTCAGTTGCAGTATTAATCCATTTCCTAATGATTTGTGTATTCGGAACACTTGGGTGGGGGAGTCATTTACAATTTGTTTTAGGTATGCCAGCATATCATACTAACTGGATTTTTAATCTGAAAATCAGTTAAAAGGAGAACAGAACATGTCTAGATTTTACTAAAATCAGAGAAACAACAAAGGAACAGCTTATTCTGTGATCGCTTGACCTCCAATCACAATGAAATGATGAAGGGAATGAATGAGCAATCACTTCAATAAAGGAAGGAAAGACCAGCAAATATCATTTACTGGAAACATATTTGAAAATGCTTTCCTGGGGATCATAGTTGACATCTCTAACAAGGCAGGAATATCCCCTGATTCAGAGACCAATTCCTTCCAGGCTATTTTTGCTTTGGTGACCAATACCTTCTAATAAATCCTGTCTGATGGCATCTTACCATCAGTCAAGTAGCTCTCTTACCATTAGAAGCATAGCCAGGATTGATGATCAGTTCCAAGCTGAGCTGAAGGCATTCAACTATATTAGGAACTTAGAGTTTCCTTCCTTGAGAGATCAAGAAAAGTCCTTTTCTACTATATTTTACGTATTGGATTAACGAGTTTCGGGATAAATCCAAACTTCAGTTTTTTATCTTCTAATATCTTGTACATTTCCAAAAGTGAGAGTGGACACATATGGGAGGAAACCAGCACTTTTGAATCTGAAGCCAGCAATGCCCTTATGCCTCATTAATATGTGCTTCAACTCTGGCTTAGAGCAAAATAAATTCTGAAATTATTTTGGATGTTCAAGTTTCCAAAGAGACTGTGATGAAGCTAATGTACTGCCTAAAGCATTATTAAAACTGTAACACACTCCATAGCCTTTCACAGCATGGTTCACTTGATCTAGTGACTAATGCAAGAGAAGAAGACAAGAAACAATGAAAGAGGAATAGTAATCTAGCCTTTTTTCATGCTGTCTTTCCTGGGACGTGCACTATTTCTTTTCCAAACCATTCTCTTTATACTATATTTTGCTACATTTTTATTGAGACTCAGGATCATGCAGCAAAACTAAGGTAAAGCTGAGTTGGAATTTGTAGTTCAATGAGTTGTAGGAAACCAGGAATTTCTCTAGCCTGTTGTTTGAACTAGGCCATTCTAGTAGATGACCTGAATAAAAGGTAGCACAAGCCCAGAGGGTGAGAACTTGGCTGCTTTAAGAATGACTCAACTCCATTTAAAAGCCCTAAGTTTTTTTCATACAGAAGTTTAAAAAGATGGGTTGCTTTAATGAATAGGGCAGAGATGTCAGGTTAAAATCACTTCCACTAAAGTCTGAGGAATTGCACTCTACAGCCTTAATTTTGAGGAAAGCATGCAGAGACAGTGATGGCGAACCTTTTCGGCACCAAGTGCCAAAAAGGGAACACTTCATGCTCGTGCGTGTGCATGCTTGTCTGGGCCGCAACCAGGAAGAGGAGCTGCCCAGGGGGCATGCACACACTGGAAAATGAACTTCCGGCCAGCAAGTCTTCCAGTTACTGCCACGCATGCGGACGCACTGATCAGCTGGCCAGGACACCGGAAAACAGAAGACCAGCTCTTCTGGTTTTCGGCACTGCCATATGCAGAAAGGCCAGCTGATCATCACATGCGCATTCACGCCAGAAACCTGGAAGAGGAACGGATGACGCTGCATGTGCCATAGGTTCTGGGATAAAGAGTATATTTGGGACATACTAGACTGATGCTGTCATTTTTATGATGCCCATTTCCAAGGCCAAATAAATAAATGAATAGCCTGGTAAAATGCAGTAGAACTGTACGCATATAGAATTAGGCTGTGACAGCCTTCCACAAATAGATGAGTGACAGGTCTAGGGATAATGCCATCACAGTACTAACAACTTCTTGAGAAAAAGGAGACCACTTCATCTACAAGTGGAAATCTATAATTCCAGATTACTTTTGAGTACAGCACCTACAGCCATTTTATTTATTTTTTATTTTAGAAAATTTATATAGCTGTCTACTTGCTTACGGTGACTCTAGGTGGCTTACAGACAAGATTTATTATTTAGCGTATGGCAAATACATGGACTTATAGTAGTTCAATCAGACATTGGGCCGGTGTGAGCTCTTGATGGACATTCGGACACACTGTGGTGGATATTTTGCAAGGAGCACTGCTCTGTCGGACGAGCCAGACTGTGTGCACTAACTGAGGTGACACTGTGTTATGAGCTAACACATAAAGTTTATTAACACAGAGAACTCTGGGAATAACCAGTAACAGTGATCTGAGGTAACGCTGTTTGACAGCTCTCTTTTATAGTCGGCTGTCAAACAGAACGGTCAATCACAGCCATTCTTTGTTCCCGCTCCTAGAGCAGTCCCATGAGGAACACCGGAACACTGCACTCCTTTCCGCTAAGTTGGTGCATGTGTAGTCCTGCAGATACGCAAGACAGCGTTGGACTCATCCAGATCTTCATGGCTTGACTGCGCTCGCGACTGGTTGCGGGGCAGCTTGGGCCAATGCAGGGGCCGGCTGCACCACTTCTGCTTTGCCCTGAGACAGACTTCCACTTGGCGCTGACACCAAAACTGCAGGTGAGCCATGCTGAGATGGTGCGTCGGGTGAACTGTTGGTCGGCAATGGCTGCTGGCTGTGGCCCGGCTCCTGGGAGGCAGGACTCAGTGTGTCAGGCAAACTCCAGCCTTGCTTGGGACTGGTTGCTGCTGTCCATCTGGCCCTAAGCTGATTGATGTGGCGGCCCACACATGACCGTCCTCTAATTCTACCTTGTAGGAGCATGGTCTGGACGTGCCCACTATTGTGCCAGGCAGCCACAAAGGATGGCCTAGATAGTTCCTAGCGTAAACCCTGCTGCTCACATCTTAAGAGCAGGGGGGGCTAGACGAGTCTAGGGGCTTGTCCGGAATGAATTGGCAATCTGTCAAGAGTTGTTTTCAGATGCCTGCCCATAAGTAACCCATAAGGCTCTTATTAGTTGTAATGCAAGGCGTCGTGTATTGGGTTAAGAGCCTATCTTTGCCTGCCAATTACCAGGGCCCAACTTAGCCAGGGTTTCCTTAGTTGTGTGCACCATGCATTTGACCATGCCATTACTGGCCAGGTGCCAGGGTGCAATCAGGCAGTGCCTGATACCTAAGCTAGCTAGGAAGCCCTCGAAAACTGAGGAAGTCAGTTGAGGGCTGTTGTCCAAAATCAGTAGATCCGGTAAGCCGTGGGTGGCAAATAGAGCTGTGAGGCTTCTAATGATGCCCTCCGAGGTGGTGGAAGGCATTAACCGCACCTCCAACCACTTGGAGTACGCATCTTCCACCACCAGAAACATCTTCCCCTGCACTGGGCCAGCAAAATCAATGTGGATGTGCGGCCGCAGGAGTCCAGGGTGCACCATGAGGAGGCGAACTAGCATCACACCCCTACAGACAAGAAAAACACAATGTAGAAATAATAATAATAATAATAATAATAATAATAATAATAATAATAATAATAATAATAATAATAATAATAATAATAATAACAACAACAACAACAACAACAACAACAACAATAAATAACCACCCACCCACCCTCAGCGACAACACACACTCAAATCAGCCATTTAATGGGTTAGATCTCAGTCTGGGTTCCCCTTACAAAAGAGTGTCAGAGTGGGGGCCAGTCTAATTTCTGGAGGGATAATGTTCCAAAGGCAGGGAGCCACTACAGAGAAGGCCCTTCTTCTGGGTTCCACCAGAATACCTCCTTAGGGGATGGAACCTGTAACATTCCTTGTCTCCCCACTCTAGTGGGACAAGTGGATGTGACTGGCAAGAGACGTCTCTCAGATAACCTGGTCTCAAGCCATGAAGGGCTTTAAAGGTGATGACCAGCATCTTGAATTGCACCTGGAAGCAAATTGGCAGCAATGGAGCTCCCGCAGGAGAGGTGACACAGGTGCACACCAAGGTTTGCACAAAACCAGGCAGACTGCTGCATTTTGAAACAACTGAAGCTTCTGGATGTTTTTCAAGGGCAGCCCGATGTACAGTGCATTTCAATAGTCAATAGTCATTTGTTACCAGAGTAATGTATTAAGTAAGGGAATCTGAACAGTTAAGCAGAGCAAAAGTTTTCCAACATTGTATTCTACAGAAATATTGCTTCTGAATTCTTTTGCTCCCAGCTTTACTGGATCTACTGTGTAACCTGAGCTTTACTTTCCTCCAGTTTTACTTAAAGCAGCAGCTGAGCAGCTACTTCAGGACTGTACTGAGGAAGGAAGAGAGTTAACTTTCTCTCTCACATAATTGCTTCTTTAGGGAAATCAGGAAGCAAGTAGCATGGAGGACATTTAAGATAAGGAACATGAGTTTTTTAAAAAAATGTTTAGCCCTTTCTTTTTGAGGAATACTTGGAATTGCAAATCTTTCAGGTAGATTTGATGATGATTCTGCATCAGCCTTCCTTACCCTGATGTCCTGAAATTTATTTAGATTACAACTCTATTATTTCCAAGCCTAGGGAATTTACAGCTCCTCTAGTAGTTTGACCTTTTGACTCCTCAGGAGAACTTTGGGAGATGGGCCATTTCCAAACTTCTTAATTATTATGCTGGTAGAGGAGAGGTGTTCAAGCAGATACTGAATCTCTATCTTGAACAAATTTTGAAAGTGAATAAGAAATTAGCACAATTGACAAAAGTAAATGGAATTTACCCTCAACTTCGTTTATCACAAAATAGTTAGATAGCAATATAGTAACATACTACTGCATACGACTACATAGTAACTACAGTATATAGTAACAGGAGGACAGCTTTTTTCCCTTGTTGTAAAGAGTACCAGGCCTTCAATCTTTAAAGTGTATAAGTGTATGCTTTTATTTGTACCTATATTATAGTGAAATAGTCTGGGGGGGGGGGAATCTACAAAATCTACAAAATGAACAAAAAAAAACACCTAAATATATTATAGTGGTTAGATAAACCAAATAACAGCAATATATCTATGTAAGCATAAATATCTATATAATTAATATCTATAATAATATCATAAATATCTATAATTAATTCAATTGTTGAGCTTATCATTTAAATGTGATACATAGATGATAGAACATAATATATCATCTTCCAATTTTTAGAGCTCAAAGACATTCCTTAAAATCAAGAGAATAAGTTTCTCTACAGGTATATAGGAGTGACCTCTGCTGCTGCATTCGAAGCTTGATAAGGCCTTCAAAAGATGACAATAAAATCTTCAAGAGATGAATTATATTTAGGAATATAATTCAACATATGAGTAATCTGCTGACATATAAAAATTGTATTAACATACATGTGCATTTGAAACCATCTATATACCTGAATTTCCTAAGTAGTGAGCTATATTATATTATTCCCTATATGACACAGATGTCAAACTCGATCGCATAATGTGATGTATCATGATGTATTGTGACATTTTTTTGCATTTGCAGAGCCGGGGTGGGCGTGGCCTGCATGTGATGCATCCGGCCCGCAGGCCGCCAGTTTGACAGGCCTGCCATAGGAGTTCAATGGAAATAACCAGATGGCTTTTATATAAATATTATTAAAAAGTTAATCAATGAATGAATTCTTCCAAGTACCCAGATACTCCAGCTTAGATCCACTTGTAACCACTTATTCTTTCTGATTAACCTCACTGTAGAAGAGTGTTCTTATGTCCTACTTTTTACAAGACACACCTTCAAGTGTAATTATCCACCTTGTAATTTGAAGAGTCTTTGACCCAGAGGTGGGTTCTAACTTACCTCGCTGCCAGTTCGCTTCCTCCCACGCCGCATGGCTGTGCCTCGTGGGCACGCATGCGCAGTGCCGAGAAATTAAACAAATTCCAAAAAAGCCAAAAACAAGATGGTGATGCATGTGCAGTGCAGAAACTCAGCCTCTGCGCATGTGCAGAAGAAAAAAACCCGGAAAAAATTAAAAAAATTTAAAAAAATCAAAAAAGATGGCGGCATCCACAGACTGGCACCAGCAGAACTGGTTCCATGACATCATTGTGACATCACCAGTGGCTTGCTACCGGTTCAGGCGAACCAGTCCGAACCGAGAGGGACCCACCTCTGCTTTGCCCCTTTCCTGCTGCCAATCCCTATCCATTGTCTTTGTTTCAAATCACAATATCTAATTTCCCTCCAGAATAATGGAACACAAAGCCTAAAAGATTTTACTGTGTTTGAGGTTGTCTTTGGACAGGGTCAGAATAATATCAATAGCACTTAGACCTATATCACTTCACAGTGCTTTACAGCCCTCTCTAAGCGGTTTTACAGAGTCAGAATATTGCCCCCAACAATCTGGGTCCTCATTTTACCATTTTACCTCAGAAGGTTGGAAGGCTAGTCAACCTTGAGCAGGTGGGACATGAACTGCTGAACTGCCGGCAGCTGGCAGTCAGCAGAAGTAGCCTGTAGTACTGCATTTTAACCACTGTGCCACCACACCTCTTAATGGGAGATTGCTGCTTTAATACGGGTACAACTGGGGCAACTTAAGTCTCATTCATAGCAATAGCAATAGCAATAGCAATTAGACTTATATACTGCTTCATAGTCCTTTGCAGCGCTCTCTAAGCGGTTTACAGAGTTCAGCATATTGCCCCCGACAATCTGGGTCCTCATTTTACCGACCTCAGAAGGATGGAAGGCTGAGTCAACCTTGAGCCTGGTGAGATTTGAACAGCTGAACTGCAGCTAGCAGTCAGCTGAAGTATCCTGCAGTGCTGCACTCTAACTACTGCGCCACCTTGGCTCATCAGCCAAGGACAAGAAGAAGGTACCTTCATTGGAAAATTATAGCTATTCCCATGCATATTTGTCCCATGGTTAGGTACAAATAAGACTTCTGACTTTCATGGAAATATTAAATGCCACAAAAATGGCCTACTCAATATGTTTTGAAGCAGGTAGACAAATCTTCCATATTAAATGGATAGGCATGTAAGTGCATCTCATAGATCTGGATCTGTTTTATTTATTTGACTACTCCATTATTTATGGACTAGCCATTTCCCAGCAGTTTGCAGACTTAAAAATAAACCAAACAATACATCCATCTAATCTAACCTAAGGCAGTCGCCGTGCCATTAACGCCACATGCCCTCTGGAACAATATCATTTTAAAAACCTCCAGGGGTGCTTGGCATACTCCACAATCACACAAAGTGGTCCAAATCTAGGCAGGAAACATGGTCCAGTAGCTGCCTGGTGGTAAGCCATGCAAGACTTTAAATAGGATAAGCACTCTAAACTGGACCTGGAAACAAACATGTGCAGAAATTGTATCAGAGATGTAATACTACCAAATCAACAAAACCCATTTAATAATAATAATAAAAGCCACCACATTTTGGACCAGCCGAAACTTCTAAATCATCTTTAGAAGCAGTCCAATGTAAGGCATATCACACTAATTTATGTACAAAGTAACATGGTCACTGTTGCTAGGACACCCCCATTTATGTATGATAATATATGTGCATCTCTACCTCTTCTATAGCTGTCTGATCATATGGAAGTGATTATGGAGCTTCTAGTTTAAATTTCTCTGTGAGCGGATAACAAGACAGGTAAAAATGCTTACATTGACAATGTGGCAGCTGAGGGACTCAGGGAAGTTCATTGTACTCTATGGAAATTTTAGAGTGGGAATTCATTTCTGTCTGGCACTCAGCTTCCACTACATACTGTACTTCTGCTTTTAAATATCAGAAAATGGAGTCCTGAAAGATTCTATGTTGGTTCTATCAGGAATCCATCGGTGACCTGGGAAAATATATTTTCAGGAAGAAAATATATCTTTTAAAGGAAGCATATTTATGTCTTCCCTCAGACGTTGCCAGACCCCCTTGGACACTGCCAGAACTTCATCTGCTGAAATTCTGTAGAAGAAACTAATGGAAGTTCCATGTGCTGAGACTAAGAAGCACTGTGAAAAATTATCTTTCTGCCTTCCTTTCCCTGCTATTATTCTGTCCCAGAAATCATTCCCTGATATGTGTATTAAGTATTCATCCCAATTGGCTTGAACAGTTGCACTTATCCCAAGTGAAAGATAGCACAGATCAAAACATCCCATTAGAGTGGAGGAAGGCTTCACATAGGAGATATTTAAAATGCATCCCTGTGGCTCAAAAAAATCCACCACTTAAAAAGTCTGACTGCTTAAAAAGTTCAAATTGGGTTCAACCAGAAAAACAGTTCTCATCTTCTCCTGCTGTTAGGCAGCCATTTGCAGGATATTTAGTTTCCTTAGCTTTCAGTTGAGGAAAGAGACCATTATTACACAGTGTGGACTTCTTGCTTAGTACAGGGGGGAAAGTATATTGGCAAGAACCAGGTTTTGTTATTTGTATCCACGCATAGTATTTGTAATTTAATGTCTTCTTAACATTCCTGTTATATGAATGTAATTAAAACAATAGACTTAAACATTTTGCACAAATATTTAAAACAAGTTATATGTCCCAAAAAAGGAGAGAGAAGAGTGCTTATTCTGATTTTGATTGATACAGTTTCTGTTTTATTTATTTATTTATTTGTGAGATTTATATACTGCCTCACAGTGCAAGCACTCTCTAAGCAGTTTACACCATTAAGCAATGTATATATTTACATTGCCCCCAACAATCTGGGTCCTCATTTTACCTACCTCGGAAGGATGGAAGGCTGAGTCAACCTTGAGCTGGTGAGATTTGAACCACTGATCTGTGGATCACAGTCAGCTAAAGTGGCCTGCAGTACTGCCTCTAACCGCTGCGCCACCTCAGCTCTGTTTTGCCAAAAATATCCACATAAATGTTTGGACCTGCAGAAGGTCCTTGGCTGGGTTTATTTCTCTGTTAAATTGCAAATCACCCCCAATTCTATCTTCCTGTTTTTATTCCATCTTATTCTGGGCTGCAATTTTATAATGAAAATAAATAGAAGGCTTTGGTAGGATTTATTTCATTTATTAATCAAATTATATTGCTACTCTTCTAGCAAGTTGTAATTCCAGGCAACTAACAATTGGTTATGAAACCAACCAAATCACTCTCACAATTCTCTTAAAACATGCGCATCCAACCTTCTGGTCTGGTGCTTTCTAGTAAATCCACATTTTAAAAAGCCTTATGAAAAAACATAACTTGAGGTCATTACAATATCTGGATGATACTGTTCCAGGGCAAGTAATCATTTGTCTCATCGTGTAGTATAGTTTCATAGAAGGGATCTGGAATATGCCCACTCTGTTGGATCTTGTGGGACCAGAGGTGGGTTCCTCCCAGTTCGGACCGGTCCGCCAGAACCAATAGCAACCCACTGGTGTCATCACGATAATGTTATGTTGCCGGTCTGTGGGCGCCACCATCTTTTTTAAAAAATTTTTTGAATGTTTTCCCAATTTTTTTTAACTTTTTTTTCTGCGCATGCGCAGAAGCCGAGTTTCTGGCACTGCGCATGCATCACCATTTTGTTTTTGGCATTTTTTTTTTAATTTTGGGGGGTTGCACTGCACATGCACGTGCCCATGAGGTGCGCCCACGCGGCACAGGAGGAAGCGAACAGGCAGCAAGGTAAGTTGGAACCCACCCCTGTGTGGGACCTTATGGAATGACTAGAAATAATCAGAGCTAAATCATCCAGCAGATTTTCAAAAGGACTTTTAAATGTAATCAGCATCTAGAATTGCACCTGGAAGCCTATAGAGAGCCAGTGGAGTTGCTGGAATAGTGATGTTATATGGTATACTATGGTACGTTTATAGCTATCCAGGCTGCTGCATTCTGTATCCTGTTGATACCACTTCCAAATAATCTTCCAATGCTTCTGAATGATCTTCAAGAACAGCTCCATTGTAGCACACATCGCAAAAGTCTAGATGGGAGTATAAGTGACACGAGTGACAATAAGCAGTACCTCCTGATATAGAAATGGTTACAATTTATACACAATATATTTGTGCAAAGGTCTACATAGGCATGGTTGCCCCTTGTTCTTTGAGCAGGATCTAAAAACCTAAGAGATAGTTTGTTATGCACCAGTTCTGTCGAAAGACTCTTACCTCACTTAGAACTAAACATAAAAGGTCCCCAGATTCACAACCTCAAAACCCACAGCCACTTAGTTTTTCTACAGTTTAAGTCAAAAGGCATTTGTTCGTTTGTTTTATAGTCCAACGATCATTTGTTGGCTAGGGCAAAGTTGTGTAGGTGAATATCATCAGCATACTGACACCATTTAATCTCACACTGACAGATGAAGTCATCTAATGGCTTCATGTAGATATTAAATACAGCAGTATATAGCACTGTATAGCTAGAGACCATCTTAGAACATATGTGAGCAACTCTATCCAATGCATGCCTTGAATAGTCTTCGCAGGAACCCTGCTGATGTTTCTCTGGCCTTTCCTTTTGCAAGAAGGAGTAGGATTGCTAGCTCTAACTGACAAACACAGGAAAATAATTATTTTTTTCTGATCTTATTGCCTCAAATTAATCCTTAATAAAGACTTTGTGCTTGGTCAGTTCACTTGTTCTTTTCCACCACCAGCAGTCTAGGTATGTATTCTGCTGTCTCCCCAAATTCCTTTCAAAACTAGGAAGTTTTCAGATTCCATAAACAAAAGAGTCTGTATAGGCGTGACATCCAAGGCCATCACTGTTTTCTCATTCTAAGACACAAGGGAGTCTTAGAATGAATATGCAACAGAGTCTTCGAGATTAGGTTCTGACCAGTTGTGGAGAACTGGTAGCAGAAATTTTGAGTAGTTTGGAGAACCGGTAAATACTACCTCTGACTGGCCCCACCCCCATCTATTCTCTGCTTCCCGAGTCCCAGCTGATCGGGAGGAAATTGGGATTTTGCAGTATCCTTCCCCTGGAGTGGAGAGGGAATGGAAATTTTACAGTATCCTTCCCCTCGAGTGGGATGGGAATGGAGATTTTACAGTATCCTTCCCCTGCTATGCCCACAAAGCCATGCTCACCAAGCATGCCACGCCCACTAAGCCATGTCCATAGAACCGGTAGTAAAAAAAATTAATCCCACCACTGCCCACAACCCACAGCCAAAATTACCTTGATGATATATGCCAGATTGGTCCTCTTATACCTATTATGGTAAGTCTTGGATGAAGAAGTCCTATTTAGAAGCCAAACTGGCATTTAGTAGCAATAACTGAAAACCTGCACTTATTGACATTGGAGCAGAGCTCAGGGAACTGTTAGCATGGAATCAATACAAAACAGCAAGATAACTTTCCTTGCATATAGCCTTCCAATGCCTCACGCCATACCGCCCCTGTCCATCACCACAATTTATCTTGCTGTCTGCCTCTTCCTCCCCTACACAGTAGAATCCCAACTCCTGCAATCTCTCTCCCAGGTCAAAGCCTCATTTCAGTGTCCCACCTAGTCAGCAGAGTCAACCCTAGTTTACATGAGTGGAGCGCCAATAAGTATGTGAGTAAATATAATTTTCCAAAAATTGTTAGAGATATCTCCAAAAAAATTGGCACAAGTTGACAGCTATAATTCTGCAACCAATTTTTTTCTTGTGGACATTGCAGCAACACAGAATTTTGCCACTGCATGTGTGGTAGCCGGGTTTGAATCCTGGAGGAGAAAGCCTACATAAAAATTGTCTGCCCTCCCTGGCAATCTCTCTGATAAGGGGAGAAAATAAACTGACCTATAAACTCTGTATAACTCACAGTACAATAAAACATGTGAAATATCTTCGACTTCTCCTTTACCACATATACATACCCGTTCTGCGATTGGTGCTCTCTTATACCTGCCCTGGAGGAGTGCTGAGGGGAGAATGTTAAATCTGGCTCTGAAGAAAGCTATTCTTTGTTTTGGGAAGATCAGATCATTTAGATAACTTGCCGATTCCCACACACCTTGTTTGATTTTGTCCCTACTTTGGAGAGGCAACCTATTTAGTTCTTCTTGGAACTCCATGTCCTTCATTCTATTGATTACTACTTGCTTTGCTTGGTCAAAGCCTAGGGACTTTAACAATACCGGTGAGAGCCCATAAGAGCCCAGCTTGTGGTCTATCGCCTGTTTCCAGAGGGAAGGGAAGTTATCAGTCAACACTAGCGGGGACAGTCACTCTGGAAAGAAATGCATTTTTAGCCAATGAATGATCATCATTCTTAGGACCAGGATACCTCCGAGACCGCCTTCTACCACATAGCTCCCTTCGACCAGTGAGAGCCCACAGAGTCAGTCTCCTCTAGGTCTCGTCAACCAGACAATGTTGGCTGGTGGGTCCGCGGGGGAGAGCCTTCTCTGTGGCCTCTCCGTCCCTCTGGAACCAGCTACCCCCGGAGGTCTGACCTGCCCCCACCCTATTGGCCTTCCGTAAGGCAGTTTATTTATTTATTTATTTGTGAGATTTATATACCGCCTCACAGTGCATGCGCTCTCTAAGCAGTTTACACCAGTAAGCAATGTATATTTATATTGCCCCCAACAATCTGGGTCCTCATTTTACCTATCTCGGAAGGATGGAAGGCTGAGTCAACCTTGAGCCGGTGAGATTTGAACCGCTGACCTGTGGATCACAGTCTGCTAAAGTGGCTTGCAGTACTGCCTTTAACCGCTGCGCCACCTCAGCTCATAAGACCTGGCTCTTCCGTCAGGCTTGAGGCCGTTGATCTTGGGAATATAATTGATAAGATCCAGTCCATGAGAGATGTATGTATGAGTTTTTAATATGGGTTTTATTGTTTTAATTTTTTTTATATTTTATATTTTGGATATGCTGTTAAGCCACCCAGAGTCCCTAAGGAGTTGGGCGGCATATGAATAAATAAATAAATAAATAAATAAATAAATAAATAAATAAATAAATAAATAAATAAATAAATAAATAAATAAATAAATAAATAAATAAATAAATAAATAAAAATAAAAATAAAAATAAAAATAAAAATAAAAATAAAAAAAATAAAAATAAAAATAAAAATAAAAATAAAAATAAATAAAAATAAATAAAAATAAATAAAAATAAATAAAAATAAATAAAAATAAATACAAACAAACAAACAAACAAACAAATCATCTTCCAGGCTCTTACCTGAATTTGAGGCATGCCTGTATCAATTCTTAACTGGGCCATAGAAGTGTTTTTGGGTGCAGCTAAGATGGCTCGCAGGAATTTGGTTTGTATGGTTTCTAGCAATTCTTTCTTTGCAAGGATTCCTGCTTGTGCCCCATATAGAATTTGCGCCAATGTTTTGGCCTCGAAAAGTTTTAAGGCAGCAGGTACTAACTGACCTCCGCCTGTGTAAAAGAAATGTTTAATTGCATTTGAGGACCTATAGGCTGCTTGCAATGTATGATCCAGGTGTGCCTTCCATGTCCCTTGCGAGTGGAAAACCACCCCAAAGTATCTAAATGTCCAGGGCTGCACGCGTGTTGCACACTATTCCACTGGGAATCAGTCAAGGCTGGCTTAAAGCAATTTTTTTTCATTCTTTGTTTTTTCTGCCTCACCTAAACATAGTCACTGAAGCAGAGTTTGTTGAATGTCAAGATTCTGGAGCATTAGGTGTCAGAGAGAAACTCTAAACTCTGTTAATGAGATGTTCCCTAACAAGTCAATAAAGGGTTGCCAAGCTTCCAAGCTGAAGACAGCCAATTTATTTCCACTTGCTTTGGTTAGAACCCCCACAAAGTGCACTTTAATGACAGCTTGACAGCTTTAGTAGCATTTTTAAATTGCTAAAAACAGGCTAAGCCTGTCTAAACATAGTTTATTTGCAAGATCTCTTCAAATCAATTGAGTATCTCCCCACCATCATCATCAGTCTTTCTTTTTTTTCTTTAAACATGATGATTTGACAAACCCTGAATACTTGCTACCTAGTCTCTATTTATTAAATTCCAAAGCTGAAGCCTCAGGCCGGCAGCCAGTCAACCGAACGATGGCTAGGTTAAATACTGTTTCAGTCAGTTACACTCTCACTGTGAAAGGCCATAGTCGTTTGGGAAGGAAATGAGTCAGGGGTGGGTTCTAACTTACCTTGCAGCCGGTTTTCTTCTTCCCATGCTGCGTAGCTGCGCGCGCATTGCGCCCCGCATGCGGGCACACATGCACAGTGCGGAAAATTTGCAATTTTTTTAAAAAGCCAAATACAAGATGGTGGCGCATGCGCAGTGCCGGAAACTCGGCTTCTGCGCATGCGCAAAAAAAACCCAGCAAAAAATTTCAAAAAAATTTTCAAAAAAAATTCCAAAAAAAGGTGGCGGCGTCCATGGACCGGCACCGACTGAACTGGCTCCGTGATGTCACCAGCGGTTTGCTACCAGTTCTATAGAACCAGTGCAAACTGGGAGGAACCCAGCTCTGAAGTGAGTAGTCAATTCAGTAGAATCTCTTATAGCTGATTCTAAAATATGAAGGAGTACTATTCACACAGGGTCTGGAAAAGGTGACTGGAAATTACATATTGTCTATCATCATGTGATGAGCCAGGTGGGAATCTTGAGAACTGTTGAATGGTGGCAATTTGTAGTTGTTCAGTATAGAACTCCAAGCTTTTATAAATAAGACAAATATATAAGATTATGGTATTTGCATTTTTAGCCCCAGGTGTTGAAATGCTTTAGGCTAGCTTTTCCTAAGCTCATTACAAAGCATCTTACAACTTGCCAAAGACATTTTCTTGCCTTCCAGCTAAAAGTGATATTGCCCTGGGCCTACTTGCATAATGTGTGCATAATACCATCAGACAGATCATTCATAAAGATAGATGATAGATAGATAGATAGATAGATAGATAGATAGATAGATAGATAGATAGATAGGTAGGTAGGTAGGTAGGTAGGTAGGTAGGTAGGTAGGTAGGTAGGTAGGTAGGTAGGTAGGTAGATAGATAGATAGATAGATAGATAGATAGATAGATAGATAGATAGATAGATAGATAGATAGATAGATAGATAGATAGATAGATAGATAGATAGATAGATAGATAGATAGATAGATGATAGAGAGACAGACAGACAGACAGACACAGACAGACAGACAGACAGACAGACACAGACAGACAGATAACCCTTAGTTGAACATCTTGATACAGAGGCAATATATTCCTCAAAATCAAGAATGGGCAGGTCACAAAAGTCAAGATGGTGTCACAACTGTGTGATCAAAGCCCCACTGGTTTTTAACATGGTGTTTCACCACATGGTAACGTGATGAAATGATGGCCATAGTTTCTACCTCCCTTCCATGCACAAGGATGGAACCTGAATCTCGATTCAGATATGTCTCCAAGAGTGGGCAGGAGCTCCTTTATCCCCCAGAGTCCTTGCTTTGTTGATTGACAAGACTAGCATCTACAAGATATAAGGAGTAGAGGAGGTTTTGGACTACCAAACTGGGAATTGTATTATCAGGCCACAGTACTAGCATGGATGAAAGAGTGGATTGTATTGAGGAACATAAGGTTATTGACCTTAGAAGGGCATGACTTACAATTGGGATGGCATGCATTTTTATGGTATGGGAAAAATAAGATACACGGATATTTTCAGAGACATTACCTAAGGGACGCATTACTATTGGTAAGGGAGAAAATTAAAGAACAACATTATTTATAGATACCAATTTGGCTTTCAACAATGGAAGCATTAATTCACCCAACTATTATTAATATGGGAACTATTGTTAGATATAAAGATATTTTGAATGAGGAAGGGGGACTTAAAATGAAAGAAGAAATGAGTGAGCAAAGGATTGATACAACGTGGTACAGAGGTTGTATTCAGCCTGTTTGGACCGGTTCGTGAGTACCATTGGCGGAAATTTTGCCAAGGTCACCGAATCGGTAGCAATTGCCGGCTGGCCATGCCCCCGAACTGGTTCTCTGGTCGCCCCGGCTGACAAAGAACATGCACTTCTGTCACGATGCGAACCAGTACAGAAGGTAAGTGGAACCCACCCCTGATGTGGTATTCATATGTGCAGATACAGACTAGATATGAGAAAGTTGTTAAAATGCAGGGCTTTTACAAAGAATTAACGGAGCTAGATAAAATCTTAACAGGAACAGAAGAAAAGTTAATCAAGAAACTGTACAATTATTTACTGGGTATAAAACTGGAAAAGGAACAAGTAAAAGAGACAATTATAGTATGGGCAAAGAAACTTTGGCCATACGATAGAAATAAATAAATGGCAGAAATTGTGGGATAGGAATTACAAATTAATGATGTCAACTGCATATAAAGAGAATTTATATAAGATGTTTTACAGATGGCATTTACCACCGGTGAGGTTGGCAAAAATGTTTAAGGACAAATCAGCCAAATGTTGGAAATGCCACCAAATACCTTGATCTTACTATCATATGTGGTGGACATGTGGAGAAGCAAAAAAAGTATTGGACAAAAATCAAGACATGGTTGGAAGAGATGATACAACAAAGTATTAAATTGAAACCAGAAATATTTCTGCTAGGAATTTTATCTGAAATTTATAAAAAAGAGAATAAAAAAGGAGTTTGGAAATGAAGAAGATTAAAGAGAAAGAAACATATATATGTTTTTGTAGATTTTCACGGGTATAGGTATGCAGGTCTTGATGTATTCGGGTCTTTTCCCGTGTAAGATTGAGAGTATCTTGGCGACGTTTCGATGAGGTCCCACTCGTCATCTTCAGGCTGGTGTTTTCGGCTTCGTGCTTGTGTGAACAAAGCGTGGTCGGAGCTGCCTTCTTTCTATAAATATTGGTGTGTGTGTGTGGAGTGCTGGCTTAGTTGCTGTAAACAGGTTGGTTGGCTGTGTTGTAACATCTTGATTAGTTGATGGAGTAACATCTTGATTAGTTGATGGAGTTGTTGTTTGCAGATTAGTTGGCTGTTTTGCAATATATGTCTGTGGGGTAACATTCCGGGCTTTGGTTTGGCTCCGGGTTTGTGGTCTGGCCATGTGTTTATGGCGTGTGTCAGTTTGTTTTGTGTGGGTGTCGGAGGGGGGTGCAGCAGTTGGAGGTGCCGCTGTGGTTTGGCTTCTGGATGGTGGTTGTATTTCGTCTGTGGGATGGGTTTGGGTTCGAGTCTGGTGAGGGTGATTGGTGGTGGTGTCCTGTGTTGAGCTGGGTCCGGTGTCGGTTTTCGTGGCTGAGACTCGTTTGTTGACTAGGGCTAGTTTCCAGATGTCTGGTATCTCTCACCTACCAGACATCTGGAAACTAGCCCTAGTCAGTCTGAACCAGGAGGAATCCACCTCTGGCTCAGGCCCAATTTCTTTTATCTGGTTCTGCTGCCTTTTTTCCTTTGTTTCTTTAATGACTTGGTTCCTTTTTATCTATCTCCCATGAAAGGATATTTTGGACAGAAATTCCTGGCTTTGGCCAATCCTGTTTATGGGCTTGCTTCATTTCTAGGTATGGCAACTTCACCGTAGTCTCACAAATTTCTTCAATGAGTTCAATCCAGCAGTTATACTCATGGAAATAATTCCATGACTTCATTTAACTTCCTACTTACAGTATCTCACTGTGATTCTTCATTGGTCAGACCCCTCATTGAGTGTAGCATTCAGTTCTGGATACCATGCTAAGAATAATTCAACTAAAATTAAACAGTACAGAGGAGGTCAAAATTAATAATCATAGAACTAGAAATTAAGTTATATGAAACAAAATGGAATGAATTACATTCAGAATATTCAGTATTCAGAATAGAAGATTGAAGGACATTTGATCTCCCTCTTTCTTTATATGGAAGAAACCTGAGATATTTCTGCTGTGTCAGCATAGAGTAAAAGCCACAGAATAATTGTTTTAAATTATAAGGCAGATTTTAATTGAATATTAGGGGGTGGGGGGAATCCTAATTGTAAGTACAGTCAACAGTGGACAGTAAGTGGTGTTCAAGAAGATCAGATTAATTACATGCTTTAATTTAGATTGTTGCACAAAGCAGAAGGTTGAATTCAAGGATTTAAATGACCCCTTCCCAACTTCAATGACATTTTTCTCATTTGTCTACATTTTTTAAAAAAATCTAGAAAGTAATGTGTAACCTTTTTCAACTTTATTTCTCATGATGAACATCTTAGTTAATAAGTCTCATGTCTTACTTTTCTCAAATATGCACATTCTGGGGCAAATTTTGTAATTGACAAATTACACCAGAATAGTGCAGATTCCAAATATAATTGCTTTCCAATATTGGTTCATATATAGTAAAAATTAGATAGGTCTGGAATAAAATAAGCAATTTTATTTCCATTATCTCTGCTAAAATCCGCTCTACATTTCATGTATCTTGCTTACAGGAAGTTTAGTCTTCTTTGGCATGAGCTCACAGTATGCTATAGCTGTGTGCTGAATGAAACCAATACAATATCTTCTATAGATATCTCTATTAAAATCCTTGACAGTAAAATATTATCCCAACAGAAGGAATCATTAATTAAAAAAATAAAATAACAATATGGCAAGCAAAAGAACTTATTTTCTATGCTATTTTAGAGATGACTTGAGGGTGATTATGTAGGTTCAATTATTTATGACCAAAATATGAATATTGCCATAGCAAATGAGAATGAACAGCTGTACTTCAATAAATTATACACACAACTGCCCCTGCAAAAACCTCCCATATATATTTTCATAAAATGCGGTAGTACCATTTTTCACAATGTATATTATTTATTAAGCAGGGTCAAAGCTGGGTAACAGAACATATGGAGCAAGTGTGAATCTGATGAGCTATTATCACAGGATGACAACATTTAGTGTCTTTTTCTTTGATACTAGATGAGAATGGCTTGCCGAATCAATGACTTGCAAAACATTGACTATTATCCACTATGGTTGATTCAAATTAGCCTACCCAATCTGGTGTTTTTCAAAAGTCTTTGGAGTACATCTTCCTCTACTGCTTCTTGAGAGGTTCTATTGTGCTGGCACTTTTTCAAAATGCAGTGACATCGGGTTTACAGCATGAACCTGTGGACCACTGCATAAGAAGAAGAAATAAACAGATCTCTTTGCATTGAAGATCATTAGCACTCCAGTTGCAGAATCTAATTCCTGCCATGTTTATGGTTTATTTTACCATAAACCATTTTATTTCTAATATGCATTGATCCAAATTAACATGTTCCTGAGCATTTTAAATGTCTGTCTGTTTGTCTATCAGTCCATCCATCCATCTGTCCAACCATCAATCCAGAATCCTAAAAGAGTAGGGATCCATCCAATTTCAAGTGGGAAGTTGTTCCAAAGCCACTAAGAAGGCACACATATTAAGGGTGGCAATATTTGACCCAAAGCACACCAACTGTATGTTGAGATAAGAATTACTCTTATCAGAGGCGAAATGAATCTTTTCCTGGAACTCTGACATTGTCAAAATAAACCGCATTATAATTCTAATGAATAAGATATTTATTTTGATACAAAAATAAGAAATCACATATTGGCTATATAAAAGAGATGTTGCTTCGTCATGAAGCAGAGAACAAAAGGAATGAATCAAAAGAAAGGAATGTACACATGCGTACTAGGAACATATTAATCACGTGCTCAGGAATGAACCATTATATTTGATAGGGATGCATCTCCCTGCATATACATGTAACAGGCAATATAAAATCACTGCGTGACACCCCTTCTTTGTCTGTTGGATGGATATGCTTATATCACTCTACACACATCAGATATGTTAAAGATTCATGTCTTGCTGCTGGTAATGGCTTGTTCAGGATGTCAGCTATCTGATATTCTGTTGGTACATATTCTAACTTAATGAAACCTTGTCTTACTAAATCTCTAACATTTTTATAATGAATGTCAATGTGTCTGGACCTGTGAAATGTGTTTCTGAAATGTAAACAACTGATTGAATATCCTCCATCATGGTGATTGGCTTCTTTGGTTTGGTCCAGATATCTGTAACTAAAGAATAGAACCACGTTAACTGGTTACTAGCGTCAGAAATGCACGCATATTCCGCCTCCGTGGAAGAACAGGAAACAAAACTCTGTTTTCTCACGTTCCAATGAACGGGACATCCATTTAGGTACATTATGAAACCTGATGTACTTTTTCTTGATTCCTTATTGCTTGCCCAGTCAGCATCTGCATAACAATACAAGTCAGCAAAATCAGAATGTGTAGGTTCTAGCTTTAA
Organism: Diadophis punctatus similis; assembly: GCA_023053685.1. Taxonomy (NCBI): domain Eukaryota; kingdom Metazoa; phylum Chordata; class Lepidosauria; order Squamata; family Dipsadidae; genus Diadophis; species Diadophis punctatus. The sequence goes on along the minus strand of JALIGW010000002.1, from coordinate 46,709,093 downwards.
TTTCATGTGTTGAGTGTATTTTAGGTATCTCAGTAACTTCTTAATACATGACCAGTGGAATTCTGTGGCTTTGCCTACATGTCGTGACAACAAATTGACACTAAGTGCTATATCTGGTCTAGTCCAACCACTAATGTATAGTAGTGAACCAATTACTGAGCGGTAAAGTGTTTGATCCTTGAACTCAGGACTTTGTTCATCTTTCAGATTACAAAAATCTGTTTGCATAGGAGTGTGTGTCGGTGTAGCATCTTGCATGTTGCAATAGTGTAGGAGTTGTTCTATCTTGGCTTTTTGTGAGAGGCTAAACCCCTTCTGTGTCTTTTCAATCTGTACACCTAAATAATCATTGATGTGACCTAGTGACTTCAATGTGAAGAATCTCTTCAGACCTGAAACAAAAATTTCACTCATTTGTTTGTTAGGACCAATGTAAACAATATCATCTACATAAACAAGAACAATTTCATATGCATCCCTAAACCTTTTTGTGAACACGCATTCATCAGTTTCGCACTTAATAAAGCCCATTGAATTTAGTTTGTCTTTGAGACAGTTATACCACATCAAACCTGATTGTTTCAGACCATAAAGACTTTTGTTGAGAATCCACGTGTCCCCTTCTCGGCCACGGAGGTCGTCACGAAATCCGGGGGCAGACTTCACGTAGATTTCTTCATCTAGGTCTGCATGTAGATAGGCAGTTTCAACATCAAATTGGAAAACTTCAAGTCCAAGAATGGAAGCTGTAGTTAAGGCTATTTTCACACTTTCAGTCCGCACTGTAGGTGAGTAAGTGTTTGTGTAATCATCAGGATAACTTTGTGCGAAACCTTGTGCTACTAGTCTTGCTTTGTATAATAGTTCACCATCTGGTTTTTGTTTGATTTTATACACCCATCGTGTGTCAATGACTTTCTTGTTTTGAGGAGGTGCTGCAGGTGTAAATACCTTGAGATTTTGGAGACTGTCCATCTCAACTTGCATGGCGGTATGCCATTTATCTTGTTCATCTTGTGGAAGATATTTGATTTGAGCATAAGTCTCTGGTGGAAGTGTAACATTACAGGCCAATGGTGGTGGTCTGTTTGTGCATTGCAATGTATATTTCTTTGGAGGAATACCTTTTGTAGTTCTCTTGGAACGTCTTGGAGCGGTTGTCCAATCTTCTTCATCTTCCTCATCTCCATCGTTGTCGCTAGCATGAGCGTCCGTGGCAGGTGAAGATGGAATGTTGGATGAATCATCTCTGGGAAAATAAACTCCAGGATCATTAGAATGTATTTTGGACCAATCTGAATCTTCTTCAAAGTTAGCAGAATTAGAAATTGTAATCATATTGTTAGAGTCAATGAATTTTCCCCATTTCGAATTGTCATCAATGCCCATATAGCTCAGTCTTTTAGCAATTTGGCCACCTTTTCTTCTTTGCGCTAATGGAATGTTCACCATTGCATATGAACCAAAAATGTGTAAATTAGAAAGATCTGGCTGGTAGCCATACAGCATGTAAAAAGGTGTTTGGTCAATCACACTACTCCAAGTGCGATTAACAAGGTAGTTTGCATACTTAAGTGCTTCGCCCCAAAATGAATGTTTCAGATTGGCATCTTCTAGAAGGCAGCGCATCATGGTTTGGAGAACATCTTGCTGTCGTTCTGCGACTCCATTTTGAGCCGGCGTAAATGGGGCAGATGTTTGGTGAATGATACCGTTTCTGCGCATCCAGTCCTGGAAACGTTGTGACATGAACTCGGAACCACGATCACTCTGGATTCTGCGGATCTTCACCCCATGCTGATTGAAAACGTGTACTGCAAAATCTTTAAAGATCTGAAACGATTCAGATTTCTCTCTCATAGGAAAGACATAACCATATCTAGAATGATTATCAACAATAGTTAAGAAATACTTTTTACCGCCAATAGTTGGGCCATAAGGACCCACAATATCAGTATGAACCAAATCAAAAATGCGTGTTGACTTACGTATAGCATGTTTTGGAATGGCTGCTGCCTTTGATTTTGCCTTTTTGCAAACAGCACAATCCAAATGTACCTTACATCCTTTGAAATTCAAACCTTGGGCAAACAATGGCATCCGCTTAAGGACGTCAAAATTGGCATGCCCCATTCTCCTGTGCCATTTATGTATACAGTTGTAATGTAAGGGTTTGTAAGGTAATGTAAGGGTTTGTAATGTAAGGCTTTGTAAGAGAATTAACAAGGTTAACATTCGAATTAGGAACCTTAGCTTTGCTTTTAGGAGTCAGTGAGGCAATTACAGGGTCTCTCTCTGGGCCTGCATTGCCATTAATGGAAGGTATTATACTTGCTTGTTTCTGAGGCTCAGGTTTTGGCCTTAAGTAGAAGACTCCAGCAATCACAATTGTGTCTGCAACAATCATACTATTCTTAACAATGTAGCTTGCGTTCTTAAAATGATGAATCTGAAAATCTAAAATATTGATTAAATGGGTATAACTAAGCAAATTAAAAGCTGCAGCAGGAACATAATAAACATCTGGAACCAGTGTATCTAACTCTTCAATGTAAACAGTCCCTTTTCCTTCGACTTTGCAAGGACGTTCAGTAAATGTATAAAGTTCACGAAGTTCTGGTTCTGGTGCATGTATTTCTTTGAAAAGGTGCTTTTGGTAAGTAATGCTAATTGAGGCATCTGAGTCCAAAGTCCACAATAAATGTCTATCATATTGCTGACAGGGTTGGACAGCTTGTGTGATGGCAAGAGTGGCATATGGGCCAAATGGGTCGCGCCTTGGACCTGGGCGACGTTGGCTGCCACCTCTGCTTCTGCTGCCTCTGGAGACTGTTCCTCTGGGCTGGGATGCACTTCTCCTGTAGGCTGTGCTTCTGGGTTGGTACTGATCCCTGAAATCTGTTCCTCTGGGCTGGACAGGATATTGAGTGTGTTGCAATTGGATGCAATCTCTGCTTGTGTGACCTACACGATCACAATATTGGCAACGTAGCAATCTTGGAGTGTATTCCCTCTCTGGAAGTCTTCTAAGTGGAAGACGTGGTGCAGCTAGGGGGCGTTGCAAGTGTGGGGCTGCAAGTGCAATATCTTCATATTCTGTTAAAATTCTACAAACATTGTCCACAGTTCTTTGAGCAAAAGGTACATGATTGATTTGTGTGATGGCCTCTCGCCATGTGTAATTTAAGGAATTGGTAATAATACTGACCATTTGATTGTCGTCCATTGGATAGCCACGTTCTGCGAGGTCCTTCCTCATGCATTTCATCTTTGATAAATGTGCCCCAATGCTGTCTGTAGGTTTAATTCTAGTTCCATGAAATTGTGACAAAAGCAGATTAGTAGATTCAGCTGAAATTGGCCGGAAACAACGTTCTAATTGAGTCCATATTTCTTGGGTGGTAGCATTTGGGACAAACGTTTGTTGCATTTCTATTTCCATAGACATCAGTATGCTAGTGGAAGCTTTTATATCTAGTAATCTGACAGCGTTTGACCAAGGTAGCTGAGGTGGATTAAATACCATGTCGTGCGTGCCTTCACGACGAAGCAAAATAGTCATTTCACTGACCCAGGCTTTATAGTTATGTCCAGATGGCTTTAACTTTGAGTGTCCAGTTAATGGGGCAACTGGTTCCTGGTAAGGTGGAGCAACTGCTTGAATTGGCTGTAAAGGCGGGGCGCCTAATGGGGCCTGCGCAGGTGCGGCCTGAGGAATTGCCTGTGGACCCACTTGGGGTTGAGGAGGCGGCGGCAAAGGAGCCTGCATTGGAGCAGGTGGTGGTGCCTGGGCTGGCTGTTGTACAGCTAGTGCACCAGCTGGAGCTGGTTGCAAAATTGGGGCTGTGGGAGGTGCCTGGACTGGCTGTTGCTGAGGAGCAGCAATAGGTAGTAGGACTGGAGCAGGCAAAAATTGGGCTGCCACAGTTGGTGGTGGCCCTGGAGCAGGCAAAAATTGGGCTGCCACAGCTGGTGGTGGCCCTGGAGTAGGCACAGGTTGGGCCCCTGATGCTGGAATAGGAGCTGGCTGCATAGGAGCAGGTAGTGGAGAAATTGGCACTAACTGGGCCACAGTTGGGGTAGACGTAGAAGCTTGCATTGGAATAAACGATTGTCCCATTTGGGGTTGCTGTTGTGTAGTTGGAATCGGGGCTGTAGCAATTCCTGCCTGCGAAGCAGCTTGAGCCTGCATCATAATTTGTGCAGCCATAGGGATGTGTGGTGCACTGTGTGCCTGTATTATTTGGGCAGGCTGAAAAGATTGTTGAGCTAAAGGTGTAGGTGGAGCAATCTGCGATCCAAAACTTTCAGGTGGCATAGGTGACAAAGGTTGTCTTGTGCCTGACATTAGAAGATCTAACCGTTTTAGTAAGATCTCAAACATGGTTTCTGTTATATTATTTTGTCCACCAGATGGCACTGTAACATTACTTTTGGGAAAGTCTCTTTGTTCATAAAATCTTTGATCAGAGCCAGCCCCTATTGACGTATAGTCATATGTCCTTTCCCTTTCCGGCTTATGAAAGGTAACACCCATTTTGGGGTGGGACTCTAATGTTGGAGAGACTGGAAAAGAAGGCCCAGTAATGGGTTTTGAAATATGAGATATCTGGCAGACATCTTGTTTTTCATATGGGCGTTGGCTTTCTAGTAACTGCTTTCTTAAGTATTCAATTTCTCTGTCTTTACTAGCAAGAAGGTCTTTGTGACGTTTATCAATATATTTTTCTGTGCCAGATATGTTGGTTGAGGGAACTTCCTCAGAAAAACTTTCAAGCAATTGAGTCGGAATTGGCTCATAATGAGTAATCTTTGGAACGGCCCCCATTTGAACGGCCCCCATTTGAGTTGAACTTGCCCCCGGGAGAAAAAATGTGTTTTTGACTTTGACTGACCTTTCAAAATCTTTTTCTTGTTGGAGGGCCTCTTCCGCTGTAATTGAAGGTGTGGGAGATGGCATCGGAGAGGTTTCAGTCTTTCTCGGTGCAGTTATTAGAAGCAAAGAAGGTGCTGGCAAAAAAAATGCCTCTTGAAATTTTTTTGTTTCTTCACCCAGCTGGCCGAGGAAGGGTAAAAATTCTTTCTCCGGAGAAGACATTCTTATCTTTCTCTTACTAGGCTAAACGCAATAAATCTGTCAGAATTAATTAAGGTCCAAGAACCAATCCGTCTGCTATCATGTTGAGATAAGAATTATTCTTATCAGAGGCGAAATGAATCTTTTCCTGGAACTCTGACATTGTCAAAATAAACCGCATTATAATTCTAATGAATAAGATATTTATTTTGATACAAAAATAAGAAATCACATATTGGCTATATAAAAGAGATGTTGCTTCGTCATGAAGCAGAGAACAAAAGGAATGAATCAAAAGAAAGGAATGTACACATGCGTACTAGGAACATATTAATCACGTGCTCAGGAATGAACCATTATATTTGATAGGGATGCATCTCCCTGCATATACATGTAACAGGCAATATAAAATCACTGCGTGACACTGTATCTAATCTAATAGGATGATCAAGAAGAGACAATCTCACAAGTAAACTGGCCCTGTGCCATGTTGAATTTAAAGGTGAGGACCAGCACTTTGAATTGCACATGGAAAGCCACTAGGAGTCAGTTCAGTTCCCACTGAAGTTAGTAATAGTAACAGAGTTGGAAGGGACCTTGGAGGTCTTCTAGTCCAATCCCCTGCTTAGGGAGGAAACCCTACACTACTTCAGACAAATGGTTATCCAGCATCTTCTTAAAAACGTCCAGTGTTGGAGCATTCACAACTTCTGGAGGCAAGTTGTTCCACTGATTAATTGTTCTAGCTGTCAGGAAATTTCTCCTTAGTTCTAAGTTGCTTCTCTCCTTGATTAGTTTCCACCCATTGCTTCTTGTCCTACTGTCAGGTGCTTTGGAGAATAGCTTGACTCCCTCTTCTTTGTGGCAGCCCTTGAGATATTGGAACACTGCTATCATGTTTCCCCTAGTCCTTCTTTTCATTAAACTAGACATACCCAGTTCCTGCAACCGTTCTTCATATGTTTTAGCCTCCAGTCCCCTAATCATCTCTGTTGCTCTTCTCTGTACTCTTTCCAGAGTCTCAACATCCTTTTTGCATTGTGGCGACCAAAACTGAATGCAGTATTCCAAGTGTGGCCTTACCAAGGCATTATAAAGTGGTATTAACACTTTGCATGATCTTGATTTTATCCCTCTAGTTAATGCAGCCTAGAACTGTGTTGGCTTTTTTGGCAACTGCTGTACACTGCTGGCTCATATTTAAATGGATGTCCACTAGGACTCCAAGATCCCTCTCGCAGTTACTACTGTTGAGCAAGGTACCACATATACTGTACCTGTGCATTTTGTTTTTTTTGTTTTTGCCTAAGTGGAGAACCTTACTTTTTTCACTATTGAATTTCATTTTGTTAGATAGAGCCCATGTTCAAGTTTGTCAAGATCCTTCTGTATCTTGAGCCTGTCTTCTGGAGTGTTGGCTATTCCTGCCAGTTTGGTGTCATCTGCAAATTTGATGAGTTCCCATCTATCTCCTCATCCAAGTCATTGATGAAGATGTTGAAGAGTACTGGGCCTAAAACAGAGCCTTGGGGTACTCCACTGCATACTTCCCTCCATGTAGATGCAGTTCCATTGAGCACTACACGTTGAGTGCGGTTGGTCATCTGTTGGTGTTGCTGTCTAACCCACACTTTTCTACTTTATCTAGTAGTAGGTTATGGTCTACTTTATCAAATGCCTTACTGAAGTCCAAATAAATTATATCAACAGCATTCTTCTGGTCCACTAATGTTGTCACTTTGTCAAAGAATGCAATGAGATTAGTCTGGCATGATCGGTTTTTGACAAACCCATGTTGGCTTTTGGTTATTACTTTGCTTGCTTCTAGGTGTTCGTTGATTTGTTGCTTGATTATCTTTTCCAGAATCTTCCCTGGTATTGAGGTGAGGCTGATAGGTCTCTAATTTCCTGGATCTATTTTTCCCCCTTTTTTTGAAGATGGGAACTACATCAGCTCTTTTCCAGTCCTCTGGCAGTTCCCCAGTGCTCCAGGATCTTTGAAATATATAGTTCAGTGGTTCTGAGATCTCGTCTGCCAGTTCCTTCAGAACCTTGGGGTGTAATCCATCCGGTCCTAGTGATTTGAATTTGTCTAGGGTAGACAGGTATTCACTTACCATTTTCTTCCCTATTTTAACTTGTGTTCCTAATATGTTTTTGTGATGCTGTTTTTGATAGGTTGGACTGTTTTTTTCCTTTTATGTAAAGACAGATGCAAAAAACGAGTTAAGTAGCTCTGCTTTCTCCCTGTTGCTTGTCACCTTCTTGCCACTTTCTCCCTGCAATGGACCAATTGTTTCCTTGACTTTTTTTGTTTTTAATATTTATTTATTTATTTATTTGGCAGTTTTTCTATGCCGCCCTACTCCCTCAGGACTCAGGGCAGCGTACAACATTTTATGAAACTCCAAACAAATCATTAAAAGGCAATTTAAAAACAATAAAAAACATATAAACAGCATACATACATGGGGAAGACATCAGATATAAAGTCATCTCAAACTCACCCCGCCTGCAGGAAGAGCCATGTCTTAATGGCTTTTCGGAAGGCCAGCAAGGTGGGGATGATTCGGATCTCTGGGGGAAGTTGGTTCCAGAGAGCAGGGGCCCCTACAGAGAAGGCCCTCCCCCTAGGCCCCGCCAGTCGGCACTGTTTGGCTGATGGGACCTGGAGGAGACCCACTCTGTGGGACCTGACCGGTCGAAGGGAAGAATGAGGCAGAATGCAATCCCGGAGATAGCCTGGTCCTAAGCCATGTAGGGCTTTAAAGATGATAATCAGCACCTTGAATTGTACCCAGAGACCAATGGGCAGGCAATGCAGCTGGCGGAGTATAGGTGTTACGTGGGTGTACCTTGAAACACCCACTACAGCACGTGCAGCTGCATTTTGCACCAGTATGTAATATGTTGGAAAAAGCTTTTTTGTTACTTTTTACTTTTGTTGCAAGCCTTTGTTCATTGTCAGCCTTAGCTTTCCTCACTTCATCTTTACAAGCTCGGGCTATTTGCTGGTATTCTGCCTTAGTTATTACCCCTTCTTTCCACTTTTTATACTTGTCCATTTTGTCTTTAAATTTGTCAGAGAGTTCTTTATGCAGCCATGCTGGTTTCTTTTGAGACCTATTATTTTTCTTCTTCATTGGTACTGTGCTAGACTGGGCTTTTATAATCTCACTTTTCAAAATTTCCCAAGCTTCTTGAGTTGTTTTCCCCTTGAGGATTCTCGTCCATGGAATCCTTCCCAAGCTCTCTCTAAGTTTATTGAAATTAGCTCTCTTAAAGTCAAAGACTCTAGTTATTTCCTTACATTTATTATCAGCAATTTTATATGATTTTTTGGTAATAAAGTTAGAGCAACTCCCATCCATGGAAATAATACCATAAAATTGAAACCTATAAAAATATAAAAGCCAAACTTTTTTTTAAAAAAAGCAACCACAGAGCTAATGCCTAATAAACCAGAACACCTAATTAAAACAACTGACAAACTATCTAACATCCAAAAGCCATGCAAAAGAGGAGTACCTTACCTTCTTTCTGGAAAGACATTGGGGAGGGGGCCAAACATAACTTTAGAAGACAAACAATTTCATAGGTCTGGGCTGATCACCAAGAAGGTCTATCTCTGGGCTCCTACTTTACCTAGCTACCAATGATGATGTTCGTCCATTGTGTTCGAAGAGGACTTTGACATCTATGAGAATCAGGGGGGATGTCAAGACTTGCACGTGAATTGGATTAAAATGATGGAGAGGTACGCATAGTTAGCCTCACTCTCTCTTCTCAGATTCCATCTTGCTCCAATAGCAGGACAAGAGTTGAGACAGTTGGAGATGGGCTGGGCGCAGTGGTTGACCAGGGCGTCTTTCATGTCTTGCCGTCCTCTTAGCATACCATATCGCTTGTAGAGACCGCCTTCATGACTGTTGTCCTATTCTAGTAGATTTCATCCGCTCAGTCCGTCGGAATCTGACTTCACATGCTCAGGATAGACAAGTCCCTATCTCACTGAAGGTCAATGACCCAATGACTATTCTCAACCTGGTTTGGCCAGCCTGTCAAAGCTATTGCCCAGGGTGTGGCCACTGCGCATGCTACAGCTAGCTACCAATAGAGATAATATCAGAAGCATATCCTGATTGAATGGACAGAAGGACTCTGTTTAGGGATCATTGTCCTGAAGACAGCGAGGACTTTAATATAAATTACTTTATAGGTCATGATAAACATTTGCAATTGTGTTCCGAAGTCTGCTATGAACCAATGCAGCACTTTTAACACAAAAGTTAATCTGCTGAAATGGTTCTCCACCCAGCAAGTGAAGCACTCATTGCCTTTTGTACCAGTTAGAGTTTCCAAGTAGAGTGAACTACAGTGGTCCAAGTATGTAATGCTGAGAACATGGCTGGTATGCAAAGCATACCAATTTATACAAATGTTACATGCTATTTCAATTGTCTGGATTGTTTTAGAAACAATAGATTTGCCTGTTATTTCAGGATGAAATCCAAACTAGAAATTTGTCTATTGCATCCAAAGCCTGCAGTCTATAAAATCCAGGTACTCTTGAAGATATACAAATATATCACAAGAAAAGACAAATATTACATGGAAATACTTCTAAATTCCCCAGCTTTCCAACTGAAGATGGCATGATGAATATGAAACCACATAATTTTTTCCATGTCTAAGTAAGGAACATGGAATGTAGCATTCCAAACAGCAATTCAAATGTACAAAACCAAGGGAGATATGACAGTGGATCTCTCTATGTTCAGGTTTTATCAGATTCTGCCATTGTCAGCTTTTAGGAAAGTCTAACATACATTTATATGTACAAGTTAACTTCTGAAAGCATCTTCTTGCTCAGCTCAAGGTTCCAGTTGAACCAGATTTCATATTAGCATCTTGAAGACCTATGTTATAAGTTGGAAGTATACTGTTTTCAGAACGGAACAGAATAACAGAGTTGGAAGGGACCTTGGAGGTCTTCTAGTCCAACCCCCTGCTCAGGCAGGAAACCCTATAGCATTTCAGACAAATGGTTGTCCAATCTCTTCTTAAAAACTTCCAGTATTGGAGCATTCACAACATCTGGAGGCAAGTTGTTCCGCTGATTAATTGTTCTAACTGTCAGGAAATTTTTCCTTAGTTCTAGGTTGCTTCTCTCCTTGATTAGCTTCCACCCATTGCTTCTTGTCCTGCCTTCAGGTGCTTTGGAGAATAGTTTGACTCCCTCTTCTTTGTAGCAACCCCTGAAATATTGGAACACTACTATCAGGTCACCCCTAGTCCTTCTTTTCATTAAACCAGATATGCCCAATTCTAGCAGCCATTTTTTATATGTTTTAGCCTCCAGTCCCCTAATCATCTTTGTTGGTCTTCTCTGCACTCTTTCTAGAGTCTCAACATTTTTTTTTTACATCATGGTGACCAAAACTGAATGCAGTATTCCAAGTGTGGCCTTACCAAGGCATTAAAGTGGTATTAATACTTCACATGATCTTGATTCTATCCCTCTCTTAATGCAGCCTAGAACTGTGTTGGCTTTTTTGGCAGCTGCAGCACACTGCTGGCTCATATTTAAATGATTGTCCACTATGACTCCAAGATTCCTCTGATGTTTTTGTGATGTTTTCCTGCTAATAATGTTAATATTAATAGCATTAAATAATATCAATATGAATGTAATTTCTTTTATTATAAAGGAAGCATCTTGGATGAGATTTCTTATGTGTTCCCTCCCTTGAAAGAGGCCCATACATCTTTTAAATATAATTGAAATAACTGAAATTATTCAGCAATGCCCTTTTCAAAATTAATGCTGTCTAGTAATCTAGGTCAGTCAGGCACAAAGAAACATTCTTGAAGGTTGCTTCTCAATAACAGCACTGTTTCTGTGGGACATTCCCTAGATCCCAAAGAAGGATCTAGTGGGATTTTGTTCAATTTGTTCTGTACTTCATATATTAATTCACCAACGCAGTAACTACAATAGAAATTACTGTAACAAAATAATTGTAAAGTACAGAGAACAATGATTCCAAATGGGTCAGGAAGTAAAGACGGAATATCCAGAAATAACAATCCTACGTAATACAAAGAACCATTGCTAAAACAGGACAACATATTTTTCCTCCTATGGGAAAGAACAAGGGTTGCACTGGGAACATTTTGAATCGTCAATTCATTCTTTGTATACTGTATATCTCGACGCAAAATATTAGCATAATATTGGTTCCCATTATATCAGCTGCTTATTACAGAATCTCTTCGGCCAAGTAATATGAAAGCTTCATTGTGCAAGCCAAAATAATATGAAAGAAAGGGAGTGAAGATTTTGTTGAAGGCATTACAATATGAATACTTCACATTGATATGCAGAGTGTAGGAATGCTACATCTGCACATTTTTCATTCCATTTATTGGGGAGGAGGCAGCCTTGGAAACAGCACAGAGTTGTATATTTTGGATTAATTAAACACCCTGTTTATAGGGGCACATGTGTGGAACTCTGATAAGGAGAGACAATGTTCTAACATAAACATTTTCAGGGACCTAAATAAGTTGGAGATACTAAGAGCACATAGACACTGATGCTTTTTTTGTGACATTGCTACAAAGGAAGAATACATACTTATCATGTTAACTTACTCAAATATATTTCAACATCTGCAAAATCATTGTTCCAATTATATTAATTTATTGCTCTCTGTTTAACAAAAACTTGAATGCCCACAATTTATTTCCTATAGCATTACAAATATATCTGGATTTCAGTTGCAGAATTTAAATTAACTTTGAATCAATATCACCAGAGTAATTATTTGTTATTTTATAAATTAAACTATGAACTGGTTTGAATTTTCTTCTCTCTGTAGTTTTTGCCACACTTTCATCCATTCTGTTTGTAAACCATTTTTAACAAACTTTTAATCTGACCACTTTAGCCATTTACTCACGAATAATTTATAACATCTTTTAGTATCATCCAGTCATCATTGTGGTACAATGACAAAGTGTGCAGGATTTATATCACTATGACACTGATTGAGTGACACTATAATTGCTACACATTATTAGAGAAGAAATGGTCTTTGTCCTTGATGTCTTTGGCCTCCAAATGTATTTACTGTGGGTGTAAGAAACATAGGGACCACTTTCAGGCAATTTTTGCTCAGCCCACACCTAAGCTCTGAAAGTGCTTGCCAATCAACACTCATTTCATACTTGCTAATTTGAGTCTACTCTCTCCCGGAAAGCTGAACAAATGATTCTGTCTCTACCTTCCTCAAAAGTGAAGTTAAAAAAAAAACTCCTCCATGTCACTGTTGATAGCAGGAAAATGTTTTATCCTAGCAAATTTTGATAGCATAGCTGAATTTTGAGTTAGAATATTGGTCAACCCCAGCACAGGAGGCTAAGGTCCCAGGTTCCAATAAACACAGAGTAGGAGTACTTAAGTCTTAACTGGAAGGCAGTACAATAAAATAACATTCAAGTATAACATGAGACAGCAATCAAAGAATATTCAAGAATGAAATGGGGGAAAAAAAAACCTTACAGATCTTTTGACAGTGAGGGAACACCAATGAGATTACTATGGGTAGATTCCTTCAAACTGGCAAATATGTATCATCTTTCCAGTTAAGTTTGCATTCCATCCCATGGGAATTTTGATTCCCTTATATCGGCTCTGAACTTCCATGATTGACACTCCTTTTTGATAGTTTTATCTAGCTGGACTTTGCCAAACACAAGTTCCCAAAATTTTAACCTTAGCCAGGGGTCTCCAACCTTGACAACTTTAAGACTTGTGGACTTCAACTCCCAGAATTATTATAATTATTATAGAATGTTATTTCTACGATCCGATGCTATCTTCAAGAGAAAGAAAATGGAGCATTTTACATATTGCAGATAGTGAGTTTTGATAAAACCAGTTTGAGGAAGTGACCCAGAGTAATATTGTTGAGTAATCTACCTGGAGTTCTTTTACAAGGTAGAGCTGTCTTCTCTACTTGGGGTCCTCCAAATGTCTATTGACCCTGTTAACTGGAGATTCTGGAAGTTCTTCTCCAATGTCATTGTAATATCAAAGTAGGAACAATAGATAGTGTTTCCATAATATATACAGAAATGTTCTTGCCCAAGGTCGTATGGTTCTTTTCTAGTATAACTAAATCTGATCAAGGGTTTAAATAAAATTAGAGTTTCATCCAGAACCTATTAAAGCAAAATACAAAGTTGAAAATACATCTAAGCGTGTGAAAAAGCTCCATTCACCCTTCAAAGCAGTATTTTGTCATTCAGAATTTGCATATATGTTCATGTCTCCAATATTGTGAGTAATGAAAATGGCTTAAAAACTATTCAGCCTAAGCACTCACTCCATCCTCTATAATACTAATAATAAATGACTTCAATAAGACTGTGTCAGTATGCATGGCAAATTCACCATCCTGGATTTTTCTTTTAGCCCAGTCATTCTCTTTAAGTTTATTTTAGTTTTAAAAACACAGGCGGTGGTTTTTCACTAAATTTGTTAGCATTCTAAATATGTTACATAAGTATGATATATACATATGAATTCAGCTGAAGGCAGGAGGGACAACATTCAGATGCTAAAATGCTGCAATAATATTTGTGAAATCCTTGCCTGGCTTCACTAAAATGTAGGGCTTCATAGAAATGAAGACTAAATATACTGTCAGGAATAAGCATCTGTTTAGGAAAGCAACAAAACTTCTGCTAAAAACATCTGAGATTTCTCTAAAGTAATATGCAATTCTATACATTATCTGGTATTAGGGTCTTTTTACAATCATAATGAATAACAAAGGAAAAACTTTAAAAATAAAATTTAATTACTAAGCAAAACACGCACAACCCCAAATCTAAATTATATCCAATGGTAAAATAAAAGAAAAATACGTTTAAAGAAAAAAAATCAGGCTATTGAAATTATGCAACTTTCTTTAATTACATCATTGCAATTCACTTTCTGAACAATGACTTAAACCTAGACTATACAAAATCATATTGTCCAGTCTTACTTCTCCTTCCATACAAAATTCATTCAGAGGCTGAGAGCTGACAGATTTCATTAAAGCAACTTTTAAGAATTTGGAAGGCAAGCCTCCTTCCAAGAATACATAACTACTTTTCTCCTAGCAGCCCAAGCTTGTCACATCCAAATTCTTTGTAGATGTACGAACACTAAATGGTTATTAAATACCATTAGAACTGAAAGTTAATGAAATAAGTGCAAGAATTGCACCAATTTCTCTCCTCTTCTAAAATAATTTGTAAAACAAACTCTCTTCCATTAATTAGAATAAATGGAAAGTTGGTAGGTGACAACAAAGCAGAAGAATGCTTCTGCCTTGCCTAGTGGTAATAGTAACAAAAAGTAAAGGATTCCCTGCAGATTTTACTCCACTAGTCATTGCTGACTATAGTGGAACGTGTTCAGCTCTGTTCCAAGCCCATTGATCCAGTGCGGTCTGAAGACATTTCCATGGTCATGTGGCCAGCATGACATCACATAGCACCGAAGTGGCACCTATATATCTACTACCTATATCTACTGCTAGGTTGGCAGGAGCTGGGGTGAGGACAGGAGTTCACTCTATCACATGAAGCTCAGGTCTCGAACCAGGGCTGCCGATTTTCTAACCGACAATCCCAGCATTTTAACCGCTGAGCCATTGCACTGCCCAGTGGTAATAGTAACTATATTGAATGTTAACTACATTTCAGTATATATCACGGGTGTCAAACTTATCGTGTCACGTGACATCATGTGACGTATTGTGACTTTTTTGCCTTTGCGGAGCTGGGGTTCGGGGTGTCCTGCGCATGGCATATCCGGTCTGTAGGCCACCAGTTTTACACCCCTGGTAGAAATGATATGTGATTGCACTTGATTTTTCTCTTCACTCAGCCAACATTTTCTGGAATGAAGTTTTCAGTGCACCTCTTGAAATCTAGAGAACCAGTTTGATGTAGTTGTTAAAACACCACACTAGAAACTGTGGGTGCTAGTCCTGACTTAAGCAGTAAACCAAATGTGTAAGCTTGGGCCAGTCACTTTCTCTCAGCCCTAGGAAAGAAGCAATGGCAAACCACTTCTGAAAAACATTGCCAAGAAAACAGAAGGAACTTGTGCAGGCAGTCACTAGGAGTAAAAAAAAAATGTCTTGAAGACACACACACACACACACACACACACACACACACACACACACACGCTAAATGTAACTTCAGAGTGAAAAAAGGTGAGTACTTTTCATAACCTGTGTATCTCAGGTCAAACCCAATAATTTTCTGCCTTGGCAGGTGAATCTCTCCTTTCAGAAGCCTTTTGTTGCCATTGGAAACCTATTACACTTTCAGAATGATTTAAGCCAGAAGTTTCAATAAACAAAACATATACTTTTACTTTTACACTGAGGTTTTCTTTGAAACGTTCACTGTAATACTAAGCACTCTTCCTAACATTTGAATTTTTCAGGAATATTAATTTTTCTCTTCCATTTTTTCTTCTCTTCTTTCTCCTCTTCCTTTGAAAGTTTGTTGAGGCCTGCTCCCATACATTTATATTCCTTTGATCGGTGGCCTACAATATAAATTTAATTTATTTCCAGTAGGAACTCTATAATAATATTGGAAAAGCAGCAATTTCCTTATATAAAAAACCCTAGGTTTCATATTAACAAATTGTTTTAACATCTGTATAAAATCGTTGCAATTATATTTCCAAGTATAAGTCCAGGTGTCTGCTCTAGAAAAGAAACAAGGGAATGTCTCAAAGGCATGTTCACAATTTCCATGAAAAGATTTTCATTCAACCAAACACTCGCTAAAAGAACTGACACTTCAGACTTCTCAGTTCTATAGGTTAAGTAAAGCTGATAAAGTGTTGAAAGGAGACAGGATTAAGTTTGCCTGGTTCATTTTACACTTCTATGATATGCAAGCTTGCATACTTGGTCTTGTCTGACTTATATGCTGCAATGTTTCCTATTACTGCCATCTTGCTTCAAGTTCCCTCCAGTGTACCTTGTAAACCAAGTGCTAAAGTACTGCAAGTCATCAGAGGTTCAGTGCTGGGAACAAAATGATTAAATAGGAAATCATGGTTTAAGCTGGGATAGGTTTCATTTTGAGAACTGTGAGCAATCTCCCATGGCCAGTTTCCACATTTCTATTTAAACTGGTATGATTACTCCCCACCTCTCTCTAACTCCTTCCAGATTCTATTACTCCAACTTAACATTTCACAACAAAGCACTTGGTTGCAATTTATTTTCTGATACTGAATACTTACATGGTCTATGTGGTGCCCAAAGGCATTCTTGTTAATAAAGAGCTGGCACTATTTTTTGCAGCGGGCCACCTTCATATTGAATTGTGTTTTTAAATTAAAAGAATATTTTAAAAAATCGGAGCAAGGTAATGGGAAGCATGGAGATATCTAAGTAAAAAGCCTGTGGGCACAGTGACACTCATAGGCAATATGTTGTCTTCCCCTGCTTTCAGCTATGACTTTTTTTCCAGCTCTGTCAGTACAATGGGAACACAGGTGTTTCCTAGAATAACTCTGGATTTAACACACTCTTGGAATTTAGGCATTCTGCAGTCTAAATTATTACTTTTTTAAAAAAATTTATAACGTTTATTGAATTCTAGAACAAAATACAAAAATACAAAAGCAAATAGTAGTGAGGTACAGTGAGGATGGGAAGAAGAAAGAAAAGTGAGGAGGAGAGCGGGGGAGGGGGAAGTCATTGACTTCCGACTTCCTCTGCTGCAGTAGAATAAAGCATTAATATCGAACCTCAACTTTTTCACTTTTCCATAATAGTATAAACTAGCCATTTCTATAATAACAAATCAATTTAATTAGTAAAACCCAAAATCAAAGATTCATTTTTTCCACCTCAAGCAGTCTCCACGTAGAAACAAAAGTACTTATATTCTTTTCTTTGATCAAAATCAAAGCCGCCCAGAGTCTCTGTGGAGTGGGCGGCATACAAATGCAACTAATAAATAAATAAATAAAATGGTCAATTTAGCCATTTCTGCCAACTCTTATCAGTTTCTGTAGCCATTTGCCTATGGTAGGGATTGAAACGTCCTTCCATTTTTGTGCATACAGTAGTCTTGCTCTGACAGAGGTGATAATTAATCTCACAGAGGAGATACTGGATCTTTTCCCGGACATCAGACATTAGAAATGAAAATCGCAGTTTAAAAGTCTAAGTAAAAATATTTATTTTGGTACAAAACAATAAATCCTCATTTGTTTACATCTCTAATATAAAAAGGTGTGTCTTCTCTCAGTGGAAGACAGAGCAAGAAGGGTAGAGCGGAGAAAGGAATGCACACATGCGTACAAGAACATATCAATCACGTGCTCAGGAATAAACCATTATATTGAATAGGGATGCATCTCCCTGCATATACTTGTAACAGGCAATAATCACACCGTGACATGCTGCCGTCAACATATATAAGGTCAAAGTTCCATTTTCCCCCTGTGTCTTTTTTCATTAAGCCCCAAAGACAAAGTTTCTGGTTTCATCTTTATCTTCGCTTTAAGAATTTCCTGTATTAAGATATGAATCCTAATCCAATATTTCTTTTACAGGCTAAATTATTATGATTAGGCAGAGCCTCCTATCACACAAAAATGAATTTATGATTGTGATAAGCTATCGTGAGTATTGCTTATTTAAACTTGTTACCCACTTTTTCCAAAATAAGCAAATGAATGAGAAAAAAAAAATAACAGATCCTGATTTTTGTATACCATATTTGGATTTGGATAATACTTTATTTTGTTTTTTTAACTCTACTGTACTCATTTAATTGTCCTTTTTAAAGCTTCTATCTTATATGATACACATATACACATGCATATGGCAGTCAGCAATACATGATAGTTACCTTGATTTTAGAATTGTAGTTTATTTAGTTTATATCTCTGTTGCAATTTCTGTAGTGATTAAGTTCATATCTGTTTTGTGATTTCATTGATTGATAAGAAAGCTATTTTTCCACAATATATGCAAACCTAAAAAGGATAGTGAGCATTGCATTGTTCTGTTTTCATATTTCTTTATATGCCCCAATAGCTTTAATACCAAAGCTAAATATATCTTATTTTATAGACTGATGCCAAATTAGAGCAGATATGATGCATGTATAGAGGCCATAGAGACTGCCTTGAAGGACAACAAGAAGAGTTGCTATCAAGGCAATGTACCATTTACCATATTTATGCAGGATATTATCTGGTTGAGCCCAAAGGAGGGGTCAAGCACGTCATCAGACACGAGTCCCTTTATGCCCACAAGAGATCTAAGTCCAGCCCACCTTGAATTCCTTTGACTGTTATCTACCACCACTTTGCTTTGACCATTAGTAGTTCAGATTCTTGTACAAAGTGTTAGCTTGCAATAAACCTAAATTCATTTCAACCGCTGTGGCTCCTGATTTCTTGCGTTTGACAATTTAGCCAAAATAACATACAATTCTTTATTTAACCATAGTAAAAAAAAATCAATTTTTGATTGCTTTTGAAATTTTTTTTTGAAATACTGGTTTATTTTATTTTATACTGTTCAGTCCTGGAATATCAAACATCACTACAGCTCAATATTTGAAGTCCAAAGTCTGGTGTAGAAAGCCAAAATTTCTGAACTAGGTTACAAAGCCAGGCTTATTAAAAGTCTTTTAACTGATTTAAAATTATGGATATAATTATGTATTCCTTTATACTTGCTGCCGAGAAAATTTCCATCAATATATCTTTCCATTAATAATAGATAGTAAAATGGTAGAAAAACAAAAGAAAAAAGTTTCTTCCCTTCTCTGTTTACTAGAATTATGATGGTGCTCAGAAGGGAAGAAACTTTTTGCTTTTGTTTTCCTACCATTTTTTTTTACCATCTATCATTTCAATTTCTGGCATTTTCTGGGTGATTCAAGGATCACATACCAATTGGATTTTTCCAATTGAGATTCAACTTTTAGACCAACCCATGCAGAGAAATTATTTGATTTTTAGTCAGGTTTTCTTTTTGTTCCCACGATTTGTATTTTCTTACATTCAGGAAGATGAGATCAGTTCTGAGTCAAATAGGCCATACGTTCCTCTTTAAAAGAAGGATTGATCTCAGTCTCATTAAAGAAGGGGGTAATGAAACTACACCTGAAAAGAAATAATTGGATTTAAAAGATATAAATAATTATAGCTGGGTGCTGTCCCATTTTGGCAATTTACTGCTTTTACTATGATTGACCGTTACATTATTCTGAAGAAACTGTCGACTGGAACATAAACTTAATGAGTGCTGGTTCCCATTTGGTCCTGTTCTCAAATTGCTGCTGCTAATCTATAAACCCAGAGCTTGGCATTGTATTTACTTTTATCTCTTCCTGTCCGTGTTCTGAGATCATCCTAAAAATGGCCTGATTCCACATGCTCTCCCTTGTTTGAAATAAGGCAAGTGGTCTTTTCAATTGAAGCCATTCATTAAAAAAACATGTTCCTCAGGAATGTATACCTGATGCCTAATCTGATTTGGGGGGAGCGGGGGTGGTAATTTTTATTTTTATTTATTTATTTATTTTGGCATGAGACAAAGAATTTCAGCCGAATTCACTTCACAGAGCTATTGTGGGGAAAATAGAAAGAGGAAGGAGTATTAAAAAATGTTTGCTGCCTTGAGTTATTTATTAAAATAATAAAGGTAAGATATAAATAAATAAGTAAATAAAACCTTTTAGTCTTTTCAAGGATCTAGTTTCCTTGTTTTATGATTTTATGATTAAAATTCACCCCATGATATTTTTAATTTTTCTTTCTGGTGATTCTTTTACTGTCTATTGTTTTTAACAGTGCTTTCATTTATTGTGGCTGTACTGTAATCTATATATGGATTTTATTAGTACATTTATGGCATGCTGTCACCATGAGAGATTTTAGCTACAGTGGGCTGACACATTTTAGCTATAAATAACTCAAGGATTTTTTGTTCTTTTTTCCCCCTTTAGTTATACATTATCTGTTGGGTCTCAGGCTTGAGAGTCAGTGATATTAATTAGATATCGGACACTCTAATAATAAATCTAAATCTAAATCTAAAACAATTAATTTACCTGATTTCATTTTCTTCCAAAATAATCTGAAAAAGTAAAAGCACTAAAATGAATTTGTGAAGTCTGTTCTTTAATTCTTGTCTGCAACCACTAGATCTATCTTAGATGGAAATCAGCCAACTGTACCTCTAATTGGCATAGTTGAATGTAACCCTAATTTGAAAACTAATCTCAAACTTATCAGGAGTACAACTAGAGAGCTTCTTTGTGCAATATTAACTTAAGCAGTCATATGACATAGACAAAGTGAGTTTTGTGAGGGGAGGACTAACCGTCTTAGGCTTCCTAGAAAATGATGCAGCGGCAAGAAGAAATTATATATATGTATATGTATATGTATGTATATATATATGTATGTATGTATGTATGTATGTATGTATGTATGTATGTATGTATGTATATGTGTGTGTGTGTATATATATACACACACATATAGAGTTTTCAAATATATATATTAAGAAACGATAGACATCACGATCTCCAGAACTTTTTAAAATTTTGTAATACTAAGCTTTCATTAGCCCCTGCTAACATCGTCAGAGTGTAAAATCACCATTGGAGAGATGCTTGCTTTTATGTAATGCCGATCGATTTATTCATTGCACGCGTAATAGGCCCACACCCTTGCCTCCCTCCTGTAATTAGCTTTGTTGTTTTTGCCTTAGTCATGCTGATAGATGGCGATGCGATTTCTGTTGCCTCCTTCCCTATTATGTATTGTCTCTTTCTCTCCCCGGGGTGGTGGTGGTAATGCAGGGCTATCGGGCATTACTTGGAAGGTATTTCTCCCAGCTCCCTCCCCCTCATTGCTACTCCTCTCCCTTTCAGGCACACACATTGCCTCCTTCAAGTTCATCTGTTTTGCCCATGATCTTGTAATAGGTCTGCGTTATTCCTCACCACACCACCCATCCCTCTCATTCTGATGCTGCTCTACCGTGCTCTCTTGCACTCAGTCAGGGTTTGTCATGCCTTCATTGGGCCAATCTCTTTGCCTAAAGGGGGGAAATTGCCCCCGATCTCCATTCCTCCATAGTGATCGGTCCCCTTTAATTCCTTCTTGGTGTCTTAATGCCTGGTATGCCGGTGGTATGTCAATATGTCTATTGATTGAGTTGTTGTTAGAGAACCAGGCTTCTTTCATCGTAGGCAACAACTTCAGTCTCCTGGAAGTTAAACTCGTGACCATGCTCCTCCATGTGCATCCAAATCTGTCACTCATGGGTAGTGTTTGGTTGAAGCCATTTATTATCAATCAACTGTGTTTACTCATTTTCAATCGTAATGACAACAGAAACTACCCAAATGACCCTGATCACAAGTTTACATACCCCAGTTCTTAATAAGGTGTGTTGCCCCCTTTAACATCAATAACAGCTTGAAGTCTTTTGTGGTATGTGTGGATGAGGCTCTTTATCCTCTCAGATGGTAAAGCTGCCCATTCTTCCTGGCAAAAAGCCTCCAGGTCCTGTAAATTCTTGGGCTGTCTTGCATAAACTGCACATTTGAGATCTCCCCAGAGTGGCTCAATGATATTGAGGGCAGGACACTGAGATGGCCACTCCAGAACCTTCACTTTATTCTGCTGCAGCCAATGACAGGTCGACTTGGCCTGGTGTTTAGGATCATTGTCATGTTGGAATGTCCAAGTACTTCTCATGTGCAGCTTCCGGGCTGATGAATGCAAATTGTCCTCCAGTATCTTTTGATAACATACTGCATTCATCATGTCATCAATTCTGACCAAATGTCCTGTGCCTTTGTAGCTCACACATCTCCAAAACAGCAGTGATCCACCACCGATTTTCACAGTAGGAATGGTGTACTTTTCATCATAGGCCTTGTTGACTCCTCTCCAAATGTAGCATTTATGGTTGTGGCCGAAAAGCTCAATTTTTGGTCTCATCACTCCAAATGACTTCGTGCCAAAAGGTTTGAGGCTTGTCTCTGTGCTGTTTGGTGTATTGTAAGGGGGATACTTTGTGGCATTTGCATAGTAATGGCTTTCTTCTGGCAACTCGACCATGCAGCCCATCTTTCTTCAAGTGCCTCCTTATTGTGCATCTTGCAACAGCCACACCACATGTTTTCAGAGTGTCCTGTATTGCACCTGAAGTTATTTGTGGGTTTTTCTTTGCATCCCGAACAATTTTCCTGGCAGTTGTGACTGAAAGTTTAGTTGGTCTACCTGACTGTGGTTTGGTTTCAGCAGAACCCCTCATTTTCCACTTCTTGATTAGAGTTTGAACACTGCTGATTGGCATTCTCAATTCCTTGTATATCTTTTTATATCCCTTTCCTGTTTTATACAGTTCAACTACCTTTTCCCGCAGATCATTTGATAATTCTTTTGCTTTCCCTATGACTCAGAAACTCAGTGCAGCACTGGATGAAGGATGCAAGGGTCTGTCAGGAGGCCAGAAACTCATTGGCCTTTTATACACACACACTGATTACATGAAAACAGGTGAGGATGGTTACCTTTAATAGCCATTCACACCCCTTTGTGTCAACATGTGTGCATGTTATCAGGCCAAAATCACCAGTGTATGTAAACTTTAGATCATGGTCATTTGGGTAGTTTCTGTCATCATTACGATTGAAAATGAGTAAACCCAGTTGATTGATAATAAATGGCTTTAGCCAAACACTACCCATGAGTGACAATTCGTACATATATACATATATACATATATACACACATACATATACACACACATATATATACACACACATATATATACACATATACACACACACATATATATATATATACATACACATACACACACACACACACACATATATACATATACATATACATATACATATACATATACACATACATACATACATACATACATACATACATACATACATACATACATACATACAGTGGTACCTCGAGATACGAGTGCCCTAACATACGAGATATTTGAGATACGAGCTGTCGAGTGAGCGAAGTTTTGCTTTGAAATACGAGCAAAATTTGAGATACGAGGAACGGCCGGCTGCACACGACCCACTCATTTCCGCAACATTCTGAAAGGGAGGAAACCTTCAGCCAGATTTGAATATCAAAGAGAATTTTCCCCCTTTAGCTTAGCCATCGTGGAGTCTGTAGGGCTCTTGGGGGGGAGGGGAGGCAGAGAGAAAGGAAAGGCAGGAAGGAAAGGGAAAAAGAATGGACCTGAAAGGAAGAGAAAGGGGAGAAGAGAGGGGGGGAAACTCTCTCTCTCTCTCTCTCTCTCTCTCTCTCTCTCTCTCTCTCTCTCTCTCACACACACACACACACACACACACACACACACACACACACACACACACACACACACACACACACAGACCCCTAGCAGCCAGCCAGCCAGCCCAGCCAGCCAGCCTGGGGGCTGGAACGGATTAATGGCATTTCAATGAATTTCAATGGGGAAAATTGCTTTGAGATACGAGCAAATTGACATACGAGCAAGGTTACAGAACGGATTAAACTCGTATCTCGAGGTACCACTGTACATATATATATATATATATATATATATATATATATATATATATATATATATATATATATATATATATATATATATATATATATATATATATATATATATATATATATATATATATATATATATATATATATATATGTTTTTTCTGTCGTGTTATCCTGGTGTACCCAAATATGGGAGAGAAAGCATCACAGCTTCCTTTTTGCCTTTCAGCCCCGTCACAGGGACCATCCAGGCTGATTTTAATATAGCCGACACACTAATCTATATGTGTAGGATTTTTTGCTGATAAATGAAGTCTCCCTTTATTTTCATTTATCAGCAAAAAATCCTACATATATATATATATATATATATATATATATATATATATATATATATATATATATATATATATATATATATATATATATATATATATATATATATATATATATATATATATGAATTGCAGGTTGCTAAATTTATTGTACAATTTTACATTTACTCAGAGGTAACTACTATTAATGCCACAGAATTTATGTGTATAAATTTACAGTCAAAATCTGCAGTCCTAGTGAAGTCTATTAACAGCATCATTTAAACAATATTTAAAATATAAACAGTAGCTACACTTTTATCAAATGTTCGTTCCTAGTCTCTTACATCCCTGATTTCGGGATTTTTTTTTTCTGATTCTACCACCTAGCAAAGTCAACTGGATGCAGAAATCAGCTGGGACATAAAAAGCATTTCTAATTTATCACAGAATATTCATTTCTGTCGGTATCTAATATTTTCTATAACTTATCTTTGTATCCTAGGATTGTAGGAGATGTATTCTCTTTGTCCTAAAGGACACTCCATGTGATCAACAATAGAAGGTAAAATGAAATGAAATACAAATCAGTTCTGATATGAGAAAAAAAGATTGAAATTACTAATAATCAGTTCAAACTAAAAAGACTTAAAGAAGGCTTACAAGCCACATATAGCCTGTTCTCTGTGATGCTGCGTAACTACCTTTAAAAAAACAACCATTTGGTGAGTCATACTCTTTCTTCATAAAAGTGAATTCTGTAGTTTAACTATGTGCACTTTCTTTCTTTTGTCTATCCTGAGTCTTCTCAGGATTCAGCTTCTTCAATGAACCCCACTTCTCATCTTATGAGATAGGGAGAAATTTTTCCCTCTCTATTTTCCCACAGTAGGCAATAGGGAAACATCTCTCAACACCCCCCCCCTTCTTCTGTTTTCTGTGCTAAAAATCCAAACCCTGCATCTTTCCTCACTGTTGCTTTTGCCCAGAAAGAGGGGGGAAGGAATAGTGCTAACCATAAACTTGAATTAATTCAGTTATATATATTTTTGTAAAAACTATACACATAAATCCTTATGTCTTCCCCCCCCCCCTCAAAAAAAATCTATGAAAAGACTTTAGGGCTTTTGTAAAAATGATATTTGGACAAGGGTACTATATTCTGAGCCACACATTGCTCTAGGAAATATGGAAGAGATTTGTATTAGAATTCACAAAGATCAAGCTGTTTACTTATCCCTAAGGAAGACATTGGTGCTTAATCATTGATTATGTTTCCTGTCAGTTTATTCATGAAGTCAAGCACACAGCGTGATGATAAAGAATCCGGGAGCCTTCTTGTTGTGCTGTTTCTTTGTCCAGCTTAAGATCTCTTTAAAAACCTAGAAAATCTGGCATCAAGCATCATCAAGACTCAGTCCCTGTAGTAAGCAGTCCAACTTATAAAACCATAATTAAAGTGTAGGTTGAGAGACTGTTATGCTTGCAAGTGAACTGGAGATGACATTGCCACTGTTCAGCGAGACATATTTTTTTTATCGCTGCTATTGTGGGCTTCAAGTTATAAACTGGTAATGTCTCCTTGTTGGGATTTACTGGTTAGACAACAGATTTATAGCTAGAAACAGATGTTCTTCCTTCAAAATAGCTATGCAAGCGTTCTGGCTACTGTAGCTCTGCAAAATTATCTCAGAGTGGAAACATGATATTTTATTATTAGAAAGAGAACTAAGCTAAATTTTCTCTGTTTTTGTTTTGTGCGTAAGTTTTTTTTTCCTATCAATAAACCATGCACTGTTGAAAGTCACCCTCACTGTGGAAGTTTTCACATGAACACCAATGTATTTATGGAAAGGCAGCTGTTCAAGTTTTCCTCATCTTCTCCATTATCCTCTGTGAAGGCATTAGTCCTTCATCATCCATTCATAGAAAAAAGGGATCATTTCAGCATCACAACCTTAATTATTTCATTCACCAGCCAAACATGAAAATGCAACTGCAGATCAAATGAAAAGAACAACAACTTGCATCCTTTGAAGAAGAATAACCTTCCACATGATGTTGGAACACAGCTAGCAAATCACAAGCCACTTTCTCAGAATCATTCTAGAATGACTGGAGTGGTGTATTCTGGGAGAAAACAAAACATCTTGTCCTGTTCTAGAGGACATCCAGAATATTCTATTAACTGTGGGGTTCTTTGTACCTTCCGAAGTTGGCAGTTCTCTTGTAGATGTTTCATTATCCAATTAGGTAACATCATCCCTGCCCCAGATACAGTGTTCTATATCTGTAAATAAGAGCTTGTTGGCCTTATTGCTAGTTTTCTTGTCTGGAAGGCTTTCGGGGATTGGATTATCAACACTGCACCTATTGCATTACAGGTGATTTAGGCTTTTATTGACTTGTAGGATTTTATTATGGTTTACTCTTTTTATGGTATCCATTGCTAGGAGTAATTCTCTGGGTCTGAAATATATAAACACAAAAAAACAAAATATTGTTTGTGCCTGTATACTATGTGCCTAGTCACTGATTTTTTTTAAAAAAAATATTGGTTTATGAGGTCAAATACTCAAGAGTCTTTCCACATCATACAAAATAACAATATGAACTTAGTGGAACCTAATAAGTTAAAATGAAGAAATTATTTCAGCCTAAAAAATATTATGGCTCAATTGCTTGTTAAACAGTTTCAAATGCCCCAGTTAAAGATATTTGCACAAGAATTTTTTGTGTTATTCCTGTATCAGCAATGAAATGATGTAATTGCATGCTGCTGTCTCCTTGGACAGCAAAGAGAGGTTTCTTCTGGCCCAATTGTGTTGCGCCTCAAATGACAAAATCCTGAGATGTATGGTGCTAGAGCTCCACAAGGCTGTTGTTTTCCCTTTTTCAGGAACTTGGGCTTCTTCCTGCCTCCTTCTGCCTGAACAGAGAACTTTACATTTGATTCCACAAGTAAGTTTATCAGATCAGTGAATAGAATAGAATAGAATTCTTTATTGGCCAAGTGTGATTGGACACACAAGGAATTTGTCTTTGGTGCATATGCTCTCAGTGTACATGAAAGAAAAGATACATTTGTCAAGAATCATGAGGTACAACACTTAATGATTGTCATAGGGTACAAATAAGCAATCAGGAAACAATCTGATCTTAATCTTTCTACAGTGGTTAGTTTCTGGTCAGTTACACAGTTCCTGTATTTTTGTTCTTATAAAAACTGGATCATTTGATTTTCCTGCTTATATGAGCAGCCAGAAGTAAACCATTCTTTCAACTGACTTTCCAGACTTAGAAGCCATTATTTCCTTTTCCATCTCTCACAACATAGAGAGACTGTACAATACAATTCACAATTATCATTGCAATTCAGGGAAAGCCCCTTCCTGACTATAAACTGAAAGACTGTCTTTATGTCCTTTTACTTTTCCCTCCTTTCAGTGAATAGATTTTTGTTACTCCAGTGTAATTAGTGTAGATCAGTGAGTGGAACACTAAGTGATTTTTTTTCCACCGTCTTGTTGGAGAGATGAAGAAATGATTGATTTCTGGTATTCCCTGCCTCTTTCTCTGCTTACCAAAGTTAACACAAGTGAAAATCATTGTATAACAGTCTTCAAAATGCTTTGAATGGATTGAGAAATACGAGTAATACCATATGGAAGATTGCTCCAATTTACTCAACATTTATTCATGTTTTTCTTTATGTGCCAAAGACATCTAAATAATCAGACTGGTAACTGATTCTTTGCTAGTAACAGCAACTCTGTAATAGCAACAGCCATCCTGGTCTAGATTCATTGTTTCTAGCAAACTGGTTTCTGCAATATAACTGCATTAAAAATAGATGCTGGCTGAGGGGCACCCAGAGTATATTACAATTTGTTTTGCACATCCTTAACTTTATGTGGGCTGGGATATATGAGGAATATCTTGAGATGTCCTTTCAGTAGAATCTCAGAAGAATCACCCCACTGTTGAATACCAAGTATACTGAGCAGTGAGAAAAGTTGGCAATTGTATTGATCAATGTCTCATAATCTGCTTCAGTGGATCCTTTGTCGCCTACACTGGCTGTTCAGTTTGCTTGATAATGACAGGGTTGAATAGTAGCAGCTCAGATAATGTTTATGTCCACAAATTTATTCCATGAATTAATGTACAATACATGTGGATTCATTATCAGATGTTTAGGTGTCCGTGTGTTTGCACAGAGCTGTGATTGTCACCTCAGATATTGGATAGGAATACTTCAAGATAGGTTTGTGCATAAGAATCAGCCAATTCCAAAGGGAAGCAGACTGATTTTGAACACATTTTCATCATCCTGAAATGGAGCAGACAAATCTCAACTCACTCTTTTGTTTTATCATTATCTGATATTTATTATGATTTTTAATAGCAGATAGATCAGGGCAGTAAATACAAAATGAAGAAGCTCAACAGGTTATTGGGATGCAAAATGTTGAATAGGTTTAATAGTGGTTGTTTCTGCAGAAGAAAAATGTACACATCTGTAACCCCAGAAAATTTGAAATGGTATGTTTGATTTTAAGTAGACATATTGTGGGTGTTCTGTATCTTCCCATACATCTGTCAATTACCTTGAAAAGATACAGTGGGCATCTTGTTTTTCAATGTGTATTCATTTTACTCTGATATTTGATTTATTAGAATGATTTTGAGGTTTTCATAATATCTTTTCTGAATTCCTTCCCTGCTCAGCATGTTACTGAAGTATGGTAACAGTGTCTGGTATTCTGCCAAATGATAAACTGCTTAGACACAATGCCACACAATGTTCCCAACAGAAAATTTAAAAATGGAACCCATAGAAAAGAGTATATCAATATTCTCTTGCGTCTTAAATGATTAATACTATTTTTATAAAACAATTTGTCAAATATAACAGATAATCATGGAGCAAGCAAAAAGTTTCACACAACCTCAAACTTTTTTTAAAAAAGGGTGGGGCAAATGTGAATATCAAGTTCTTAAAACAATTTAGGATCTTGAAAGTTATAGGTGTCTTGATATTAAGTAAATGGCAATGATTTGCTTCAATGTCACAGAAGTATGTTACATTACTCAGTCATCAGTGAAATTGCATCTATAAATAAAATCAGCAAACAACAAAATCACAAATTCAAGAATCACATTGTATGTTGAAGAATTGCCTACCATACATCAGTCATCAATAGAAGATAGCACGAACTGGTTCTGAATATTACAGTCAGGTTTTATTTTAAGTAACAAGCTGTCTTGTTCTAACCTCCCATTTACCTCACTTTTTCTAGTAAAGAAAGAATGTAATTGCATTTGTTGAAGCTGACTTTTCTTATAAATAAATAACTCAGAGATGTTGTCATATCAAACTGTCTGACCTATAAGACAGACTATCAATCACATCATTCAAAATTGTTGAAATTCTGGCTAGGGTTAGTGTCACTTATTGAGATGAGCAGCTATAGAAATCAAATAACTATCCATTGAGTGAATTAATAGTAGCTTCAACACCCCTCAATATCCCTCAAAATATAAAACCTTCAATTATGTGCAAATGGGAGTTGCACAATTTGATAGAATTTCTTTTTCCAATTCTTTATCATATCTTGTCTCATATTTCATTTATGGATCATCCCTTTTTTAATACTTTATAGAAACCCTACATATAACCAGATTTGACAAAAATAGTACTCTTATGAATATTTTCCACTGTTTACCAATAAACCTCAAGGATGGCATTCAGAATATATTAGTCAAAGTCTGCTAGTCTAAATATATTTCTATCTTACAACTTGTGTTGTCATGCATCCTCTTGAAAATATGTTGATTTTCTCTTTCTCCTAAATATATTGATTTTCCCTTTCTCCTAAACATAAGCTTATTATATGATAGTCTTTATGTAGGTTATCTTTTGAGCTTTAATGCATACTGATTTTTAAGAAAGTTTGAATAAAGAAGCAAACATTTTTCTCACTGGGTTCTATTCCTTTGAAATGAAGGAACATGCTTGTACAGATTCTTGCTGTTTTCTCAATTCAGAGCCACAAAGCAAGACTAAATAAGGAAATAGAGATAGGTGAGACACAGTTTTGATTGCTCTTTAAGTGCTCTCTTTTATTTCCTTGATTCTCCAGAGAAATAGTAGCATTTGAAGGTAACAGACTAATCTGTACAGATGTATTCTTTTCAAATGCTTTACAAAATAACTGGAGGGAGCCTTATTCCTCATAGCCAGGATTTTTGTTTTATTGCAGGATTTTCATTTATTTATTTTTTAAAAATGCAGTTGTACAGCTAGCATTGAATTTGGGAAACATCGCTCAGCTTGCACCAAAATGTTTCTAATCTAATTGGTAAGCTCTTACAGTATATACCACGGAGGGCAGAAGCCAATCATTGGTGGATTTAAGTGTTAGAACAAGCACCCTAAATCTCCAGGAAGCTAGTGAAACTTTGCTTAAACAGATGTTGTGCACTGTGCTTGGAAATTCACTATAAACCTAGTCACTGCATTCTGAACTTCTTCCACTGGCTCAGTTTCCTTCAGGTATATCTCAGAGTGTATAACCAGAGTGTATTACAATAAGAATCAGAACATGAATAATAGTGGGCAGGTCAGACCTCTTCAAGAAGGGATATAGTTGGGATAGGCACTCCTTTCTAGTGGCCTAAACTGAGAACTTAAGGACAGTGCAGGATTAAAGAGAATATTCAAGCTACATACCTGTTTTTCAGAGGAATTATTACTTGCCCTAATCCAAGAATAGAACCAGTTTGGCAAAGTGGTTAAGGCATCAGGCTAGAATTTGGGAAACTATAAAATCTGGTTCTGCCTTAGCCACAAAGCCAGCTTGGTGACTTTGAAACAGTCACCATCTAACCCTAGGGAGCTGGAAAAGGCAAATCACTTCTGCAAAATCTTGCCAAGAAAAAAGCAGGGATTTCTCCAGGAAATTTTCAGGAGTCAAAAACTAACTCAAATGCAAATAATAACAACTAGAACAACAATGCAAGCAAGGTCATACGGAGATAATTTGTAATAATAATAATAATAATAATAATAATAATAATAATAATAATAATAATAATAATAATAATAATAATAATAATAATAATAATAATAATAATAATAATAATAATAATAATAATAATAATAATAACGAAGACGACAACAACAACAACAACAGAGTTGGAAGGGACCTTGGAGGTCTTCTACTCCAACCCACTGCTTAGGCAGGAAACTTTCCCCAATAACCAAACCACTTTCTCATCTGGGTACAGTTTTAATCTGTTAAGAGCCGAGGTGGCGCAGCGGTTAGAGGCAGTACTGCAAGCCACTTTAGCTGACTGTGATCCACAGGTCAGTGGTTCAAATCTCACCGGCTCAAGGTTGACTCAGCCTTCCATCCTTCCGAGGTAGGTAAAATGAGGACCCAGATTGTTGGGGGCAATGTAAATATATACATTGCTTACTGGTGTAAACCGCTTAGAGAGTGCTTGCACTGTGAGGTGGTATATAAATCTCACTAATACTAATACTAATACTAATACTAATACTAATACTAATACTAATACTAATACTAATACTAATACTAATACTAATACTACTAATACTAATACTAATACTAATACTAATACTAATACTAATACTAATACTAATACTACTAATACTAATACTACTAATACTAATACTACTAATACTAATACTAATACTACTACTACTAATAATAAGTTATATCTCACCTATGTGTTAGGATTATACATACCTTTTTTCTTAGCTTGGATTTGAAAATATATTATTTTTAAAAAACAAAACTGCTGTAACTTGGACAAATCTATTTCATTTAGAAACAGAAGTAATAGAAGTAAACTACATTATTCCTGTAGTTACAATGCTGCCATGATTTAAGTGATGGGTTGAGAGAGAGTGTCCCAGCTGGCTTTTATGCCTAAGGCAGTCTCTTGATTTCTAACCTGGTATCTTAGGCACTAAACCAGGTAACCCTAGAACGTAATGCTGCATAAGGAAAGGAAAAGAAATCTGTGTACTTTATAGCTAAATATGCAATTTCAAATGGGTTTCCAGAAAATAATCAGTTGGAGATACCTGGCATATTTCACCTATCTTCAGAAGCTAAGTACCATCAAGCTAGTTAACACTGAGATATGAGTACTAAGTTTCAAATACCCATACTCTAAGCTAGACCTTGAAGATAAGAAGCGTCTTGGAAGAAGACTGTGGTAAATCACTTTTGTACTGTTGCCAAGAATACAACACAGTTATATATGTAATATCACCAGAATTAGATTTGACTTGAAGACCCAGACCTGTGGCAACACTTAACTTACTTGGCTGATCTGAAAATGCTACCAGTAGTAAGGTCAAATATGATTGGCAACTGAATAAGACAACGGGAGAATTATCAGGCTAGGCTGAGAATTTAAGAAATATTTTATAAGAAGTCAATGGCAAAACACTTTCACATTGTTGCCTCCCAAAAGTACCTGACCGTCCACCACAGGCTGAACTCAGTTTACAGGAATCAAACTTGACTTTAAGGAGGCTTCATGTAAGATTGTTCAGCCCAGTGGTTTAAAATTACCTAGCTGCACAGAACATTCAAAAATGAGATCAACCTATAGCTGGAAGCAATACAGTAACGTCAGTCACCTTTATCTTATTGCACTTCATACCAATCTCAGTATGTCAAGATGGTTTCAAAAAAATACCTGTGATGTTACGTTCCAAAGCCAAAACAGTAACAACCATGACAAGAAGTACTCAGGTTCCCAGTTTGACCCCAAGCAAGAGTCAATAATATGTGTACAAAAAAGAAAAACAATAACAAACAAAGGAGGATTACAGCATAATATATCATATCATATCATATTATATTCCACAATGAATGTCACAGCATCTGACCATAAAAACAATGGAACACTCTGCATTTTTTAAAAAATTAATAACCCATTACAACAAGCCTTTCTCAGAGAACACCATGATTTTTAGCATTGCTTTTCAACTGTTGACAATCTGACACTAATATATACCCACTCAGCTATCAAAATTGTCTATAAGCTATAGCAAATTTAGCTGCAGGGGCCTTAATATTACCTCACAGACTAACTCCCCAGCTGTTCAGGCCATCTGTCTGAAATTTAACCCAATGAAAGCAGAAGGTTGCTAAAATGGACATTCTCTGTATTTTTAAATATGCCTGTATTATTAGCTAATGTCCATAATACCAAGAGGGGAATACCGCACGTGATTGAGTAACAGGCAGTGACAACACCTCAAAAGAAGCTAGGTGGAACATTTGGCATATTTTGAAGTATAACATGTTCAACAAGGCATGTTTCGTGTCTTTCAGTAACCAAAGCTTTTTAGTTTATTCAGAACATCCTTTACAAGCTTTATTGCTTAGGTTCTAGCTTTGTAAAGCATGGAAATTGATTCAAGACACTGAAAGGGAAAGAAATACATGGGTGTGATGTGGGAAAATGAAGTCACTTTCTGTCCTTTTTTCTAAAGTAGTAGCTTTTTCAGATATTCTGATCCTTTTTTTAATGCAAAGAATTCTCCCATTTGTGGAAGAGACTTTCTGGGACTTTCCTCACTTGCACTCACCATGACAAGAACACAACCTGGCTACTTCTTTTGTTCAAAATACGATAATTATTCATCTCTCATTCTGAATAATATTCATTCCTAAAAACACAAGTACCCTTGCAATATACATTTACCATGCAATGAGGCAAAATAAAGATTATACCGTATGTAACTCTCTTGATTCCCCATGCCCCTTTTGCTAAGTGGTATATGTGGCAGCATGGAGAAAAGGATGCGTGGGTGAAGAATAGAAAATATTGCACTTTTAATTAGAGGGGTTAAAAATGGCCACAAGTTTATAGGTTTATATAGACTAGAGTAGCTTATTCTAATTGCTAATGAAGAGCATCATCTAACTTCTGGTAACAGCGTTTATGTGAGAGGCAGGAAGTCATGGGCCGCATCCCAGTTCAAAGCCATATACAAAGTAGTAAATGCCTAGTATGAGAACCTGCTTTACAACATTTGAAAAAAGTAGGATGTCTCAAACCTAGATTTGAGAAATGAGAATCTGTCATCCCAAAATAGTGAAATACTTGAAATGTCAGCATCACTTACTAGTCAGTTAGATCATAGGCTTGAGTTGGAAGATCAAGCTACATTGGAGCAGGTGGCTTATCCATTGCAGTCTTATTGCTGAGCTCTTTGCTCTTGCTGCAACATTCTGGCTTGGAATAAAAGTTGTACACAGTGTTTTATGAGCCTCTATTTTCATTTCCCTACATTTGAGTATGAGTGGGTTCAGTCTAGCCATACTGGATTTGGGAACTGATACTTCAGCTGTTCATTTTCCCCATGGGAGTTGTCTGCTCAGAAAAACAATGAGATACAAGCAGTTTCTTTTCCAGTCCTTGCCACTTTAACTTTTTCAAATATACCAATGAGATTTTGAAGATTTTCAATTGTTTGCTTTAAATATTGCAGGTGCCACATTCTATGCCATTTGCATGGCATCCATGGCAAACTAGCATGAAACCATACATGCCGGAGAAATGGAACAAATTTGCAATAATAAAATAAAATAAAATAAAATAAAATAAAATAAAATAAAATAAAATAAAATAAAATAAAATAAAATAAAATAAAATAAAATAAAACTAAGAATTCAGCATATCTTTTAAATACAGTAATGTGAATACAAGCCTATAACTGTTTTTGCCTTTTTTGTCCCTTTGAAATTGGGGACATCTCAGCAGTAAATGAGATGTAACTGTGAAAAACTTTTATAACAAAGATATGATGGATACGGCTTTTGGAGTCAAATTTCTCTTTAAAATTGGGATCCGGTGATTTCCTAAACGTTCCTTTTATATCTTGTTTTATATTTCTTGGATCTTGGCCCAGGGTGGTAGTTCTTCCCAATTTATTAAGACTATGCTAGGTAGCTTGGTAAATCATCTTCTGAGGAAGAATACACTCACGGGAAAGCTTTGAGCAGAATAATCAGGCATGGATGGGTCAACCCAAATCCTTGTGTTAAAAAAAACCCCTTTTGCACCCATGTTATTGATTTGCTTATGCAACATACATTGATGGTGCTGAACATCAATTATTTGATCCTACGAACAGTCACAGGATTAAATAAATGATGACAGTACTTGTGTTGCAGACATTACCATACTCACCCCGTTTGGTTTATATACCTAACTGCAATGAAATCTAGAGGAAATATAGAGGAAATCTATGGTATATGGCAGCTCCCTTACAGTAGTTCCCATATTAGAATAGCAAAAAAAAAAAAAAAACCCTCTTATGATTTTCATTTAAAATTAATTAAAGCAGGGCTGAAGGTAGAGAAGGAACTTCGCCTATTCATCTAACAAAAAAATTAGAATTTTCTTTCTGCTCATCTGTTTTTCCCTCCCTATTTTTCCATCTTTCCATTTCCCTCTCAAAAAACATATGGTCTCAAAAACCTTGTCCCAGTAATATATTACTCATAGTTCTGGCCCTTTTTGCAAAAACTAGGACAAAACATAATTAGGAAAATGTGAGGCCTGGTGAAAAAGCATCAAATATTCACTATTTGAACCAGGGGTGAAATGCAGCGGGCTCGCGCAGGCCGGTAGGGCCGACTGCGCAAAGTCTCATCCACCCGCATAGACGTCATGACTTTGCATACATTTGCAAGCCGGTAGGAAACATAAGTGGATTTCACCCCTCATTTGAACTGTTATTAGCTACCATAACCTTTCTCATAAATGAATGAAAATTTAACAGTAGACTATATTGAATTCTAGAACAGCTTCAGAAATGACATTAATAAGTGATGGACACTTGTCGTTGCTAGCAATATTTTCTTAAAGAAAATATTAAGCAAGACTAATCAACTTTGCAAAACACACACACACACACACACACACACACACACACACACACACACACACACACACCCTTCCTTCATCCTACAGTCTTCCATCATGTTTAAATACCAGATACAATTTTTTCTTTTTAGGAAGGGAAGTAAGGCTTTATTTTTCATAATAACCCTCCAAGATAGAGGAAAGATCAATCAATACTAGCCTAATCTCATGGTTACAAATAATTTCACAGCTCATCTTACATAGTGAAATGATTTTGTACTTGTCTGACAACAATGACCTTTTGTGGTGACTCTTTCTCAACAAGAAGGCATTTGGAGGAAGGCCCGCCACCATAGATATAAATGAAATCAATCTGTTCATGTTGATGAATGTCTTATTGATTTGGCTGGTTAAATAGGTACATCTACCTTCACTTTCATTAAGTAAGATCACATTCAGCAGTAAATTAGGTGATGCATAAGGTTTTAAGAGCTAGTAGTGGGGGAACTAGAAGGAGGCAATAGCAAAAGGTAACAAAATTGTCAATATTTTGCTGTTGCATAAGCTTTGCATTCAGGTGAAGGCTGAAATGAAAAGTCAAAACAAAAGACATTTGATTTATTAATTAAAAAAAATAAAATAGATACAGAGAGGAATAAACTTGTAAGTACAGGCATCTCAAATAATCTCCCTCTCTTTTGTTATTTTTTTACTTCTTTTTTACTGCTACTTAATATTTATTATGCTTCAAACTCCTAGAATTATTGTTCTTTTCTATTTACATTGTTTTTATTATTTTGAAATATTTTAAAATCATATTCTAAGTGTCTTGATATGTGATATATAAGGAAGCCATTCCTGATTGAATTTGATTAGACTTCTATTACATATCCAGATACCATTTTTCTATTTCCATATATTCTCTAATTTTGATCTTTGGTGTAGGGTTTATCTTTCTCAATGTTGTGCCATATTGTTTCTTACTGCAGCCAGCAAATGTCTTTATAAGTCATGATGCTTTTCAGTTGCACTCTCTAGGGTCATACCTATTTAAAATATTTCTAGTTTCAATTAAAATTTTATTTTCAGAATTGTTTGTGTATTTTTTTTTAATTGCATGACCACTTCAAAAAAAAATTCTTTTTTATGGCATTTCCAAGATCTGTTGTCTTATTTGTTCACCCTGGCAATTGTTGACAGAGTTATATACTACGCATAGAACATTTTATATCAAAGGTTGGGGAGGACAAATGTTGAATGTCAGGTTTTACTACCTATCAAATTTACCTAATAGGAAAGATAAAAGAAACTCAAGATGGAAGCTGCAACTACATGATGAATCCCACCTTTTTATATACCGTATTTTTCAGAGTATAAGACACACCTTAGTTTTGGGGGAGGAAAATAGGGGAAAAAATCTACCTACCAGGTATTCATCTGGCTAGCATCCTTAGTCTGTTCAGCTTCAGCACATTATTTTATCCTCCCGTTAGGGCTGAAAAAGCCTTTTTCAGAGGGAGTAGGAATGAAACAAGCCTGCAAAGACTTAGGGCAGGAAAAACTGCTTTGGAGGGAGTAGGAATAAAAATAAATACAGCAAGCCAGGAAGATTGTTAGCACCGTGTTAGGGCTGAAAAGCACTGCTTTTTCAGAGGGAGTAGGAATGAAAATAAGCCTGCAAAGACTTAGGGCTGGAAAAAACCTTCTTCGGAGGGAATAGGAAGCCGGGAAGATCGTTAGCACCTCGTTAGGGCTGGAAAAAAAGGCTTCAAAAAAGCTACATTCGAAGTATAAGATGCACCCACATTTTCAGCCTCTTTTAGGGAGGAAAAAGGTGCGTCTTGTACTCCGAAAAATACGGTATGTTACATGCACAACACACATAAAAAAGAGTGGGGCTTATATCTTGTGATTGTTGATTTCCTTTTGACTTTTAAAAAATCCTTCTCCACAAACACCCTGTTGTCTAACTAACACATGTAGGCATGGAGGTGCTCTGTCCTAGTGACCACTTAGTTAGTCTATTTTATTGCTAATAGCTTAGCACTCTGTTGAAAGAACACTAAGCCTGGTGAGCAAAAATAGGATGCTTGACAGCCACAAACACCAAGAAGAGTTGTAGGATGAAGCAGGAATAGTTGTTTCAATGTGACTCCCATTTTATTTTGCAATGTCCTTCCATGCTCATGATCTGCCATATATAAATATATTAAATAAATAAATTTAGGTTGACAGGTTCAGAGAAAAATATGGAGTGAAGTGAAAGAGAGAGATCCTCAACAAGCCAACTTTATCCTTGACAATGGCTGCAAGGAATGGTTGCATCCAGCAGGAAGAGAAGATGCCCAATAGAGAGGCCACATAACCCAATAGACAAGCCACTGCTCCTCTACCAAAGTAATTTTGTTGTTGTTCAGTCTCAAAATCATCCCCAAGTCTTCACAACCCCATGGACCACAGCACACCAGCCCCCCCCCATCCCAGTCCTCCATTGTATCCCAGAATCTGCACGAACTCATGTTCACTGCGGCGCTGACATTATCTAACCATGTCATCTTCTGCCATCCCCTTCTCCTTTTGTCTTCAACATTTCCCAGGCATTTTTTTTCAATGAGTCCTTTCTTCTCATTTGGTGGGCAAAGTATTGAACTTCAGTATCTGTTCAAAGTAATACAATGAGCAAAGAGTAGTCCTCAGTGAAGAACCTGGAATCACTCGTTAGCAACACATAGCTGGTTGGAGCTTTTCTCATTTAAATCAATCTTTTAAGAGTGCTAAGCTACTCTATAATAATGATAATGATGATGATGATGATGATGATGATGATGATGATGATGATGATGATAATGATAATGATAATGATAATAATAATAATAATAATAATAATAATAATAATAACAACAACAATAATAATAACAACAACAACAACAATAACAACAACAGAGTTGGAAGGGATCTTGGAGGTCTTCTAGTCCAACCCCCTGCCTAGACAGGAAACCCTACACTACTTCAGACAAATGGTTATCCAACATCTTCTTAAAAACTTCCAGTGTTGGAGCATTCACAACTTCTGGAGGCAAGCTGTTCCACGGATTAATTGTTCTAGCTGTCAGGAAATTTCTCCGTAGTTCTAAGTTACTTCTCTCCTTGTTTAGTTTCCACTCATTACTTCTTGTACCTTCAGGTGCTTTGGAGAATAGTTTGACTCCCTCTTTTTTGTGGCAACCCCTGAGATATTGGAACACTGCTATCATGTTTCTCCTGATCCTTCTTTGCATTAAACTAGACATACCCAATTCCTGCAACCGTTCTTCATATGTTTTAGCCTCCAGTCCCCTAATCATCTTTGTTGCTCTTCTCTGCACTCTTTCTAGAGTCTCAACATCCTTTTTACATTGTGGGGACCAAAACTGAATGCAGTATTCCAAGTGTGGCCTTACCAAGGCATTATAAAGTGGTATTAACACTTCACGTGATCTTGATTCTATCCCTCTCTTAATGCAGCCTAGAACTGTGTTGGCTTTTTTGGCAGCTGCTGCACACTGCTGGCTCATATTTAAATGGCTGTCCACTAGGACTCCAAGATAAAAAAAAACCCTGTTCTAGAAATCTTTCAAATGAGCACTAAACCTGTGTGTGTATAGAGCTCAAGAAAAAATATGACAAGTGTTTGGAGTCAGTTATGACATGGGTAAATAGCTCTGCAGAAGTCAGGTGTCTGGTCTCTCTTGAAAACAAAGGCAAAATGATCATGGGAGACTGCAAGAAATAAACACACCCACAGAAGCCTGAAGTGGTTTTGGGGCAGTCCCAGTCCCTGAGAAGATTGTCATTCATTTCATTGGTGAAGGATATTAAAGTGTGCCCATTACAAAACTTATGATGAAAGAAGGAAAACGCTACTTTAACTCCAGAACAGCAAAAAATTTCCATATGATCCTTACAAGATGAGAAGATGAGCTCTAAGAAGAATGGTGCAGCTGGAATACATAGCAATTAATAGAAGGAAATATATCAAGAAGGTGTTGAATAATTTTTGGGTAATTCCCATTATGTTGAAAAGTGGAATCTGTTTGTGAGTTTCCTTCTTTACAGCTTGAACATTTGAGTTCCTTTTTTTTTTAAAGGCTCATTTAAGTAAGGCAGAGTCCAAGAACAATTGATTCCCTAAAGGGAGCTTAGGCTGTTGCAACAGCATGCAAGAACATGCAGCTTCATTTCCAAAGCCCTCTGCATACAAGATTCAATCAGTTTGTCCCTTCCCTGGCAACCTTCTGTATGGAAAAAAGGAGAGACATCAGGAAAGAGAGAGAAAGTGGGAGAAGATGCTAGAAAAAACTTTTAAAAATGAAGGCAGAAAAGAGATAAGATAGTGGCTTTGCAGGGCAGTGGTGGGTTCCTACTGGTGCGGTCCGGTGCGTAGCTCCGGTAGGGAGCGGCCGATTGCGCAATTTGCACGCAACCACTCCGGTGTCATCTTCGCCGGTCCGTCGCGCGCATCGCCATCTTTTAAAAAGAATTTTTGGGCTTTTTTGCTTCTGCGCATGCATGGAAGCAAAATCTCGCCGAAATCTCGTGAGGGGACACACACGCGTGCAAAATCTCGCCAAAATTGTGCATGCGCACACATCCCCTCACAAGATTTTGGTGAGATTTTGCTTCCGCGCATGCACAGAAGCAAAATCGTGCAAGGGGGCGCACGCGCATAGCGAGCACGTGCATGCACACAAAATGTGGAGATGCGCGTGCAGCGCACTGGTATCGGTAAGTGAGCAACCCGCCCCTGTTGCAGGGATACAACTGTTGAAAGTATCTCTCTTTTTATTTTTATTTTTAAATGTCTGCTTGGAATCAGGTGAGCTATTATGAAGCTATTTGCTTCACTCGAGGCAAGTTTATATTGTAAACATCTGTATTTTCTCTTCCCAATCTAGCATTTATGTTAAAATATTTTATCTTTTACCATGTCACCAATAAATTATAGACAGGAAGAAAGCAACAGAGTTGGTACAAGGCAGGCAAAAAACAACGACTACCAGATTTGAACAAGGGTGATATGTTTAGCCTGAAGAAAAGATTATTAAGAGCTAATCAGGGCATTTCCTCATTAGTGATTTATAGCATCTTTTAGCATTATTCTACCATTGGTATGCTGAGATAAGAGTAATGAAGACAGGCTTTATTTCACCACAACAATGGCTGGGTGACTTTAGATGATGCTATAAATCACAAATGAGGAAATGGACAAAGTCATCTTTAGACATTTAAAGGGCTGCCGCATTGTCAGTGGAGAAAAAAGTATCTTCTGTTACCTCAAATAGTTCAGCATGAATCAATTAATAAAAAAGATTTTGGGAAACCATTTGATGAAATGTCCTTACTGAATGACTGTAGGAAATCATTGTTCAAGTTTGGAAGGACTCATCTCTGTATGGTTAAACTTAATATGTGATAGTTTTGCCAAGCATTGCTACACATGTAATTTTATTTATTTAGTTAGTTAGTTAGTTAGTTTGTTCTTTAATAAATTTCAATGCCATCCATCTCCTCTACAAGGTGACTCTGGGTAGCTAAATTTAACTTTTAACAAGAAAGTGAAATTTAAGGTGAAATTTATTTTGCTGTGTTTATAGATTGTCTAATATCAGCACCACCAAAATGATTGTGGGAACATACCTTTCCATGTACTTCTCAATTTCCCAAATCTGTTTCCAAGCTCTAGTAAGATATATATCATTTTCTAGAATTAATTATTACATCCCTTACTTTTATAAGGGGTTTCAGTAAGGGAAGAGAGAGTTAACAATTAAATTCCCTTGTGTGGTTACACTGCCTCCCCCCTTAGTCACATCTCCCTGTCTTCAACATGGCTGCTTAAGCTCAAGACACAAACACTTCTTTCAGTCGAATATATATATTTTATGGTTAATTGCCATGAGATGAAGAAGGGTTGCACAAGTGATAGGGAATACACTATCTTCCCTTGTGTATTATGATTCTCCTTTGAGTATCATCCTGCACAACATTTTTCGATGCCATATGTTAGTAGGTCACATGGGATGGGAAGTACTTTGCCCTGCCGTGTGTTCACTTCTTAAAAGATGCTTCTTGTTAAAAAGTGAAATCCTGAATCAGAAGTACAAGATAGAATACTCACGAAGCTCAGAAAATTAGACATTGATGCAGTACCATTATAGAAAATTATACATATAGCTAGCAAATAATAAAAAGAAAGGAGTAGTAATATAGATGAAAGAAAAAGAAAACACGAAATAAAAATTAAGTTATAGAAAAATATACTAAAGAATAGTAGAGTATAAATTATATGGCATATGGCGAAAAATCTACCAATTTATATAAACAATAGGGATGTTGAGCTATGAAATTTATGGTAAAGACATGTTAGATATATATGTATATGGATTTCTATAAAAAGGAGAAGATAGAGTGTAAATAAATATAATTGTAAATAGAGGATTGAATACTGTATGTGTTAAAGAAATTCATATGGGAGTTATAGAAAGCAATTTAGAAATTAGAATACTTTAATTATTCAATTAAATATTATACTATTATACTATTACATAATATAGAGAATTGTTAGATAAATTATAATATAAGTAAGGATTTAGTAAATAAGATAAATTATAGTGATAAATATATGGAAGAAATGGATACTGAAATGAATTCGAAAGGTAAATATTTATAATATATGTATATGAAATTTTGTACTGATCTTCAGCTATAATTAAGATAGGAAGTTGGATTCCTAAGAGTATATGTTTGTATGTTATGTCATGTTTTTGTGTATTAAAATAATAATTTAAAAAAGAAGTACAATATCATTAGATTGGGACTATGTAGAAGGAAAGAAGAGGAGAAGGAGAAAAAATTATGAAAGAAATAAAGTTCTGTTCCTTCTATACATACTCATAAATATTGCCTAGGGTGACAATCACTGTTCCATTACTATAGAAGGTAGCAACTTTTTTTTCAGGGAAACAAGACACAAAATACAGCCAGGGGCTATTAGAGTATGTGACTATTGTGACCTTTTAAAGATTAATGAATATATTTCTTCTTGCATCAGCATCTTCCAAGCAAGATCTTTAACCACTGTGCCGAGGTGGTGCAGTGGTTAAAGTGCAGCACTGCAGTTCAGCAGTTCAGCTGTTCAAATCTCACCAGCTCAAGGTTGACTCAGCCTTCCATCCTTCTGAGGTCGGTAAAATGAGGACCCAGATTGTTGGGGGCAATATGCTGAACTCTGTAAACCGCTTAGAGAGGGCTGTAAAGCACTATGAAGCGGTATATAAATCTAAGTGCTATTGCTATTGCTAACTACATAAGCTTCACAAATGGTATATGTAGGTGAATACATAGTATAACACAACTCAGAGTAACATGTGGCATTTTTCAAGGATTCAGTATGCTTATTATGTGTAGCATTTCTGAAATCCTTACAACAGCTCTGTGAATGTTACAATTCCCAATGTTTTAATATGCACATTTCAGAAAGCCGAGTTAATGTTCTGGGCACAGAGAATCTTGTTGGCACTCATAGCTCAGAATATGTCCTAGTAGCAAGAACAAAAATGTATTTGTTTTTCACTTAAAGTTGGCCTAAATTTGCATCTATACATATAAATTAGGGGTTTTTTTTGCTTTTGTCTTTTTTGTTAATGCAAATCTACATCCGCTGGGTCAGAATTCTGGTTCTTTTGAATATCTGATATTATCCTTGTAATAGATTCCAGTTCTAATTATTTTCCTAAGCATAAACATGTTAATGTTGCTATACTGATGGCATCAGGGTTACATATTTATTTTTTATACTCTGTAAATCAGATATCACATGATCTGTTATTTAAATTAGATTCCTTGTTCTCAATTCTATTCTTCTGCATATAAAGATAGAAGATTTTTCTATTTTGCTCTTAAATTCTATTTTCATATATCTTTAGGCAAATTTTCTTAGGATACATCCTATATTAATCTTGCAGTACAAAAATTCAAAGCAAATCTCCCCCGCCTCTTACTTTCTGTACTTTCAATAATTTTTCTTTGAAACAAACTACATTGGGTATACTGTAGCGAAGTATTGAAAGGGAGATATGAAGTGCATTATGCTTCTCTCAAAATAATTTCATTTATTCTTAGTTTATGATCCAAGTAGATGCTTTGGAACTTGAGAATAGCCCTTCTTGGCACAAATTAAAGCAAATGCCAACACAATCAGTTAGAACAAAAAGGTGATTTATACTTTTGTCTACTGAGCCAAATGTAGCCACCTTTCATAGGAATTACTTTTAAGATTAATGTGATCTACAATATGTTCACATGGATCTAGTTCAAGGAAGTTTATTAATAAGTCTTTGTGTGTTCATAAAGTACAAGTTTTGTAGAATATACAAAGTGTTTTCCCTTCTCTGAAAAATATACTGAAAATCCCCAAACATCAGGGGTTATGAAAGAAGAGATTTGTTACATTTCTTTTTCCGGTGAATTAAGAAGTTCTGCCAAATTTAGAAAATCATTCATGTAATGGCTCTTAAAATACAGTATGGAACTACTGTGCCCAAGACAAAAATCTGATCAAGATTTTTCCTCATTTCTTGTTTTCCTCATTGGTCATGGCACTAAACCTTGCATTCCATTTTAGCCTTTCAAGCAAGTTTCCAGCTGGTTTCCACTTTGATGTCAGTTCATTAGCCAAAGAAGCATTCCAAGTTCTTCCCACTCTTTCCCATATTTGCATTTTAAAAGATATAGCC
This sequence comes from Diadophis punctatus similis, assembly GCA_023053685.1. Taxonomy (NCBI): domain Eukaryota; kingdom Metazoa; phylum Chordata; class Lepidosauria; order Squamata; family Dipsadidae; genus Diadophis; species Diadophis punctatus. The sequence goes on along the minus strand of JALIGW010000002.1, from coordinate 46,664,336 downwards.
TATTTCTTCCAACCATCTCTCTTCTCCGGTCTTTATGCAAGCTTCAGTAACCCCCTGATTTCATAATGGATGGTATCCAATAAATCATTGCCTCTTGTGTTTGTTTTCTTTTTTTTTCTTTCTTTCAGCCACACAGCACTGAATCAGACACAATGTGTACTTCCCAACACTGGGGAAAAAAAGGAAATGATAGTCACAGAATCTTCAATGCACACCAGTTCTAGGTATCCATTTAAAATGCTGCAAATGTCTGCATGAAGACAAGAGGGCCTTGAACTACTCTGACTTTGGTTGAAAAACATTAGATTTAAATTTTAAAAACTTAGTTGTAAATCTCATCTTATCTACACAATTCCACTTTGGGAAGCTGCTAATCTACATAAACTAAACGATGTAATATATGGATATTTGAATGAAAGAGTAATAACAAAACATGAATCATATCTAAAATAAAGTAAATTATAAGGTTTTCCGTGAACTGTCAGATTCTTTAATCTATATGAAGAATTATTTTTGTCTAATAAAGTGTCTGTCACAGGCCCTTACATTATATTTTGTAGATGAGCGTCCTATGTAGGACAGCTAGGCAAAAGACTAGCAAAAGGTATCCATGAACATCAGCTAGCAATCAGAAGACCCAATGAAAACTCTTTAATCTCACAAAATATGGATATAGTCAATCATAATTTCAAATGGGGAATTATTTATTTATTTTATTTTTATTTTATTTTATTTATTTATTTGTCAAAACGTGTACAAGATACACGTTTGGTATGGTATGGTATACCATAAACAAAAGCAAAGTAGGTATAGGTAAATTTGGACAATAGGATATTAGGAAAGGGACGGTAGGCACAATGGTGCACTTATGCATGCCTGTTATTGTTATTGTTGTTGTTGTTGTTGTAAAAAATAATAATATTGTTTTTATATTGTTTCAGTTTGGAAAGTAATTACCAGGGTTTTTGCTTGATTGAGTAAAAAATCAATGTCTGAAGCATGAAGTCATTAAAATCATCTTTAGCAGACTTAAAAGTATTATATAAAACTTTTTGAGTGTATCCTTCATAATATATCATAAACTCTTCCAGTAGCTTGCTTTTCTACGTTGTAATATCCCTTCCTTCCTGCCCGCCTGCCTTCCTGCCTTCCTTTGCCTAAGCAATTATTATTTTTTAAATATAAATCTTTCGGAAACATTTCTTTTGTGTTCTGCAACAAATTCTGAACCCCTGTTCAGAGAGTCTGTGTTAACCTACGAAAACATTATTACTGTAATTATAATTGCTTAAACCTACTACACACAATCATAGTCATTTGCTTTCCTGCACTTTCCTGCCAAGTGAGACATAGGGAGTGAGTAAGACAGAAGTGCTCTGTTCAATGCAGTTGCAAGCACAAATGGAGGTTTTCCTGACCCCTATTTTTTTGTATAGCCCTTGTTTTTTTAATACAATAATGGTAGTTTTCTTCATTCATCACTTCACTTGTTCGTTCGTGGGATACAACAAATATTGGACAAAGTATAGGATTCACTGCCTGGTGATTAATCTTACTTATTCAAGATCAGTGGCTATCATCTGCTCTGGCCTGGTTTCAGCCTGTTTATTTTCTGGGCATTCTTTACATAACATCTGTTTTTCAGATGATTTTCTTTGCTTATGTTTTATGCTACTCAATCTTTATGGAATGTATAGATCTTATAACAGCTTGCCATCCCTCCAGTGGATTTTAAATTACCATTGATAAGCATTTGATCTACCAATTTTTTAAATGAAAAATTTTTCTCATATGAGGAAATATGATTTCCTTGTTAGGAAAAAAAAGCAATTTTCAATTTTAATATACCCCAAATTAGTAAAATTTGCACCCGTCAGAAGGGAATCTAAATTGTTTATACATAAATAAATCTAATAACTGCATATGTAATATTCTACTTACAGTACATACACACAAACACATACATCTTCCCTTCCCTTCCATTTCCTTCCCTGGAAGTCAATACAGTTGAAATTTTAGAAATAAAGGCCAGACAGAGCTCTTCAGGAAGGCTTTTTAAAATTAATTAAACTTTATTTTTATATATTGCTCTGATTATAGAATGAATGCTAACAATTCTGATTTTAATTGTATTTTTCATGTTTGTGCTTTATTATGGATGTTATGCATCATGAAGTGTCTTATAGCAGTTGCAATGACAATTTAATAAATAAATGCTAACTTACAATTCTGACCAAATTAAGAAAAATAATTATCTTTATTTTCCGCTTCCAAGATCTGGCTTTTTAAAAATAATTGTGAGGTATTATTCTGAGTCCTGAATATGAGAAATTTAGCTACAGTATTGGTTCTTTATACTGTGTGACAACAGAAATCAACAATGTGTGCAGATTTAATCTTTAATTAATTTAATTTAATGTAATCACACATTCCTGCCTAAGCAGGGGTTTGGACTAGAAGACCTCCAAGGTCCCTTTCAATTCTGTTATTCTATTCTATTCTATTCTATTCTATTCTATTCTATTCTATTCTATTCTGTTCTGTTCTGTTCTGTTCTGTTCTGTTCATTCTAATCTAATCTCTAGTTTGTGTTTCAGTTGGAATGAAAAAATATGCAGGATTCTTTGATAGATCCCAGAGACGACTGATATACATTAGCTTAACATTGCAAGAAATATGCAGAATTGTAGATTATTTTTACACAAGAAGTCCTGTATCTTTTGTTTTATGTACACTGAGAGCATATGCACCAAAGACAAATTCCTTGTGTGTCCAATCACACTTGGCCAATAAAGAATTCTATTCTATTTTATTCTATTCTGTATCTGAATCACTGCATTCTGGATTCCTTTCAAGATCCAATCAAAATCCTTAGCATTCTGTTAATCTACAGCCCTGAATGAATAAGCCTTTTTTTTTACGAGTCTGAGCAATAATTTATTTTAACTTCAGCACATTTGTATCTAAAAAAAATCCATCACTCTCTAATTATACCTATTGTAGTTTATAATTGTCAAGAGAGGGATTTTATCAACAGTTTCTATTACGCATTAATCATTTTCATTTGAGAGTGATATAGGATTTCACTCCTGTAGGGGTTGGACTTAAAGACCTCCAAGGTCCCTTCCAACTCTGTTATTTGATTATGATGATGATGTGTGGGGAGATGATGGTCCATAATTCACTGGACCATTGCACCCACCATAATGACATTGTTTACCTCTCACACATCTCCTCAGACACAAATGTCAGGTACCATCTAGTCTAACCCACTGCCTAGTTCAGGATCAATTAAAACATTTCAGACAGCTGATTATCCACACTCTGTTTGAAGTTCTCCAATGAAAAGTGACATGTTACTTCATGTGCAGCTTGTTTCAATTTGTTCTTCCAGATGTCTAGCCTGAACCAATTTCCTTGTAGTTTTAATCCACTGATTCTGGTCCTGCATTCTAGGATAGCAAATAAAAAGTCCACTTGCTGTTCTGTGGACAACTTTTTAAATATTTAAAAACTTCTATCATATCTCTGCTTAGTAAACTCTTCTATAGGCTATACCCAGCCTTTTATTTGTTCATTATAAGATATTCTTTCCAGACTCTTTAGCATCTTGCTAAGTTTCATCTGAACTTGCTCCTGTTTGCTGATTTCTTTTTGCCTGGAACTACATAGTGTTTGAAGTAATACCTCAAAGCAAGACAGTGGGGGACAATTAGTAGCATAATATAGAATGAGACGTTGTACTCACCTGAGACGTCCATTCTCGTCCGGTGGAGCTAGCCGCCAAGAATGAGACGTTGTACTCACCTGAGACGTCCATTCTCGTCCGGTGGAGCTAGCCGCCAAGAGTGGGTATTGGCACAGCCTTCCAGCCAATAGAGACTGAGTCTGGAAAAGTATAAATAGTGGCTCTAGGCCCTGGTTCCCCCTCTTTTGACGAGGAACGAATGCCAGACTCGATGTGCCAAAAAAAACTGCAACAACTTTATTAATCAAATAGGTTAAGATGACAAACCTACCCTGCAGGGCAGTACTCCTACGTACCTAAAACTAACTACCTAAGATTTCAGAATGTATTCTATGAAACTATGGTCTAAATACCTAATGACTCATAATAACATAACCTAAGTCCAGCCAGAAAAAACACAGGGAGGGACTTGGCGGCTAGCTCCACCGGACGAGAATGGACGTCTCAGGTGAGTACAACGTCTCATTCTCCATCCTGGGTGGAGCTAGCCGCCAAGAGTGGGACATACCAAAGCAATTCAGTCCCCAGGGAGGGCCTCCGGATTCTGGCTGGGACCGCCACCCTTCAAAGTTACCTGTTCCAGCACCTTCCGCCCAAAGTCTGCCTCTTGAGAGGCGAAAGCGTCCAATTTGTAGTGCCGGACAAATGGTGTAGGAGAAGCCCAAGTGGCAGCTCGGCAGATCTCCTCAATGGAAGCCCTTGTGTTCCAGGCAGCAGTGGTGGCCGCGCTGCGCGTGGAATGGGCCGTAATTCTGGTGGGTCGTGGTAGAGAAAGTTGTTCATAGGCAACAGTAATGACAGTGCGAATCCACCGACCCACCATGACAGAGGATGCTTTCCTCCCCAGGGAAGTGTGGTGGAGAGATACAAACAAGGCCTCGGTTTTGCGAATGGTAGAGGTCCTTTGAATGTACATGTCCAGTGCTCGCCTCATGTCCAGGAGGTGCCACTGCCTTTCAATGTCAGAAGAAGGAGTGGGGTAAAAGGAGGGCAGTACAATCTCCTGAGCCCGGTGGAAATATGAGTTCACCTTTGGAAGAAAGGTGGGGTCCAATCGCAAGATCACCCTGTCCTGGTGGAAAACACAAAGGTCACTCCTAACAGAAAGAGCCGCCAGTTCAGAGATGCGGCGGGCAGAAGTAACCGCCACCAGGAACACTACTTTGTATGACAGGTAATCCAGAGGGATGGATTCCAAAGGTTCAAACACACCCCCTGTGAGTGCTGATAACACCCTGGTCAAATCCCAGGTGGGGTACCTGTGTATGACTGGGGGGCATCGATTGACGGCACCCTTCAGGAATCTGGAGATCAGGGGATGGGCTGAGAGTGTCCCCAGGGATGGACAGGATAGGACCGTAGACAAGGCGGCTACCTGACGCCTGAGAGTGCTAGGGGAAAGTCCCTTGGCCAGCCCCTGACGGAGGAATTGCAATACATTTATGATTGACAGATCTAATGGGGAATGCCCTTCCTTGGCGCACCAGGAGCAGAAAGCTCTCCAGGAGGCAGCATAAATTCTTTGTGTGGACGGCCTGCGGGAGTCCATTAAGACCTCCAAGACGTCCTCGGGGACCCGGCGGCTCGTCAGAGTGAGCCGCTCAAGTGCCAGGCGGTCAGTTGCAGCCAGTGAGGCTCTGGATGCTGCACTGACCCCTGCACAAGTGACCACTCTGTCGGAGGGATCCTCCATGGGGGGGAAAACGACAGGGAGACCAGGTCGGCGTACCACGCTCTCCTTGGCCAGTTGGGCGCCAGAAGGACCATCTCGGCTCTCTCCTCCAACAATTTCCGGATGACCTGCGGAATGATGGGAATTGAAGGAAAGGCATAAAGCAAACCTCGGGGCCACCGACAGCGGAGGGCATCAGTCCCTTCCGCCCCCTGCGAATGGTATCTGGACATGAACCTGGGTAGCTGAGCGTTGTCAGGGGTGGCAAATAGGTCTATCACTGGCTGACCAAAGTGCTGCACTAGCTGGTGAAATAGCGTGGGATGCAGGCTCCATTCAGAATTATCTATTTGATTGCGGCTAAGCCAGTCTGCCGTGTCATTATCTACCCCCAAAATATGCTCAGCCTCAAGTGATAATAGGTGACGTTCAGCCCAGAGGCCTAGTTGCATGGCCTCGATCATCAGCTGGCCAGACATGGTTCCCCCTTGCCTATTAATGTGTGCCTTGGTGGCCACATTATCCGTTAGGACCAGTACGTGTGAATTCTCTACAAGGGGGAGAAACTGTTGCAGGGCAAGTGTTACTGCCTTTAACTCTAATATATTAATACTGAGGGACACCTCAGACTGTGACCACGTACCCTGAGCCACCAGAGAGCCTGCGTGGGCCCCCCACCCTGACAGGCTAGCATCAGTGGTGACAACAATCTGTTGTGGGGGGAGGAAACAGGTGCCCCTGTGAATCGCAGACGTGGTCCACCATTTTAATGACTCCCTGACTGAGGCCTGAGGCCTTACCTTTGTAGGGGCGTTAGCTCGACCCTGACGTTGATAGGGGAGAAGGAGCCATTGAAGGTCCCTGGAGTGTAGGTGTGCCCATGGGACTATATGAATAGCTGAAATCATCTTCCCCAGGAGGGAAGACAGCAGGTTCAGCGGAACTAAATTTTGCTTCAGAACTTGTCTGGTTAAATCCAATAGGCTGTCTCTCCGTTCCTGGGATAGATACACCTTACACTCCAGGGAGTCAATGATCGCCCCCAAGTGGACGATCCTGGTAGATGGGTTAAGCTGGCTCTTGGGTCGATTGACCAAGAAGCCGAGGTGGTCAAGGGTGGTAAGCACTACCTGAACATCTCTCTCAGCCTGAGAAGGAGAGGCTGAGGAGATGAGAATATCGTCCAGGTAGCACTGGATCCTGATGGGAATGGACCTGAGGTGAGCGGTCAAGGCCGCCAAGACCTTAGTGAAAACCCTTGGCGCAGAGGACAGGCCAAAGGGGAGCGCCCCATATTCATAATGCACCCCTGCATAGCAAAACCGCAAGTACTGGCGGTGAGATGGCCGAATTGGGATGTGGAGGTAAGCCTCCGAGAGATCTATGGATGACAGTAGATCTCCCTTCCTAATACTTGCCAGAATTGACTGCAGGGTGTGCATTTTGAATTTCTTGTGGACTATGTACCTATTGAGGCGCTTAAGGTCCAATATTGCTCTCCAACCTCCCGAGGATTTGGGCACTACAAACAAAATGGAGTAGAAGCCCTCCCCCTGCTGGTTCTCAGGCACCTGATGGATGGCTCGAATGTCCAACAGGTGCTGGATGGCCTGATTCATGAGAACGCGTTTTTGTGGATTTGAAGATAGAGGGCATCGCAGAAAGAACCTCGGGGGGGTGGAGAGAAACTCCAGAGAAAGACCTGACTTCAGGGTTTGGCAAACCCATGCGTCATTGGTGATTTCCTCCCATCGGCTGGCATAGAGAGCCAGACGACCCCCTATGGGAGGACCGGCCGGAGATCTATTTATTCCGGCGGAAGGGGCGACCACCGGCCCCCTTAAAGGGCCGTTTGAATTGGTTGCCCCGGAACGGCCTGTCAGAAGAAAACCTCTGACGGGGGCCGAATTGGCCCTGGGTCTGCCCCTGGGAGTTAGACTGGGATGGTCCCTGGTCCTCTATTGTTACCCTGGTAAGTCCCCCGGAAGCTCCTCCTGGGGAAGGAGGTGGAACGGGACGGACCCTTACGGCTAGTAGAAGGAAGGACCTTCTTCTTATCTTTTGTCTCTACTAGTATGCGGTTAAGTGGCTCACCAAAAAGTGCCTGGCTCGTTACGGGGCTAGAGGCTAGCTTCCACTTATACTTTGCGTCAGTTTGCCAACTGCGCAGCCAAGCTAGACGCCGGGTCACCACTGCTGACGCCATGGCCCTTGCCGCAAAGCGGGCAGATTGTAAGGTGGCGTCAGATGTAAATTGGGCCGCTGCCAGGAGCTTGTTGAGATCCTGGTGGGCCCGAAGATCTGATGGTGGCAGGTGGTCCTGGAGAGCGTAGAGCCACTTAACCGACATACGACAGAAGAAGGAAGCGGTGGAAGAGGCTCGCAACGCCCATGCGGCCGACTGGTGCGTCCTCTGAAGAGTCGCCTCTGCTCTTCGGTCCTCCGGGCGAAGAAGCTCCTCTGGCTCCCCTGGCATCTGACCGTTGGTGAATAGGGTCAGGACCGGGCTGTCCACGGGTGGCACTGTAAGGTGTTGGGCCAAAGCAGAGTCAACGTTATAAAAGCGTTTATCAGTTGCATTGGAAAGGGACCCAGATGTTGGGTTCCGCCACTGTTTCAGGACCTCTTCCACAAAAAGCTTTGGGGCCGGGACCACATCTGTCTGTGATGCCGTGGGCTCAAACATGGGGTCAGGTTCTGGTGTCTGATCAGAAGCCCCGGACGGAGTGACTAAATTGGCCGTGGTTTTCGCCTTATGTAATAAAGACCTGAAGAGAGCAGGCTGAAAAAGAGCAGAGGAGACTGCGGGTTCTGGGCCCAAGTCCTCGTCATCTGACATGGCTAGCTCAGGAATGGTGATACCTAATTCCTCCTCAGAATCAGAGTCATCTTGGAGGTTAACCAGAGGATCAGAGGAATCTTCCTCATCCTCCTCCTCCTCCTCAGGCTCAGGGCAAGATTGGTCCGCCGAGTGCTGGTCCTGTGGAGGCTTAGCCGTAATTGTCTGATGTTTAGACGTTCCGGCCATAGCTCTGATGCCTGCCTCAATGCCCTGCCTAATTGCCATGTCAATCCTGTCTTGTACTGCCTTGGACCGGAGAGGGTCCTTGGCAGAGCTCTTACTAGGGGCTGTCCCCTTGCGGGTCCCCTTCGGGCCCCAGACATCCGCCCTAGATTTGTGAAGGTTAGCATCGTCAATGGAGACGTTATCAGGGAACCGTGGTTGTTGGTGCCTGGTTAAGGAGTCCCTATCCTGCCTACTGGCACCCCTGTCGGTTGGCAGCGGACCCTGCTTGTCTCTAGTGGCCCTGTCCCTGGCTGAGGGACTAGGCGAGCGAGGCCGGATGGGGGACCGATCCCTCTCGGCTGAGGCCGCACTGGCTGGCTCAGTCTGGTCAGTTTGCGGCCTTGGTGTCTTGGCCTTGGCCTTGCCAGAGCGATGACTTCTCTCAGTCATGCTGAGAAGCAAAGTTGTCAAAAATAAATCCCCAAGGTAAAAGAATTTCTTTTTTTTTTCTTCTTCCTTTTTTGTTGTTTTTTTTTGTTTGTTTTTTTTAAGACACACTCAAAATGGCCGCTTAGAGAAGTCTTGGCCACACTCCACACTCAAAATGGCTGCCGGGCCCAACCCACACCTAAAATGGCCGCCTAGCCTAATTTGGTATTCAAAATGGCCGCCGGCCACGAGTCAGTGAGGAAAACGGCCGTCGTGAGCAGGAGAGGCCTTCGCGGAGGTCAGGCACTTAGCTGAAGAGGTATGCGGAGGCTGAGAGGCTCCAACGAAGGTGGGGGGGGCGCTGCCTGGATCGCTGTCAGCTTCAGAGGGAGAACGCGGCACCTTGAAGGCTCTGCTGCTCCCAGCTGTCAGTCGGCAATAGAAGAGCTGTCGGGCCTGGGCGTGGATCGCTTGCGCTAATCTGGCCCGGCGATCACTCAGCTGGCTTTCGGAAGGGTGGGAGGGGACGCGGATGGCTTGCGCCGATCCGGCCACGCTCCACAGGCTTCAAAGCAAGAAGGCAGATGAAGAAGCCTCGTTATCGGTCCGGATGGCTTGCGCGAATCCGGCCGAGTAACGGGCGAGGCCTGCGGCTCTCTCGATCCCTTGGAGTTATTACAGCCGTCAGCTGGGGATCGGGAGGCTCGTGGTCGGTGCGGACGGCTTGCGCGAGTCTGGCCGAGCAAGAGAGAGACGTTAAGGCCCTTAGTGCTGTCGACTGGCCCCTTGGCTCTCCTTCCGATCAGGCACAAAAACGAACGGGCAGAATTGGCAGTCCAGGTCTCTCAATAAAAGAAGGCACTTTGTGCCGGCCTCGCCTCAATGCCCAGGCGTGCGGTAGGCCACCGCCGGCCCCCTTGGCGCTGCGGGGCCCTTTCCCACTCCCTCACACAGCCGGTATTAATTAAAGAGAAATATAAAAATTAAGAAAAGGATCAAGTCAGTTGGCTAGACTGAGTCAAAAGAGGGGGAACCAGGGCCTAGAGCCACTATTTATACTTTTCCAGACTCAGTCTCTATTGGCTGGAAGGCTGTGCCAATACCCACTCTTGGCGGCTAGCTCCACCCAGGATGGAGAATGGGTATTGGCACAGCCTTCCAGCCAATAGAGACTGAGTCTGGAAAAGTATAAATAGTGGCTCTAGGCCCTGGTTCCCCCTCTTTTGACGAGGAACGAATGCCAGACTCGATGTGCCAAAAAAAACTGCAACAACTTTATTAATCAAATAGGTTAAGATGACAAACCAACCCTGCAGGGCAGTACTCCTACGTACCTAAAACTAACTACCTAAGATTTCAGAATGTATTCTATGAAACTATGGTCTAAATACCTAATGACTCATAATAACATAACCTAAGTCCAGCCAGAAAAAACACAGGGAGGGACTTGGCGGCTAGCTCCACCGGACGAGAATGGAGGTCTCAGGTGAGTACAACGTCTCATTCTCCATCCTGGGTGGAGCTAGCCGCCAAGAATGGGACATACCAAAGCAATTCAGTCCCCAGGGAGGGCCTCCGGATTCTGGCTGGGACCGCCACCCTTCAAAGTTACCTGTTCCAGCACCTTCCGCCCAAAGTCTGCCTCTTGAGAGGCAAAAGCGTCCAATTTGTAGTGCCGGACAAATGGTGTAGGAGAAGCCCAAGTGGCAGCTCGGCAGATCTCCTCAATGGAAGCCCTTGTGTTCCAGGCAGCAGTGGTGGCCGCGCTGCGCGTGGAATGGGCCGTAATTCTGGTGGGTCGTGGTAGAGAAAGTTGTTCATAGGCAACAGTAATGACAGTGCGAATCCACCGACCCACCATGACAGAGGATGCTTTCCTCCCCAGGGAAGTGTGGTGGAAAGATACAAACAAGGCCTCGGTTTTGCGAATGGTAGAGGTCCTTTGAATGTACATGTCCAGTGCTCGCCTCACGTCCAGGAGGTGCCACTGCCTTTCAATGTCAGAAGAAGGAGTGGGGTAAAAGGAGGGCAGTACAATCTCCTGAGCCCGGTGGAAATATGAGTTCACCTTTGGAAGAAAGGTGGGGTCCAATCGCAAGATCACCCTGTCCTGGTGGAAAACACAAAGGTCACTCCTAACAGAAAGAGCCGCCAGTTCAGAGATGCGGCGGGCAGAAGTAACCGCCACCAGGAACACTACTTTGTATGACAGGTAATCCAGAGGGATGGATTCCAAAGGTTCAAACACACCCCCTGTGAGTGCTGATAACACCCTGGTCAAATCCCAGGTGGGGTACCTGTGTATGACTGGGGGGCATCGATTGACGGCACCCTTCAGGAATCTGGAGATCAGGGGATGGGCTGAGAGTGTCCCCAGGGATGGACAGGATAGGACCGTAGACAAGGCGGCTACCTGACGCCTGAGAGTGCTAGGGGAAAGTCCCTTGGCCAGCCCCTGACGGAGGAATTGCAATACATTTATGATTGACAGATCTAATGGGGAATGCCCTTCCTTGGCGCACCAGGAGCAGAAAGCTCTCTAGGAGGCAGCATAAATTCTTTGTGTGGACGGCCTGCGGGAGTCCATTAAGACCTCCAAGATGTCCTCGGGGACCCGGCGGCTCGTCAGAGTGAGCCGCTCAAGTGCCAGGCGGTCAGTTGCAGCCAGTGAGGCTCTGGATGCTGCACTGACCCCTGCACAAGTGACCACTCTGTCGGAGGGATCCTCCATGGGGGGGAAAACGACAGGGAGACCAGGTCGGCGTACCACGCTCTCCTTGGCCAGTTGGGCGCCAGAAGGACCATCTCGGCTCTCTCCTCCAACAATTTCCGGATGACCTGCGGAATGATGGGAATTGAAGGAAACGCATAAAGCAAACCTCGGGGCCACCGACAGCGGAGGGCATCAGTCCCTTCCGCCCCCTGCGAATGGTATCTGGACATGAACCTGGGTAGCTGAGCGTTGTCAGGGGTGGCAAATAGGTCTATCACTGGCTGACCAAAGTGCTGCACTAGCTGGTGAAATAGCGTGGGATGCAGGCTCCATTCAGAATTATCTATTTGATTGCGGCTAAGCCAGTCTGCCGTGTCATTATCTACCCCCAAAATATGCTCAGCCTCAAGTGATAATAGGTGACGTTCAGCCCAGAGGCCTAGTTGCATGGCCTCGATCATCAGCTGGCCAGACATGGTTCCCCCTTGCCTATTAATGTGTGCCTTGGTGGCCACATTATCCGTTAGGACCAGTACGTGTGAATTCTCTACAAGGGGGAGAAACTGTTGCAGGGCAAGTGTTACTGCCTTTAACTCTAATATATTAATACTGAGGGACACCTCAGACTGTGACCACGTACCCTGAGCCACCAGAGAGCCTGCGTGGGCCCCCCACCCTGACAGGCTAGCATCAGTGGTGACAACAATCTGTTGTGGGGGGAGGAAACAGGTGCCCCTGTGAATCGCAGACGTGGTCCACCATTTTAATGACTCCCTGACTGAGGCCTGAGGCCTTACCTTTGTAGGGGCGTTAGCTCGACCCTGACGTTGATAGGGGAGAAGGAGCCATTGAAGGTCCCTGGAGTGTAGGTGTGCCCATGGGACTATATGAATAGCTGAAATCATCTTCCCCAGGAGGGAAGACAGCAGGTTCAGCGGAACTAAATTTTGCTTCAGAACTTGTCTGGTTAAATCCAATAGGCTGTCTCTCCGTTCCTGGGATAGATACACCTTACACTCCAGGGAGTCAATGATCGCCCCCAAGTGGACGATCCTGGTAGATGGGTTAAGCTGGCTCTTGGGTCGATTGACCAAGAAGCCGAGGTGGTCAAGGGTGGTAAGCACTACCTGAACATCTCTCTCAGCCTGAGAAGGAGAGGCTGAGGAGATGAGAATATCGTCCAGGTAGCACTGGATCCTGATGGGAATGGACCTGAGGTGAGCGGTCAAGGCCGCCAAGACCTTAGTGAAAACCCTTGGCGCAGAGGACAGGCCAAAGGGGAGCGCCCCATATTCATAATGCACCCCTGCATAGCAAAACCGCAAGTACTGGCGGTGAGATGGCCGAATTGGGATGTGGAGGTAAGCCTCCGAGAGATCTATGGATGACAGTAGATCTCCCTTCCTAATACTTGCCAGAATTGACTGCAGGGTGTGCATTTTGAATTTCTTGTGGACTATGTACCTATTGAGGCGCTTAAGGTCCAATATTGCTCTCCACCCTCCCGAGGATTTGGGCACTACAAACAAAATGGAGTAGAAGCCCTCCCCCTGCTGGTTCTCAGGCACCTGATGGATGGCTCGAATGTCCAACAGGTGCTGGATGGCCTGATTCATGAGAACGCGTTTTTGTGGATTTGAAGATAGAGGGCATCGCAGAAAGAACCTCGGGGGGGTGGAGAGAAACTCCAGAGAAAGACCTGACTTCAGGGTTTGGCAAACCCATGCGTCATTGGTGATTTCCTCCCATCGGCTGGCATAGAGAGCCAGACGACCCCCTATGGGAGGACCGGCCGGAGATCTATTTATTCCGGCGGAAGGGGCGACCACCGGCCCCCTTAAAGGGCCGTTTGAATTGGTTGCCCCGGAACGGCCTGTCAGAAGAAAACCTCTGACGGGGGCCGAATTGGCCCTGGGTCTGCCCCTGGGAGTTAGACTGGGATGGTCCCTGGTCCTCTATTGTTACCCTGGTAAGTCCCCCAGAAGCTCCTCCTGGGGAAGGAGGTGGAACGGGACGGACCCTTACGGCTAGTAGAAGGAAGGACCTTCTTCTTATCTTTTGTCTCTACTAGTATGCGGTTAAGTGGCTCACCAAAAAGTGCCTGGCTCGTTACGGGGCTAGAGGCTAGCTTCCACTTATACTTTGCGTCAGTTTGCCAACTGCGCAGCCAAGCTAGACGCCGGGTCACCACTGCTGACGCCATGGCCCTTGCCGCAAAGCGGGCAGATTGTAAGGTGGCGTCAGATGTAAATTGGGCCGCTGCCAGGAGCTTGTTGAGATCCTGGTGGGCCCGAAGATCTGATGGTGGCAGGTGGTCCTGGAGAGCGTAGAGCCACTTAACCGACATACGACAGAAGAAGGAAGCGGTGGAAGAGGCTCGCAACGCCCATGCGGCCGACTGGTGCGTCCTCTGAAGAGTCGCCTCTGCTCTTCGGTCCTCCGGGCGAAGAAGCTCCTCTGGCTCCCCTGGCATCTGACCGTTGGTGAATAGGGTCAGGACCGGGCTGTCCACGGGTGGCACTGTAAGGTGTTGGGCCAAAGCAGAGTCAACGTTATAAAAGCGTTTATCAGTTGCATTGGAAAGGGACCCAGATGTTGGGTTCCGCCACTGTTTCAGGACCTCTTCCACAAAAAGCTTTGGGGCCGGGACCACATCTGTCTGTGATGCCGTGGGCTCAAACATGGGGTCAGGTTCTGGTGTCTGATCAGAAGCCCCGGACGGAGTGACTAAATTGGCCGTGGTTTTCGCCTTATGTAATAAAGACCTGAAGAGAGCAGGCTGAAAAAGAGCAGAGGAGACTGCGGGTTCTGGGCCCAAGTCCTCGTCATCCGACATGGCTAGCTCAGGAATGGTGATACCTAATTCCTCCTCAGAATCAGAGTCATCTTGGAGGTTAACCAGAGGATCAGAGGAATCTTCCTCATCCTCCTCCTCCTCCTCAGGCTCAGGGCAAGATTGGTCCGCCGAGTGCTGGTCCTGTGGAGGCTTAGCCGTAATTGTCTGATGTTTAGACGTTCCGGCCATAGCTCTGATGCCTGCCTCAATGCCCTGCCTAATTGCCATGTCAATCCTGTCTTGTACTGCCTTGGACCGGAGAGGGTCCTTGGCAGAGCTCTTACTAGGGGCTGTCCCCTTGCGGGTCCCCTTCGGGCCCCAGACATCCGCCCTAGATTTGTGAAGGTTAGCATCGTCAATGGAGACGTTATCAGGGAACCGTGGTTGTTGGTGCCTGGTTAAGGAGTCCCTATCCTGCCTACTGGCACCCCTGTCGGTTGGCAGCGGACCCTGCTTGTCTCTAGTGGCCCTGTCCCTGGCTGAGGGACTAGGCGAGCGAGGCCGGATGGGGGACCGATCCCTCTCGGCTGAGGCCGCACTGGCTGGCTCAGTCTGGTCAGTTTGCGGCCTTGGTGTCTTGGCCTTGGCCTTGCCAGAGCGATGACTTCTCTCAGTCATGCTGAGAAGCAAAGTTGTCAAAAATAAATCCCCAAGGTAAAAGAATTTCTTTTTTTTTTCTTCTTCCTTTTTTGTTGTTGTTTTTTTTTTAAGACACACTCAAAATGGCCGCTTAGAGAAGTCTTGGCCACACTCCACACTCAAAATGGCTGCCGGGCCCAACCCACACCTAAAATGGCCGCCTAGCCTAATTTGGTATTCAAAATGGCCGCCGGCCACGAGTCAGTGAGGAAAACGGCCGTCGTGAGCAGGAGAGGCCTTCGCGGAGGTCAGGCACTTAGCTGAAGAGGTATGCGGAGGCTGAGAGGCTCCAACGAAGGTGGGGGGGGGGGCGCTGCCTGGATCGCTGTCAGCTTCAGAGGGAGAACGCGGCACCTTGAAGGCTCTGCTGCTCCCAGCTGTCAGTCGGCAATAGAAGAGCTGTCGGGCCTGGGCGTGGATCGCTTGCGCTAATCTGGCCCGGCGATCACTCAGCTGGCTTTCGGAAGGGTGGGAGGGGACGCGGATGGCTTGCGCCGGTCCGGCCACGCTCCACAGGCTTCAAAGCAAGAAGGCAGATGAAGAAGCCTCGTTATCGGTCCGGATGGCTTGCGCGAATCCGGCCGAGTAACGGGCGAGGCCTGCGGCTCTCTCGATCCCTTGGAGTTATTACAGCCGTCAGCTGGGGATCGGGAGGCTCGCGGTCGGTGCGGACGGCTTGCGCGAGTCCGGCCGAGCAAGAGAGAGACGTTAAGGCCCTTAGTGCTGTCGACCGGCCCCTTGGCTCTCCTTCCGATTAGGCACAAAAACGAACGGGCAGAATTGGCAGTCCAGGTCTCTCAATAAAAGAAGGCACTTTGTGCCGGCCTCGCCTCAATGCCCAGGCGTGCGGTAGGCCACCGCCGGCCCCCTTGGCGCTGCGGGGCCCTTTCCCACTCCCTCACACAGCCGGTATTAATTAAAGAGAAATATAAAAATTAAGAAAAGGATTTTTAAAATTTTGAGGTTCGCACTGGGCCTTCGGCTGGAGGGGCGAGCGGCAGTCAGACTTGCGGCCGACTGCCTTCACCCAGGATCATTCGATTATGACAGAAATTAATGCCTGGGGGGCTCGTACAGGGAAAGAAAAATTAAATAAGATTAGCGGAATAGGGAAAAATACACTTATACTTGCAGTAATCTAGATGAAAAGGCACAAGTCAGTTGGCTAGACTGAGTCAAAAGAGGGGGAACCAGGGCCTAGAGCCACTATTTATACTTTTCCAGACTCAGTCTCTATTGGCTGGAAGGCTGTGCCAATACCCATTCTTGGCGGCTAGCTCCACCCAGGATGGAGAATCTATGTATCACAAAATAGCACTTATTTTTTAGAAATTGCATAACACTGATGGCTCAAATAACCAGATTGTTTTCACATACATTACCACTAAGATAGGTTTCCGTCTGCACCGGAGACAATTTCCTTGTGTACAGTTGCACTTGGCCAAATAAAGTATTCAATTCCATTCATTCTTCCTACTCAGACACAGAATTTTATATTTCTCTGTGAAATTTCATCCTGTTCCTTTCAGCCCATTGTCAAGTCTATCTAGATCAGAGGTGGGATTCAGCAGGTTCTGACCAGTTCTGGAGAACCAGTAGTGGAAATTTTGAGTAGTTCGGAGAACCAGTAAATACCACCTCTGACTGGCCCTGCCTCCATCTATTCTCTGCCTCCCGAGTCCCAGCTGATTGGGAGGAAATGGAGATTTTGCAGTATTCTTCCCCTGAAGTGGGGAAGGAATGGAGATTTTACAGTATCCTTCTCCTGCCACACCCACCAAGCCACACCAATAGCAATAGCAATAGCACTTAGACTTATATACCGCTTCATAGTGCTTTACAGCTCTCTCTAAGTGGTTTACAGAGTTCAGCATATTGCCCCCAACAATCTGGGTCCTCATTTTACCGACCTCAGAAGGATGGACGGCTGAGTCAACCTTGAGCCGGTGAGATTTGAACAGCTGAACTGCTGAACTGCAGTGCTGCACTTTAACCACTGCACCACCTCGGCTCTGCACCACTCCCACCAAGCCACACCCATAGAACCGGTAGTAAAAAAAATTGAATCCCACCACTGATTCTAGATCTTTTGAATTCTTCTCTCTCTCAGCTAAATTGTTAGCCACTTCTTGTAGTTTGGTGCTATGTGCAAATTTGGTCATCAACTCCATCATCCAGGCTATTAATAAAAATACAGAGCAGCATAAGCCTAGCACTAAGTCCTGTGATATTCACCTTGATTCTATAATCTGATGTAAAACCATTTATGAGTATTCTCTGTGTACGGTCATTTAGCCAATTATAAATCCATCTGACAGTTTGATAATAAATCTATTTTTATCATTGTATTAAAGAGGATATCATGCCCACAGCATTTCCATGATCTATAATTGCCAGCCTGTTTTAAAAGAGAGATAAGGTAAGTCTAGCTTGACTTGTTTGTGATAAGTTCATGCTGGGGTTTATCTTTTTAATTGTCGCATTCCTATCCAAGCACTCCCAAACATGCTGTTTAACCATCTGTTTCAAAACCTTGCCTTTCCTAGACTTCAAGCTGACAGGTCTGTAATTTCCCAGGTCCTCCTCTTTTCCTTTCTAAAACACAGGGACAAACATTTGCTCTCCTCAAGTCTTTTGGGTCTTTACCAATTCTCCAGGAGTTCTCAAAGATCACAGTTAGCAGTTTTGTGAACTCTTCACTAGTTTCTTTAGTATCCTGGGATGTAATCCATCTGGCCCTGGATATGTGAATTCATTTAATTGAGCTAAATATTTTTTTATTGGTTCTGAACTGCAGTTTCCTTCTTCCACTAGTGAAACAGTGATGGCCAGGTGGGGTTTCAGTTCCCTTCTGAGAGAAGACAGATGTAAAATATGGATCAAATAAGTCTGTCTTCTTGCCATCACTTGTTAACACTCCATCCCTTTATCCTCAAAACAGATCAATAGACTCTTTGTCTTCTTTTTTTCTTTTTGATGTCTAAACTAATCCCAAAAATGTTTGTTCCTGACCATTTTTACATATCTCAGTTCATTCTGTCCTTTTTTTCTGCCTTGATCTTTCAATGATTGTATGTCATTCCTTTTATTTCCTATAGATATATCCCTCCCTGTGTGTGAGAGAGAGCTGGGGTGGGGGGAGAGAGAGGAGAGAGAGAGAGAGAGAGAGAGAGAGAGAGAGAGAGAGAGAGAGAGAGAGAGAGAGAGAGAGAGAGAGAGAGAGATTTTGTACCTTTGGAGTATCATTTTGTAAGATTCTCCATTCTTTCAGGATGCTTTAATCACTACACCAAACTGGTTCTCTTCAGGATATAGTCATTCACAAATAGTTAATAATGGAAAAGTGTACACAGTTAAATTTCTCTACTTCCCATTCAAGTAGTCAAACCATTGAAATTATGAGATAATGCCCCAAGTAGATAGACAAGCTGGAGTTTTAATTTAGAATTCTCCATTATCAGAGTGGAAGTCTGGCAAACAGAAATATTCAACCTGAGAGATCCACAGCAGTAGAGAACTGTTGGCTTTTTAATGATATACCAGAAATTGGGGCCAGGACAGAGTGAATTAAGCCATAACAAATTCATGCACATTTAATTGCCATAGAATAACAGAGTTGGAAGGGACCTTGGAGGTCTTCTAGTCCAACCCCCTGCTTAGGCAGGAAACCCTACACCACTTCAGACAAATGGTTATCCAACATCTTCTTAAAAACTTCCAGTGTTGGAGCATTCACAACTTCTGGAGGCAAGCTGTTCCACTGATTAATTGTTCTAACTGTCAGGAAATTTCTCCTTAGTTCTAAGTTGCTTCTCTCCTTGATTAGTTTCCACCCATTGTTTCTTGTTCTACCCTCAGGTGCTTTGGAGAATAGTTTGACTCCCTCTTCTTTGTGGCAACCGCTGAGATATTGGAACACTGCTATCATGTCTCCCCTAGTCCTTCTTTTCATTAAACTAGACATACCCAGTTCCTGCAACCATTCTTCATATGGTTTAGCCTCCAGTCCCCTAATCATCTTTGTTGCTCTTCTCTGCACTCTTCATAATTATAATTCATAATTATATTTAATTACAATTAATCAATTAAATGCCATCCACAAGATCAACTGTCACAATGGTGCAGTTGTTGTTCTTAGTGTTTTGTTTCACTTGATTAGTTGCAAGGTCCATTGGTTTTTGGGCTACAGTATGCCACTCTCATCCATATAGCACAGCTATTAAGCATGATGTGAGAAGGGATTTTCTTTTTCAGCCAGTTTTTCACAGACCCTGACACTGTTTAGGGCTTGGAGAAAGTGACTGGCTCAAGGTCATTTAGTAGGTCCTGTATTAAGGGAGGACTAAAATCTGGGGTTTCCTATTCCTATTCCAGCACTTTAACCACTAAACCATGCTAACTCTCATGAGTGATCTATTTTACTTACTATTTTTTCAATTCAATCGCATTAAGATGCTAAATCTTGTGACAACATTGACTTTATATAAGACTTTTGAGTACATATACACCATTTCTCCTCTTTGTGGAGAAAATTTCATTATTATGGACTTGTATAACCTTCAATTTAAATTGTAGCAAAACCTTGGATTTCCCCCTTCTTACTCACTGTCCCATGTATTCTTTTAGACAAACAAACTTTCAGCTAAACTCTAGCATATTTGTTTGTTGGTTTATTCATTTGTCCCAGCTTTTCACCCAGAAGATGATCAAGTCAATTCAAATTACAAAAGTAGAAAAATGTAGTATAAAGCAAGGAAACAAAAAAAAAAAAACCCTAAATAAAACAGGACGGGCAGAGAAATATGATAATCCTACAAACATTAAAATTCAATAAACACAATCTGCATACATAAACATCTCCAGTATACCTACAAATATACAATAAACATTAAGTTAGGAGTTAAGGCAAGTGTGGATTTGCTACAATTTTCAAAAAGCCATAGATTATCGTTTTATGTTCCTACTTCATCCTAAGCAAATGTGTTTTGCTTCTCAGTAATAGAAACTGATACCATTTTACCATTGCCACAGTTTGACTTTAAAATATGACATTGCATATGTCAAGAATATTTTTAAAAACACCAACAGAAGATTGACAAATTGTCCTTCATTTTTCACTCCCTTCCAATACCTATAAGAAGAAACAGTTGCAAAAAAAAAAAGGACTAGTGGTATATGCACAATGCTTTGTTGCAGAGGGACATATGGATTGCATGTGTAATCATCTATAGTGGAGGCATTAAAATAAGGACTCTAAAACTACCCAGAGGTATGTTGAAGTCTCTACTATATAAAGAGAGAGATGGAAATAGTTACTAACTGATTTGAGCTCAAAATAGTTGTTCTGAGTGTTCTATTTGCAAAACATCGATGTAAGGGGAAGAGAACAGTATTTTGTTCTATATTTGGGATAAAATATGACTATTTCAAGCAACATTGAGTGTTCCATAGCATTTATGTAACTTGATGGGACTATTAGACTACTACTACTACCATCATCATCAATTTGCCAATACCAGTTTGGCCAGTAAAGTAGATGTTATTGGCTGTGGCTAAGTCCACTTATTTGGGGAGTAGAGTTCTGGGGAATAGAAGGAACACAGCAGGCATATAAGCAAATAGATTGCTGCCACTCAAGCTGCAAATCCTCCATCCTTCTTTAGTTCAAGTGTGTTTCTCTTCTGGTATTCGATATCATTGAGTGGTGAGACAGGTTGAGGGGGAGAAGTAGGGAAGAAACAAAATATTATTTTCCAATCCTCTCTTTTTCAAGCAGCCCTTCCTCCTTTTTTCTCCAAAATACCCATCCTGTAAGGTCTGTTTTCAAATTTGGAGGATTGTTCTTTGCATTAGGTGGGATACGTAATAAACAATAGTGCTTCTGCGCTACTTCCTAGATTTACATGTATAGCTCTACAAAAATCTATAAAAACACTAGCTGGAGCAAAATGAGATTCAGAAAAGTCTGTTTTGTTGCCTGATGTGCTTGTGAAAAATTTGCAGAGCTGATCTGGTGACCTACATACAGATATACATACACATAGAATATCAGAATATTGCTTCTTTTCCCTTTTAAGCAGAGGGCTTTGCTTTGCTTTGCTTTGCTTTGCTTTGCTTTGCTTTGCTTTTGCTTTTGCTTTTGCTTTTGCTTTTGCTTTGCTTTCTCCTTATCTTCACCCAGACAAAATTTAGGGCTAGCCAGGTAACTAGATCCAGTCTAGTAAAAACCCCATACCTAAACCAATAATGACTGAAAGTGGGAGAAGAATAAATGGAAAGAGATTCAGAGAAAGGTTCAGGTACAGGTCTGCTGCTCAAGGGAAGGGAGGATGACAGCCAGAAGGAGACTGAAGCCAATCTTTCCCACAGCAGCAATAGCATCACCAGATTGCATGCCTTATGGTGGATGAAGTGGAGGAAACATTCAGTGCAGGATTGTTCCCTTAGTATAAATGGAAGAGATTGTTTATCCTTTGCCCATTCAGCCTGTGTCCCTTTATTAGTAACCCATAGGAACAGCTCCCTCCTGATTTCATGGTTGCTACTGGTGGTGATGATGATCCAGAGAAACCAACAGATCACCCGCCATCTCACATGGGCAAGATTAAGGTTCAAAAAAGCACAACTGGCGCAAAACTGTGGGGGTGTAGGCAATTATGCATGCACCTCAGCACACCCAAGTTATACCATTATTCTGCAAGATTCATTGGCTTCTAGTAGTCTCCTGGATACACTTCAAGGTGTTAGTTGTCACTTACAAAGCCATTCATGATGTTGGAGGAGGTTATTTTGGGACCACCTCTCTCTGGTTGCTTCTGCCTGTCCTAATATATTTAATGGTAGGGATACTCCAAATGCTATCAATTAAAAAGGCCATCTGGTAAGATTCAAGTAATGTGCCTTCCCTGTCATAGCACCTGCCTCTGAAATATCATATAACCTGAGATTTGCATCCGTGATCTTGCTATCACTTAGTAAGTTCTTGAACACAGGATGTTACTTCAGGCATGGGTTATGGAAATTAGTTCAGCTCATCAATGTGATTTTGCATTTTTTTATTATTTCAGTTGGCTTTTCTCCCAGCCTCCATTGCTTGTTGATTATGTTCAGTTTAAATAAATAAATAAATAAATAAATAAATAAATAAATAAATAAATACATACATACATACATACATACACACACACACACACACACACACACACACACACACACACACACACACACACATAATTGTAATCAGTTCAGATTTTACTTATGGAGAGTTGACTGTCTTAAAACACTTGTCAGATGTATTGGATTAACATCAGATGTCCACATATTTTACCTGATCATTCATGATGCCCTTGATTTGAAAGGGGGGGGGGTGTAAAGTAGAAAAAATAGTATAAAGGCAACTTTGAGGCTTTCTCAATATATTTCAATGTAATCCATTCAAAGTATACCAAAAATATTTACGGACCTGTCGCATCCTGGACATAAATTGTTTCAACTCCTACCCTCAAAACATCGCTATAGAGCACTGCACACCAAGACAACTAGACACAAGAACAGTTTTTTCCCAAACGCCATCACTCTGCTAAACAAATAATTCCCTCACCACTGTCAAACTATTCACTAAGGCTGCATTACTATTACTATTAGTTTTTCTCATCGTTCCTATCACCCATCTCCTCCCACTTATGACTATGACTGTAACTTGTTGCTTGTATCCTTACGATTTATATTAATATTGATTGTTTCCTGATTGCTTATTTGTACCCTATGACAATCATTAAGTGTTGTACCTCATGATTCTTGACAAATGTATCTTTTCTTTTATGTACACTGAGAGCATATGCACCAAAGACAAATTCCTTGTGTGTCCAATCACACTTGGCCAATAAAGAATTCTATTCTATTCTATATGTACATCAACTTCCCTCTTTTTTCCATCTTTTTGATTAAATTTTCTTTTGTTTGTCTCATCTCAATTTCGAATCTAGTCAATAGATTATCCCAGTAGGTAACAATATAGCTGCCTGTACTCATAAGGCTAAATGCTGTAAGATCAGTAGATATTGTTACTGAAATGTGAAGGGGAAGAGGAAGTTAGGCCAGTACATGGTCATTGCCGCCCAGTCCTGATCCATAATCTCTCGACCACTATTCCACCTAATTCATCTGCATTATATGGCAAGACATTGACCATGTGTCTCCTCAAACTATAGGACTATTCAGGGTCAAGGCATTTTCTACTCTTGAGCATTAAAAAAAACCCTGATAAGCACAGAAGTAATCACTTTGAGCCAGGTTCTACCCATGTCTCTCTTTTTTTAGAGACAAATTTGAAGACAGCCTTCTTCCCCATATGTCCTATTCCAGGCAATGCCTACCGGCAAGAAGAAATTATGTTTTTAAAAAGAACTAGTCTAGCCATCAAGAAAGTTTTTCAGCATACACACCATTTCCTAAAAGAGGCAGAATATTTTGGACCCTAATTGAATTTGGAATACTTATAATCTTCTCCCAGGTTCACACAGAACCAGATCAGGGGGTGCTTTCATTTAAACTTTCATATATTTTTTACATTCACAGAACCAGAAATCTCATATTTTATCACATAAACCAGAATAATTCTTATCCAATGACTGTCCTCAAAACTCAATTCAATCCCACCGAAACATACTCTGCTCTATGAAACTTCTGAGTTGAAAGGCAGTTCTTTTTAACTGATCAAATCCATATGCCTCGAAACAGCAGGACCCATATGTATGAGATCACATACAGAATCATTAGGAAAACCCCTTGCTTTCCCTTCTCCCTTTTCCTGGGAACAGGGAGAACAAACAGCTGTACATTCCTTTTTCACTGAAAAAAGAAGTGTGTAGTTTTGTCAGAGAGGTCAAACAGCAGTATTTAAAATGACCGATATCCTTCTATATGACTTTCATGGCTCATTTATCTTTGTGGCCTCTCCTATTACCTTTGAAATATTTTATCTGTTCATTCAGAACATTTTCCTGAACTATGGCATGCCGAATCATGGTATATTTTTGGAAAGTTCTGTTTCCATTTTGGACATTAAGCCCTATTTGTCCTCCGCCCATCATATATGATGAGATAATGAAAGAGAGCAAATGCCACTTGAGAACACTATCTTCATTGCTATGTAAAGTACCAGCAACAAAAATATTTAAATATCCATTTGTGGCTGATCGATTTGATTATGTGCAATCAAGTCATTGTCATAAACATTAAGAATCCACACAGGTAGATTTCTCTTCATCTCTTCCAGATCATCCAACCATACAACCATTGCTATTTCAACTGAATTTATCCATCTGTGTGGGTGTCACCTGTGCTGAATCCACATATAAATTAGCTCATTTCTTTGTTCAGGTAGTTCATTTGTTGGCAGGCCATTTGTTGCTACCATCCGCACCCTTGTCAAATGTCTCCTGTCCAAGATACATCCTGTTTTCTCTAAGATGTTGAACTGCTCAGTACTCATTCAGTCCTGATTCTTGGACACTCCCATTTCCCCTTATGTCCTACTACCCTACCATCACCCCACTTAGGTTTGGCTGGGTGATGGAGAGACAAATCAGAGGTAGTGCATATTTTGTACTCAAGACAGGAGAAACCAACTGGAATAAGTGAATCACTAGTACATGGACAGTTGTGGGAAGGAGCAGAGAAAGTATGCAGCTCCTGTGTCCTATAATACTTCCATCCCAGCCACCTGAGTGACGCAATGACTGTCTTTGGCATCCATTGGATTGGACTTTGAGAGTGATGAGACTTTTGGAGAGAGGTGAGGGAGGTAATTTGTACAGATAATTGGAGTAAGAGATAAAATCTGTCACAGGCAATGTTGAGAGATGAGCTCTGGAAGGGGAAGTCCTTAACAAGGTAATCAAAGAAACAAAAAGAGTTTCCATTCCTATAACTGAAGATAGGAAGAGAGAGACAAAGTTAGATAGCATATGGCTTGGTTAAAATAGAAATAGAAAAGTTTTAAAACAACTTCTCTAGCTGGCGTTAGTTGTTTAGTGGTTGAGCTTCCATTCTTGTCTTTCTTATATGTAATTACTGTACTTTTTTAGAGTTTGTGTGAAAAGACAATAAAGGCTCTGGATTGGCATAGTTGGTTTGCTGAAGGATTAGCATTTATGTTCTTTCTACATGTTATTGTGCCTTGTTGGTGTCAAATTCAGAGGTGTAATTAGAAAACTGAAGAGAGCAGTACTGATTTGATAGTAGAATAGAATAGAATAGAATAGAATTCTTTATTGGCCACGTGTGATTGGACACACAAGGAATTTGTCTTTGGTGCATATGCTCTCAGTGTACATAAAAGAAAAGATACATTTGTCAAGAATGGTTGTCATAGGGTTCAGGTAAGCAATCAGGAAACAATCAATATGAAATAATCGTAAGGATACAAGCAACAAGTTACAGTCATACAGTCATAAGTGGGAGGAGATGGGTGATAGGAACGATGAGAAAAACTAATAGTAATAGTAATGCAGCCTAGTGAATAGTTTTACAGTGGTGAGGGAATTATTTGTTTAGCAGAGTGATGGCGTTCGGGAAAAAACTGTTCTTGTGTCTAGTTGTCTTGGTGTGCAGTGCTCTATACCGACGTTTTGAGGGTAGGAGTTGAAACAATTTATGTCCAGGATGCGAGGGGTCAGTAAATATTTTCACGGCCCTCTTTTTGACTCGTGCAGTATACAGGTCCTCAATGGAAGGCAGGTTGGCAGTAATTTTTCTGCAGTTCTGATTATCCTCTGAAGTCTGTGTCTGTCTTGTTGGGTTGCAGAACCAAACCAGACAGTTATAGAGGTGCAGATGACAGACTCAATGATTCCTCTGTAGAACTGTATCAGCAGCTCCTTGGGAAGTTTGAGCTTCCTGAGTTGGCGCAGAAAGAACATTCTTTGTTGTGCTTTTTTGATGATGTTTTTGATGTTAGATGACCATTTTAGGTCTTGAGATATGATGGAACCTAGAAATTTGAAGGTCTCTACTGTTGATACTGTGTTGTCTAGTATTGTAAGAGGTGGTAGGATGGGAGGGTTTCTCCTGAAGTCTACCACCATTTCTACGGTTTTGAATGTGTTCAGTTCCAGATTGTTCCGGTCGCACCATGAGACTAGTTGTTCAACCTCCTGTCTGTATGCCGTTTCATCGTTGTCTCGAATGAGGCCAATCACTGTTGTATCATCTGCAAACTTCAGTAGTTTAACAGATGAATCGTTTGAGATGCAGTCATTGGTATATAGAGAGAAGAGAAGTGGCGAGAGTACACAGCCTTGGGGGGCCCCTGTGCTAATTGTACAGGTATCTGATGTGATTTTGCCTAGCTTCACCTGCTGCTTCCTTTCTGTTAGGAAGCTTGTGATCCACTTACAAGTGTGTTCAGGTACCGCTAGCTGATTTAGTTTAGTTAGAAGAATGTCCGGTATGATGGTGTTGAATGCTGAACTAAAGTCTACAAAGAGGACCCTTGCGTAGGTATTTGGAGATTCAAGATGTTGTAGGATGTAGTGCAGAGCCATATTAACAGCATCATCTGTTGATCTATTTGCTCGGTATGCAAATTGCAGGGGGTCTAACAGTGGATCTGTGATGGTTTTCAAGTGGGACATCACTAGCCTTTCAAAGGTTTTCATAACTACAGATGTTAGAGCAACTGGTCTGTAGTCATTCAGTTCCTTGATGGAGGGCTTCTTCGGCACTGGGATGATAGTGGAGCGTTTGAAGCAAGAGGGAACATGGCATATCTCTAGTGATTTGTTGAAGATTTGGGTGAAGATGGGGGCCAATTGGTCAGCACAGACTTTTAAGCAAGAAGGAGTTATCTTGTCTGGACCTGGTGCTTTTCCCGGCTTCTGTCTGTGAAATAGATCTTGCACTTCCTTTTCTGTGATCACCAGGGGCTGTGAACCCAATGGGATGGGTTCAGTTGTAGGAGGTTTGGCTGTTGTTGGTGTGTCTGGGATGGAGATTGTGGAGATAGGTGGCTGTAGTTTCCTTTCAAACCTGCAGTAGAACACATTCAGGTCATCTGCCAGTTGCTGATTTCCTTCAGCTTGGGAAGGTGGTTTGCTGTAGCCGGTGATGTTTTTAAGAGTTTTCCACATGTTTGCTGGTTCATTTGTTGAGAACTGGTTCCTTAGCTTTTCAGAGTAGTTTCTTTTTGCTGCTCTGATCTCCCTTGTTAATACATTTCTGGCCTGATTGTACAGCATTCTATCACCTTTTCTGTAGGCTTCCTCTTTGGAACGACGTAACTGCTTAAGTTTAGCTGTGAACCAGGGTTTATTGTTACTGTATATTCGCAAGTTCCTGGTCGGTACACATAGGTCTTCGCAGAAGCTGACATATGATGTTACAGTATCTGTGAGTTCATCCAGGTCTGCAGAGGTGTCTTCAAAAATATTCCAGTCCGTGCAGTCAAAGCAAGCCTGTAGCTTTAACTTTGCCTCTTCAGTCCAAGTCCTCACTGATTTAATTGTCGGTTTTGTGGCTTTAAATCTTTGTCTGTAAGCAGGTACAAGGTGAATCATGCAATGATCAGAGTGGCCCACAGCTGCTCGTGGTAAGGAACGATAAGCATCTTTTAGTGTTGTGTAGCAGTGGTCTAAGGTATTCTTGCCTCTGGTGGGACAATTGACATGCTGAAAGTATTTTGGTAGCTCTGTCCTTAAGTTTGCCTTGTTTAAATCTCCCAAAACAATGGCCAGTGAATCGGGGTATTTGGCTTCAGCCTCCATAATCTGATAATCTGGTTCTTGTATTTTTCTAGTAAATAGTAAATGCTGGTGAAATATAATGTTGTTAGCAAGTTAGACAAAATAGTAGTGAGATGGGTCATATTGGTTCTTGTCTATTATAATATTAAAGAACATTACTTTCACAGTCAAGCAGCATCACCAAGCCATTTTTTAAAAAACCAGCACAAACTATGAAGCATTTAAATAAACTTCATGCTATAGTTATGGATAGAAAGTTCAAGCTGAAGGTGATAAATAACTGCTAGTTGAACAATAAAGAAAAGTTGGTTCTTCTTTGAATAGGATGAATGTACCTCTGTCAAATTGAGCTGCTGGGTATGAATTTCAAATTTTAAAAAAATACAAACTTTTGCCAACTTTTAGCTGTTTATCATCACCATAGACTATATTGGGATGAAAATCAAAGGAGCAAAGGGCTTTAGTGAGTTCCCATTGGTTTATATGACCAGACCAGAACATATTGTGAGTTATATCACTTGTGCTATTGTACATTTTAGTCCATTAGGATACAGTCAGTTTGAACTGGATTCAACAAGAACAAACTAATTGGTTACATATCAAGAGCAAAATACCCCAAACACCTTTATGTTTTGTACCTGTCTATATACATCAAAACACCAGGAAAAAAAAGAAATAAATTCAACATCCATTTTTAAGCGGGGGGAAAAATCTGTATTTGCAAATAAGAATGATGTATGTAACTGCATGAGTGACTGCTTGTATTTCAATTATCATGGCCAACAATGATAATATCATAAATAAAGATGTCAGATGATGAAGTCTGAATTGACTTTACAAAGTTAAATTTTATAGCAATGCATCCTTTGTGTGCCACAGTAACCTTGCAAAAAAAGTATTGGCATCATTTTTTGCTGTCATATTTCAGGGTATCCAGTTCTATCATTATTTTACATGATTGTGCAAACTGATAAGTTCAACTGTTAAAGAATTATAAATTTTATATCTTCATGGGCACAATATTTTGAGAAAACGTATTGTGACTTATATACTGTATATATATATCAGCAGTGAGGATATTGACTGTCTAGCTGTGGTTGATTTAGTAGAAAACTCTCTGTGTTTGTTGCCTGTATGCGTGCGTACTTGCATATTAATACGTTTTTTCCTTACTCATATAGCATTAGTTAAATAAAACATCTATTTTTATACTCATAACATTTTATATCCATGTGTTAATGCAGAAACATCAACAATCACTAAAAATAACTTAATCTGAAATGCAATGTAATTTGCTTCCAGCAGAAAATTAGTTGGAAGACAGGATGAGAAACTTGATTAATATCTGCTAAAATGCTGTTGATATATTCAATAGGTTTGGGGCTGTACTTTCTTTTTATACCTATTCTAGATCTAATCCAGAAATTGCTAACATTTTTTGAAACTACATTTTCTTTTACAGGAATGAATTTTACCTTACATAAGCAACTCTACATTTTCCTTCAACACTTGCTGTGTATTTAATTAATTATTGTTTCCATGTTTTATTATTTGGCAGGCAGCCTTGCCTTATAAGTAGGCAAGTCGTCATAATTCATTTTCGCCTGCCTGAAATTGAAAAAGTTTCAAAATCACATTCATAAATGGTTAAGCCTGAATCCTGAACAATTTAAGCTGAAGTAGTTATCAGGCACTCTATACATGTTTTGAACTGCATTTTCATTCCACTGGCCATCCAGGTTGATATTAATGGGATTTTAAAAATTAACAAAAACATCATGTTGTCATACCTGATTTAAACTACAGCCTGATTATGACAAATACACTTTTGGGCTATGCTGCTGATTCACATGCTTCAGTATTAGAGCACATATTTTTCATGCAAAAGTCAAAAATCTTTAGCATTTCCGAATATGACTAATAAAAAAAAACTTAAGGACGTTTCAAACTTGAGTCCCAAATTTGTAAAAGACACAAAACTACTTTAGAAATAAATATATGTTATCTCGCCATTGCACTGTCTCATTTCAGTGCTAATAATATGTTAAGAAGGAGCATGTAATTTTATTATGATTTTTTTTAAAGCTCTTGATGCCTAGAATTCCAGTGCCAACAAAAGATCAAAGTACTAATGTTCAAATTAAAACAAACAATGCAATTGAGAGTATAACCAAGGTCAAATGAATCTTGAAAAATGATTAGATGGCTTGAAAGAACTACAGAATTAATTATGTGTTGGATCTTTCCACCTTTATGTATCAAACTTCTAATTAAAAATGACGTAATCTTTTTTTCTTCCAGCCAGGATCTTGCAGCCTTCTGAGACACGATTTTAAACCTAACTGATTTGATCCTCTCTTTTGCAAACATTCCCTGGAAATGTAAATTTTAAGTCTTACAGAATCATTTAAAACTTCCACACAGATACAATATTTAACCACGATTTTCATAGTAAAAATATATGGAGATATTTACAAATTATGCTAAGCCAGAACCTAATAAACCACATTTGTCTTAGCCTGTTGTAAAAAATAAATCATAATAAAACATACTGTGCCACCAATGTTGCATCTAAATTAATGGATGATTGGACACATAAATCTATATAGTACTAACATTCTCAAACTTGGTTGTTGTTGTTGTTGTTGTTGGTTATTATTATTATTTATTTATTTGTCAACACATGTACAAAATAACAGGTATGATATAAACATAAACAAAAGCAAATTATGTATAGGTAAATTTAGACAATTTAGAAGGACAGGTACAGTAGGCGCTTATGCACGTTCCTTACAAACCTCTTAGGAATGGGGTGAGGTCAACTGTACACAGTCTAAGGTTAAAGTTTTGGGGATTTGGGGAAGAAACCACAGAGTCAGGTAGTGCATTCCAGGCATTGATCACTCTGTTGCTGAAGTCATATTTTCTGCAGTTGAGTTTCGAGCGGTTTACATTGAGTTTGAATCTATGTGTGCTCGTGTATTGTTGCGGTTGAAGCTGAAGTATTCATTGACAGGTAGGACATTGTGGCAAATGGTACATCAGAGGGCAACAATTTTTGAACCAAAAATATATCAGATGGGTTAATTTACAGAATCTGTAACTCAACATTCCTATGGTATTGAAATTTGGCAAAATTGAGGTCACTTCAGTACCATCAAATTCTGACTACACTTCTCAGGAATCCAAGCCTTCTTTCCTTCCTCCCTCTGGCCCTTGCACCCAGTAAGTTGGTGGCAAGGCCTGGAGAAGGAAGCAGTGGCAATTTTCTGGTTTCAAGCTGAAATATAAAATATCTTGATGGCAGAGAGTGGTAAGGAAAGGATGAGGGAGGAACTCAGATGTCTGCTGGTCAGATAGGGCTGGTGAGGGGTACCAGTGTGCACCTGAAGGCTTCAATTGCATTCAAAAGATGGAGGTCTCCATGTCAATAAGAAACTGAGTCTACAATTGGGATGCAGTCAGCTTTGAATGGGATCACACTCTTCTCCCCCCACACACATACCATCCCCCAAAAGAAGCATATATTTAATCTAGGAATGTTCCACTAATCCCCAGGCTTACTAGGATTCCCAGATGATGAGAGTGGCAAGAAATTTGTTTACACAATTGAATCTTGCAAAACAGTTGTGACCATTATGGATCTGTTTGGACAAGTCACCAATATTTCAATTGTTCCTCAACTTGACTGTCTCAATGCAATAGATATAGAGCTATCCTTATAAAGTGTACTGAGGCTTTAATCTATAGCAAATGCAGCAGCCAGCTGTTCACAGACATGCCATGCTAACACATTTCACTGTGTTAAAAGACTGGTTACAATTATTTTTGAGGGAGGGAGGGAGGGAGGGAGGAAGGAAGGAAGGAAGCAAGGAAGGAAGGAAGGAAGGAAGGAAGGAAGGAAGGAAGGAAGGAAGGAAGGAAGGAAGGAAGGAAGGAAGGAAGGGTTTCTCAAGTGGAAGCTTCCAATTTAATTCCTGGAATTCCTATGATTAAAGATCAGATTATGAGAATTATTTTACTCTAAGATCTAAATAAATTAACGCCAGTACTTATATTAAGAAATACTGGGCTAAATTAGAATTTATTGATTGATTTGCATCAAAGACTATACTATTGGCTATTGGGAAAAGTTGTCCAATTTACTGCACTTGGTATTAGCAGACAAAATCCCATTAAGACAGATAAAAGACAATATAAAATCTTAAATTACTCCATGGCTCTGTATCTCTATCCAACATATCTTCTTAAGAACTTTGCTGGTTTGGGCCATAAAATATGATGACATGTCCCCTAATTCTCTGTGTACCATGCTGTGAGGGTACATCTGCAAAGACCCTGTGTGAGAGAATGCAACAATCTTTTGCAAGTGCTAGGACAACCTTTTGCCACCACATAGGCAACAAGCGTAAACAGTTATAATTCCTTGACCCTCCTGCCAACCTTGTCTATGAACTGTAACAAGAATTCTTGCTCCAGCAGCGTAACGATGCTCAAGAAAGAAGATTCTAACTGTGTAACAGATGGAGGAAATTTGTTCCAACCTCTTTCCTAAAGAAGTCAAAGTCTTTTAAGTTATTAGACACACAATCACAGACCATTTTCAATTAGCTGAAAGCGATTGTGACTAGCTAGAAACATCTGTGCAGATTAAATTGTTTTGCCAGTCATATTTCTGCAAAGTTTTATCACAAATTCCCAAGTAAAAATTCCATTGAAAAGAATGAAACTTACTCCCAAACGTCTATTGTTTATTTCTCCCTAAATTGCAGCAAGTCATTCCCTTCCAAAAAATATCATTTATTCAGGATCAATAACATAATTGGAGTTGTGTGTCTCCAATTACTTTTTAATAATTGCTGAAGTAACCCAGATTTTTGAGAGCACATGACACACTGAATCATAAACCACAGAGACCATAACTCAAAACTCTTGGCGGCCCGCTTCAACAGAAAGCAAAATTCTGCCAAAGTTTCTTTTAACACAATTGATTGAAAACGAATAGTATAAGATTTCAAAAACCAGCTCTCTTAATTGATGCATGAGAAATGTCTAGGTACTAGAATTTCAGTTTCTTTCAGTGTCTGAACATGTCATTACACCTGGTCTATACAATTCACTAAGCTAAGATGAAATGCATCAGTGTCTGCAGCCATCAGGGGGTTTCAATAATATGATGAAATGTGTATCATAAAGTCATGACACAAGCTCTGCTTACATTTTGTGTCTGATACCATAACAGAAATACAAAAGGCTCTGTTTACATCCAGATATAGTAATGCACACTTTATGCTTTGCCCTCTGAGACTCCCAATGACAGTACTTATGAGGTTGAACATGTTATATGCAGAGTTCTGACCTCCAACCCCTGAAATATTACCCAAATTAGTAAAAAAAAATCCTCTATAGTTTATCAATTTACAGTTTATCATTACATCTACTCCAAAGTGGCGGGGAGCCTTCAAAATAAATTTGAGGTATGTAAGGTATTATAATGTGAAGGAGAGAAGAGAAGGAACAGTTCCATCTTATAAGAGAAAGCTTACTTATCCTATCTTGATGTTGGTTTCATATGCTCTAATAAAGCCTGGAAGATATTTCTCTTGTCCCATTCTCTTCAACTCCTGTACCCATTTGTTCTACTGCTCCCAGCTTCATGACATTATCAATATATCCCTTCATGCCTTACTTCTGCCACAACTAACATTATAACTATAAATTTGCAAGCTGAAGGGTAAATATGCTTCTTTTCGACTCCAGATTGCAAAATTGATAGACATTACTGCTTCAAAATAAACCCAGATTTTCCCATGACCCACATTTATTCTGTGGAATAGTATGTACTATATCCATGTTTACTTAGTGCAGTCTTCTAGCATAATAAGTACTAGTCAGTACTGAAGACTAAATGTTCCTTGTGATAACCAAAAACATTATAAAAATATTTGAACATTTTTTGGTTAGAAATAGAGAAATAAACACACTGAAAAAGGTCCCTTTGTACTTTCATATTAATACTTCAGACATGCTTCTATTTTCTTGTCATGTATTTGATGAATATGTTTCTGGTTCTTCTCTCCTGAACCATGGCAGATGAAAAATAAATATTCATTCAATTATGGTTTCTAGAATGATATCCATTTTGCTCACACTTTGAAAGTATAGAAATAGAAAAAACTTGAAAAAATGTAATTATATAAAATGTAAATATTGTTCTCTTTAAATATTTTCAAAATTGCCATTAAAAGGCAGACAATATAAAATCTAATGAAGTATTCTTATCAACATTTATTTTCAACATATTAATAATTCTGCTTACAAATCTATCCTGAACTATTAGTATTTGAAGTATTTTAAAAAGGTAAAGTAATAGAATATATTCAAATGAACTGTGAAATACACAAAGGAAAGATGATATAAAAGAAATGCATAAATGTATGTACAAAGCAAGAGAAATATATAAAAGATCCATTTTTACATCTTTCTTTATAGTATGACTTTTAATTACCCAGTAAAATTGATAAGCATAAGCTCAGGACAGATTATAAATCACTTCAGTAATACAGTAAATGTGTTACAAATTGTATAACTTGCTTTAAAAACACTACTAAGCACATTATAGGCTAACTACACATATCAACAAATATTAGTTACGAGGCTTCGATGAAAGTCCACTTTCAGAAATAGCAGCACCCAAGATAGTGATTGCTAATTGACTGAGAATAAGTATAGTGTGCTAGCAGTGGCGGGTTGCCGTCATACCAGTGCCAGTGCGCTGCGCGCACATCTCCAAGTTTCGGGGGTGCGCTCACTACATGTATGCGCCCCCTTGCATGATTTTGCTTCTGCGCATGCGCGGAAGCAAAATCGCGCTAAAATCTCATGAGGGGACATGCACGAGCGCGAGATTTCTGTGCGATTTTGATTCCGCGCATGTGCGGAGGCAAAATCTTACTGAAATCTCACACACGCACGTCCCCTCGCGAGATTTTGGCGCGATTTTGCTTTCACGCATGCGCAGAAGCAAAATCGACCAAAATTAATGAAAAAAATGGCGATGCGCACGGTGGACTGGCAGAGAGGGCTCCGGAGCGGTCGCACGCAAATTGCGCAATTCGCCGCTCCCTACCGGAGCTGCGCACTGGGCAGCTCCGGCAGGAACCCACCTCTGTGTGCTAGCCACGAATGGATGCTAACTACATGAATGTTTACTGTGACCCATTAAGTCTATTTATGCATTCTCCAAAATATCTGAATGAATACAGTTAAACAGAGTTTACATGTATGCCTTTAATTCAGTGTTTTTACAATAGCAGTAAGCCATTTAAAGTAAACAGCAGTTTTTAAAAAATAAACTTGATTGTAATGGAAATACTAGTTGGCTTAAATTTAAGATGCATGAGTAACTATAAACAGTATACAGTACTGTACAGATGTTTGAACTTCACTGTTTTATTGAGGACAAGACGAAAGAATTCTGTCAGAAAGGAATGTCAACACAGACATAGTCTGATGATTAATATTTCTATGAATGAACTCTATTCAAATTTGGTTCCATGGATTGCTTTTTCTTTTTCCTTATAACCTCACATTTTTGGGAATTATACATTTTCCTTGTTTCATTTCTGATCCCTCTCCATAGAGCACTCTTATTCTCTGAATGTAAAATTAAAGGATAACTTTATCCTTTAATGACAGAGAATGAATATATAAATTATGACTATAAATAGCATTGAATTGATAATATAACCAGAATCCATTGTGGAATTAATATAATCTAACCTTCAAAAGACAAGGTTCTGAAATATTGATGGGGAATCTTATCTTTTTTCCACATCCATAATATCAAGTGAGATTCTTGATATTAAGTTTCAAATGACCACTTCAGCATCGTCATCTAAGCATGTGTGGGATAAAAAATACCTATCAGTTCTCAAAATAATTTTGCTTTATACTGCTATTCAGTTATGTATTGTATTGTTATTGTTTCCTTTGTTTTTGATATTGCTGATGTTTAAAAATCAAAATGTTTTAATGCTCCATTTGTCTGTGCTCAGCTCTGGGCTCTCTGTGAGGAAGCACAGTAGGTGTTTAATCAATTAAATAATTGATTAAACAAATATAGACCATTCTTATACACTATCGGATATAAAAGATGTTCCTTTGTGCAAGTCTAAGAGCATTTTTGTGAAAAGTTTTTAAATAACTACACTCACTGGGAGACTTCTGAGAACTTAGTACAAAAAGGCACAGGTGGTGAGAGGAAACCTGCATTAACTTAAAGTGAAATCTTAGTCCTGAAAGAATTCTCCATGAATTTATATTTTCATTCATTCATTCATTCATTCATTCATTCATTCATTCAATTTATATAGCTTCCAACCCAACACTTCCAAGGAAAAGCCAGCACATTAAAAAGCAACAAGTGGAATTTTCCACTTCCAATAATGACAGCAATGATTCCTGCTGATTTAAGTGGATTTTGATCCTTAAAAACGATTATCAGTATTACAGCAAAATATTATATATGCAATAGTGTGCAATAATGCTATAGCATGTTTATCAAAATACTTGCAGCAGACATTCAGAAATGAATAAATTCACTTATGAGTCCCCAATAATCAAAACAATGAATGAAATGGATTCAGGATCGAATCTGGGTCGTTCACCAGGGCCAGAGGTTTTGTCTTCTGAGCTTTTGGATTTATGCTGAAGCCCATCCAAATTCAGGGAATTTCTCTCTAGCAAAATGTGTGCCTTGATGTGTGTGCTTTCTCTCTGCTAGAGAGTGAGAATGGGCTTCAGTATGAGTCTGAAAGCTCGGAAGACTAAACCTATTCGACCCAGATTGGATCCTGCAACATTATTCTGGGACACATATATTCATCTTCATTCGCAAAATGGATTCAGGTCATCCCATGACACTAAAAGGCAGAATTTCACAAGTCTCCCAGAAAGTAATTATCCAGCACTTACAGATTTTAGGAAAAGCAGAACCCAGAGGCAGGTAACAGGACATGATGTGGGTGAAAGAAACAGCTTTCCTTTTCAACCTTCTCCATTTTAGCCACAACAATCATTTTTTGCACCCTTTCAACATTTGCTTCTTTAATTCACAAAGAAAGATGACCCATTCACTAAATTAAAAAGAAGTTATGCTGCAGTAAATTATGTATTTGTTTGTTTGTCAAACATGTACAAGATAACAAGTATAGGTATGAACATAAACATGAACAAAGGAAGTAAATACAGATAAATGGGGACAGTTAGACAGGGAAGGTAGGCACACTGGTGTTCATTACGGACCTCTTAAGAACGGGGTGAGGTCCACGGTAGACAGTTTGAGGTTGAAGCTGTGAGGGTTTGAGGCTGTAACAATGGAGTAAGGTAGAGCATTCCAGGCATTGACCACTCTGTTACTGAAGTCGTATTTTCTGCAATCGAGTTTGAAGCTGTTTACCTTGAGTTTGTATCAATTGTTTGCCCGTGTATTATTGTGGTTGAAGCTGAAGAAGTTGTTGACAGGAAAGACATTGTAGCAGACAATTTTATGTAATATGCTTAGATCGGACTGCAGGTGGCGCAGTTCCAGATTGTCCAAGCCCAAAATTTCAAGCCTGATGGCATAGGGAATTCTATTGTGAGGAGTAGAGTACTCTTCTCCATAGTGGGCGGAGCTAGCCTCCAAGAATGGGTTAAATCTGCCCCCTAGCCAATAGGACCGAGTCTTAAAAAAGGTATAAATAGTGCCCTCTCAGATTGGCACTCCCTCTTTTAATCTCGGTCCGTAGCCAAAGGGCATTGTGCTTTTTCCTGTGCTTGGAGGCTAGTTCCACCGTTGCTACTCCTATATTTTCTGATTGATTCTTCTATCGTGAGTGACATTTCTCCATGATCTAAAGTCTCCCCTAACTGACAGCTGTCATCTGTGGGTTGAGCGCGGCGTGGGCAGCTGCCCAGCCGCATACTGCGGCCCTTAGATCCATCCAGGGCCACAGGGCGAATTAGAGGGAGGCCTATTTCTTCACCTGCTCTCTCCTTCCTAATCTTCTGGGGGAAAAGCAGAAGAGCGCGTTTTTTGTAGCCGCAGAAGCCGCGCTTGGGCGGCCACCGGCTTTCCTCCCTTCGGCTGGAGCCCGATCCTTCCACAGCCGTTTTGCAAGCACCGCGCTGACTCTGGCCGCCCCAAGCAGAGCCCTCCTCTGCCAGGCCTACCTCTCCATTCGGTGGCCTCAGCCGTCAAATCGGCAGGCCTTAAACCGTCGCCGGAGCCTCCCTGACTTGGCGGGAACAGCCGTTGCGACTCCAACGCTGACGTCACGGTGGCCATTTTGGAATCTCCGATTCGGCTCTCCTGATTGGCTGTCGCTCCTCCTCATCAGTTGCCGGGCAGATTAGGTGATCAATTGCGGGCCCGGGCGATTCGCCTCTCCTGATTGGCTGTCGCTCCTCGTCATCAGTTGCCGGGCAGATTAGGTGCTCAATTGCGGGCCCGGGCGATTCGGCTCTCCTGATTGGCTGTCGCTCCTCGTCATCTGTTGCCGGGCAGACCAGACGAAGCTCGGAGAGGGAGGAAATCGCTCCAGAAGCTGTTTAATAAAGCCTAAAACTAAAAAATACAACAATCATGGCTGAGGGGGCTCACAGGCAGGGCAAGGCCAAGGCCAAATCATCCAGGCCTTGCCCTCCCGAAGGCTCACAGGAAGATTCGTCCCTGCCACAAGCCACCAATGAACACAGGGACAGATCCCCCCTCAATTCACCCCCCCAAAAGGCTAAGAAGCCTTCAAAAATGGCTTCTAAGGGGGAGGGGCATAAAGGCTCATCTAAGCCTGCATCAGGGGGCACACCTGCAGGTCCCACCACCCACATGTCACCAGCCCGTGGCCATGGGGACGTGGCACCTCAACATCTGACACACAGGGTGGGGCAGCCTTGCTCACCTGAAGATGTCTCCCTGGACAATCCGAGCGTCCATCTTCAGGAGGGGGACGTTTGGGGTGCTCACTCCTCTCAGGATCGCTCCTCCCACCGCAGGGTCACATCAGCAGTCTACAAGGACCCACTGGACGATCCTGCGGTCCAACAACGAATGGATGACGCCATTAAGCGAGGGATTGAGGCTGCTGTCAAGGCCATGGCTCACTCCTCCCAGAGCCGTCCTCCCCCCAGAGCAGTCTCACCTCCGCCCGTCCTGGAACCTGCATCCCTTGAGGACATGGAGGACGATGATTACTCCGTACACAGCTCCCCCATCCCGGCTGGAGACCTGGACAAGGAGGAAGGGGAAATTGACGAGGGCCAGGGAGGTTGTGATCCTCCCCACCCACAGCTGTCAGAGGACGAGGACCTGGCTCCCGAACCCTCGACATCTACTTCCCTCTTCCATCCCAGCCTTTTTCATTCCCTGCTCCATAAGGCCAGGGCAACGGCCAACATCCCGCCATCGGCCGCTGACCCTCAAACTTCCGCGGTTCAGGGTGACCCCATATTCGGTGAAGCCTCAACCTCTTCCACCGAGGTAATCCCGACGCCTAACCTCTTTGTTGATGCCATTACAAAGCAGTGGCATATGCCCGCCTCGGGGCCCGCGCCTAACGCTCAAGACAAGAGGTATTTCAACATCTCGTCTCACCTGGCGCAGCATCTTCCAGTTCCGGCTGTCGACCCTCCCGTGTTGGCGCTCTATTCGAATGCTCCAGTTCCCGGGGAGCCAGATGACCTTCTTCGTCCGGAGGAACGTCGGACGGAATCCGTTCTACAGAAAACCCACCAGGCGGCGGCCTGGGCGGTTAGAGCCTCGACTACAACGTCATTTTTTTGTCGCACTTCTTTGAAGTGGTTACATGGTCTACAGGACCATATCCCGCAGGCCGACACGAGGGCTCACCAGGATATTCAGAAATTAATTGCTGCTGCCCAATTCACTTCTGACTCCGCACTCCAGGCCGGTCGTTTTGCGGCCAGGGCAATGGGAACGGCGGTGGTGGCCAGGCGCATGCACTGGCTCCGCGGCTGGTCAGCCGATTTGCGGCATAAGTGGAAACTGGCCGCGGCTCCGATTTCTGGTCAGTCCCTGTTTGGTCCGGCCCTAGACCGGATCACTACGGAAACCAAAGATAAGAGGAAAATCCTCCCCTCTTACAGTAAAAAGTCCCAAAATAAGGCCCCTCCCTACCGGCGAGGCTCCAGGCCAGCAGATACCCCATACAATAGGTACCAGGGATCCTACTCTTCTGGGCAAGGGCAGTACGGGGCACCCCAAGGGCAATATGGGGCTTCCCAGGGTTCCTATGCCCCGCGGCAGCGCTCGGCTGCTGACAGGCCATACCAGGGCGGGCAATCAAAACGGCCCTTTAGAGGAGCTGGTGGTCGCCCTTACCGCCGGTATAAGTAGACCCGATTCGATCCCTCCCATTGGGGGTCGACTGGCATCCTTTGCCAGTCGGTGGGAGGAAATCACCAATGACGCATGGGTTTTGCAAACCCTGTCGACAGGACTGTACCTGGAATTTATTTCCACCCCTCCGAGGTTTTTCTTACGCTGCCCCTTGTCTTCAAACATTTCCAAACGGGTCCTCGTAGATCAGGCCATCCAGCACCTACTGGATATTAGAGCCATCCAGCGAGTGCCTGAGGACCAGCAGGGGCAAGGCTTTTATTCCATCCTGTTTGTGGTTCCGAAATCCTCGGGTGGGTAGAGAGCAATTCTCGATCTGAAAAGCCTGAACAGATATGTGAGGTACAGAAAATTCAAAATGCACACCCTGCAATCAATTTTGGCAGGAATTAGGCGTGGCGATTTTCTCGCCTCAATTGACCTCACGGAGGCCTACCTCCACATTCCTATTCATCCTTCTCACCGCCAGTTCCTCAGATTTTGCTATGCAGGGGTGCATTATGAATACCAGGCGCTACCCTTCGGCCTGTCTTCAGCGCCAAGGGTATTCACCAAGGTTTTGGCCGCCTTGGCCGCCCACCTTAGGGCTCTTCCCGTGCGTGTTCAGTGTTACCTGGACGACATTCTCATCCAGTCCTCTTCCCTTTCCCAGGCTCAGCAGGATGTCCAGGTTACCCTCAACACACTTGAGCACCACGGGTTTCTCGTTAATTTGGGAAAGAGCCAACTGTCCCCCTCTACCAGGGTCACCCACCTTGGGGCCATCATTG
The DNA here is from genome assembly GCA_023053685.1 of Diadophis punctatus similis. NCBI lineage: Eukaryota > Metazoa > Chordata > Lepidosauria > Squamata > Dipsadidae > Diadophis > Diadophis punctatus. The sequence goes on along the minus strand of JALIGW010000002.1, from coordinate 46,623,379 downwards.
ACTCTCTGGAGTGCAGGGTCTACCTGTCCCAGGACCGGAGAGACAGCATATTGGAATTAGTCCAGCATGTTCTGGCTCAAACAAGGATTCCCTTGAACCAGCTGTCTTCCCTCCTGGGAAAAATGATTTCTGCGATACACATCGTTCCGTGGGCTCACCTGCACTCCAGAGACCTTCAATGGTTTCTTCTCCCCTTTCAGCGGGCGAATCGCAGCCACTCCCCCGCGAGGGTCAGGATGCCAGTGTCGGCGAGGAAATCACTCCGGTGGTGGACTTCGCCCACCCTGAGCGAGGGCTCCGACTTCATGGAGCCACAGAGGCTCACGTTGACGACCGACGCCAGCACCACGGGCTGGGGGGCCCACACCGAATCCCTCGTCGCCCAGGGCACCTGGTCCAGGGCAGAGCGCTCCCTTCCGATCAATTTGCTAGAGCTCAGGGCGGTCAGGTTGGCCCTTGCGCATTTTCAACCTCACCTGGTGGGCCGTCACATCTTAGTCTTAACGGACAACGTAACTACGAAAGCCCACATAAATCGGCAGGGGGGGACCTTCTCCAGGGCCCTCATGTCCGAAGCGATGATCCTGGGGCTCTGGGCAGAGCGGCATCTCCGATCCATCACTGCGGAGCACATCTCCGGGGTGAGCAACACCACGGCGGACTGGCTCAGCCGCAATGCCATCGACCCGGCAGAGTGGTCCCTGCACCCGGACATTTTCCATCAAATAGTGGACCGCTTTGGACTACCGGCCGTGGATCTGTTCGCCACCCCGGAAAACGCCAAACTTCCCAGGTTCGTGACCAGGTTCCGAACTCCGGGCGCGGAGGACACGGACGCTCTTCGTTGTCAATGGCCACAGGAGTTGCTGTATGCCTTTCCCCCCCTTCCGCTGATCCCGCAGGTCATCCGGAGGGTCCTGAGGCTGAAAGCAGAAGTCATCCTCCTGGCCCCACACTGGCCCCGGCGGACCTGGTTCGCGGACCTTATGTCCCTGTCCGCATCACCTCCCTGGCGGATCCCGCCGACAGAGTGGTCGCTTGCCCAGGGGTCAGTGCAGCATCCAGAGCTGCACTGGCTACAACTGACCGCCTGGCGCTTGAGCGGCTCACTCTGCAACACCGCCTAGTTCCGGACGACCTCTCTGAAATCATGTTGGCCTCCAGACGGCCGTCAACGGAGCGGATTTATTCGGTTACCTGGCGCACATTTTGTGCCTGGTGCGCGCAGGTGGGTTATTCCCCTCTTGATCTCTCAATCATTAACGTTATCCAGTTTCTGCGGCAGGGGCTCGCCAAGGGCCTGTCTCCCAACACCTTGCGCAGGCAGGTTGCGGCGCTTTCAATGGTGTTGTCCTGCCCACACCTGGACTCGCTGGCTGCTCACCCTCTCTTGAATCAGTTCCTTAAGGGGGTCACTAACCTGTGCCCACCAGTGGTGCATCGTTTCCCTACGTGGGACCTTTCCAAGGTTCTCTCGGCCTTAACGGTTGCCCCCTTTGAACCATTGGACTCTGTCCCCTTGTCACACCTTTCCTTCAAGGTAGCATTCCTCGTCGCAATCAACTCAGCGCGCAGGATATCTGAACTCGCAGCCTTGTCCGTGCGCGCGGACCTGTGTACCTTCCACAGCGACAGGGTCGTTCTTCGATTGGACCCGGCCTTCACGCCCAAGGTGAACACGCCGTTTCATAGGGCGCAGGAGGTCATCTTACCGGCCTTTTTTCAAAATCCGTCCACGGACTCTGAGCGCGCTTGGCACATGCTGGACGTTAAGCGAGCACTTAACATTTATCTCTGTCGGACGCTTCCTTTGCGGCGAACTGAGACCTTATTTGTGACCTTTTGCCCCTCTACTCAGGGTCGCAAGGCGTCTTCAGCGACAATTGGCCGATGGATCCGGGCGGCCATCTCCTTGGCCTATAAACACATGGCGCTACCTAAGCCCTCGGGTCTCACGGCACACTCCACCCGCAGCGCAGCGACCTCTGCAGCGTGGAATGCTAGGGTCCCCATCCTCGAGGTCTGTAGGGCGGCCACCTGGTCCTCCCTTACTCCCTTCATCCGCCATTACAAACTAGACGTTTATGCTTCGGAGGAGGCAGATTTTGGCAGGCGGGTGCTGGAGACAGGGGTGACATTGAGCTCTCTTCCCAGCCAGGACGATTGATCCCGCCCTAGGGACGCCAGATTTGGTATGTCCCATTCTTGGAGGCTAGCTCCGCCCACTATGGAGAAGGGACGTTGGTACTCACCTGTGAGACGTCCTTTCTCGTAGGGCGGAGCTAGCCTCCAAGTCCCTCCCATTGGGGCTGGCTGGGCACTCTACGGCTATCTGGTGTATATAGTTCTTCTCTTGTATGCAATGATTCACCTGTATATAGTTCTGTTTTTTCTCTGCTAAGGGTGTGTATATAGTTACTTATTCTGAGCTGTGTCTCATGTACATAATTCCTACTCTCTCCGATCAGTCTGTACATAGTTAATAAATTGTATGTTTGTTTTGGAAAAAGCACATCGAGTCTGACTTGATCCCTCGATTAAAAGAGGGAGTGCCAATCTGAGAGGGCACTATTTATACCTTTTTTAAGACTCGGTCCTATTGGCTAGGGGGCAGATTTAACCCATTCTTGGAGGCTAGCTCCGCCCTACGAGAAAGGACGTCTCACAGGTGAGTACCAACGTCCCTTCTCGTGAAATACCTCTGAACTCGCTGAATCATGTTAATGTCCGATATACAGTGTGGGTTCCAGGCGGACGAGCTTTATTCAAAGGTTTTGGCAGACTTTATTCAAAGATCTGGCAAAGGTTTTGTATATCAGTTCTAGTACCTCAACATCCCAATAGTAACTCATGAGTTTACACCAAGCAAATATGCTGCTGTCCACATCACTTAACACTCTTTTGTTAATGACTCAGAGGCCTCTTTTTGCAAAGGTGCTTGTATTCGGCCCCAAACTCCAGACTTAGCTACACTACAAATTGTTGAACTGTAACAACCCAGTTCTAAATGGGTTTCACTTGTATATGAAATAGCCAGTGACATTGGACTTCTTCCTTTGAATCCAAGAATGCAAATATGATATAGAGCAGTGGTCTTCAATCCCCGGACAGCGGCCCACTACTAGGTGGTGGTCTGTTTGGAACCAGGCTTCACAAGCAACTAGCCGGTGCATGTGCACGGCTCGACTTGCATGAGCGGCAGGCCGGTTCCCCCTTCCCCCTTCCCCCTCCCCCCTTGCCAGGCCATCAAGCCATAAAGGTTGGGGACTGCTGAAATAGAGTGTTCAACTTTATTCTTACTATAACCTTGTGAGGAAGGCCAGACTCAACATGATTAATCTGCAGTCATCCAATTGAGTTCCTATCCAGTCAAATACAGTATCTGAAGCCAAACCTCTCCACCAGTCTCTTAGATTACCCTTTATTAGCTCATGATCCTAGGGCTGCCAGCTGATGCTAATAAATTGGATATTATACTACAAGAAGGCTATGGAGACTTTTTTAATGAGTACATCACAGACTCATTAACCACAAACTACAATACTGCTATATGATATTTGGTTAATTTTTTTCCTGTTCTATTTTAAAGAATGTCCCCACTGATAACACACAGTTACAGTTATTTAGCCTGAAAGGGATTTATTTTGGTGCACTAACTGCAGTACTATTTATTGTTGGCAATCTTAACAGCTCCTCTTGACAGCCTTCTTTATAAGAAAGACTTGGCAGTAAAAGATTATTCTCTGGGATGTCTCAGACTCCCCTTTATAAGATGCACTCATTTCAGTCTCTTTATAAGGTGCCAATTCTTTCAAAGAAAGCTTGCCCTGATTAATTTCACATATGATATATTATGGAAACAAAAAATCAGAATTTACTATAGTACTACTATAGTAGTAGGACAACCCACAGCAAGATGAATTAAATACTGCAAACTTTGTGACCTTTAGGCTAGTATCCATCTAAAGCTCAGAACTGTCTGCCCTGTATTGTATTTCTAACTGGTGGGTCTTTCAGACAGATGAGCAACACTGGGTGACAAATGCAATTGTTGTGCATTTTTGGAATACTGGATATTGATAATTCACTGATACTGTTCAGTCTTTCCAAACTTTGTGTATGTCCCAGTTTATGTGTGCATGTGTTTAGAATCATAGATGTTTTAGACAGACACCATATTCAAATGTTCCTAAAACAAATGTGTGAAAACGAACGGAATGCATGCTATGGCCAGAGTCATCCAACTCTGGCTTCCTATGTGGTTTATAGGTGGGATGTACAATTATTTATTTCTGAGATAAGGGCTGCACATGTTTAAAAAAAATACAGGGTGTTACAGAACAACAGTACAAAAACTTTTCAGGTGCTGGTGAACTATTCTTCATTAGAACTGTTTAAACATAAAGTGAATTAACATCATTCAAAGACACCATAGCAGTGTTCCTGCACTAGAAAGAAGGGCTGAAGGACAGAAAGAATCTTAGATAATCTCTAAATTCCTCTCTAAATCTAACATTTTATGATTCTATGACACTTTGATTGCTACCTACCTTTAATATGAGTATTCTTCAGCCAGGTGCTTAATACTTTTCCCTTCAACTCATTAAAAGCTATACGTTGCTAATGACTTTGGTGGGTATCTGGAATGGTGGGCTGCACTGAAAGCTTACTGGGGGCTGATGCTCCCTGGAGTCTCAAGGTTTGTATATCTCTAATCCAGGGGTGGGTTCTAACTTACTTCACTGCCGGTTCGCTTCCTCCCGTGCTGCGTGGCTTTGCATGCTCGTGCATGTGCAGTGCAAAAAAATCCAACCCCCTCCAAAAAAAGCCAAAAACAAGATGGCTACGCATGCGCAGTGCCAGAAACTTGGCTTCTGCGCATGCACAAAAGAAAAAAACCCAAAAAAATTTTCCCCCCAAAATTGGGGAAAAAATCCAAACTTTTTTTTTTAAAGATGGCGGTGCCCACGGATCGGCACCGCCCAAACCAGTTCCATGACATCATCGTGACATCACCAGCAGTTTGCTACCGGTTTGGGCGAACTGGTCCAAACCGGGAGGAACCCACCTCTGCTCTAATCATGAGTATCTGCTGTGGATGGGGAACAAAGAAGGGCAAGTGACATAAACATAATGATGTAAATATGTGAATTGTGATCTATGCACTTGTGTCAAACTCTGTTCTGCAAATACGGTTGAGTTCAGTGGCTATAGAAATTGAATAAATAAAATAAAAAATCAATTTCCCTAGCAAAAGTGTGGGAAGAGATCTAAGTACACATTGGATATGGAAAATTCCTTTAAATATAACTGCATGTTCTAATACTGTAATTAATTATATATACATAACAAGATTGTAATGAACTCTTAAAAGATATAGTAAAGTGTTTTAACACCTGGAAAGTACACAAAGCGATTCAGTGTGCAGTATTATTGACCCTTTAAAATGGATAATAAAAAACATAATTTTCTCCATGGGTTTTATATTAACAAATAAACCATGTTTTTTTAAATCAAACTTTAATTTTCAATAGTTGAATAGCTTCTCTTATTTTCTTGGCAAAGTTTTTAAGGATCAATAAACCAAATCCTGATCCTTCAAGTTGTGGAAATTGTTCTACTCTTTTGAAGCATAATTGCCCTCGAAGAAATAATAGCATATTATATTACATGAAAGGCAGCATGGTCTTTCAATATTCTTTTGATTCAGAAATTCAGTTATGAATCATCCATAAGAACATATCTCTGAAGGTTTGCATGTTCTCCAACATAATCTTATGTGAAAGAGAGCCATTTGGATTCCACACCAATATAATAATTAAATAAATGGAAATACTCCAGAACCTTTGTTTGGGGCTAAAGGAACAATTATTGTATTTCATGCATGTATCTTCATAGCTTTCCAATTGTTGTAAGGAATATCCTTCTGGGTTCATTTCCAAGTGGGGAAAAACACTGGATCCATGGAAGTTGCTTGGAAAGAAGGTTTTAATATGGTGGACAGGAGCACATGGCATAGGCCCCTGTACAGAAAAGGTAGATTACATGCTTCCAGGTGTGGGTGAAGAGGAAAAAAGCCAGAGAGATGCAGAGTCCCTTGGTTTTATACTCTCTCTTGGGCCCCTCCCTAACTGTTTCCTGTTCTTATATAGAAATGTATTCCATTCACTGTCAGACCCCCAGGGGCATGCTGGGGCAACTCTTGTGGGCTGTCCTAAATCCCAGGCTGATGTAATCTTCCCAGGTCCCATGTGGTGTAATGAAAGGGCTTTGGGCAATTCCTAATATGGTTACTTGTTATATAGAAAACTGTTGCTGGGCCCAGTCCTTAATGGCCCATTGACAAAAGTGGGGGCTTCTAAGAGGAGTCTTTTGTCTGCTTAAAAGCATGTTTCCAGGGATATTCTATAGAATATATTCTGCCTTTTAATATTTCCTAGGATATTTCATTTTTCTAGGAGAGGGGTGGGTGCTAACTTCCTACACTATCACACCTCATTCTATCTCATCTTAAAAGAGCACTGATGATGCTACCTAGTTTGGTAATAAAGTGTCTGCAAGAAAACAGCCAAGCTCACAGAGCACCAAGTATCCCAGGATTTTAAAAGAATTAAACTACTTTTCCTTCATCTGCTGTCTCTAATTATATGGAACTGAAGATCCACACATCTGGAGCAGAGTTGAGAAAGACTGGATTCTAATGTGAGATACCCAGATATATCTCTGTTTCATGCTTTGTTGCTGAAACCCTACAAGGCTTTTTTTTTTTAAAGAAAAGGAAAACATAATTTTCATTAAAGCTTATAACCAAGAGCAACATCTCTATTTGTCAACAGGCAAACATCCCTATACTTAAAATCTGAAGATACGCTGTGATGCAGACAAGCAGTTTAATTTGAAAGATAATCTACTCATCTTGTAAGAAGGAAGCACCAAAGTTTTTTTTAAAAAAAGATTCGGTCATGGGCAAGCAACTAATCATCAGTGTGATTTCATGGCAATTTATGGGGCCAGTCTAAGCAAAGAAGTCTAATTCATGAGAATGTCAAGTCTTTGTTTAGAAAAAGATGTGGAGTGAAAAGAAGCAGAAAAATACATGTCGGGAGTAAAACAGGCCAACAAATTGACATGCATGCCCTTGCAAAAACAATTAAAAAGTTAATTGCCAAGTTATACTCAAAATCAGTTAAATTATTCAAAATAAAAAGTTTTGTAATCTAGTGAAGCAAAAACTCTTTGAAGTTTGTGTTGTCCCCGCCCAGCAAATCTATTCATCATGCTGATAGTAACTCCTTGGAGTTAAGCGAGGGTGCAGAGCATGCAACTCTAGAAGATAGGTTGTCCTTAATTGTACCAGCAGCAGAGATAGACCAGCCATCTTTTAGTCAGTCTCTCCCAGGCAACTTGGACTATAATTTGAACTATCCCCATCCAGCATTGCTATGCATGATGAAAGTAAACCTAGAACTATGGAAAAATTTCCTTACAGTTAGAACAATTGATCAGTGGAATGGCTTGTCTTCAGAATTTGTGGGTGCTCGGCAGGGGTGCATTCCACTTACCTTCACCACAGGTTCGCATTGCAACATTTTGCGTGCACGCGCTCGCTCCAATCACGCACACGTGCGTGTTTCCCCCATGCAATTTTACTTCCGTGCATACTCAGTAGCAGGATTCAGCCCAAAACACAGCTGAGGAGCTGATCAGCTGTGCTTCGGGCAAAGAAATAAAGGTATTAACCCGGGGGCTGGCGGGAGGGCTCTTTTTCAAGCCGAGAAGCCCTCCAAACATGGAAAAATTCACCAAAAATTCCCAAAGAAAGATGACGTCGCCCATGGACCGGCACTGACCGAACCGGATCTGTGACACCATCGTTGCGCCACCAGCGGGTCGCTAACGGTTCAGGTGATCTGGTCCGAACAGGGAGGAAGCCACCCCTGATGCTCGGACTGTGGAGGTTTTTAAAAAGAGATTGGACAACCATTTGTCTGAAATGTTATAGGGTTTCCTTCCTGAGCAGGAGGTTGGACTACCAGAAACTCCAAGATCCCCTCCAACTCTGTTCTGTATTCTGTTATAACTGGAAGCACTAAAATATGTTTGCATACAACAACACCTAATAAGAAACTTTCTGATATCAGGTCCCCTTATATACTGTATGTATCTAGCCTATTATTGTGTTCAGATCTCCAGAGTTTCTAAAAACCCAGTCCTTCTAAGACTTGATTTGTGGTGTGACCATGCTAAATTCTGCTACTAAGTTTTAACAATAGGGCAGCACTAGGTTAGTACAGTCAGGATTCAATGGAGCCCTATTTGGGCCTCCCAGAAATTCTTCAAATCTACTTCTAGCCATTTTACACCTAGTACAATTCCATTCAAAACAAGTTCATTTTTTCATAGTGTAGTATGAAAACAACAAATGATGATGCTTAAAATGGGTGGCGGGCTTGCAGAAAATACAATTCCTTGTAGGAGATGGAGCAAATCAAATATCTCAGAAAGCACAGGAATTTTCTTCAAAAGCTGTTTTTTTTAAAAAAAATATGCTTGTAACTTTGATGTTTTGAGAGAAAATGTGGATAAAATAGCAGCCATAGCAGCCCATTGCCTGACATCATGACATCTTTTATTTGGTCCAGAAAAAGCTATATAACTCCCTTCAACCACAAATTGATGATATCACCCATCAGTTTCATGTAGTTGTTAAGCAATATAGAAGAGAAAGCGAAGCCCTATGGCAGTGATGGCGAACCTTTTTTTCCTTGGGTGCCGAAATAGTGCGCACGCATGCTATCGTACGTGCGTGCGTGCCCACACCCATAATTCAAAGTTCCCCACTCACCCCACCCCCATGTGCATGCGTGCGCGACCCCTCCCACTCCCCCATTTTTCGACTTCCAGTGGGCCCGGTAGGCCTTTTTTTTGCCATCCCCAGGCTCCAGAGGCTTTCTTGGAGCTTGGGGAGGGCGAAAACGTTCTCCCTGCCACCCCGGAGGTCCTCCAGAGGCCAAAATTTCCCTCCCAGAGCCTCCGCACGAGCCAAAAATTAGCTGGTGGGCACGCACATGCGCGCAGGAGCTGAGCTAGGGCAACGGCTCGTGTGCCGGCAGATATGGCTCCGCGTGCCACATGTGGCACCCGTGCCATAGGTTCGCCATCACTGCCCTATGGCATCCCACACTGGAATGCCCAGGATCTCAATCATTCATCCCTGATTATCACCAATTAGAACCAGTGGTGGGTTCCTACTGGTGCGGTCCACTCTACCGCACCAGTAACGGCCGGCCAATTACGCAATTTGCATGCGACACCGGTCCGTCGTCTTCACCGGTCCGTTGCGCATCACCATCTTTTTTTCAGAATTTTTGGGATTTTTTTGCTTCCTGCGCATGCACGGAAGCAAAATCTTGTGAGGGGGCGTGTGTATGTGAGATTTCTGCAATTTTTTGCTTCTGCGCATGCGTGAAAGCAAAACATCACTGAAATCACACGCGTGCGCGTCCCTTCGTGAGATTTCAGCAATATTTTGCTTCCGCGCATGTGCGGAAGCAAAATCGCGTGAGGGGGCATGCACGTGTAGCACGTGTGTATGCGTGCGCATGAAACGTGGAGATGTGTGCACATCGTACCGGTAGCAAGGTAAGGGAGCAACCCACCACTGATTAGAACCAACTACTCAGGAAAGAATGGAACTACTGCAAAACAGTGTTCCAAATCCCCAAGCATTGCAGGTGATCTAGAAATCATGTCATTGAGATATCCAACAGGAATACAAGGGCCTAGCAGACAGCATCCACAAAAGTGATTAAAACAGGTCTACAGTATACATCCTATACCCTGGTTTGAAATCCAACTGGAAGAAATCTACATTTTCCCCTTCATGGAAGATCATTTGCAGCTGGAACCCTCCCACCTTCCACAAAACTATCTTCATGGGGGGGGTGCATTACCACCTCCTACAAGAGAGGGGGAAACAATCCCCTCCACTCACAGGCAATAATGGTCTTCCTGTCAAGAATTCTGTCCATTCTGTCCTGGATTCTATAAGGACATAAGCATTGCAAATCACTTCACAAGACAATTGTTTCAGTTACCTTATTCATCCATTCTAATGTGGTGTGAAGTCAAAATGATTAAAAGTGATTTTGTCATCAAAATGTTCTTGCAGTCATGTCACAGCAGCTTCAATGAAGATCATTTGTCCTTCCCTAATGCAATATGGGTCATCCAAAGGCATATGAAGCATGGGATAAAGCCGGGAACAAAGCAATATTATACCATTAGGTACATTGCAAGCTCTGACATTTTTGTCCTTGTGGCTGTTAAATCTCTCTCTCTCTCTCTCTCTCTCACACACACACACACACACCATAAACAGTGTGGTATACTACATGCCATTCTAGTAATACAGTGAGCACAAAGACATATGGATGGATTCCTACCTATATTTGTTGTACCGGTATTTCGTCTTGTCATGACATTTCAGCTACTTTATCTTCCAAGGTTCTTTGGTAAGCCATGGAATAGCACATATTTGCAGATTAGTACCTGCAAAAAACTAAGGCAATACATCAAATGTCTGGGGAAGATTGTCTTAATCATTTCTCTACTTTCTAGAAACAGTGGTGATGACAGGCCTCATAATGACCAGAAAAAAGATCTGAGATTTGACTATGACAAAGGACTGATCACAATGTTCTCACCATACTCCAAGATAAAAATAAAATTGAATATGTGCTAATCTATATGTATTGGACCAGCTGCCAGTTGAAACAAGCCCATGGTTGTCCTGGAAACTATAAATTCCTGACCAACCACAGATTCTACTTTGAAGTCATGGAGATTTAAATCTCCCAGGACTAATAGCTGGGAAGAATCAACACCATCCCTGTGATGAGTTGTAGGAGCTCAGGTATGGATTTTGCAGGGCTGAAAATACACTGTCAGAACCCCAAATCGGCTCCTATAGCCTAATTTCAGTTGCATACAGTCACATGTAGTTACTTGTGAGAAGAGCATCTAGTCTTAGCTAAGATCTTAAGCAAACTTAATGTAAACCGCTCTAAACTTGATTGCAAAAAATTCAACTTCAACAACAGTGGTCAATGCCTGGAATACATTACCTGACTCAATTGTTTCTTCCCCAAACCCCAAAAACTTTAACCTTAGATTATCTACCATCGACCTCACCCCATTCCTAAGAGGTCTGTAAGGGGCATGCATAAGTGCACAATTGTGCCTACCGTTCCTGTCCAAATGCACCCATATATTCATAATTCTTGTACTCATAATCATGCTTGTACTATTTTATATATATATATATATATATATATATATATATATATATATATATATATATATATATATATATATATATATATATATATATATATATATATATATATATATATATATATATATATATAAAATCATGTTTATACTTTATGTGTACTATAATAATAATAATAATAATAATAATAATAATAATAATAATAATAATAATAATAATAATAATAATAATAATAATAATAATAATAATAATAATAATAATAATAATAATAATAATAATAATAATAATAATAATAATAATAATAATAATAATAATAATAATGCATTCCCATTCTTTCCCTGTGCTTGTAGTGGTGACTGCTAATACAGCCAAAATCTTGCTAGACAAAAGGGTATAACATAGCCAATTCTTATCCAGAAACCCAATATATTTTCAGGGTCTATCAGCTGTAAAGGAGTGTTCCAAGGCTGTTGAAGGCTGTCCAATGAGACTACGGCTGGCCATTGAATTTCATAATATTAAAAAACTTAACTGAGGGCAATGGATTTTACTGTGATTTCATAATGATTTTTCATAATGATTCCTAAGTGACTCGAGGGGTCTATGAACATTAAAAAAATAGGGCAATAAATGAACAAACATGAATATAAGGCATTAAACTCAGTGGTATTTTTAATAAATTAGTCATTAGAGTCAGTCAGATAACAAACACTATGAAAAGTTCCCTGAGGCTCCAACACAAGTCTGAAAGCTCAGAAGACAAAATCTCTGGTCCCAGTGACAGACCCAGATTGGCTCCTGCAATATTATCCTGGGACAGGTATATTTGCCTTCATTCACACTATGAGAATTGCTCACGGTAACAGGCTGAGGGAAAAAGAAATTAAGTGCACAATAATCATGTGAAATATTTATACCACTTTATAATGCCTTGGTAAGACCACACTTTGAATAATGCATCCAGTTTTGTTCACCACAATGTAAAAAAGGATGTGGAGACTCTAGAAAGAGTGCAAAGAAGAGCAACGATGATGATTAGGGGACTGGAGGCTGAAACATATAAAGAATGGTTGCTGGAATTGGGTATGTCTAGTTTAATGAAAAGAACGACTAAAGGTGACATGATAGCAGTGTTCCAATAGCCACAAAGAAGAGGAAGTCAAACTATTCTCCAAAGCACCTGAAGGCAGGACAAGAAGCAATGGGTGGAAACTAATTCAGGAAAGAAGCAACCTAGAACTAAGGAGAAATTTCCTGACAGTTAGAACAATTAATCAGCGAAACAACTTGCCTCCAGAAGTTGTCAATGATCCAACATTGGAAGTTCTTAAGAAGAGATTGGACAACCATTTGTCTGAAATGGTATATGGTTTCCTGAGCAGTGGGACTGCAGGTTTCCTGAGCAGGTTTTCCTGAGCAGGGGTTGGACTAGAAGACCTCCAAGGTCCCTTCCAACTCTGTTATTCTGTTTTAATGCTGAGTATAATTTTGAAGTTTTCTTTATCACTACAACCCAATACACTGTGATAACCATCAGCAATGATTGTAAGGGTCACTCTGATTTGGAAAAAAAAAACCTTATTATTAAATCCTTTACATCTTTCCCAATAACACAATGCATTTTTGTTTTTTAAAAAATGAAAATTCACCCTTTTTTTGCTATATTGAATAGTCTACTTTATAACATTCAGAGAAAATGATCAGGGATGGAGGTTTACAAGACACTATCCACCTCAGCCAATGAAAATCTGTTCAGAATCTCTTGGAAATTGGCTACAATCCATAGTGATCTACGTATCTGTAGATGCCCTGCTACAGGATTCCTAGTCCTGTTGTGTTATTATGAGTCTTTTGCTATTTACTAATAACTGTAGTTCACTGTTCATAGCTGGGGCTTGAGAAACCTTTTTTCATGACCACCATCTTGTCATCGTATCCTTGCCACTTCCTCTGCTTGTTTACTGTTTCCAGCGTTCTTGGCAGCAACTGACAGACAACAGATGGCAACCATCTTAAATTTGGATGCTAGACATAAAAAATAGCTTCTGCCATTGACTCAGCTTTTCAGTTCATAACTGCTTGCATGAGAAAATGAACTCTTTCATTTTCAAGGAATAAAGCTATATTAAAAACTGGGCTGAAACAATAGCAAAGGGAAGATATTTTCTTTATTTATTTCCTGTCAGTACTGACTTAATAAGATGTCCATGAAGACTTTTTTTTTCATTTAAGCCAATGCTGTCATCCTCAAAGTCAAGGTGAATAATTGAAAGCTAAATATTAAGAGCCATGAGTCCTTAAGCACAAATATGGAATACTTAAAGCCAAGTGCAACTGTTCAGAATTTTAAGCTTTAAGCATCTGGATATCTATCTTTGCAGCTTCAAGGATTGCAAAGCCCAAAAAGAACTAATATTTTCCCAGGCCACAATAAATGACTAATTACTATCTTGCTTAGTGGCCATAAGCTGTATACAGAATGAACATTTTACAAGTTTAATAGAGAAGTAGCAGAAATTCTGGATAGCTGAAAAAGCCATGTTTAGAGTTCTACTTTACCACCAAACTGAAATTTCATGGAAGGCTTCTACAGATAAAGTGAGAGGAATGGAATTTCTTGAAAATTGCACTGAAGCAATTCATTCCAGTTATGCATTCTTGCAGAAAAATGGGGGGGGGATATACTTATCAAAATGGGAGCATGCATTTTATTTTTATGGGAAATGGAATTGATTGCACCCATATGGAGCAGTCAATGCATGGTCAGCAAATGTCCCCTTACAAACTAGATCATTATAATGAACTTAATATTAGTATGTACTGGTATTAACTCAGCAAGGGAACATAAGAAAAGGGCTTCCTGCTGGCTAGCTTCTGTTCTTTAGAGATAATAACAGGGACTTGAGTGTCTATCTGAATGCCATTGCAAGCACAAAGATTATTTTAATATTACCCTTTAGGGATCAATCAACTCTTTGAAATTATTTTCAGTTGAGACTACAGTATAGCAGTTCTGATCTCTCTTAGTCATACTTTTTCAATACATTAGTAGATGGAGGTTTACGAAGTGATTTGGGGAAGGAACATAAAATGAACATGTTTTCTTCTCCACAAATTTTATCCAAAGAAACTGATTATCTTTTCTTAGCTATTTTGTACAATTTAAGCTGCGATGATAAAATCTTGTGTGGAAGTAAATCCAACTGACTCGGTTTGTTTTACTTCTTAATTCTTCTTCTAGCCTTAAAACAGTACCCACAATCTTTTTGCACTCATGGTGTAGAATAGCAGTCCCCAACCTTTATGGCGGCCCAGCAGGGGAGAAAGGGGAACTGGCCCGCCGCTTGCACAAATCAATCTGCGTACAAGTGCATGTGTGCTGGCCCACATTCGTAAAAGTTCAAGCTGTGCATGCACTTGTGCCGGCCAGCCGGTCGCATGACTGAGTTCCAAACAGGCCCTGGCCCAGTAGTGGGCTGCGGCCCGGGAGTTAGCAACCCCTGGTATAGAATACTCATAATGCAATTGTTTTACCACACCTCCAGCTGTACTTATTAAAGTACAGCTTCCATTCAAAGGGATCCATTAGAGGTAAAATGATACCTCTGGTAAAGTGATACCATTAAAATGTTATCACACATGTCATTACATGGATGATACAATAATGTAATTTGCTTCAGGCACAACTCTGGTATTGCTGAGATGTGACTATGATGGAGAAAGCAAAATAAATGTATTCTGTAGCAATGTCACTTTAAGGCTGTTTGATTTTATTTGAAAAATAACTTCTACTTCAATTAATAGGAAGCCATTAGTTTTCACAGTATGATTATGTGAGACCACATACTTTGGTTTGAAAGTGACTAAATTCAAGGGGTTAAAGTAAATTTGGGGATGTTTTTTTAATGAGCAAATCCATTTTCATTTCTACAGCAATTCAGTATTTATATAATTTGAGAACATGCACCACAGATCCAACAGTGTTCTGGCTTCCCAGTAACAATTTTCAGGAAAGTCTTTGAACATCAGTGGGAACAAAGGAAGAATGCTATGCACTTTATTTTATTTTGAGATACTATATGTTCCCTGCTTTCAAGCTTTCATCTTGAAAAATAAGACTTACAAAATTGAAACATTAAATTTAGTCAAATATAAAGGACTAACTTGATAAAAGATAATTCTTACTGCTTTTTAAAGATGGAGAGAAAGGGACCAAAACATGCCTTTTAGATGGGGAGAGAAGGTTTTCTCACACATACTAGAGCAGGGGTAGGGAACGTTGGCTCTTCTATGACTCGTGGACTTCAACTCCCAGAATTCCTAAGCTAGCATGATTGGCTCAGAAATTCTGGGAGTTGAAGTCCACGAGTCATAGAAGAGCCAACGTTCCCTACCCCTGTACTAGAGGAATAAGCCTCTGGCAATGGGAAGCATTAGTACAGCACTAGTTCATTGTGGAAAAGTAGATCCTCAGATAGATGGATCTGCTTAGGAATTTGTAAGTAAGAACTAATACCTTAAACTGAGTTCTGTGATCAACAGGTAACCAGTGCACAGAAGTTTCAGCAGTGGCATAATGTGATTCTTGTGTCTCATCCTTGTTAATAGCTTGACTGCACCATTTCACTACAGCATTAGAAACAAAACAAAATGTTTCTTAATCTCAGTAATTTTAAGATATGTGGACTTCAACTCTCAGAATTTCCCAGCCAGTATTCTGGCTAGTAAGTTCTGGGAGTTGAAGTCCACATATCTTAAACTTGCCAAGGTTAGAAACACTGGTGTAGATGAATATTAAACACACATATCTGGAAAAGTACCAATGTAAAATATTTAGATAATTTTTAAAGAAACACAGTACTAGGTCCATCTCTGGAGGCAGCACAATGCTGAAGACAAACTTTATTGTTTAAATCCTGAAAACAACCTTGCTTTTGCTTTTTCTCTCTCCTGGAAAATGTTTCCTTAGTCAATGCCCCCCCAAAAAATTGTGTGCAAAATAAATAATTTTAAAAATGAGAAACAGAGGGAAATTGAAAAGAAATAGATATGTACGTTTAGTCAGAGTGTAATAACTGTACCAAACATTAGGCATCCTGCTTTCAAGGGATAATATGCAGATCAGTAAATTACTCAGAAGAGGGCTGTTTAACATCTCAAGGCAAATTTGTAATCTCTGTGTACCAGTAATAAAGCTGTAAATTTAATTCATTAGCTAAAATTGCTGCATTCCTAAAGCTAATGATACATCCAGGGTTCTGCCATGTTGCTGAAAGAACAGAAATGATATGATTTGTGCTTCCACCCATTGTTTTGATAGCTTGGAATTATCAGAATGAAGGATGGTAATAATCTAGTAATTAACAGCCATTTCTTTTATCACTACAGAAATGGCACAACACAAACTACAAATGACCTATAATTTGTGTTGCACAAGTCCCCGCACCTGTTCATACTGTAGTTGTAATTACCCTTGCAGTCACCCAAAATCTTGCTTATTATTTCCTTATGGAAATAATGCTATCCTAATGAGGATAGCAAACATTTGAAAAGACCATAGCTTTTCTTTCTTATTCTATTAAACTAAAGGTCAAAACCACAGGACAGGTAACCAGTGATAAGTGCGCCCAAGCAGTAATTAACATTACCAGCTCTTTGGTGAGAGCAGAAGTGTAAACAAAATAAAAATAAGTTAAAATATTAGCATTAATGTTGCCCTTGTGTTCTCATTCTTCCACCACAAAAGAGAAAACATAGAACAAAATAAATAGGAGCTCGTTCTTTCTTTGAATATGTGGCTTTATCAGAATTATCCAAAACCTTTAGCAAAAAAATCACTGCTAATGTAGTTTGCATTGTCTAAAAAATACTGTGTAATCCCTCAAGAGAGCTTGAGGATGGGATCAAAACCCTTACACTGGTACACTAGATTGATATACCTTTATTCATCTATTCATATTATGACACTGCACCAGCAGAAAGCTAGTTTCAATATAAGTCTTGTGATCACTCCACCATGACTGCAGACAAACAAGTGAAAGATTGGATGACACAGACAGAAATAAAAGGGAGGTTAGCATCGCACTGTGCAATCTACATAAATGGAAGGTCATGAACACCTGAGGAAGGGCCGATAAAGAGCTACTTATATTCTCTTAATCATCACAGGCCTCTTGCTGCAGGATTCCAAACACACATGTATCTCCCTAACCCTTAAACCGCAACTAGAGTTAGTATGATAAGGCTTTGTTTTCACACAGGCAACTCACTAGAGAAAGTAAAATAGTCAAGACATACCCCAGAATGCCAAAAATACAGCTGCCAATAGCACCAAGTTTATAGAGTGTTGTACCACCTATTAAGAACTTTTTCAAAAAATCCTTTTAGAAATTCTGGAAATTGTCTAATACCTGTTTGGCCAAGACTAGGTTTATTATGGTCTAATTCAGACAAAGCTATTTTCTCTGGTAAATATAGATGCAAAGCACTACATATTATAAACGCATGACAAGGAAGGAGAATGTAGTTGCTGTGTATCACATTAAATGCACATATACATGGGTTGTTTTACATCAGCTTTAACCACAGCTGCCAAGTATCCCCACAACAGATGATCACAATATGGAAATTAGAAAGCAAGCACCAAATCTACTAACTCAAATTCAAACCAGCTGCAGATTTCTTATTTACAGTGACAGCTTGTATTTCAAAAGCTTTGATCAATGCTTGTGTGCATGAGCTTTATATTATTAATGCTACAAAGCATAAACCCGGTTGTTAGATAGCACAAATCTGGCTTAAAATAGATGTTTACATCAATCACACAGCACAGTTTGATATGGATATTTCAGAAAGTGATCATAGTTAATATTGGAATGAGATATCCTGGTCATTAAGGCTAGTATTTTCAGCCATAACATCTTTTAAGTCTATGATTATTTAAAGTGTAAATCTAAGACTGTTTTTTTACAATCTGAAGGATATGGGTGGTTTCTAAATTTAATAAATAAAATATAGAATACTTTAAATTCATATTTGCACCTGAAATTAGACTTTTGAGAGGAGAGGGAAGCAACCACTAAATAAAATCTACTATGAAGTCAGTTGCTAGACATTTGCTGCAATCGATCAGGTCTGCAAGTAGTGGCAGAATTTTATTTGTTGAAGAGTAAGATATGACCTAACTTTTATTACCAGAACTATTTAACCATGGCTTTGTGGAATCAGGTTTGAGAATTTCAGTAGTCATTTCAGATCCACAGGCCATTAGATTAGGGTGGGGCTGGGGGTTGAAGCCATTCAGATTCTATTCTGTTTTTCAAAGTCCTGCCATGGCTGACTGTGTTTGATAAATATTTTCATTCAAAGATTTATTAATAGGTTTTTAATCATCTTTTGTTGTGTTGAATGCTGTTCAGGATTCTTTAGGACTAGGGCAGATTATAAATATTGTAAATAAATTTTATCCACTCAGAGTCATTGCCGAGATGGGCAGTCATCTACATTTCATAAATAAATCAAGAAAGCATGCAGGACTAATGATATGCTGAAAATATAGAGCGCCTCCACAATTAATCTATTTCCAGTCCCCAGTGCCTCAAAACTAATTTGAAAGTTTTCTGTTATTCTCTTTATTTCTGCTGACCTCTAAAAACATGAACAAAGAGCAAACCACATTAGATGTCAGACTCAAACCCACTTGATACTTTCCAGAAAGTATTAAAAGCCAGATTTTGTGGTTGAGTGTTGCCTGTTATTGATGAGTTGCAACTTATTATATAATTATAATTACATGATTATAGATAATATTAAGTTGTAGATTTTAATTATGTTATTTGCTGTGTTGATTTTCATGGATATTTTAATGTTTGTTTTAAGTGTCTTATTGTATGCATTCATTAGAGCTATGTTGTTGTTAATATTGATTCTGTCCTGTGGAAGTTTTAAATTTGTTTGTAAGCTGCCATGAACCTACATGAAATAAATAACCATGCATGCATTATTTATCCAGCCCAAGTTGCCATAATAAATTGCCTGCCCATATTTGCATGTGTAGCATCCATGTGTTTCCTACTTATGTGTATTTGATTGTATTTTTTTAAAAAAAGAACTCTTTTCAAACTGGCTGTGAATAACTGAATACTGTTTTCAAACTGGCTGTTTTGGTGCTGTTTTCAAACTGGCTGTGAATAACTAAATACTCATATTGTGCATATTTTTACTATTCTTATTTAGTTTGAGGGAAAATCCAAACTAATTTATTTTTTATCAAAGGAGACAATTAATAGAATTTATTTTGATCCAAAAAAGAGATGTTATCCTTATAATAGTCATAAGGTATCTGAGATGTGTGTGTGGAAGATGGACATTAACACAGGGACTGTTTTGTTTGTTTGTTTCACTATCAATTCTCTTCAGCTGGATACATCCTCCCTTCCCACGCTCACCTTCAAAATCAAAGAACGTTATCATGGGAGAATTCCTTCCATTGAGCTTCCTTCCAAATTGGGGATGCCTGGAGAGTCAGAGAGACTGCAGAATGAAAACAGAAAATAAATTTGCAACCCAAACCCTCTGTCTCCCCAAAACAATAAAGCATAACAAAGACTTTTGGAGTTGTGGTTGACTCTTGATTGCATGGGTGTCATGCAATTTTCCTGGCAACAAAGTAAAAGTGGTTTGTCACTCTTCCAACAGGATGTTCTGTTTTTTGTTATTTTTTTAATTCCCCGGGTACAATTTTTTTTGCTGGCCTTCTATCCAACCGCTAACTGGATCTGACTCTGTTTAGTGGCCAAGGTCATTGAGGTGTTAGCAACTGCTTAGGCCACAAGTACAAAGTAGACTCAAAAACACCATAAAAGGCATTTGAAAGAGAGTGAATTAGTGGAGGGAAAAAGTCTTTTGTAGTCAGAGGCAGAAAACTACTGCAAAACCAAGGGAAAGGTTTTAGCATAATCATGTACAGTATACTATGTATATTCTCTTTTAGATCTTAAGTGAGCTGTTTAAATACATGAGTTTAGCACTGTTTTAAAATATTTAAATATTTAAAAGCAGGGCTAATGTCTCTGGTGGGAAGTCTAATCTTTTGCTGCTAATCTAATCTTAAACTGGGGGAAAATGCCTAGTTTTGTGTGCTGTGTTGCTGGTTTTGTCATATTACACATTTTCATGTGCTTCTGTTGACAAAGGATTTCCTATAGATATACATTTTACAGCTATAGTTATTACTTTAGTGGGGACAGTGTCATTTTGCCTGTTTCAATGGCTACTTCCAAGTGTTGTTGGCAATGAGTACTTACAACTAATCCCCCTGCAGCAGTGGTTGAGAATAGTGTAATCGTTATCACTTGTTCCCTACTGTTAGAACCCTGTTGTGAAGGTTATAATTTAAAATTATAAAGATTGCTAAGATTGTAAGTTATATATTAACAACCCAAAGGGGAGAATGTTAGAACCCTGTTCAAACAATTGGGTATGCTAATATATGAACAAGCCACAAATCAATGTTATGTGTACAGTATATTGGTTTAAGAACATTTTAGGCTGATTACTATATAAGAAAGCAAGAGAGCATGCTCAGTATGTGATTGTGATCATGACTGTGATTGACTCTGTGTTCCGTGTGTTCCGGACTGCTGAATCTCACTGCTACTTCACTGTTGAGTAATTGTTTTGTGACTGTGTAGAATTACTTGAAGAGTTGCTGTGAAAAGACTAACTATCTGTGATAGTGTAGATTTGAATGATAGCTGTAATCTTTGTTTGTTAGTTAAAACAAAGATAGGCAAGAAGAAGAAACTTCGCATTGACTGAACTAACTGTGTATGACTTGGACTTCCTATTGAACTTTGCTACTACTAGAAGTAAACTATTTTGTAAATACTAAACGTATTCTGTTTATTGACTGAATAGCATTCATATCAAACTGCAACACCAAAACCACAATTACTATTCCACTGTGTATGTGCTCAACTGCACAATAGCTCCTTAACACCTACTGCTTCATATTCCTTTTCTACAACTACTACTAGCTTAACGGATTGTCACGGATATTAGACCAGAGTCACAGGGTAAAGCAGGAGAGTGCGTCAACACTCTTTGTAACTCATCTAATGTACCAGCTCTCTCCCACTTTATCTCATCCTGTGACCTGTCCTCAATATCTGGACCTGAGGGTCAGACTATATTTCAACATAGGTTTAAAACAGTTTTAAAGGAGCACTAGACCTGTGTTTGGAAGTAACCTGAGTGAAAACCATAGGTGTTAAATGCCCCCATCTTTGTGACTGTTCACTTGGGAAAACTGTATGGTGGTTCATCCCTCATCTTTTGCATATACTCATCCAACTATGCTCCATTACATGTTATGGAGCATGACTTGTGGCAGCAATTGGAAATGACGATTGGTGGAAGGAGAATCAGAGTCAGAGGAATCTACCAATCAGTTTCCTTAACTTTTTTCACATTCAAAGTAGAACTCATTCCCAAAGGATATATTGCTTGATGATCAGGGTTAAGCAATTTTCACTGGCATACTTTTCTGCCAATTCATGGAGTGGAGGGTAGCATGATAAGGCCGCCCACTGGTTATGACCTGGTTACCCATTCAGAACAAAGGGACGGACTTCATTTGACATAAATAATCAAATCATTTCACTTGTGATGGAACTCAGAAAAAACCATTTTTTTATTATTATTTTTATTCAAAAAGTTTTATTGGTACAAAGTACAGACATTTTTAAATTTTTCTCCCCCTTTTTCTTCTTCTTTTGGAAGAAAGAAGATATATCTACTATTGAGGAATGGACAATAAAAGTTACACATCTGGCAGAAATGGCAAGAATTTCATCATACCTAAAAGAACATTCAAATGAAAGATACATATTGGAATGGAGTAGATGTACTGATTATATTCAACAAAAGTATCAGATTAAGAAGATATACATAGTTTAATAATGATATATGTTTAGAATTTCAGAATGGTTTAATAGATTTTAAACAATGTGGAGCCTTAAAAAATTAGAGGAATCTTTGAATTTATAATTTGTTAGTATATTTTAAGTTTATGTTTATTTGAAGATTATATCCTGTGCTTTTTCTGGGAAGTCGGGGGGGGAGGGGTTGGGGGAAAGGGAGAGGAAAACATTTTAATGTGGGAGAACATTCTGAGAATCATAAATTCGAAATAGTGCCAAAAGAGTCTCAGAACAGTTTTTCTGATAACTTGAACTTCAATTCTCAGACTTTTCAGCCATTAAAGCTAAGTTGATTCTGAGAACTGAAGTCCAATTGAAAATATGACTAAGAGAGGAAACACAAATCCCCAATCATTCATGAAGTCCTCTGGCGAATGTGGCACTTCTGGAACGTTATAAAGAGGTCAGAATAATGATGATAGGATGAAGAAAGCCTTTGTATGCTGCACTGGGCTCTTAGGAGGAAGGCGAGATCCAAATGAAGTTAATGCAGACTGAGTAAAAATAAATCTTGACCCACAAAATCTTTAGATGGAAAAAAAAACCCACAATACACACTGTCATTCAATTCCATCTAGCTTTGCTGTCATCAAGTCTCACCCCACCGGAGTTCTGTGATTTTGACAGCTACAGAAAAGTGAGCAAGGGATGTTTATTGTGCTTGTGTATCTGAATATGCCTTCCATTGCGAACTCCTGCCTGTCAAAAAGGAAAGGAGAAAAAGGTTGTTAACTATTGGTTTTCAGCCAGGGTTCCTTGATGAATTAACATAGATAGGTCTGCATGGGCTTTGATTTGACATAAGGCTTTGTTAACCCACTTTCTTTAATAAAGTAATGAAATCAAAATGGATGACAATAATTCCTAATATTTTCTATTTGCAGTTTTGTCCCGTTGGCATCCCATCACTAATTGGAACAGCCATTGGGCTCTTTTATTTATTTATTCCTTTTGCTAAGGAGTAACTTAATGCCTAGATGTTTCCAAGAACAGAAATGGAATAATCCACTTAAATCTCTCTTTCTTTCCCTTTGAGCAGAGCTGTGAGCTCGACTGTTGAAATATAAAGGACAACATTAGATATAATTCATTCTCATTTACATGAGGAATAGCTCTGAAGAAGCCAATGGAATTACAGCAGAGGGTAAAAAAGATGGACTTGTGCTAATTGTAATTCCAGCTGACCCATTTCATACAGATAAGGCCTGCAGATAATTCCTTTTCTTTTTGTACATGAAAATGAGATAATATAATAATACGCAGGAAGCAATCACACCAGATATCTGCATCTCCTGCTAGTAAAACTGGCAATTTATGAATTTTTTTCCTTTGAATCTGGCTTAAACATTGTGTTGTTTAATCACACAGATAATGAGAGGACATAAGAATTACTCAGAAGAGAGATAAACACACATCTGTTGGTTGAATAGGAACACATTTCTATTGCTCATGGCTTACCTGAACTTTTCTCTCAATAAAAGCAGTCCTGCTAAACAATTGTAAAAAAAAAGGAAGGAAGAAGGGAGAGAGGGAGGAAGATGTGCTGCAGCAGCTTAAAAATAATATGGACTCAATATACAGAACTAAAATATGAATATTACTGCCTAATCAGTGGAAACTGTGGTTCTTAAAAACAGAATTGCAATATCCTGCTGAGTTTATAGCTTACATCTTTATAATATTCTCATTAAAGTCCACATATAAGGGGTTCATAATTTTCATCACCGTCTCATATTTGGCTATTGTAGTATTTATTTTTCTATAAAATAATGCTGCTGGATGACACTGGATTTTATTTCTATTTCACCTACTGTGCATAATGCATTAGAAAATCAGTCCCAATGCCTTTTCAGAGCTTTAATGCTCATTTAACCAATTTTACCATAACATCAACAACAACAAAACACTTGTATAGGTGGTACTAAAGATAGCATCGATCTTCCCACTCAGCATTCCATTGCTAGAAATAATTTATGCAAAGGATCATCTTATTCCAGACATCGGGCCTGGGGTATTCCAGATATCAAGGATCATCCCCCATTGAATATAGATTAATTAATCCCTTCTCATCCTGGATACTGAAAGGAAGACCAGAAAAGTAACATGAGCAAAAGTCCAGCCTTTCTCTTACTTCTTATCTGTTACTGAAGCACATGCAAAACACACATACATATGTAAACATGTATTAGCATTAATCTGAATGTCTGGACAAAAAGAAAAAAAATTGTCAGCAAAAATCTAAGCACCTCTCTGATCTCACAAGACTTCTTTAGAACTAAGCTGTAACATTGCATTTCATGGACAATTAAACCTTATCACTGTGATAGCAAATTATAGAATTCCTGAAAAGAAAGAAGAGATCTTCAATGAAAGAGAGTAAGAGCATAAGAGAAGTTGGAAATCTTTTTTTAAAAAGAAGTTTCATTTATAAGAGAAACGTGTTAAAGTTTTGAAAAGATTTTGTGAGAAGGGACAAAGAAAATAAAAGGAAAGAAATTAAGTTTTAGGACATCATTTGAAGGAATTAAAAATTAAGATTGTTAAAAGTAAAAGGCAGGAATATAAAGTTGGTTAATTTGTTCAAGGTTAAAATAGATAAATTGTTATTTCTGATAACAGACTTAATAGACTTTTGCTGACCAGAATTGAACACAAAGCTTTAAGGGTTTGTTTATAGATAAGAGATGAGATATGGGAAGGAAGATATCATTTGTTGTACTTTAAGAGAAGATGATAAACCACTAAAATTATACTTGTGATTAAAGGAAATTTTTATTTTAAAAAAAATTATTATATTCTTATTTTTCTTTTCTATTTTTCTATTTTTTCTTTTCTTCACTTTTCTATTTTAAGTTTATATTAGTTTTTATCATTTTAATCACAAAGTTCAATAAATATATTTATTTTTTTAAAAAAAGAATCTTATTACACTCAGGGCCTTGCCTTGGTTTTGATTAGTACCTGTATAAGAGGAGACAGAGAACTTTAGATGGGATTTTAAAAAACAATAATAAAGTAAGAATTTGGGGGGTAGAGCTGGACATTAGGTTATGTTCCTAGGCCTTGTTTAGAGTATCTGTGGGACCCCTATCAATTTTTTTTAATACTGGGAATTTTTTTTTAAATTCAGGGCAGATGTGGTTTTTAGTTGCGTTTTTAATGCATGTATTCAACATATAATAAATATCCTCCATTTTATTTTCACTACTTTATTGTATGTATTTAAATACATTTTCTGAGAAAGATTCTTGTTCCACCAGATTCTCAAAAGACACAAAAAGGCCTGACATAGAAGTATGGATACGGATAGATTTACAATAGCAGTAGGAATAGAGTAGAGACCAAAAGAAAAAGAATTGTTGTTCCAAAATCAGTTTTTCATTTTCTCTCTCACACACACACACACATACAGACATGTTTCTTCTATAAAAAGTCTTGCATTTTTCTACACCATTCTCGGGGTAATCTATAATTCATTTAAAATTCTTGTGATATTATAATAGTTAGGTGTTAGGGAATAATAATAAGACAGAAAATGATGTTATGCTTCTTGAGCTGGAAAAGTCCAGTGGGACGAGCTTCTTCATGATGTATTTTCTTCATCTATGGAAAGACAAATACATTGGAGACCACTGGAGAACCCATTCTACAGTGAAAGACAGAGCACTCAAAATAAGATTAGTGTCAGACTCATGGGGATATTTTGTTTCTTGTTGGTTTCGTAACTTCTCTTTCACCGATATACTTTCAGTGAACATTCTGTATATATAAAATTTAGGGTAGAACGAGAAATGTTATGTTCAGATACCTGATAGATAAAATTTTGTTTCAAGTATTTCTTCTACTTCAATGGCAAAATCTGCTACTGCTTAATACTTTGGAATTATAATGATGTATTGACTGTTTATAGAATTTTTGTTGTATATCAAATTCATTTAAGTTAAATTTTACATTTTCTCCTGTACATTTGGTTAGAAACTTGAAGAAAAGATCATGTTAAAGGCATTTTCCCCTTCCTGTCTCATTGATGTAAGCTATTCATGAACCTTAATTTTGATGAATGGCTGAAATATACTTTGGAAATTCCTTCACTTTTGCTTTTCATGTTAAGAGCATACTTGACTGGAGGCATTTCTCAAAACATTTGTAAGAGACTAATTCCCAACTGTCTTCCGAAGTTGAATAAATTATCCAAATGACTTATGAACAGTCAGTGCAAACATCCAAAATTGTCATTGCTTTTTGCTCATTTGCTGCTCTCTCTTGCATCTTGGCAAAATATGTCAATCTGCTTCTCTCTCAAAAGCACTTCAGAACTGCTTTCCAAGTGCGGAGCCAGTTCTGAGCCATGCTGCTGTACGGTATCTTTACAATACAGAATTGTGCATTAATATTCTAATTTTAAAGACTACAGATTTCAGCAAGGCTACAAATAGCACAATGGATAAAAAATACTGCCTTTGATTCTGTTAATTATGTGCGAAACAGAATCCACTACTCAGATAAAATGTGACGGTCCTGCATCTCATTTTCACTATATTATTTCTTGCCTCACTGTTCTTGCCAGCTATTACCAACCTTGTCCCAAAATCTCTAGGGTCAGACAGCGACCCTGGAGTTCATACCACATGAACCTATTTGTTACCTCAGTAAGGCTTGGAAAGTACCAGAAATTAAAAACAAAAGCCTTGGGTGCAATAGAGGATTAGAGGACTAGTCGGGTACCTGTAAATCTTTTAACTGTTTGATTTGGGCAAGGAGAATCAAAACAGCAGTTACAATTATGTTTGGAGTATTTCTTCTACTTCAATGGCCAAATCTGCCATGTAACATATGCAGGTGGTAGAAACAGCATTCTGCGCATGATGTAGCGGCCATACATATGCATAAGCCTGTATTCATGCATACACATAGAATGGTTCTCTTTTTGTGCTAGCTTTTTGTCAGTGTTTGTATTGAGAGCAAAGTGGATGAAGTTAGGAGTATCATTTAAATCTGGAGAAAACTATTTCCCAAATTTAAAAAACGTCTTCTGCATGGACACTTGGATAATAATCTTTTGATTTCTCCTTTGGGTAAGCATTTCATTCTTTCTCCACCCTAAGCCCTAATGGGGGAAAAGTCAGGACTCAATGCCTTTTTTTTCACCAACCCTTTTTATTGGACAAGTAATAGTGCTTTTTTTTCTTTCTTTATATCTCAAGATTTTCTATGAATGTTCTACATAGCCAGTAACAGAAAATTATAAAGACAGCTTCTCATGTGGAACAGATTCCTCAGAGATCTTGGTTGCTATCATCTTTTTTAGATTTGCTTGACATTTTCAATAATTGCATTCTCAAAGCCCTCAGAGACAAACGGCTGTGATGTTAAGAAGACTGAGCAAATATAATTTGAGTTAATCTAATCTTAATAATTAATTAATCTAATAATTTGAGTTAATCTAATCTTGCGTAGCTTCTTCTCTGGCAACATTACATTACTAACCAGAGCATACAAAACATTTGTTAGACCAATTCTGGAATACAGCTCACCTGTCTGGAACCCGCACTGCATATCAGACATAAATACAATCGAGAGAGTCCAGAAATATTTCACAAGAAGAGTCCTTCACTCCTCCACTCACAACAAAATACCTTATTCCACCAGACTTGAAATACTGGGATTAGACAATTTACAACTACGTCGCCTCCGATCTGATCTAAATGTAGTTCATAAAATCATATACCAAAATGTCCTTCCTGTTAATGACTACTTCAGCTTCAACCGTAACAATACACGAGCACGTAATAGATTCAAACTAAATGTAAAGCGCTCCAAACTCGACTGCAGAAAATATGACTTCAGCAACAGAGTGATCAATGCCTGGAATGCACTACCTGACTCTGTGGTTTCTTCCCCAAACCCCAAAAACTTTAACCTTAGACTGACTACAGTCGACCTGTCCTCGTTTCTAAGAGGTCTGCAAGGGGCGTGCATAAGTGCACCAGCATGCCTACCGTCCCTGTCCTACTGTCCAATTGTCTTCTTTTATCGTTACTTTTTACTTATGTTTATACAAATTACTACTATACATGTTTGACAAATAAATAAATAAATAAAATAATAAATATTGCTGCATCTTTTTCACGAATCTGTCCTTCCCTTCTCGAATGCATGCTGTATTTTGTTTCGATGAGATGATTTGACTATGTTTAGGCTAAGGAAACCTTTCTGGTGAGTTTGCATCCCTTAGCTGCCTTGGCAAAACCATCCCCCATGAAGAATAGGACTATGAGATCTGAGTTGCTGCCAATTAATAGTCAATAGGATTTTTACAGTCCAGACTTGGTAGTCCTAACTAAGACTGATGCTCTTATAAGTGCAAATTCATAGGTGCCCAATTTAAGGCTAAAACCCTAAATAAATGTAGGTTGATTTATGCAGCCTACATATTTGATACTAAGTAAGTATGACAGTCCTAAACTAATTGCCCTGTTCCAAGTTGTAAATTTACTATAGTGTACACTGTAATAATACCCATGTATTAGGAAATAAATTCTACTGATCTGGATACACATATTTAGGATTCTTCTTTTTCAGACAGTGGTATAATTAAGATGCTATAACTAAGTTATTATCTTGGAAAATAACTATCTAGGTAGATGATGTAAGTAACTGTCCATAGTACTAATAAATGTAGTATGTGAAACTACTTAGTTTCCTCTGTTCATGAGAGCACCCAAACCTTAGGCCTCTGAATTTGAGACACTGAAGGAGTTATCTAGGAACTGAAGGTATCTCTCAGACCCAAGTCCAGAGATTAGACTGAAAACAGTCCTGAGGTAAACTGGCGTCCTGAGGGGACGCAACATAGACAATGAGATCTAATTGAGTTTAATCCTTCATTTGTTTACATGTAATGGGCAGAATCTTGCTAAACTAAAGCTATAACTTTCTTATCTAGAGATATATTCTGGGAGATTATAATGTGTAGATACCCTGAATCTCTTCTCCCCTCCCCACTTCAGCTCAAGGGTGCAGTCTCTTAATCTGGGCCACTTTCTGGGAAAGCTCTATGTTACAAAAATTCTCTCCCACTGCTCTTGCAGATACATACTCCATTACAGTACCATACTTAATTCTCAGGCTGACAAAGAAACATCATATTGTTCTGATCTAGGCTTCCTGATCAAATAATACAGCACAAATGGTGTCTCAAAAACCTCTTTCATTTTAATGGCTGGTAATTATTTGCATTCCCAGCCATAATAAGTCCCAAACAATGATATCAAGTCCGACAACAGTCTTTCGGGGAAAGGCAGATAAGCACACAAACATTGATCTTTCTGGACAAGCTACCAAAGACCAATTAGCAAGAAACTTGGCAAGGCCAAATGGAAACATGGAGTCCAAGCTAAAATGACACAACAAACTTGAACAAAGTTGCTTCCTGCTTCCTGCGACGAGCCCTTCTGTGTGCTCCACCAATATAGCCTATGGGAGGGGCCAATTATCTCCAAGCCTTACTCCTGAGTAGTCCTTCTCCTCTGTAACTGTTCTTGCCTTCTGGCAGCTCTGCGCATGCGCACATTGAGAACAGGTACTCCCTGTTCCTCTGCCTCACTCATATCAGCTTCTGGAGGCTCTGGAGTCAGGACAGACCTCCCAGATGGCCCGGGCTGGATCCCTGCCTCTGGAACCGAGCCTTCTCCAGACTCCAGGCCTGGCCCATGTTCCTACCCAGCCTTCTCGCGGCGCAACTCTGCTGCCAGCTCCGCAGGCCGCTGGAGGACCACAACATGCACACATATATATATACAGGGCCATCTTAACAGAATTATGGGCCCTGGGCAAATCAGTGTACTGGGGCCCCTACAACAACTACTCACAGGAATAAAAATGTAAATGGTCGATAAAATTAAACATATATTTATTTTATTGGCACTTCCAAAAAAATCGGTGTTGAAACATTAAAAACATGCTGTGCAGCAACAACTAATCAACATGATAAACATTTGAACAATATAGGAGACTTGAAAAACACAATAATACTCAGTAAGGCATACAGTTGCTGTATTTATATGATACAAGGTGCATTGAAGGGGTAACATACACAGCTTAGTATGGGGCCCCTATGCTCATGGGGCCCACAGGCAAGTGCCTATCAGGCCAGCAGTGGGTTACTCCTGGTTCAGCCTGGTTTGGCGAACCGGTAGCGGTGGAGGCAGGAGGCTCTGCCCACCTGCCCTGGACGCTTCTGCGCATGCGCAGAAGTGTCTCGCGTGTGCATGCACATGCGCACAAGCGAACTGGTAGCGATGGGATTTACAACCCACTACTGCATCAGGCCCATGCGTTAAGACAGCCCTGTATATATACTTGTAGGAGCATAGCATCATATACAACTTGTTTTTGGTTCTTTTATGGCCAAAAAAAGAGTTAGTTTATAATGAATACTGCAATACATATAACTTGAAGATGAACGACATTTTTCATCAAGTTGAAGTCCAAATTATGCTTTCAATGGTATACATATTCTCTGATAACATGCAGCATTTTCCAGGAGAGTTGTGATGTAAATCGCAACATTGATAATTAAATTGATTAATCAATGTACAGTGAGAAAACAGATTCTTATTTAATACAGGTTCATTCTTGCAAAGTGCTCAATATGTTTTCAGGAAAGTGATGAATGCGAAAGAGAAGAGAGAATGCTTGGAGCTTAAACACCTCATAGTGATTGGCTGTTGCTAAATGCCTTAAAAAGAAACTATTCAAGATTTTGCAAGATGTCCTTAGGCACTTTTCTGCAAGATTAATTTTTAGTTTTAATGAAAACAAATGGTAATGATCTAATGGGAGAGTTAACTAGTCAATTACTTGACTACCCGGGCATAAACGTAGCCTTAAATCCTCCTGCCATGGGTCAATGCTCATATTTTTATGAGAGGTGGTCAAAAACTATCAAATGCTGAATATAGACAAAATAGGCAATAACAGCTTCTCCTTTCTTCCTTATCTCATTGTTTTCCACAGAAATAGTGGTTGTGATGGAGGACATTGGTCTACCATTATTAGCTGAACAAGCTGTACTTTAAACAAATGTGCGTGAATATTTGGTTGCTTATGGAATATCTACAGATTCTTAGAAATCAATCAGGATTCTTTGAAGACATGAGAGGGTAACATCTCTTAATTTCGTGACATAGAACTCTAAACTAGATGACTCCAAAGATTTAGGCACAACATGCTACACTTATTCTCTCCTAAACATGAACAATTCTTTTCCTGCTTTGTCTTCTCTTACCATTTTGTTTCCAGACCAAATGATACCATATGGATTCTAAGAGATAAAAATAACTACTCCCCTCTTTCATTTACATCCCACTTTTCAGCATCTGCCAGAGATGAAACAAAATAAACAATCCAGGTTATATGGACTGCAGCATATTGCCTTTTGCCAGATAAGAGTAACATCCTGAAGCGATCATTTTAATTTTAACGCTGCTATTTTTTCATCGTAATTTAAAATTGAGATTGGACTGAAAACAGAATACACTCCTGTTTAATACTGATTTTTCTTACCGTGAAGTAGATACTAAAGAGCTTTCATATTTTCTCAGCTTAACAGGATTGTATTTGCAGTGGCAGTTTTACTTATTTATTTATTGCTTCTCTACCCACCTAAATAAAATAGGTATTTTGTTCACATAAATATAAATAGAACTGGATGAATGCTGCTGACTGCATCAGGAATAAAGCAGAACGTTTAAAGAAATAACAGGAAAATGATGCTCACAGTCCAATAAGAAAGGAAAAAAGTTATGAAAAAATATGTATCTGTATTAAGACTAGAGAGGGATAATTTTAAAAAAAGTCTTAACATTTATTTTCAGGAATTACCTTTTGTTCCATGAATATTTATGATATTCAGTTCTTTAGAAATACAAGCAAGTAGAAGTACAGCTGTACATGAAAAGGTTTGTCAGAAATTTTTAGCTCCCAGTTTCTTGGATAAGGGTATAAGCATGCATGTGCAAGTTTTCCAATTTGTGCAAATGTGTCATTATGCAAGAGATCAGTTTTATCCAAGAATTTGCTTTATGTTAAAAAAAAATGTGATTTGTGCCAGCACAATCAATTTCCCACCAAAGGTCTGGAAATATACCAAGACTTCTTCCCACTGGAACTGTTTGAAGCTTTTCTTGCCAAAGCCCCTCTCTACCTTTACTCATTTACCATCATGTTACGCAGTTGTTCTAGTTGTGTGTCTGGTTTCCCAATTACTTTTATATCTACAGTAGCTTCTACTGTTACTGTTAGGTCAAGATCGCCATCAGCATCTTGTCAAAACCCCTAACCAAAAATGAAGAGAAAAGGGGGCCTTTCCAACAGTAGAAACAAAATTGGACCTATTTTATTGTACTGAAGTTGGTGAAGGAACTTCAGCCTAAGACTGAGTTTTTAAATTGGGCAAGTCTACTGTGTACTAAGAATAAAATGTGCAGTACTACCATGCTGAATTACTTCTTATGGCTTATCTGACATGATAACCACATGCAGTGGAAGTCTAGCTGGAGAAAAGATGAACAAAATAATTTCACTGAACATAGAGCATCAGGCAAGGAAGGACATTTGTGTTTTTTTTTAATTTTATTATTTTTCTCCACAATACATCTATACATATACCATAATTCATAACAAAATATACATAGTTATACATTTCTATTCAATAAAACATAAACCAACATCCTAATTTGCACCTTTTATACTTTTATTGCCCACCCGTTTTTCCTTTTATGTCATATCACTCCCCTCCCTCTATCTAGAGAGGGCCTCCTCCGGGTCCCATCGGCCAAACAATGTCGGTTGGCAGGGCCGCGGGGGAGGGCCTTCTCTGTGGGAGCCCCATCCCTTTGGAACCAACTCCCACCAGAGATCCGGACTATCCCCACTCTACTGGCCTTCTGTAAAGCTGTGAAAACATGGCTCTTCCGACAGGCGGGGTGAATAAGGAGATCAGATTCCCCCATGAATGGTGTTTTTAATATTGTTTTAATATTGTTTTACTTTTAAATTGTTATAATTGTTTTTTACTGTATGTTTTTTATCCATGTTGTACGCCGCCCTGAGTCCTACGGGATTGGGCGGCCTATAAGAGCGTAGAAATAAATAAATAAATAAATAAATAAATATCTCCCTCTCTCCCCTCTCCCCTCTTTCTCCTTCTCTCCCACTTTCCTACTTCCCTCCACTCTCCTTCTTCCCTTCCTTCTCTATTTGCAAGTAAGGACATTTGTTTGAGTAATAAATAAAGCTCTAAAAATTTACAAGCATGTTTCTCAATGCTTTGGGGGTTACAAAATTCTATGCCCATACTCCATGACCTTCTTTTTTTCCCCCACTGATATATTTTAGGCAGATTCACATTATTGTTGTTGTTGTTGTTGTTGATTTGACCTTAGCACTTCTGATCCCTGAGTGATTCTAAGTAGGCCACAATATAAAACAGAATACAAATACATTTGTAAATGTAAGTAAATTTGTAAATAAAAATATAATTAGAGATGTCTTTTAGGAAGGAACATAAACCTATCATAAAGCAAGTGAAATCTCTATAGCCACATAGAAGCTCATTTTCCACTGAAGAGGAATTTTACAGTGAATACACAGATTAGGAGCAGAGAGAAGGCTTAAACAGAGAGGCACATTATAGTGATAATGAAGATTAATATTGTCAACAGGTGCTAGCACCTTATCTGGGATAAGAAGTTAAGCAGAATCCCAAGTCATTAGTACTTGAACAGGAGACAATCAAGTCAATACTCTAGACTGGGAAGTTGAAAAGTATCCTAGAAGAAAACAAGACATTTTCATATTATAGCAAAGACAACTACAGTCCCTGAAGTCATAAGAAGGATCATTCCATAGCAGACTTTTCTAAAAACTAACATAACTTTTCTACTTCGATAGACTACAGCTAATTAAAACTGATGATCAATTGACTGAATCTTCTGAAAGATACTTCTTCATTCAAAATATATTCTCAAAAAATATATCGGGAGTCTTGATGTGGAATTTTCATGATATAGGAGTCATTCATATTGATCAATTCAAATTCAAACAAAACTTACGTATTTTTGTGCCATCACCTTTTCTTTAATGTGTAACACCTGGGGGATAACTTTTAAGATTCATTCCTATATATATATCCACCCAATAAAAGTAGATTTGAAGAAATTGTGCAAAAATTGAATTGTTTTGTCAACTTTCTTGAACAAAAAGTAACTTTGAATTTAGCTTTGCAGCAGTTTTCATAACTAGTAGAACAGTAAATACATAAAAATATATGTAACTTAGTTGAAATATTGCAGTCTGTATTAGAGGTTTTCCTTAAGCAAAGAATATAAATATGGAGATTGAATTTTTGGTATAATTAAATAATACAACTTATCCTGCTTGATTGGAGAAGCTTGTTTTAAGAATATAACTATATTTTGCTGAATATACTTAAACTCCTTTGTATCAGGAGCCAGATTTATTAGAGTTTCTAATCTCATGGAAGGTTACAATACATTAAAACAAATATAATTATGTAAGTGCAAATATTTCTATCAGCTCAGATTGAGGTGGAAAGGACAGGTGTCATTACTGTGCTAAACATAATCTTGTTATTTATACAGTCTTAAGAAGGGTGCTTGTGCTGGCAAGTTAACTGTTGAATTGTTGGGAAATCCTTTATATTTTTAGAAACCTTAATTAATAGTAGAAGTAACTTTCAGAAGATACATTCCAGAAATATTTCTTTCTAGTTTTTGTGATATCCTAACAGATCAGACAAATCCAAAGGTCATCACTGAGGCTACATCTATCCCAGATGTTGTCCTTTTTCCAAGTATTTGTGACCTATTGGTGGAATGTATTGTTTCGCATACTGTATGATTTTAAAAAATGTGGTTTAATATGACATCCCTCTAGTGTCTTTATCTTCACAGTAAATCTCTTAATAACTCCTCCATATGGTGGCTTTCATTTCATTATTGTAATATGCTCATTTTATCTTTCCAGATTTTTTAATAACCTGATATCTTGATGTTTCTGTCCTATAGTTCTGCTATTCTATTAGAAGAAAAGAATATCTGCAGCTCAGGGTTGTGGAATTCTTGGTGTTCTCTGAGGGGACGCAAACACACGTGCGAAACGTCACAATGTGAACCGGTGGCGAAGGTATGTGGAACCCACCCCTGTCTCCAACCATGGCAACTTTAAGACTTGTGGACTTCAACTCCCAGAATTCCCCAGCCAGCATAGCTAAATAAATAAACTAACTTTGTGCTGCTGCCTGCCTGCCTGCCCACCCTGGCTCTGCTGAGAATAACCATTGCCCTGAATCATTTGGGCTGGAAAAAAAACCCCACCCACCCCATCCCTTTATCCACAGGAGTTGTCCTTCTGCTTTCCCCGATTGCTTCCCTGATTCCTCCTGTTGCTTTTTTCCTCCCCTTCAGTAAAGTTTTGCCCATGGACCGGCACCGACCGATCAGGTTCAGTGATGTTATTGTGACATCACCAGCAGGTCGCTACCAGTTCAGGCGAACCAGTCCGAACTGGGAGGAACCCACCCCTGCTGTGCATGGCCCTTCCATTGGCCACAATGGCCTCCTACAGCCCTCTTCCAGCAAATTTAGAGCTTGGGGGGCAGCGTGTGGCCCACCCAGGCTCCATTTTCAGCTGTGATGGCCTCCTGCAGCCCTCTACCAGTGAAAATGGAGACTCCCTGGGCTCTGTTTTTGCTGACAGAGGGCTGCAGGAGGCCATCATGGCTGAAAATGGAACCTTGACAAGTGATGTTGAGTTGGCCATGTTCCCCCAACCACCACCACCCCAAGGTCAAATACTGATGCAGCCCTCAATAAAATTGAGTTTGACACCCCGGCATACATTGTGATGCTTGCATTTATGAAACATGGAATGTTATGCAATCAACAATGCTTCCAGCATTGTATGGCCATATATTTTTACCAGTTATACAAAGGTAAATTGCTAAGGTTTTTGAGTGAGTCTCTAAGTTGCTTAATGTCTGTTTTCTCTTTCATAACACTCAGTAAAGCAGGCATCTTTTTTCAGTAATTATCTTATTTATCTCATAAATTGTTCCAGTCTGTTGTGGCCTGTTGGCCGCCAGTTTCTCCAGTAGCCGAATCAGATGAGGAGGAGGCGTGGGAGTCAGGGTCCACATCAAGGCAACCGGAAAGTTCTGAGAGGGTAGAAGGAATGGAGCTGTCAGAGAGAGAGACAGAGGCAGAGCCTGGGTTGTCCATAAGCCCTCAGACGGAGAGTCAACAGCCCTCAGGTCTGGTGGTGACTGATGAGGAAGAGGAGGAACAGCTGGGTCCAGTGTCTGACACACGGATGCACAGAAGGCAGAGGAGAGGGGAGCAGGGGAAATCCGTGGGCAGATCCTTGGGCCAGAAGAGCCACCGCAGCTTGCAAAGCCCCACCCTAGCTCTGGGGATAAAAGGCAGGGGGAGGAGATGAATAGATGTGGCAGACAACTGTTCATCTCCCTGCCGGACAGACGTGTTAGCCTGTGGTGAGAGAGAAACTTTTTGCCGGGGCTGCTGTTGCTTCTAATAAAGGAATCATTGATTTAACTTCAGAGGGTTTGTCATGTTTGGGGAGCTGGGTCAGAACCAGGGGTGGGTTCCTGCCGATTTGGACCGGATCGCCCAAACTGGTAGCGACCCGCTAGTGATGTCACGATGGCGTCATGGATCCAGTTTGGTCGGTGCTGGTCCATGGGCACTGCCATCTTTTTTTCTGATTTTTTTTCTGTTTTGAAGTTTTTTCCTCTGCTGCTGCACCCCCCACCCCCCAGGTTTATACTTATCTTTATTCCTTCACCCGAAGCAGAGCTGATCAGCTCCTCAGCTGTGTTTTGGGCTGATTATAGCTACTGAGCATGCACGGAAGCAGAATTGCATGAAGGGACGCGCATGTGCGAAATGTCACAATGCAAACTGGTGGCGAAGGTAAGTGGAACCCACCCCTGGTCAGAACACAGACTCTGTATACAATGCCCAAACATATACAATACTATCAAATATTAATCTTCTCAATAAAGCTAGTTGAGAGACAGCTTGATGTAGGGATTAAGGCATCAGGCTAGAAACTGGAAGTTTTAGTCCTTAGGCTTTTGGTATGAAGGCAGCTGGGTGACCTTGGCAGTTTCCAGGAGTCAAGACTGTCTTGAAGGCATCAAAAAATGAATAAATAAAGTTTGATGTATCCATTTTCCTTTTGTCTTTACTCCCTGCAGATTTATAACATGATGCTTGGATATTTTTTTTAAAAATCCCATTTCACTGCCACTATTGTGCTTTTTATGAATGTCAAAAAAATAATAATACTAGAATCAAGATTAGATTTTTCAACTGCTGCTTTACTGAAATGTTAAGAACAACTAACTAAAAGGTTTGCAAGAATGACAACATACACACAGACACAGACACAGACACAGACACAGACACAGAGACACACAGACACACAGACACACACACACACACACACAGACACAGACACACAGATACAGACACACACACACACACACACACACACACACACACACACACACACACACACACACACATGTATCCCAAGATACTAGAGCAAAACTAATTGACAGCAGATATATTTTATTACAGATAGTCCTCAACGTATGACCACAGTTGACTCCAGAATTTTGGTCATAAGTTATTGTGGACTCAACTTGAGGCACCTTGTGTCTGGTTTCAATTTTACAACCATTTTTGCAACAATTGTTAAGTAAACCCTCTGGTTATTAAGCAAAGCACAATATTTTTTAAACAAATCATGTAGTCGTAAGTCCGAATCCTGCTTATCCAATGGGAAAGATGGAAAAAGTCACAAAATGTGACTGTATGATCATGGAATACGGCAACTGGCCATAAATGTCAGGTAGTTGAAAAGTGCCCAAAATGTGAACACATAACTAACTACAAGGATGGTGTGGCAGTCATAACCTGGAGGATGTGTTATTAAATAAAAAATGCTGTTTTAACTTCAAATGGTTGGTTGTAAGTTGAGGACTACCTGTAATAGCAATTATAACCCAATACAAATTCCCTGTGGAAGAAGAGCCCTAAAGAATATGGGCTGTGTTGTTGAATTTGGGGAGTCATTCCAACTGAAGAGGGAAAATTGTGGTTGAGTGGGAGCAAGTGATAGCTTTGTGACTATATGCTAGAGCCACAAATTTCCATCTTCTGACAAAACAATTCTTCTATCTGAAGAAAATCTATCCGCTCACAAAAGCTATTCTTTTATATTATCTATATGTGTACACATAGAAAAGAACCTTTGGATCAGAAGATAAATGCTTCTATTCAAAACACAATTATTTGTTGCTCCTCAATTTTCTTTCAGAGATGAGCCTTCTTCCATATATAGTAACAAGCTGTCATTCTTCTCCCCATTATAGTCCACCAACTTGCATGGCATACCTTACACACTGACTGGATCTTTTATTAAACAATTATCTAGCTATTTGGGAATTAATAAGAGGCAGCCAAGAATGAGAACACTGTGGATCTTTTAACTAGTCCTTTCATGCAATTAGCTTCTTGTAAATAGACTGAATGTTATCTCAGCTGCTCCTTCCTTCTCTAACAGCCACTGTCAATCCTTAGACTATTCACCACAGCTGACTGGGCAGAAGTGAAAAGCAGGGTGTTCATCAGCTGGAATAAGAAGCCCACCTGTTTCTTCCACAGCTTCCTCCCACTGCTGAGGAAACACTGAGGAGATTATCACATAAACTGGGGAAATCAAGCAGCCTATTTTTGTGGATGGCAACACATATTAAATCTCTTAAACATGTGCCATTGGAACTATGAATCCTAACCTTTGTTAATTGAAGTTTTCTTAAAACTTTGTTTGAAGACTCACATTGTTATCAGTTTAATTTATCTGGAAGTTTTCTCTCAGTAAAATCAGGGATCTTCCTTCCATTGAACCAGAAGGGGCAAAATATATGCTAAAAACTGTAAGAGGTTATGCCAGGCAAGCCAAGTCCCTTTTGAGAAGAACTAGCAATTTAAAGAAAGCTTTAAACATGAGATGAGTGGAGGTGATGGTTAGAATAATGTTACTTGAAACATGAAAAAATGCATCGAAACAAAGAACAAAGCTCATTTGAAGACCAAAAGAGTATTCTTTTTTACTAGTATTGCTTCTCCATATCATCAATAATCAGAATGTATTACGTATGGTAAAGGAAATTATATTTTGGCCAAGAAGAAGAAAAAAGTCCATTCCATAGAGCAGTGATGGCGAACCTTTTTAGGTTCGCGTGCTCGAGTGCCCACACCCATTCCCTTCCCCCCACGCATGTGCACAACACCCCCCCATGCTGCCCCCTGCGCATGCGCGCACACACACACCCCCGCGCAAAGGCCTTACCGGAGCCTGGGACGGTAAAAAATGACAAAACGGGCAAACTGGAAGTTTGGAAAAATGCACTTCCGGTTTGTCCGTTTCGTCATTTTTTGCATTCCAGGGCTTCAGGGAGCTTCCCTGAACCCTCCGGAGTGCAAAAAACAGCTCACCGGCAAACCGGAAGTGCATTTTTTTCGCACTTCCAGTTTGTCCATTTTGTAGTTTTTTGCATTCCGGGGCTTCAGGGAGCTTCCCTGAACCCTCCGGAGTGCAAAAAACAGCTCACCGGCAAACCGGAAGTGCTTTTTTCCGCACTTCCGGTTTGCCAGTGGGCAACGCTCGCGTGCCCTCCGCTATGGCTCTGCGTGCCACCTATGGCATGCGTGCCATAGGTTCGCCACCATGGCCATAGAGCATTATGATCAATTTGTACAATATATTTTGATGCTGCCATTTATACATTTTTTCCATAATTCTATTGCCAATATTTAATAAAACTGTATAAAACATACAAAAATATTGATTTCTGTAATTTATTTCCAATTTTTAAAATGCATTTTGTTTTTTAAAATACATGTGTGTATCAACCTTCTAAACAACAATCTTAAAAACTATTTTAAAACGTAGTGTGGTAAATTTTTGAGCTGAAAAGCTAATTTGAAAGAACTTGGAATCTAATCTTCAAGATTTGTCTTATTATTTCATGTGAAGTTTTGTTTAACAAAGTTTGACCAACTTGAAACCTTTTAAAGAAGTGGTAACTTTATAGAACAAAGAATAATAGAATTGGAAGAGATTTCATTTCATCAACAATAAAGCAACTTCTTTGGTACCCTCTAGCAATTTTGCTTGCAGCCACTTATCGTTAAACTGGCATTTATGTGTGGTAAAGCAAGATGGGTATACAAGTGAGGTATACATCTCCAACAAAACAAAGAATATTGCATATCTAGATGAATGCAAACCAGTTATGGTACAGTATATTTACTTTGCTTTTTTTGCAGTTATGCTAAAATTTAACACTAATAATAGCAAAGCTTTTAATGAATAGTCAGCTAGAGTTTGAGTTCACTATAGTGTAGGGGTTAATGATAATGAGCTTATTTTAGATGGGAATCCTTGTCTGTGGGACTTAATGGTAAGGAATTATGATAGGGTGATGTTTCCAAAGGAGCAGAGAGAAACTCAAACTGGATTCAGGGTGGTGTAATCTCCTGAATCAAAGGGAGATAGTGGGATAACCCATATGAACTCCAGACAGCATCTCCTTGTTGTAAACTGTACAAGTGGAAAGTTTTTGTAGGCTTGAGAATTGAGTGACTGAGAGTCCTGGGATCTGTATGTAGTCTGTATGGATATTAAGTTCTGTCTACCTCATTT
The DNA here is from genome assembly GCA_023053685.1 of Diadophis punctatus similis. Classification (NCBI taxonomy): domain Eukaryota; kingdom Metazoa; phylum Chordata; class Lepidosauria; order Squamata; family Dipsadidae; genus Diadophis; species Diadophis punctatus. Next base: position 46,582,285 of record JALIGW010000002.1, on the reverse strand, counting down.
CTTAATCGTTTTGGGAAGTAATTAAAAATATATAAAGATTTTGTTCTGTTTCAAGGTTGAAGGCACACACATGCAGACACAGTTACTACAGAGCTGAAGTATTCGAGTTTAGGAAGATATATTGAAACATTGTCAGAATCAAATTTGAATCGTGGCTTATAAAGCAAGGGCTTTATAAGCCATAATGGCTTTAATATGCAATGGGATAGACTGAGACAAACTACATTTCTTATTGCTGCCCTATAGCAAAATGAAAAAACAAAACACCATGATAATGATAGCTCTCTAAACTCTGTTGACTTGTTACTGAACAAAGTGTTTCCAAGATCTGAATCCTAACTGGACAAGTGAGGTATGCCAATGTTACAATAAGTACAAACTGCAGATCTTACAGATCTGCAGCTTTATGCTTTGAAAGATGTTCATTCAGGTACTTTTCTCAGATCTGGAATTTTGGTCTGGAATTCTTGTACTTGCACATACTTGTACCAAAGAGGAAGATTCAACTCCATATTCAGATGCTGTGCTCGGGTAGGTACGCTATCTTAGATTAACATAGATGAAATAGTTCAAAAGAACAATTGACATTTTGTTAATAGAAAAAATGAGGGATAGAAATGTAAAGTGTTCACCTTTATGAACATTTGAACAAGTCATCTATCAAAGAGGCAAAGGAAATACGTTGGGTTACCATTAGAAAACAATGCCTTTATTTTAATTTCATCTACTGAATTTGTAGTTTAGAACTGATTAACCTGAGCCACATATTTGCAGATAGAAAATGAAGTAAGGGATTTGTGATTTCTGCAGAAGGAAGGCTATCGATAAAATAATTACCTGCAACTGTAGAAAATGAAAGTATACCAAACTTATTCGAAACATATTATACAGGCTCATCCAATGAATTGGAACCATAACTATTCTTCTGCTCTTGAGTTTTTCAAGAAAGTGGCAGTGCCCACCGAAGCCAGAAAAAGTTTATCAACACATAAAAGTGACACAAAATAAAAAGTAAATGTAATTTCATATGAAAACTTTTCATGAAATGCAAATACAGCCCCTTATGAATGCTATAATTATATCAAGCCAATTTTCCATGTCCAAATGCAAGAAACAATTGATTTGGGAAAAGCATATTTAAGCTATCAATGAATGTAAAAAGTACCTTCAACACAACAAGGTTAATTCATGGAACATCCTCTTTGGGATATATTGCTTTTTCATTGGCCTCCTAAATAATTGAGTAGCTGCCTGAGGCCATCATCTAGAGATGGCTTTAAAGAACAGCTATTAAGAAGGTGAAAGAACTAAAGACAAGAAAATAAAACTAACAGGCAAGTGGACTGGGGAGATATGAAATGAGAAAATAGGGATCCAACCTTTGCATTCTAAAAGAGGAATTTGCATTATTCCAGGGGTGACCAAGACTGGGATGCTGGGGTGGTATTCACTTACCTTCCCTAGTCTGGGAGGGAGGGAGGGAGGGAGGGAGGGAGGGAGAGAGAGAGAGAGAGAGAGAGAGAGAGAGGGAGAGAGAGAGAGAGAGAGAGAGAGAGAGAGAGAGAGAGAGAGAGAGAGAGAGAGAGAGAGAGAGAGATGAAGTCTTGAGTTATATATTTTGTATATTTAAAAAAATTTGCTCACATCCATTTGTCCATTCTTTTTCAATTTAAATGTCAAATCAGAATCATAGAATAACTGAATTGGAACTTTCTTTAGTGGTCATATAATCCAATCCCAGGATTACTAGAGGATCCACTAAAACATATTTGACAGTTTTAATCCACTGGTTCTGATCCTGTCCTTTGAGGGAAGAGAGAATAAGTCTATTATCTCTTTATATATTTGAAAGAAAGGAATCCCTGCAGATTTTATTCTACTGGTTTATTCTACGACTTGACTCTACTATAAGGGGTGGAGTTCATGTCCATTTCAAGACTGTGAGCCAGCACTGTGTGACAATGTTTCCTAGTCATATGGCCAACATGATGTTGTGGAGTGCTGTTTCCACCCCACCAAAGTGGTACCTATTTATCTACTTGCATTTGCATGCTTTCAAACTGCTGGGTGGGCAAGAACTAAACCAAGACAGGCAATCACCACATTACATGATGCTCGGGTCTCAAACCCGGGCTGTTAGCTTTCCAACCGACAAGCCTATTGTTTTAACTGCTGAGCCAACATGCTACTCAATATTTGAAGATTGCTTGCATATATCATCTGAGTTATCTTTTCTGTAGGTTAAACATCTCCAGATCCTTTAAGTATTTTTTGTAGGGCTTGGTTTCCAAATTACTCATAATCTAGGCAGTTCTTCTCTGAACTCAGTCCAATTTATCAAGATTTAACTGTGACACCAAGAACTGGACAGGTAACTTTAAATATTCATTCATTCATTCATTCATTCATTCATTCATTCATTCATTCATTCATTCATTCAAATTTGTTTGCCACCCATCTCATCACAAAGTACTCTGGATTGCTTACAACATTAAAAGCAATAATACCATGCGCACACACACTCACACTCACACTCACACTCTCTCTCTCTCTCTCTCTCACACACACACACACACACACACACACACACAGAATAAATTACAAAGTATGACAAAAAGATAAGGAGGAAGGAAACAAAATGTACAGTGGGTGAGGTGGGATCTGCTATTGTTCCATCAACTTCCTCCAGTGTAATACTCCACCTTTGGGGCTCCAAGCCAACTGGCAGAGCTAGGTCTTTAAGCCCTTAGGGAAGGCCAAAATCTGAATATGGTCTGAGTGGATCTGTAGGGATTAGTATCCCTAGATAGTATTTTTCTTTTTAGCCACTATATTACACTGTACTGCAGACTCATGTTTAAGTTAAAAATGCCTATATCCCTTCTACGTAAAGTTAAAGGTAAAATTTGCCCTGTCCAGTAATGTCTGACACAGTGCTTATCTCCATTTCTTAGCTGAGGGAGCCAGCATTGTCCAAAGACATTTCCGCGGTCATGTAGAAATGGAAAAATGGAAAAGTATTGTGCAGAAAAAAAAATACTGTACAGGAAGCTAACCATACTAACCAAAAAAAGCATCCCAATATGCAAATTAAGTGTGCTTCCCATTCTCTCTCCTCCTCTTCCAGTTTTGTAGTGGTTATTTTGGTCATTAGCATAATCTCAACCTGAATAGGTGGTTGTTGGTTTTTTTGCCTAGTATTTTTTTTCCATAACCTATTTCCATTTTAAAATAAGCTAAGAGATTGTTGGAAGCTTTCAGAATACACCCAGAGAGCTTAGAACATAAGAAAAAAAAATCAAGAGAGCAATTTATTTGGGCTTTTTTCCTATTATAGAATGAAGGATAAACTTGCTTAGAACAATCTCCAATTTCAAACTGGGTGTCTGTCAACAGTAGAATCAAGACATCTGGGTGCTGCAAAAATAAAACTGAGGTGGGGGGAAGGGTTTACAAGCAAGGAGTCTGTGTCCTGCAGAGACACAAATAGAAGACAGGGAGGTGGGTGGGGAAAGAGCTAAACAGGAGCCATTTTCTCTTAAGCAGATCATTCCTGTCTTTCATCCCATCTGAACGGAACAACCAGCGTCCTAGAAGTGCTACAGAAAATCTGGTAATCCTATTGCAACTAAATCTATCCTGCTGCTACAGCAATTTCCATTCTCTCTATTGGGCAGCATCCAGTGAATGACACCGAAGAAACAGCTTAGCAGCAGCGGTGGTCACAAATATGAAAAACCACAGGGAACAATAAATATTAAAATGTTAATGCATAAGTTCTACTTTTTCCTGCTCTTTTTTTCTCTCTTAAATCTCTCACATAGTTACATTAGACTGCAAAATAAATAGGGGTTTTCCCTCTATGTTTTGGCTTGCCCGAGCCCTGATTTAAAATACTGAAGGGCTTGATGCGTATGAAACACAGAATTGCAGAGGTCACGGTTATAGGAATGATACCCTGATGCAAGCAAGATTCACACTTTTATTGAAAAATCAAAGGGAGGTTTGATGTGACTCCCTATTCCTTTTTCAGAATTAAAAGGCCATTGTGAATGCACCTGGGTTTGCAGTATAAAGCTAATTTATCCTGGCATTAAGAACTAATTTACTCAACCTCCTTTTGTTCTTATTTCCATCAAGGTTGGTACCTTGCCACTTGATGAGTTGAATTCAGCCAGTATTGTTTATCTGAGCCTATAATTTTAGATGGATGAGACAGTACAACAGCAAATGCTTATGAAATAGTTCAGTTTTTCAGAGCTAATAGTTTAACAAATTCATTCAGAATTCGGTCTAAAATTGGGATGGCCAATGCACTGATCATTTTTACCACTATTACCAAATGATTTTCCTGGAAAAATATCTTGGGCCTTTCAAAAATCTCATCAAGCATTGTATAGGCAATCAATCCTGCTATTTACCATATGCACAAAATTTCATTTTACTCTAACCCTGATTACATCAGCACTGATAATATCCTAATTTCATACATTTTTAAAGATATATTGTATAGCATACCGCATTTTTCGGACTATAAGACCCACTAGACCATAAGATGCACCTAGGTTTAGAGGAGGAAAACAAGAAAAAAATAGTTTTTTGTCTCCACTCATCCTGTTTTTGCCCTCCCTGGCAGCCATTTTTGGCCTCTGGAGGCCACTGCAGGGCCCGTTTTTGCCCTCCCCAGGCACTACCGGGGAGGGCAAAAATGGGACTTGCGGAGGGTTCAGGAGGCCAAAAACAGGCCCGTATTCACTCTATAACATGCACAGACATTTCCACCCACTTTTTGGGGGGGAGGAATGCTTCTTATAATCTGAAAAATATGGTATATATTTCCATTTCATTGTGATCAAGCAGATAATGACAAATGCATATTTTTCCATTTCAAAGATAAAATAGAATATAAGTAAATGGTGTGGTAAGTATTTATAATATTTATGATTTGTTTAGAGGAAAGTATTTTAATACAAATTTCATGAAGCTTAGTAAAAAGTATATTTACAAAAAGACATAAATTATTCAGAAATACAGTTGTTTATTTAAAGAGAAGCAGCAAGCATAATAATGTCTACTGTCATATTTAGAATTTTAAAATATACCTTTCTGTGTGATCTTGGGTATATGTACTCTTGCATCCTGTCACTAACATATACTAATGCCTTCCTTTTTTAAAATAACTAGACATTGTTTATTGCAAAAATAAAAAATATAAATAGCCACAACAGATAGAAAGCTAAAAAAGTGGAAAAAGTGGAGACTGAACAATTTGAAATAAAATAAGTCATTATCTCTATTGTTCATTCCTTCAAAATAAAGCAAAGCATCTACTTAATACTTAATTGTTACACATGCAGATGTAACAAACTTGCATCTGATACAACAAATAAAACTGAAGATTAACAATTAAATCTCCTTAACTTAAAAATTGATAGATTCATTCCATATAGTCTTCCACCATGGAAAATACAAATTTGGAAGTTTGTGATGGTTCCTTTCCATTGTAGATTACTGATGTTCCTTCTTAGTTTTGATGTGGCATGTTATTTTCTGTGACTTTCAGGTTAGGGGTTAAATGATAATCCAAGCTCACCTTATTACTCCATCCTCAACACACAGAGGAATATATATCTTCTTCTTAGGGAAAGGACAAGAGATAGTTAAGAGCAATTATGACTGGTATGTTTGTTCAAAGTAAATTAGTACAGTATGAATATTATATATAAGCAGGGGTGGGTTCCTCCCGGTTCGGACTGGATCGCCTGAACCGGTAGCGACCTGCTGGTTATGTAATGATGGCATCACAGATCCAGTTCGGTCAATGCCGGTCCATGGCGCCGCCATCTTTTTTTTTCTTGAATTTTTTACTGTTTGGAAGTTTTTTCCTCTGCTGCTGCTTGAAAAAGAGCCCTCCCACCCGCCCCGGGTTTATACTTACCTTTATTCCTTTGCCCGAAGAACAGCTGATCAGCTCCTCAGCTGTGTTTTGGGCTGATTATCGCTACTGACCATGCATGGAAGCAGAATTGCATTAGGGAATGTGTGCCAGCAGAGCAAGCGCATGCACACGAAACGTCATGATGTGAACTGGTGGCGAAGGTGAGTGGAACCCACCCCTGTATATAAGGTAAATAGCATTTTCAAGTTGCTGTCGGTGTGCCATTTAAAATCAGTCCAGGAATATTGGCAGAGCAGATTAGGACTGTTTCCCTGAACTGGTGTAAACCATCAGAATGAAATGATGGCAGATATGGAGAAAATCATTTCCTAGAGCTGCATGATACACAAAATCACATATGGGATAAAGATCAATCAAATGCTAACTCCTCTGTAGGAGATAGAAGCCAACATATACTTAGTACTGATTGGAAATGACTACCATATCAGTTCTCATGTGATAGGGAATGGAAGAAGCAACTCTTCATAGTAAATGCATATGGAACACACTGAGTACACTGTGTATAGGGGTTATAATTGCATTTATTGTGATCCTTCAGTAATACAATTTGGAAAGAGAACAGAAGGAAAGAAATCCTTGAAATTACTCTGGCAGACCCACATGCAGACCCACAGGCTGGGTCTAGAGGGGGGGGGGAAACCTGTTTTTAAAAGAACAATCCTGCCATTCAAAGAGTACTTAAAATGCCCATTGCAAGCATTTAGTAAGTTCTACCCTCCAGTGCAGCACCACCAGGGAAAGAGTAAAGAAAGAAACTTGCAACAAAAACAGTGGAATGTAACTGACTGCAAATTTACCGTCCTAGAGCAGGAAAATCCAATGCCTAGTTCTTACACCTCGATGCACCCTCTCTTTGAAAAGCCACAATTAAATGCCTCGAAGGCCTAACTATCCTCTTAGTTTAGGAATGTAGACTGAAGGCCTCTTGGCAAAGCAGTGTAGGGTATTCTCCTTTAACTTCCCTTGGGCATGAAGGACAAAGGTTTTCTTGTTTTGTTCAGTATATGTCCTTCAAGTGTGCATTGTCGCAAGGAGAAAATCATGCACCAGGAAGACAAATGGTTAACAGTGAAAGCCCAAAAAGGTGAAAAGGAGAAAAAGAAGGGGGAGGGAGTAATAAAATACTCTACCAGGTCTTTGGTTTCTCTAAAACCATTTCTATATAATTGTCATTTTCACTGCTTTATTCTGAAAGATAGGCTGTTTTTTTTTTAAACTGTTTCTGCATAAAGCTTTTTGACAAAGATAAGGTTTTGTGCGGGAGAAAAAGCATCTGTAAGAAAGCCTTAGTTACAGGCATGGCGTGACCTACTTGCATATTTCCTTTTGTGCAGAATAAAAGGCTCAAACCTCATCAAAATCTTCACTCGAAAGTGGAAGCTGTCTCAAATTGTTAATTCACAACTCTTTCTGTGGTAATTAAGCATCTAATGCTCCAGATGGCTAAGTGTTCAAATTTAGTAAATTTCAGCTCAGCTGAACAACTTCAGTTTCAAAATATGTGCAATGCTAACAACCAGCAGTTTTTAGCAAGTTTCAAAATGAGTCTCTTTAACATTGAGATGCTTCGTATTGTTTAACAAACAGTACAAGGCTGCTACAATCTGCTTGCTTCTGATTTCTGAAGACACCATCAGAAGCACAATGGGGAAAGCCAAGTTGCCAGCACAATGAAAGCTAAGACAAAAAAAATGGAAGCAGAAAAGAGTCTTTATCATTAAGGAGAGAAGCTGCAATTAAATAGTACAATCCACATACTAAGGGCTCTGTCATCTGGTGATGGTCCTGGCAAAAAAAAAAGTCAATGTCAAAAATGGATTGACCATACTTTCAACCACTATTCTCAGTGAGTACTCAGTATTCTCAGTGCGTAAGCAATGAAGCGGAATAAGAGATCTCTCTCTACCAGAAGCTATGGAAGGGTGATAACTACCAGCTGCAAAAGACCTGCAGATCCAATACCATAGAGTGATTGCTCCAAGGAAGAGACTTGGCACAAAAGGAATGATTCTCCTTCTCTCACATAGCATCCATGGTAAATAAAACTGGGGGGAGGGAGTGTCACGCAGTGATTTTTATTGCCTGTTATATGTATATGCAGGGAGATGCATCCCTATTCATTATAATGGTTTATTCCTGAGCACTTGATTGATATGTTCTTGTACACATGTGTGCATTCCATTCCTTCCTTCTGTTCCTGGCTTCCATTGAAGCAAGACCTACTTTTATATCAGAGATGTAGATTAATGAGGATTTATTGTTTTTGTACCGAAATAAACATTTTTACTTAGACTTTTAAACTGCGGTTTCTTTTCTAATGTCTGATGTCAAACTTCTCCTTTGTGAGATTAATTACCGTCTCTGTCAGGGAGGGACGGAGAGAGAGAGGGGGGAGGGAGGAAGGGGGAGGAGATGAAGCAAGTTGTCTGTGGCAATCTCTAAATCCCAGTTCCCTTGATACCAAAAAGATGCACTTCCCATGTAAAATAGTGGTTGAAGTCCTACTTTTCCCTATTTTCCTCTTCTTGATTCATTAATGGATGCACCTGATGTCATTTGCAATGTTTTTTTTCTAACTTTCTTCGATCTTCTAAAAAGCTTGCATTCCAAAAATAAATGAATAAAACACCACCCTGAAGAGCTCAGCTATATTGCCTGAAACTAGCTTTGTAATAGGCGAATCACTCAAAATCAGAATGAGGTAATATAAGGCAGCATATTTCAGACATGTGAAGTACCTTCTTGGTTTTCCTTTCCCATTACGGTTTCTTGGTAATAAAGTCTGTTTTCAGGTTGGCTTTTTCCCTCTGGAGAGAAAGAGATAAAAAGGTTGCAGAATGGAGCAGGAGGAGAAAAATGCAAGTTGTGTGAGCTGACTTATACTTAGCACAAATATAGCAATGAGTTTCTAAAGAATTGTAGGAACTCTGGAAGGCCAGATTCCTAAATAAAGCTAACATTACTAAAGCAAGATATCTGCTATTGATATTCATCCTTCAATTCATGGCAAATGATTGAGATGGAAAATGGGAGCAGTGTAGCATACATTTGTCACTTTCAATCCTGCAAAGGATTAGAAGATTGACTAGCGATGACCTCCACCAGTGGAGTTAAATCCTGCTTGACTGTCATTGCTGTTCATTGCTAGATAATATAATTTTTCCTCATTTAGAATTTTATGACCCTCAGATAAAGTTTTAAAACTTTATAGTTTTATAAAACTTTATAGTTTTACAATGTTAAGTAATAGTAATAGTAAATAAATTAATACTCATTCATTGATGCCTATCTCCCAAAGGATATCACTTAAGTAGTTTAAAGGAATTTAAGTATTTTATCACCTCTATATTTTAGTAATTGATCATTTGCTTCATCTTTTTAGTAAATTAGCTTTTGCCTTTCAAGTTTCCTTTAATATTTTATTGCTTGCAATTACCGTATTTTTCAGAGTATAAGATGCACCTTAGTTTTTGGGGAGGAAAATAGAAAAAAAATTCTGCCTATCTGGCTAGCATCCTTAGTCTGGTCAGCTTCAGCACATTAGTTTGTTGGTTTTGAGTGGGATAAAAAACAGCTAAAAACAGGTTCTAAAGCACAGCTGATAGAGAGAAGCAATTGAAAAAAGCAGGCAAAGCACGGAGATAGCTTCACTCTTAGCATCTTGTTAGGGCTGAAAAAAAGCTTTGAAAAAGCAACATTTGGAGTATAAGATGCACCCAAATTTTCAGCCTCTTTTAAGGGGGGGGAAGTACATCTTATACTCTGAAAAATACGGTATTTATTTTCTTTTATTCTAATCCTTTTAATAAATTGTATTTATCTATTTTACTGATCATAATAGAAGTATGAACTATTAAATTAATGAAATCAATAAACAAACCAACTTCTTGTAGATAAAACAAGAAGTAATTGACAAGTTGGCATGAAGAAAACAACTAAATTAACAGCCTGCATGGTCAGCTAAATAATACAATTTTCATTATCATGTTCCTGAATTATGCATGGTCCAGACCATAGATATTGATACATGTGGAAAGCTTTTACAATTTTTCAACCTAATTCCTTGAATTTCCTAAGAAAAATCATCATTAAATTTATTTTAAAATATTGAGATTAAACACATTTTGTTTATTTACTAGATTTATCCTTTGCTCTTTTTACAAGAACTCGAGGCAGTTTATTGGGGGGAGGGGGGTCTTTTTTCATTTGTTTTCTGCAACAGCAACTTGCTAATGTAGCCTGATTACTTTCAGGACCAAAATTACCCAGTGAGTTTCCATGGCCACGGATGACTTTGAATTGGAGTCTACTTACTTCTACTTCAACTTCAACATTCTTAACTACTACACTATACTGGCTTTATATAAATATATACCAAGGTAAGGAACCAAGAGTTAAACATGGTGTGTAAACCTATACAAAGTCCAGAGCCTTTATAGGAATTCTAAAAGTAATGTATTGAGATTGATATGCAATCCATTTGGTTATAATAAAACTGATGCAAGCCAGGGAAGCTTAAATTACATTAATCTAAATTACTGTATGTGGGAAAAGGGGCCCTTGGAGATGGCAAGATAAACAGTGGGACAGATTAAGGGGGAGATAGGAAGCTTAAAGGTAGACAGCCTGGAGTCAGTTAAAAAAAATCAAAACTAGGAATCTTCAACATGGGAGGGGGCTGGTCCAAAGGAGAGAGAAACTTGGGGAAAAAATACAAGACTGTGTAATATGTGTACACCCATGGGATAAAGAAAAAGGAGAGGAACAGAAGAAATTTAGCCTAAGGAGCAAAGGTTATGAAAGAACAGCAGGAGAAGACTATCCTAGAAAAAAGCAGCATAAGAAAATAAATGGAGCAAAAACTAGAAGTGAGAGAAAATGACTACTAATAAGGAAGCAGGATGAAGAAGAAACGAAAGACCCTTTTCTCTCTAAAGCACTGGGATTACTCTGCCTCTAACTATCAGAAAATGTGACAAAATTTGGGATAAACAAATGAATCCTAATTGTTGGTTGGCATTTAGAACATATCGTAGAACATAAAATAATAGAGTTGGAAGTGACCTTGTAGGTCTTCTAATCCAACCCACTGCTTAAGCAGGAGACCCTATACCATTTCAGACAAATGCTTGTCCAGTCTCTTTTTGAAAACCTCTGGCGATGGGGCACCCACAATTTCTGAAGGCAAGCTACTCCATTGGTTGATTGCTCTAACTGTTAGGAATTTTCTCCTTGATCTAGGCTGCTTTTCTCCTTGGTTAGTTTCTATCCATTCTTTCTTGTCTTGCCTTTTGGTGCTTTGGAAATAGTTTGACCCTCTTGTCTTTGTAGGAATCCCTCAAATATTGGAACATTGCTATCATGTCTCTCCTAGTCCTTCTTTTCATTAGACTAGACATACCCAATTCTTGTAACCATTCTTCATATGTTTTAGTCTCCAACTCTCTAATAATTTTTGTTGCTATTTTCTCCTTCCAGAGTCTCAACAACTTTTCTCCTTCCAGAGTCTCAACATCTTTTTTTATATTGTGGATGCAGTATTCCAAGTGAGGCCTTACTAAGGCTTTGTAAAGCAGTACTAGAACGTCACGTGATGTTGATTCTATCCCTCTGTTAATGCAGCCTAGGATTGCATTGGCTTTTTTTGGCTGTTGCCACACACTGTTGGCTCATATTTAAGTGATTGTCCACTAGGTCTCCATGATCCCTCTCACAGTTACTGGCATTAAGCCAAGTTTTACCTACTCTGTACCTATACCAGTGGTGGGTTCCTACCAGTGCAGTCCACTCTGTCATTCCGGTAGTGGCTAGCAGATGGCGCTATTTGTGTGTGACCACTCCGGTGCCATCTTCAGCGGTCCATCACACGCGTCGCCATCTTTTTTAAAGAATTTTTGGGCTTTTTTGCTTCTGCACATGCACGGAAGCAAAATCTCACCAAAATCTCATGAGGGAACATGCACAAAAGAGAGATGTTGGCAAGATTTTGCTTCTGCGCATGCGCAGAAGCAAAATCACGCAAGGGGGTGCGCACACGAAATGTGGAGATGTGCGCACAGCGCACCGGTATCAGTAAGTGAGCAACCCGCCCCTGACCTATACAGTTGCTTTTTCTTACCTAAGTGTAAAACCTTACTTTTATCTACATTGAATTTCAGTTTGTTAGATGGGGCCCAGTGTTCAAGTCTATCAAGATCTTGAGCTTGCCTTCTGGGGTGTTGGCTATTCCTGCCACTTTAGTGTCTGCAAATTTGATGAGTTCCACTTCTATTCCCTGGCAGCTCAGCTAATGTGCAAAAAGAGTTTCTCTTATGGGAAAACTACTGTGGATTATCCAGATTTGGGGTGAGGGGATGGAAGCTTGAAGGGTGATATGTATAACCTGGTAAATGACAGGTATAGATCCTATAGGAATCTATAGATCCTCTTCAAAAAAAACAAATCAAGTTCAACCCACCACATTGTTCTTTAAGACATCCAAAAATGGCATATGAATCCTGTATCTATCCTGAGAGAAACTTGTTTCTCTTTGTTCAAATATTCCAGCACAACAGATGTAATTCTTTATGTGTTAAAAACCTTCTTCTATTTTGGCACTGAATTTTATTCTTTGAGCACAATTCTCCAGCTGTGTGTTTAAGATATGTGTCTGCTTCAAATGCATAAATATTCAAATCCATAAATGAGGCAGATGAAGCTGGTTTTACGCAAAGCAACTTGAAACAAATTAGGCTCCTATCAAAGACTTGAGCTTCCTCAGAAACTGAGAGGATATAGATAATTAATCTCAAAATATCTTTTTAAATGGTTACATTACATTCCCCCCCCCCTCCTGAAGGGCTCTGTGAAAAGAAAATTAGAAGTGGTGAGAAATGTTTGGTTGAAGGAGAAAAAATAAAGACATGGAAATCAACTAATCCCTGTCCTTAATGTTCCCTCTTCACAGTAAGTAAAGGCATAGCAAATGACTTGCCTGTATGATTTTCTACCAGGTCAGGGACTGCTGGACAATTTTAATGTAGTTGTGAGGAAATATGTAGTTTCCCTGAATAGCATTCAACACTGAGACCCATACTAAAATAAATTGTTTCTGAGAATTTGTGGATGGCTTACCATACAGCCATTTTCTGGAATTAGAGCTCAAAAATAATAGTTTTTGATGCAATGGAAGAAACAATATATGTTTTGCAATGGTGGTGAATATCTGTAGCTCAGGTGTAGAATGAGGGTGAAGGTTCATCCTCTGAACTTGTGGGTTGGTTTCCGAACATTTCGTTACCTGGCTAGGTAACATCTTCAGCAGAGTTTAGGGGATGTCTAGGAGTTTAGTCCCCTAAACTCTGCTGAAGATTTTACTTAGCCTGGTAACAAAATGTTCAGAAACCAACCCACAAGCTCAGAGAACAAACCTTCACCCTCACAATATATATTCTCAATGTAGAAAGAAAAGAATCCCAAGTCATCTTGACTGGCTTCATTGTAAGCCTTCAAATTATGCTCCATATTGCTTTGAAGAATTTTCTAGTTTTCTAGAATTTTACAATGATCAAGGTGAGAAAAGAATGAGAGCACCATATTGAATGTAAAACATTTTTAATAAAACAATAATTGTTGCTTCCAACTTTATTTGCTATCTTTGTGAAGCAACATTTCTATTAATCTGAAGAAGACCACAGAGCTGACCTACAGCAGTGGTGGATAGGACATATACTGACATTTTCCAGATCATAACTGACCTTCACAGTTGTCAAGATTAGGCACTTGAAGTAAACCAAAATCAGGGAGGAATAAGTGCATCTAAGAAGTAGTTGAAAGGGCTATTTTCTCTCAAATGATTTGTTTCACTTGAAAGAAAGATTAAAGGAAGAAATTATAGTTAACTTCAAATAGTAAAAGGACTGCAAGGATGCAGGACCATGTCAAAGATCTTTTTAAAAAAATATCCTGCTTGATTCAAACATATTTCACAGAGAAAATGGCCAAATGTAATTTAGTGATGCATCACATGGATTTCTACCAGCTCTTGATAGCAAATTATTATTTGTTCACCCTCAATCTGCCATCTACAATATACATACTTTATAGGATTGTGAAAAACTTTACTGAGATAAATGTAGGTTATACTCAGACAACAGAATATCAGAGTTGGAAGGGTCCTTGGAGGTCTTCTAGTTCAACCCCTGCACAAGCAGGAACCCCTATTCCATTCTGGACAAATTGCTGTCCAATTTCTTTTTAAAATCCTTCAGTGATGCAGCATCCATAACTTCTAAAGGCAAGCTGTACCACTAGTTAATTGTTCTCATTGAGGTTGGACCTCTCCTTGATAAAGTTTCCATCCATTGTTTTTTGTCCTGCCTTCAGGTGCTTTGGAGAATAAGTTGACCCACCTCTTCTTTGTCACAGTCTCTTAAATAGTGGAAGACTGCTATCATGTCACCCTCCCAGTCTGTCAGGTGTGTTTCCATTCAAAACCCAAGAAAGGAAAACCCCAACTCCAAGTTTATAGAGAAAGGTTCATACTGAGTATGAACTGATAGCAACAAAAGAAAAGCAAGATCTGAGGCTAAAGTTGCAAAAATTACATATTGAAAGTATTCCCATATCCCTCCCCCCAAGGACCCTGGCTGAATGTCCAATTCCCAGCCGCCATGGTGGGCTGGTGTTCATCTTCAGGTGGTGCCATCCATCTGGTATTCTGGGATGGTTTACCTTGACTGGCTATAAACAAGTCCATTCAGCTGCGCAGTAGACGCGATGAGACCATACCTTCCTTTTCCTCCCTTCTCGGTTATACAATAAGACATCTCCACCAGTTTGCTTCCCCACCCAAATACCTAATCTCCCCCCCACCCCATTTCTATGGCAGCCGATAGCAAGCAAGCATCATGGAGGTTGACAGTCCTTCTCTTCATTAGACATACCCAGTTCCTGCAACTGTTCATCATGTTTTAGCTTCTAGATCCCTAATCATCTTTGTTGCTCTTCTCTGCACTTTATCTTTTTTGTATCATTATGCCCAGAACTAGATGCAGTATTCCAAGTGTGGTCTTACCAAAGCAGTATACAGCAGTATTAATACTTCATGTAATCTTGATATTATTCCTCTGTTGAAGCAGCCTAGCATTGCATTGACTTTTTTGGCAACTGCAGCACAGTTTCTGCTGTTGAGTCAGGTACCAGCTATTCTATACTTGTATAATTGGTGTTTCTTGCCTATGTGTAAAACTTAGCTTTTCTCACCACCAAACTGCATTTTTTTAGACTTTGTACAACAAACCCAGCTAGCATGGGCAATAATCAGAGATTAATGAAGTTTTAGCCCACAATATTTAGCGGATGCTTGACTGCCTCCACTCAATGTATGCAAAGAAATTTTGATACTTGAAATATGCTGAAATAAATCTAATGAGCTTATATTATTCAAAATCAAGAATACAATTTCTATATTTATTTGTGTAGTTATGTATATACTTTACTTCTTTTACTCTTTGTAAAATACATTATATATCTCTAAATATTTTTTTAAAGTACAGTTGCTACCGTGTTTCTCCAAAAAGAAGGTTGGGTCTTATTTTCTTTTGACCCCCCCCCCCAAAAATGGCTAGGCCTTCTTTTTGGAGGGTTCCAATTATTGACTCACCTCATGGTGGTGGCACCGACAGCCCCGCCCAGCAGGAGCCTGCTGCTGGCCCACTTCTTCTGTGGCCACTTGCAACCACTCGCACATATTGACCCAGTCTCCATTTTGCCTTCAGATGCCTTCCAGCAGGCATCTGAAGGTGAAACAGAAGCCAGGGCGATGCGTGCGAGTGGCAGCAAGCGGCCTAAGAAGAAGTGGGCGCAGAAGAAGGCGAGGCAGGTGTCAGGGTGTGCGAGGCCTGGTAAGTAGGGCAGCTCCACCCCACATTCCCACCGTAGCTTATTTTTTACTTGTGTGCTTCGCCCCACCCCCTGCACCCAGGGGTGGGCGGGGTCTTAATTAGGACAGATTTTGTGGGTGAGACTTAATTTGATTGCATGCGCTCAAAAACGTATAGGGCTTCTTTTCAAGGTGGGTCGTCTTTTTGGAGAAACACGGTAATATTTTTTGTTTTCCTAGTTTCCATTTCTCATTGGTCTAGAAAAAGAATATTTTAACAGGGCTTGGTTTCACTGATATATTTCTTTGCTTTGTTTTCCAAATTCTTTTTGAATTGCTTTTGGGAATAAGTATTGAGAATAAATATTTGGAAATCAGTGTTTATGAAAGCACTCCAGAGAATAATTTTGATTTCATAGATCAGGAATGTTCTACCAGAAAATATTTTACATTCAAACTTATATGAACTTATGCATACATTTGCACATGCATGTGTATACACACAAATACATACATTATTAATTAGAAGTTCTATTTGACAATTTTGTTTTTCCCATAGCTTGAGTTAGAAAATAGGTGTGCTTTTGTTCTACACCTGTGTCTGTGTATACCTTAAGGACCATTGCTAAGATTGTGTAACTCATTGTGTAGATCTGTGCCTCAGGTGTGTATTTAACATTCTAAAAGGGGGATTTAATTCTTTTGAGACTTCAGCCCCCCAAACCCTTTATTATATTATATTTACAATAACAGTGATTATCACCTCTGCTAACATAACAGTGTGTTGAAAAAGATACTAGAATCTCCACAACATCAAGAATTATAGAATATTAAATCTCCTTGAAATATAGCATTTTGATTTACGCAGCAGAAGAAAGCTAAGTATGTTTTTTTTTAATGATAGACATAGTTTATTACATCATATGTCTTCTCATGCGGAATGGCAAGGTAGAATTTATGAAAGATAGTAGTTAAAAAAAACCTATTCAGGCACTATTAAGAGAGCTCAATGCATGAACATGTCAATATGTCCTGTTACTCAGATAATGCCTGCCTGCTTCAGGCAATCACTTACTCTTACAGCTGCTTACAGAAGGGCCTTCTTAGCATGAAGAACTAGGAATTGAAGAATATGTATTTCACATTCATGAATCAATATATATATATATATATATATATATATATATATATATATATATATATATATATATATATATATATATATATATATATATATATATATATATATATATATATAGGGGCCTCTGACGGAGAGGGCACGGGAGAACAGAGCTCCGCTCGCCCGAATCCAAACAACGTTGAATCCTGGAGCCCCGACTCCAATTTTTCCAACTTTGCGGCTAGGAGAAGGTGAATGAAGATCTTGACATCCCCCAGGAACCCCGGGACGAAAAAATTCGTCCGGCGTGAGGACGGGGGGATCGTGTGAGCTCCAGGCTGCAAAAGTACGGCCGCCATTATGGTAGCGAGTACAGCGTCGGAGAGCATAAACAAGGCGAGAGGTACCGTATGGGTAGAAGAAGAACCCGGAGGGAGGCAGATTAGAAGACCGAGCGCTGAGATTGCCTGCCGGTTGGAGACGGGGGGCAATTATCTACCTTTTGAATCATCCTATATTTCGCCCGGCATTTTGAGGGACGGTGATCTGAGTGGAAACGAGTTACAGCCTGGCCCCAGATCACGGGATAACATTGGCCGGTGTGAGGACGTGCACCCCCACGACCGCTTGAACCAACTTAAAAAACGACTGGCCAGACCGAGGGTAATCCGGTCTGAGGCTCCAGGGACTTCTTGGGCTCAAACAGCTGCCGCCTTTATGATCGTGGCGGCTCTTTCTTTCTCAGTTTGGCGGTGTGATTGCCCCCATCTTGATTGTGAGATCCCTGTGGATAAACTGAATTTGACCCGTTTTGGGGGACTTTTTATGTGCATTATCAACTGCACTGGCGGGCTACCACCCTGGGAGAGGTGTCTATCATCCGGACCTCGAGCGCCATTCCCCCATTTGGAGCGGTGCTCCTGGCGCAGTCCTACTACCGCCATTTTACCCTCGAGGCTGCCTCTAGCTGAGACTGAGTTCAAGATCTTTCCCAGCCTTATGAGGACGTCCAGGACTATTGGGATCTGGCGGAGTGAAGCTGGAGGACTTTGTGTCATCTGTGGAACCTCTGCGGGGACTATATTTATTAAAAACTTTATTAGCACCAAGATTGTGACGAGAAACGGGGAACAATCACAGAGAAATTTAAAAGCTTCACCAAGAATTACTATCAATGTTGGTGTAAAGTTTAGGAGGAAGAACGAAAGAGCTAGATTAATACCTGTTAGAATTATTATCAGACCAGTTAGGAGACCGGCATTTATGTACCCCCAATACGTGTAAGCTGTTTTTTAATTGCTTTTTACCCTTGCCTGTTTTTATACATTATCCTACCTCGGGGGGGGGGATTGAATGGATGGATTGTGTGTTTGAGTGTATTGGGTGATTGGATGGAATGCAACTGAAAATTGTTAGATGATGTTTGTGGGAAAGAGGGAGCCTGGGGCAGGGGTTCTTCCCCCCTCCGCTGAGTGTGGAAACAGAAGTGGAGGGGGGGTTGGGCCCCACCCCAGGCCTAGTATGAATGGAGTGTATGGCCTGCCGGGAGTTGGGAGGACCAGTGGGGGAGGGGAGGGGATCTCTGGTGGGATAGAGAGTGGGAGCATCACGGTCATTACAGGGAGGGGCAGGTATGCCGGGAGCAGAGGGATAGGCCGCTCTCGGGGAACGAGAATTCGCTGTTTACAAGCGATTCCTCGTTCTGGCCTCTCAGATCAGGTTCCATCCAGCTCAGCCCGAGTACCTGGTAACCAGGGATGTCAGGGCCCTGGGCTCAGGCTGCTGCTGTTGAATGCCAGGTCGATTAACAACAAGGCCCCCCTGGTCAGGGATCTAATCTTGGAGGAGGGGGCGGACCTGACATGCATTACTGAGACCTGGCTGGGCCAGGAGGGGGGGTTCCCCTCTCCGAGATGTGCCCAGACGGGTTCTCAGTGCAGCATCAGCCGCGACCCCAGGGAAGGGGTGGAGGAGTGGCAATTATAGCTCGCCAAAATCTTCATCCTCGGAGGATCCCTGCCCCAGAGATTGTTGGGTGTGAGACGCTCCTTCTGAAGTTGGACTTAGGGGTACAGGTGGGCCTTTTGCTAACGTACTTGCCTCCTAGCTGCATTGCAAAGGCCCTGCCTGTTCTGCTCGAGGCGATAGCCGGGCTGGCGATTGAGTTCCCCAGGTTGATGGTGCTGGGGGACTTCAACCTGCCATCTTCCGGCGAAACCTCAGAGGCAGTCCAGGAGTTCATGGCTTCCATGACAACCATGGACCTGACCCAAGTAGTTCAGGGTCCGACTCATGAGGGGGGTCACACACTTGACCTTGTGTTTCTCTCGGGGCAGTGGAGAGATGATCTGAGGCTGAGGGGTTTAGTCACAGCACCCTTGTCGTGGTCAGATCATTTCCTCCTGAGGTTAGATTTTATGGCACCACCGCAAGGAGGTGGGACCGACTAAGTGGTTCTGCCCCAGGCGCCTAATGGAATCCGAAGGATTTCAGAGGGAACTTGGGGAAATACCTGAATCCCTAGTACACAATTCATCTGAGGACCTAGTGGCTGCCTGGAATCGGGCAGCGACGGGGGCCTTAGATCGGATTGCGCCTTTGCGGCCTCTCCATGGCAGCGGATCCAGGAGGGCTCCTTGGTTTACTGAGGAACTCTGGGAGATGAAGCGCCTAAAGAGACGCCTAGAGCGACGATGGAGGGCTAGTAAAGCTGAATCTGATCGGACACTTTTAAGAACTTGCATTAAGTCTTACTTAGTGGCAATACGGGCGGCAAAATGCGCATATTTTTCCGCCCTTATTGTGTCCGCCGACTCCCGCCCAGCCGCCCTTTTTAGGGTAACGCGCTCCCTCCTTGCAAAGGGGGGGGGGGCGAAGAACCCTTGCAGGGTAGAGCTGAGGAATTTTCCCAGTTCCTGGCGGATAAAATCACTCAGATTCGGACAGACCTGGACTCCATTTGGACAGGGCAGGCCGAGATGACAGGGGCGAGTCTTAGTCCTGTTATTTGGGAGGAGTTTGAGCCTATCACTCCTGAGGATGTGGACAAGGCCATAGGAGCGATGAGCGCCTCCACTTGTTTATTGGACCCGTGTCCCTCCTGGCTGGTTTCAGCCAGCAGGGAGGTGACACGCGGCTGGCTCCAGGCTGTTGTGATCGCATCTTTGAGAGAGGGGTCCATCCCGCAGCCCTTAAAAGCTGCGGTGGTGAGGCCCCTCCTCAAGAAGCCTTCCCTGGACCCAGCGGATTTAAAGAACTTCCGTCCAGTCTCCAACTTACCCTTCGTGGGTAAAGTTGTTGAGAAAGTGGTGTCGCTCCAACTCCTGCGGTTATTGGAGGATACGGATTATCTGGATCCCTTTCAGTCGGGTTTCAGGCGCGGCTACAGTACAGAGACTGCTTTGGTCGCTCTGATGGATGATCTCTGGCGAGCCCGAGATGGAGGTCATTCCTCCATCTTGGTGTTACTTGACCTCTCAGCGGCTTTTGATACCATCGACCATGGTATCCTTCTGCGTCGTCTTGGGGAGATAGGAGTGGGGGGCACCGTTCTGCGGTGGTTCTCCTCCTTTCTCTCCGACAGGACGCAGTCGGTGTTGACAGGAGGGCAGAGGTCAGCCCCTAGGCCTCTGGTTTGCGGGGTTCCACAGGGTTCGGTCCTCTCCCCTATCCTATTCAACATTTACATGAAACTGCTGGGTGAGATCATCCGACGACACGGGGTGAGGTATCAACAATATGCCGACGATACCCAGTTGTACATCTCCACTCCGTGTCAGTTCAGTGAAGCAGTTAATGTGATGTGCCGCTGCCTGAACGATGTAAGGGTCTGGATGGGAGTGAATAGACTCAGGCTCAACCCAGACAAGACTGAGTGGCTCTGGATATTGCCTCCCAAGGACTATGTCGACTGTCCCTCCTTGGTTCTTGGGGGAGAAAAATTGACTCCCTCAGAACGGGTCCGCAATTTGGGTGTCCTCCTAGATCCACAGCTTAAATTGGATCAACATCTTTCAGCTGTGGCTAGGGGGGCCTTTGCACAGATCCGGCTTGTGCACCAATTGCAACCCTACTTGGAGAGGGAGGCTTTGCTCACAGTCACTCATGCCCTTGTCACCTCACGGCTTGACTACTGTAACGGGCTCTACATGGGGCTACCCTCGAAGAGCATCCGGAGACTACAATTGGTACAGAATGCAGCTGCGCGAGCTGTGGTGGGTGTACCGAGATACACCCACGTGACACCCATCCTCCGCCAGCTGCATTGGCTGCCCATCAGTCTCCGGTCGCAATTCAAGGTGTTGGTTTTGACCTTTAAAGCCCTACATGGCTCAGGGCCAGGTTACCTTCGGGACCGCATCCTGCCACATTCCTCCCTACGACCAGTGAGGTCCCACAGAGAGGGCCTCCTCCAGGTCCCGTCTGCCAAACAATGTCGGCTGGCGGGCCCAAGGGGGAGGGCCTTCTCTGTGGGAGCCCCAGCTCTCTGGAACCAACTCCCGCCAGAGATCCGGACTATCCCCACCCTACTGGCCTTCCGCAAGGCAGTAAAAACATGGCTCTTCCGGCAGGCGGGGTGAAGAGATGATTCCCCCCAAGTATGAATGGGTTTTTTTAAAATTGTAATATGTTTTTAAATGTTATTTTAACTATGTAGTTCTAATCTCTGCTGTAAGCCGCCCTGAGTCCCATGGGATTGGGCGGCCTATAAGAACTCTTATAAATAAATAAAATAAATAAAGTTGTATGTGTGAAGGCTTTTGTCCTGCAAATATAGCAATGAACAGATTATCTGCAGGAAAGTTACATTTCAGTAATATTGGCTGGGTGTGGGGCTTTTTGATACTGTTCATATAGGGTCTTGGAGAGAAGTCATTATGATATCACACACACATAATTGCACCCTGCACATTATGCAAATTAAATAAGTTGCTTCCTTCTTGTGAGGTTATGATATGCAGAAATCACTTGCCTCCTTTGTTCTCCCTCCCAAATAGAAATAGCAATAGCACTTAGACTTATATAGCACTTCACAGTGCTTTACAGACCTCTGTAAGCAGTTTACAGAGTCAGCATATTGTCCCCAGCAATCTGGGTCCTCATTTTAATGACCTTGGAAGGATGGAATGCTGAGTCAACCTTGATTCGTTGAGTATCAAACTACCAAACTGCAGGCAGTTGGCAGTCAGCAGAATTAGTCTGCAGTATTGCATTCTGACCATTGTGCCACCACGTCTCGTTTTTTAATTTTTTAATTTTATTTTTTTTCTTCCTGGCATCCTTACCAACAATTACGTGTACAACACAGAATAATGCTTGTCCAAAAATATTCCAGAAAACATGGGGAAAGGGAATCATTGAGGAAAATGAAAGAGAAGTCTCTTTGAATACCCACAAGGGCTCGATACATAAGCTTTCTTGATTTAATCATGCTTAAAGAGGATTCTAAACTTAAAGATATGAACCTGGAAAATAAATGGGTAGCATATTGGCTCCAAGTCTTAAATAGATGTTAGGAACCAAGCCCAATCTTGTCATAGGTTACTAAAGATCTTGCCATAACACTGAAATCTTGTGAGGATATACCATATCTTGAGTTTGATTTTTTACATGCATACACAATCCAATGTATTATTTGATAAATATACATTCTGTTTTTCTCTAGGAGCTCCAGAGTTCAATGTAGTATACACAGAATTCTTCTTCAACTGAGCTTCCAGGGGAAACATGAAGTTTGGTCTCCCCAATCCAAGACCAATACTGTGGCATCTACAGTTACTATAATATCAACCTACGTCCTAGTCCCACCATTGCATTGCTTTAATATAGAAACATTCCAGCATATCCTGAAAATTCAAAGGAAATAATATAATGTAGGGATATAATAGATT
Source organism: Diadophis punctatus similis (assembly GCA_023053685.1). NCBI lineage: Eukaryota > Metazoa > Chordata > Lepidosauria > Squamata > Dipsadidae > Diadophis > Diadophis punctatus. The sequence goes on along the minus strand of JALIGW010000002.1, from coordinate 46,559,453 downwards.
GTAATGGAAGGACACTAACCATATCAATTAAACTGAACTGCACCAAGTGAGAGGCCAAACAGGTTCCTTTGAACCCAGCAGACAACTTTGTCACCCAAAAGGAAGAGGAGGGAAGTAGAGGGTCAGCTGTAGTGAGCTTAATTCTTACTGACAAAGATGAAATGTTTGGAGATGAAATGAGGGATTAAGGTTGCAGGAGCCTTGGGGAGAATGACCATGCCATATTGGAATTCAACAGAATGCAGGCACAAGTAATAGAGAAAAAACAAACTAATGTCTTATACTTTAAAATATATGATTTCAACAAACTTAGGGAAAATTTAGGGAGGATTCCATAAACAGAACTCTTAAAGAGAAGATCTACTTAAGAAGCTTGGGAAAGTCTAAAAAAATGAGATTATAAAAGCCCAGTTTGTCTGGAATGGCCTAGGGACTCCTGCTTGAGCAGTGGGTTCTACTAGAAGACCTCTAAGGTCCTTCTTATTCTGTATTCTAACTCTGGTGCCTATAGAGATGCAGAATCTTTTCTCAGATTGAACATAAAAAGTATATGTTTGAAAAAGGTGCAGACAAAAAGAATGTATATTTGGGGAAGTTTCTTGTTTTGAAGTAAGTAAATGTTTTTGTAAGAAGTGTGTTAGAAGTGTGCATTGTTGAAACTTACCTTTCCCATAGTCATAATCTCTTCTTCATATCCAATCATTTCAGCCATAGTTCATAGTACCAGTTTTCCATTACTTTTAATTATTTCATATCTCATCGAAAATAACAGGCAGGTAATGTCACTCAGGTGGTAGATGCATATATTTTTCTTCAATCATATTTGCATTAGTGTCCAGGTCATTCTGTAATAAAATCTGTTTGAGTACAGGATAGGCATTGGGGGCTTTTAACATTTAGTTGTAGCCTGCAATTATAATTATAAGATTTTAAAGTTAGCATTATAGGATTATTTTGAGTAAAGCTGTTTATCTGTATCACAATTAACAATATAGAAGTGATCATTTCTATTTTGTTTATTATAAATTAGGGATCTATTTAAGGTATTTTAAGTGTACTTTAATATGTAACACATGAATACTACAAATGTGTGTTTATAAATCATAGAATAGAATAGAATAGAATAGAATAGAATAGAATAGAATAGAATAGAATAGAATAGAATAGAATAGAATAGAATAGAATTTTTATTGGCCAAGTGTGATTGGACACACAAGGAATTTGTCTTGGTGCATATGCTCTCAGTGTACATAAAAGAAAAGATACGTTCATCAAGAATCATAAGGTACAACACTTAATGATAGTCCGGGTACAAAAAAGCAATCAAATCATATTAGGAACTAGTCAATATAAATCATAAGGATACAAGCAACAAAGTTACAGTCATACAGTCATTAGTGGGAGGAGATGGGTGATGGGAACAATGATATTAATGGTAGCGCAGACTTAGTAAATAGTTTGACAGTGTTGAGGGAATTATTTGTTTATCAAAATTTATTTGATTCATCCAGATTCACTTGTAAGCAATGTGCCCACAATTTAATATTGGCCAATATTATATAAAACAGAGGCTATTCTAAGAATCCTTCTTGTTTACTATGTTCTGCCCCAAAGTCTAATATTATGCTCCTAGAAGGATCTGATATTTATAATTTATTCTGATTTGGAACTTTTAAAGTCTCACTGGTTTTAAAATAGGGGGGGATCAGATTCCAATTTAATACATTGAGATATGGGTTTATAAACCTCATTTTATAAACAAAAGCATTATTTTTAAAAAACACAGCCAATTTCTCATTACACTGATGGTTACAATAATATTAAATTGCAATTTCATATTGTCATTTCTCCTTTTCATATCACAGAATATTGAACCAAGTCTCAGTGGACTCCTATAAATTGTTTTTTTTTTCAAAATAGACATTGGAATAAATTATAACCATCTTTCTAGAAAAACATCAATAAAGCTACTTTTCAATCTTCTTAACTCATATTTATATCAAACCTATTCATACTGAGCACTTTGGGGATCTGGATTAGACGAAAGAAATAATTCATCTATGCAGTCATTTCAAATCACAATGCATTCTTTATATTACTTAATTATTTCATGAAGTAATTTTTTTAAAAAAAAAGTCATTAGCATGTCACTGTATTTTTGTTGAAGACCCAGACTTCCAGCGGTGTCTTAGATTCTAATTTACAGGAAGAGAAGGCATGGTAATTATAAAAGCTAATAAAGAATCCACAAGTATTTGGTATTTCTATCCTAATGCTATTATGAATCTGGTAACCAGGGATTTTATGAACAAGGGAACTCAAATTCCTGCACAATAACAGATTTCACTATGTGGCTAGCATCAAGTCCAGCATCCTGATGTGCTATTGTGCACTAATCTATACAGTACATTATTTTAAAGGTTTATGTTTTTTTAGTGCAGGTGCTGAGAAAGCCAAAAAATGTTAGGGTGATGGCCATGATCTGGATCAGACCCCTGTATAATTACAAAAAAGAAATATAGCAGTCTCTATATTTTTGAAGAATTTTGAAGATTAAGGAGGCAGTCTGGACAAATCCTTCAAAAGAACAATTGAACAATAAAGAGCCAGATTTAATCTCAAAGTTCTACCAACAAGGAAAAGTCTGGGAGGTTAGTCCATTCTGACTTGTTGAAACAAGTTTTTACTTCCCTGAGACCTGCCAATGGTGCAGGATTATTTGTCTTATTTATTGGTTTAATTTTAAGTTCTATTAAAATAATAATTGGAATCAAAGCATTGCATAAAATCTATAACACATATATTGTAAGAGGAACAATACAGCTTAGAGACGAAATATGAAAAGAATAAGGAGAACTATCATTTACCATGACACCTGACGTGGAAGAAGATGCTCTGGTATGTGATGAATGAAAAAAATTAAAAAGCGATCAATTTTCTACAAAGGTGATCAACAACTATGAGTTGGGTTAATATTTTTAGAAAAAGCCAAATTCCAACCTTTGTCATTGGGTTGTGCCTGGTAAGACCTGCTGTTGTTTTCCCAAAAGATGCAATTACTGTTCGTTGCTGCTTCATGTAACATATTGATTAATGTCTGGTATGGTAAGGGCTCATCATCATTAACAAAGGAAGAAAGGAAAGAAAGGGGAAATGAACACAGCAGAACCAAAATATATGCTACATTATTATCATGCGTTTTGATCAGGTATGTAGTTTATAAAACCCCTCCCCCAAATTCTTTATAGCTGAGCAAATTAAGACACTTATGCAAAAATACAGCAGGTTCTCTACTCTTTAATACTTGGATGAAACATAAAGCAACATTTGGTGTAATTTGATGGGTGTTACATGCCATCTGTGCACCAATTTTAATAACATTTCCCAAAGCTAAGCGGAAGTTGTTGTTATTGGCTGCTGATTCCAGAACCCTTCCCAATGATAGTCAGATACAATAAAGAGAAATCAGCCTCCTAAACAGATTTTATGTGTCCTACACTGAGTATCCATTAAGCATCTATTAAATGATGAAATTAAACCCTTAGATAATTTATTGGAAGCTACACAAAATTATTCTCTTTAGTTAGAGATCATATGCTGCCCCATTCTGACATTGCTTGACTTAAGTTGCTTTGGATCCTGACATGTAAAAGGTAGAACCTTAAATTCCATGTAAGTTTTTATGGTAAGGGGTTTTCTAATTCTTCACTTATTTAATTATTTATTTATTTTGTGAGATTTATATACCGCCTCACAGTGCAAGCACTCTCTAAGCGGTTTACACCAGTAAGCAATGTATATTTATATTGCCCCCAACAATCTGGGTCCTCATTTTACCTACCTCGGAAGGATGGAAGGCTGAGATTTGAACCACTGACCCGCAGATCACAGCCAGCTAAAGTGACCTGCAGTACTGCCTCTAACCGCTGCGCCACCTCGGCTCTTAATTTGAGATACATGATAACTTGTTTCCACTAATTGTTGTTTATATTCTATAGGTGATATAATTATTGGAAAAGGCTGGGCAGTGGAAAGTACTATGGAATTTTCCCTCATAAGATTTCCAGAAAGATGTAAAATGGATAGAAGGGAGGCAGTTTTTGTGGTAAAACAAGTAAAGAATGAGTATACAACTTCGTAATTATAAGGAACCATACCACCCATACTAACCCATAAATGTGTTGTATTTTATCTGATTAAGTATATTATGTTGGATATATACAGTACATCATTCTGGTTTGCAATTTCAATAGATCTGTTTCCCAAAACTTAAAATAGCAATAACAAAACAACTGGATGATTAGTGACATTATGATTTTTTAAGACAAGACTTAAACAAATAAAGAAAAAACATTTTGATCATAATAATTAAAAATTATTTTTATTTGCTTTGTTTTCCAGTTTAATATTACCAATCAGATTATAACCTCAAAACCCAATCATGTATGTAAACATTTATCAAGTAGGATTTTTTAATATAATAAAGTATATGAGGTCTAAAGAAAGTCGTTTAACACTTCTAAGGATCCTGAATTTGAATTTTCTTGTTCGGGGCATCCACGGGAAAGTTTTTTTAAAAAATCAAGATGTTATCCCTAAAATGTTGGCCACATCAAAGTCCTGCTCCCTTTTGAGATGAATTGATCATGCCCTGGTCTAATTCCAGTTCCTAATATATGTTTGGTATAGTTTCTATCTTGGTATTCCTTGCTTCTGATGTTTGATCAAAACCACTGCCTATTTGCTAAAATTTTGCAAATGGATTAATCTTAATTAGATACTATTTTTAAATATCAGTGAATAAATCTTTGTATTCAATTCTCAGAAACTGCATGGCTAAATCAAACAGTACAGTCCTCCTATATCATCCACCTAATCATAGTTCAGATGTCCATTCCTATGACATGTGATGCAGTCCAAAGAAATCATAATATGGTACAACCATTTTTCAATTAAGCTACAGTCTGAGAAATCAAGTGTAATCTGTTATATCTTGTTCAGCATTTTTTTTTATTTAGCATAAAACTTTCCTATTTTGATCCATGGACTGATGGTGAAAATTAAAAGTCTAATGGTTCCAGATATCCTTTCAGCATACTATGAATGGATGCAGTACGTTTTTGCCCTTGATTCTGATGTCAGTTTGACACTGACAATGGAAAAACTTCTGAGAATTTGCTTGGATTTTGGGGAACAACTTTTATAAAATATCATTCAGAAAAATGCTGAACTAAAACATACCTCCAAATTAAGTGTAAAATACTTATAGGAAAGAAACAAGAATCTGAGAAAGGTCTTCACTCTCCCAGACCTGAATATTTTTGAAAAACTGTGGGGAGATCTCAAACTTGCAGCATTCTTTTTTTCTTTTCTTTTCTTTTCTTTTCTTTTCTTTTCTTTTCTTTTCTTTTCTTTTCTTTTCTTTTCTTTTCCACATTGTCTAGTTTAGGGACAAAGCTGCCTTTTCCTTCACGAGTCTTCCTGTCTATTGCAAAACATTTCAATTTGGATTGGTGACAATTTTTTTTTCAGTGGTTATGCCATGGCTCTGGAATTCTCTTCAGCACTCAGACTTTCTGAAAATATTTATATCAATTCAATTCCTTCCTCAGTGCAGGAATCCAAACTAATTTAGATCCACCTCAGCTTTAATATATCCAGTGAAGGGGAGTAGGACAGATGCTGGAGTTTATCAATGCAGAACGCTGATTATTGCAAAAGTCAATTTCTATCAAGACCAAAATTAAGAGACATCAATCAAGACTTGAGGTGGATGAGGGTGCGATGGAGATTAAAAAGTCAAAATGGTGATTTTCTGTAGTCCCAACCACATTCTTTACTTTATGACCCCTCATGTAAACACATCAGAAGCAAGGTATTTGTTAAATCAGACAGGAAAAAGAAGTAATGGATTTAAGCTATGGGGACTATAAAAATGCAAGATCTTTTGCACAAAACAAGTGTCTTCTAGAGTATTAGTATCCTACCGAATTCTGTGTCAATTGTAGATTTGAGAAGTGTTCTATCCACTTCTTGTGGTCATTAATTGTATTATTTAAGAATAACCAAGGACAAATCTTTGTGGCACTTCTTTTGAGAGAGAGCATATCCCTGTCCAATATGTTAAGCAACTCTATCAATTTGATTTTTAAGCCAGTTGTCTCTTCACTTAAGGTCAGGCAATTTATTTATTTATTTATTGAATTTATTTATTTATTGAATTTATATTCCCATGGTGGCTCAAGGCGGCTTACAGAATATAAAACTCATTTAAAACAATAAAACTAATAAAAAAGAATCAAATAAATTAATATAATATAATATAATAAAATCACCCCCACCCCCCACTCCCCGCCCCGGCGACAACAGATCACACGAACCATTTAATGGGCTCCATCCTCCTTCCCCAGGCCTGCTGGCAGAAGCAGGTCTTCAGCACCTTCTGGAAGAGTGTTAGAGTGGGGGCTGTTCTAATCTCTGGGGAATGATGTTCCAGAGAGAGAGAGCCACCACAGAGAAGGCCCTTCTTCTGCATCCCACCAGGTGTATCTCCCTAGGGAATGGGACCCACAACATTCCCTGTCTTCCTGCTCTGATCGCTCGAGTAGATGTGACCGGCAAGAGACGGTCCCTCAGATAACCTGGTCCCAAGCCATGAAGGGATTTTAAAGTTTAAAGTTTAAAATTTAGCCCACATATAACTAGCTTACTAATGAACATGTTAGGAAATATTTTGTTAAATGTATTGCTGAAATCATAGTATATTATGCCTACAGCATTCCTACAATTCCCCCCCCCCCAAAAAAATTATCCAATTAAAAATAAGTTTAATCTGGCAAAATTTATTCTTGAGTCATATATGCTGATTTCTGACAGTGGGTCATTATTTTCAAGGTTTTTTACAAATCAATATCATAATGGTTTCTTTTAGAATATTTCCAGGAATCAAAATTAGACTGACCAGTCTATAGATGGCTGGAACTTCTTTTTCTTCCTTTTTGAAGATAAAAACAATATTTAATCTCTGTCATCGTCTCTCTAGTCATCTGGCACTTCACCTCTCTCCAAATGAATACATGAGTATGCATTATGATGATTGTTGCATTGCTTTGTATCCTAAGATAAAATTCATGTGGTATTGGAGATGTAAACTCATACAAAATAAAGAGATACCATCATCACTGTCCTATCTTTCTTAAATTTTAATCTAGTCTCTTCATCCTTTTTCTCATAATTGCCTGGTGGGTGCCTTAACAGTAGTGGGTTTCACTTACCTTCGCTACCAGTTCAGAACTGTGAACGTGTGTGCGCAGCATTTCTGCGCATGCGCAGATGGTCTGTGATGACGTCGGGGTGGGTAGGAGGAGCCTCCCGCCACCGCCGCTACCAGTTCGCCCAAACTGGGGTGAACCAGTAGCAACCCACCACTGTGCCTTAGGTACATGTAATGAGTATCATAATAGCTCTTCAGCCTCATGGATTAGATTAGGATCAAGACAAGTTCAAACAAAAACATATTTCTTAGGTGGAACCAGTCTTATCAGTATAAGAACAAGAACTTGATCATATTTTGCCCTCATGGAAGATGCCACATAAATCTCTTCCATACCAAATCTTATAGTACCAACTTTTGGAGAAAAATCCATATATGTACTTTATGAAATACAGACAAGATGTGTGTGCTGATTTTTAAGTATTTTAAGTATTTTGTGATTAATACCATTGTATACCTTTCCTTCCATTTTTTTTAAATAAATACATAATTTTAGAAACCTTCATAAAGAAACATTTCATGGAACAAGAATAATCTAAGACCTTCTACATTTTAGCTGCCATAATTTTGAAAACATGAATACTTATTTCTTTCTTAGTAAACTTATTTCATTCAAGTCTTTCAGAAAAATAGCTTAACAATATGAAAATTTATTGTGTAAGAAGAATGTACATATGCTGCATAGAACAACATAAATTGTTTTGCATGCTTCATGGGGTATGCTTTCCACAAATAACATGTTCCAGACCTCTAAAAACATCTGTCTATTGGAGAATATGTTGTAATGAAGTATGTTTGTAACCTATAATTTGCAACATTGCTTGATACAGTGTTTTGCCTTTCAAAAAGGCTTTCTTTCATCAAAAAGAACAGAAAGTACATTTTTGAGATATATAGGAAAATGTTTTTGGATCTTGATACAGAAATTAAAATTAATTAACTTTCCACCATCTAAAATAAAGGCAAGGTAATTACTTTCAGAATACTTAATACAGAATACTTAAACGATTATTTTTTCCTTTGGTACTTAAGTTGATAAGCATCTAATTAAAAAAAGAAAACTTAAAATATCCATGTTTAAAATAAGAGTTACTTGAATATTATTATTTAAGCCAGCTCCTGTTACTCTTTTCATTGACATTAATGTTTAGCTTTCAATAATAATAATAATAATAATAATAATAATAATAACAATAATAATAATAATAATAATAATAATAATAATAATAATAATAATAATAATAATAATAATAATAACAACAACAACAACAACAACAACAACAACAACAACAGAGTTGGAAGGGACCTTGGAGGTCTTCTAGTCCAACCCCCTTCTTACGCAGGAAACCCTACACCACTTCAGACAAATGGTTATCCAACATCTTCTTAAAAACGTCTAGTGTTGGAGCATTCACAAGTTCTGAAGGGAAGCTGTTCCACTGATTTATTGTTCTAACTGTCAGGAAATTTCTCCTTCGTTCTAAATTACTTCTCTCCTTGTTTAGTTTCCACCAATTGCTTCTTGTTCTACCCCCAGGTGCCTTGGAGAATAGTTTGACTCCCTCTTCTTTATGGCAACCCCTGAGATATTGGAACACTGCTATCATGTCACCCCTGGTCCTTCTTTTCATTAAACTAGACATACCCAGTTCCTGCAACCATTCTTCATATGTTTTAGCATCCAGTCCCCTAATCATTTTTGTTGCTCTTCTCTGCACTCTTTCTAGAGTCTCAACATCCTTTTTACATCGTGGCGATCAAAACTGAATGCAGTATTTCAAGTGTGGCCTTACCAAGGCATTATAAAGTGGTATTAACACTTCGAGTGATCTTGATTCTATCCCTCTGTTAATGCAGTCTAGAACTGTGTTGGCTTTTTTGGCAGCTGCTGCACACTGCTGGCTCATATTTAAATGGTTGTCCACTAGGACTCCAAGATCCCTCTCACAGTTATACATTCCAAGAGGTATGGCTGACATCATTTCATATTTTCCTCCTCCCAATCATAATAAACATACTGTTCTGTGAGGTAACTTGGTGGCCTTTAGAATTCTCTGTAAGAGCACCATGAAGAGTGCTTAATAAAATACTCAGTAATTATACTTCATCACGTGTTTTTTGTTTGTATGTTTAAATATCTCTGGGGAAATTCACAGATTTTTATCAGTATTTCCTCAATGTGAGGTAGTAAGAATTTAGCAAGTTTATTTCCTTAACTTGCATTGTGGCTTTACAGTTTGATCTTTAAATGCAGTGCAACTGATCATATGTATTATGATTCATTTTGGAGGTCATTAAAGATAAATTTTGATCTGTAACATTCTCATTCATTTTTCTGTATCACATCATAGATAATAGCCCCTGACATAAAATCCCTCTGACATAAAAGCATTATTAGGATGGATGAACAATGCACAGGGATTGATAAGAAATTAGAAGTAGACATGCATTAGAGTATCTATTATATTATTACTGTATACGCTATTGTGTGATTGCAATAATTTAAATAGCACATTTTGTTGTCTTTGGAAAATAATGAATGAGTGACCTAGGTATTTTCTCAGACACCTCTTAATGGATACTTCCAAGCTCCTAGATATTTTTTTTCCTTAGGATCATTTTATCTTTAAAACAGAGTTCTGCTCGATATGTTTTGAGAAAAAGAGTCTCTAGTACAAAAGGCCTTCAAAAGCAAAACTGACACATGTGTTCCTTTTTCATATTTTGTTTCCACAATCAGATGTTTTCAAGACAGCAGTAACTTTGGTTAGTGAACACTTCACTATGAACTTGTTTGGGCTGAGACCCCATGATGAATGGGCAAACACATCCAGACTTATCTCCTATTCCTAATTGCCTCTGTCTTTACGTTATCAGGCCAGTTCACCTGAAGTTTTGACAAACTGGTAAAAAACTCTGAGTACATTTGTACTCAAAGATAGACATTATTTTCAGTATAATGTATTTGAACCATAATGCCTGGGGTAAGGGGATTTTCCTCATGTCTGAATACTTCCACATTGTCTTAAGAATAAACTATAAACTATAAAGAATAAAATGTATAGATGTTTGTTCTAACTCTGTTGGGTTAAAAAGAACAAAGCAACACGGGTACCTAGGCCCTATGCCATGGCCCTATGCCATGGATTTATACGTGATAACCAGCATCTTGGATTATAGCTAGAAGACTCCTGGTACCAATGCAGTTTACAAAGCATTATATGACAGGCTGTGGGCAAGTCTGTGACTATCCCTGCTGCTGTATTCTGGATCAGCTTCTGAATGGGCAACCCCATACACAGTGCATTTAGTCCCCAAATGAACTGGCTGAAACATGAGTAATGGAGAGCCTCCCAGACCAGCAATTGTGTGCAATTGGCACACAGATGAATCTGAACAAAGGTCTTATTCACTATAATTGCCAGCTGTTCCTAGGATTAAAGTTTTTTTTTAATATAATTGATTTTATATAACTACTCACCTGTATGGAGCAAACTGAATGAAAGTATATTAATTTGTGAAACTAGAATTTTAGCATATGAGTTTCATATGAGGATGTCTGTGGACTTCTTCTTAAAAATGGGCCTTCAGAAAAGTATTATATTCCCTTATCTTACACTTGGTGGATCCAATTCAGATCAGGGCACCATTCTTTCATGGCAAAAATAAAGTGAGGAATGGAGTAAAAAGGTAGGCAATTTATGTGGTATATATTCTTAGCTTCCATCAATCTCCAGCAAAAGAAAAGGTGAAAAGCAGAACTATTCCATGTGAAAACCAAGTCCATTTCAATTGTCCATACGTGTCAGCTGACAGCTACTATTCTGACAGGTTGATCAGAAGTACAGATAGTACTTGACTAATGACCACAATTGAACCCAAAATTTATGTTAAGTAAAACATTTGTTATGTGAGTTTTGTTCAATTTTACAACCTTTCTTGACACAGTTGTTAAGTAAACCACTGCAGTTGTTAACTTAGTAACACGATTGTTAAATTAATCTGGCTTCCCCATTGACTTTTCTTGTCAGAAGGTCGCAAAAGGTGATCACATGATCCCAAATTCATGTGCCATCAAAAATGTGAACCAGTTGCTAAGCATCCAAATTTTGATCATGTGATGCTGCTGCAACAGTTATAAATGTGAAAAAACACTAATAAGTCCCTTTTTTCAGTGGTATAACTTTGAACGGTCACTAAATGAACTGTTCTAAGTCGAGGACTACCTGTAATGAAAAAGCATGGCTGCCCACTGATTCTGTTGAAAGATCAATGTCACCGGGTTTCCTTTTTTCTATGTTCTAAATGGCAATTGTAAGAAATGCTATTAAACTTTAAGATCTGTGGCCCTTTGAGTCCACTTGTTTGTCTCTTATCTCCTCATTTCGGTTTCCTTTTGTGTTGTGTTTTTCGGATTGTAAGCCTACAGGCAAGTGCCATCTCATGTTTCCTGATTGATTCTGAAAAACTGTGCACAAAATGTTTTAAAGAGTAATGAGATTATAGACTTGTATCTAGTTGCACGCATCCATGGAGAATAATGAATTCTATTTGGTGGCTCAAATTCACCACCTCTGTTGCACTATGCATGCACAAATACACCATGCCCATTTCCAAATTTGCTCTGAAATGATGGAGATATGGGGGTGGAAGCAAGAAGAAAGCAAGCAAGAGAAGTCACAAAATTCATGTCAACTGAATGTAGTTTATAGGATGTAGGAGTTTATAGGATTAGAAATCCACTGAAACAAATTTCATAGACTATTTATTTATCTATATTTTTCATACATTTAATGACTAGTTTTATTTTATCATATAATCATGTAATCATGTAAGAGAAGGGAACTTGGTGTTTATCTAGTCCAACATTTGTCCAATACAGAATTTACTACAACATGCCTAACAGATGGCCATCTGACTTGTTTACATATTTCAAACATACTGTAGATCCTTTATAGTATTGGTTGTTCATCCCAAGACATGTTCCAATTTGTCAATTAAGTCCAGAGTTGTATAAAGTTTTAGATGCTACACTGGAACTGAGGAGACCCAGGTTCAAATCTTTCCTTTACACTTGGAAGCTGGCTGGATAATGTTAAATGATTCTCTCTCTCAATCCTATATTGAAACTAGTATGAAAATTTACAATCCATTATCTCCAATGCGGAGGCCTTCATTCTTGTTTTTAAGTTTTTTATTTATAGTACAATTAAAAACAAACATACAGAAAAAAACAAAGAAAACAAAACATGGACATGACGTAACATTCAAGTTTACAAATTTTCATCGAGTTATTTCTCTTCCTAAATATAATTCTTTATCAATACATAAATATATCTCTATTTTATGTACAATACTAAATCCATTTTCCTTATTTACTAGTGTAAAAATATATACATCTTCAACTTATCGCTAAGTCATAATCCCAACGTTCCTCTTTGATTCCCACCACTAATATAATTTATCCCAGATTTCAAAGTACTCTGATTCCTTTTTATCTTTTAGTTCCATCGTGACTCTGTCCATTTCTGCACAAGACAATATCTTATACAGTATCTCTTCCTCTGTGGGGATTTCTGTTTTTCCATTTTTGTGCAAAAACTAATCTAGCGTCAGTCAAAATATGTAACATTAAATATATTGTTCCCTTTTTGTATTTATCTATAGTAATACCCAGTAAGAAGAGTTCCGGTTTTAATTCTATCTTTAACATTAATATTTCCTCTAACCGTTGTTTTATTTTATTCCAAAATTCACATGCTTTTGAACTTTCCCACCACATATGATAATATGTCCCTGACATTGTTTTACACTTTCAGCACATTGGTGAGATATTTGGGCCCATTTTTGCTAACCTCGTAGGTGGGAAATGCCATCTATAGAATATCTATAGAACACAAGCGGAAGCCTTCATTCTTCAGTGTATTGATTTGGACATAAGCAATGCCTTTAAACTGTGCAAGAGAGACAATCAACAAGCCAAAAAGGGAACAACAGAAAAAAACCAATATTCCCACCAACACCCAGATGAACATAGATTACCTCTAAGATTAATATCAGACCATCAGTCAAGAAGCAAACAATACCCTCATCGAGGTCCTTCCAAACAAGATGATAGTAAACCCTCCAACCGAAGAACTTCCAGCATTACTCCTTCAAATACTGACAGGGCAAGCCACATGAATATAAACTGAGAGCAAACCCCACTCCTTATTAGAAGTGATGTTACCTGGTTTGGGTAATGAATGTCTGCATAAAAACAACTATGCTCAAGAAGCACCAGGCACCTTGTTTCAAGGCTGTTCTACAAATATTCTCCTTTATTGATTTGAGCACGGTCTATCTACATAGACTTCTGCAAAGCCTTTGATTAAGTGGTACATGACAAACTTCTGTTAAAACTAAGTTCTTACGGCAAAGATTTCTGGATCTTTGCACAAGTGGATAGCTGCATTCCTATCAAACAGGCAACAAGTAGTCAAAATTGGAAACGCTATATCAAACCCTGCACCAGTTAACAGTGGTGTTCCCCAAGGAAGCGTTCTAGGAACAACACTCTTTCTGCTATATATAAACGACCTTTGTGATCATATTATAAGCAGCTGCGTCCTCTTTGCCAACGATGTAAAACTATTTAACACCACAGACAATTCTACTACCTTACAAAATGACCTAGATTTGAATGGTCAAATAATTGGCAACTCCAAATCTCTGCTAACAAATGCTCAGTCCTACACATTGGCAATAAAAATCAGAACATCAAATACAAACTGGGCAGAACGATCTAAAAGATGACCCACACTATTTTAAGGACCTAGGAGTACTCATTTCAAAAGATCTAAGCCCCAGAGCTCACGTTAACAACATTGCCAAAAAGGCATTAAGAGTTGTCAACCTTATTTTATGAAGTTTTCTCTCTGGTAATGCTATACTGCTAACTAGGGCATACAAAATCTTTGCCAGACTATCCTTGAATACTTCTCATCTTCCTGGAACCCACACTGTATTTTGGACATTAATACATTAGAGAGGGTCCAGAGCAGGGGTGGGTTGCTCTCTTACTGGTGCTGGTGCGCTGAGTGCGCATCTCCATGTTTTGAGCGTGCGTGCAATTGCTATGCGCGCACGCCCACTCATGCGATTTTGCTTCTGCGCATGCACGGAAGCAAAATCTTGCTGAAATCTCTCTTGCGCGCGCGTCCCCTCATGAGATTTCAGCGCGATTTTGCTTCCGCACATGTGCAGAAGCAAAATCGCCCAAAAATTCTCAGAAAAAGATAGCGATGCAAGCAACAGACCGGCAAAGATGGCTCCGGAGCAGTCACGTGCAAATTGCGCAATCAGCCGCTCCCTACTGGAGCTATGCACTAGACAGCTCCGGCAGGAAGCCACCACTGGTCCAGAGGTATTTTACAAGAAGAGTACTCAACTCCTCTGCTTGCAATAAAATTCCTTATACCACCAGGCTTGAAATTTTAGGCCTGGATAACCTTGAACTACGCCGTCTACGTTCCAACCTAAGCTTAGTACACAAGATTACCTACCATAACATCCTACCTGTTAACAACTACTTTAACTTCAACAGCAATAACACAAGGGCTATCAATAGATACAAACTAAATGTAATCCTCTCTAATCTTGATTGCAGAAAATATGACTTCAGCAATAGAGTAGTAAATGTCTGGAACAGTCTACCTGATCCTGTTGTTAGTTTCTCTAACCCCATACCTTTTACCTTAAACTGTCTACCGTGGACCTTACACATTTCTTAAGAGGTCCGTAAGGGGGCATGCATCAGTGCATCAGTGTGCCTACCATCCCTGTCCTAGTGTCCCCATTTATATGTAATCATTTTATGTATTTATGGCTATGTTTTGCTTATTTATATGCATTTATTTGTGCCATTTTTTCATGTGTCCATGTCTATGTCTATACTGATACTTGTTTCCTTGTACTTGTTGACAAAATAAATAATAAATAAATAAATAAATAAATAAATAAATAAATAAATAAATAAATAAATAAATAAATAAATAAATAAATAAATAAATAAATAAATATTCAGTTACTGTGAAAGAAGCTTCCTGGCTACAAAGTTTCAATTCCACAATTGGATTTAAAGAGCCAGTAGTTATAACCATGGTTGCAAGTTTCTATGTTAACTGAAGGGAGAGAAAAAAAGATTGTAAGCAAAGCCTACAGCCAGACAGCACAAACAAAATATTCAAGTACTCATCCATAGTATAGGAAACAGAATAATGATTTTAAATTACAGGAAAACAGACTCTCATTGAATGATATGGAAAGCTTTTTAATAGTAAAAAGAATTTATTGCAGTTCAACAGTGGAATCGGTTATCTATGCTTTTGTTCACTGAAGAGGTGATTGGTTTTAGAGGCCAACTGCCCTTTTCCAATTCTATAACTTTAGGATACACTTGTTCTTAGTTTGGGAATTCTTGCCATTCGATCATGCCTCAATTATACCATGTGGAAAGGATTCTATCCTGTCAAGATGAAGCAAGGTACTGTAATATTAATTCTTTAATGACATAATTCCATATAAAACACCCTGATTTCCTCCGGCATCTAAGAATAAGAAATGAAGGCAAATTGGAAAAGTCTACTGAGGTACAGTAGTTTTTTCAGGGCATGTTTGATTATTTATTTCTACCCCACTTTTCAAAATAGCAGATAAGAGCAAAGAAGTGTTTTTACTGGGGATAATTATTATAAAGTAGTTCCTTTTTTTCAATAGAAATTAATCTTTGTTTGTTTGTTTTCCAATTGCAGAGAAGCATTTAAATAATGACAAGAGTTGGTGACTTATAATTAGTAGACATGAATTCTTATTTTTTCCCCCCAGACAGGACTTCAAAAGGGGGGAAGGGGGAAACCACTTATTGCCACGGAAACATTGCTATTTTGTAGCTGGAGAAAAGATATTGGAATTTACTGGCACTCAGAGACTGAGTTCACCCTACACACAAAGCCATGCTTATCTTGGTGAATAAACCACAGGTGGTTGGATCCCTACAGCAAGCTAATCCATAAACTGTCATTTAAAAATCACAATGTCTGGATTCACACCAGACTTAGTGTATGTGATATGCACCCACCATATGCCAGTGGTGGGAAAGATGCAAATCTCCGTTTAGTTGTTTTCTAGGAGATTAAAAAAAAGAAACAAAGAGACCCACCTTCTTCAAACATTTTCCCCAGATTAATTCCTCACATTTTACCATAATTTGTTTTCCTTTTTAAAGAACATTTGAGTGGGGGGAGTGTAATCTAGATATGTAAACATGTATTAGTACACTGTTCCACAAATTCCTCTAAAATTAAAGCAGTTCAGCTTTTCTTCATTATTGTATTACAACATTTGAAATTCATGCCCATATTCCATGCCCCTTAACTGTCGAGTTAATTGTACCATCAAAAGGTTTATAACGAGTCTGCCATGATTATCTTCATTTATGCCCGGTCAATCAAAACTCATTACTCATTACTTTTCATAGAGATATGCCATATATTTTTAATTTACTTTTCTGTGCCAGATTTCTTAGTCAGAAGAAGTAAGGGTATTTGTTAAACAAAACCAACATGTTTTGTATGACCTTGCCATTCCATAATGACAGCAGTAAACACATATTTATAACATGTGGGCCAAGCATCAGTAAAGCATATACACATTTATTGCAAATATAAGCAGCTTCAAATTCGTCATCTCCTAAACTACCTTGCAAAATGCTGTTTCAGCAATATTTTTGATCCTGTCTATCAAACTCTTATTTATGGGATTTATTTTCATTCTCTCCTGACTCTTCAGTTTGGACAAATGGATGTTTCACTGATGCGTTCAGTAACGCACATTACAAAGTGCTGAAGCATTGCAGCATCTTCAGGTTATTTCATCCCGACCTTGTGAATTGATTTCCTGCACAGCCTTTTTTTAAAAAATAAGAAACAAAGTTGATGGTTTAGGACTGACAGAGAGAGGGTTAAACTCTTCTCAGTTTTTCTGTTCTAAGGAGAAATAAATATATTACAGGAGCACTATTGATACGAGACTTCAGCGGTTACCTAAGGAATATATTATAACTAAAAAAATGTCTGAGGGTGTTCTTTCTTTCTTTCTTTCTTTCTTTCTTTCTTTCTTTCTTTCTTTCTTTCTTTCTTTCTTTCTAAGTTCATTTCTTGTGCATTGAGGGGGTAAGTATCTAAAAAGTCAAAAT
Source organism: Diadophis punctatus similis (assembly GCA_023053685.1). Taxonomy (NCBI): domain Eukaryota; kingdom Metazoa; phylum Chordata; class Lepidosauria; order Squamata; family Dipsadidae; genus Diadophis; species Diadophis punctatus. The sequence continues at coordinate 46,541,946 of JALIGW010000002.1, read as the reverse complement.
GGAAGCTGCACCAAAGTAATTGAAGCCCAGTTTATACTCTGTGTGTGTGTGTGTATACTAATAAGAAGAATTTTACCCTTTTTTTAATCTATCAACAATTATTATATAATATATATTATACAAATGTTTAAAACAAATGAATTAAAAATTATATAGATATAAATTGTCAATATAAAATTGCTGTAAAATAACCACAGAGATTGAAGTTTTACAGCTGTATGTGTTTTTTATGTTTTTTATGTATTTGTTTTTGTATTTTCCTTTTTGTATGTTTTTTAAATGTAAATAACTTAATAAAAATTATTTTTTATTAAGAATAAAGAATTAAGAAGCCCAGTTTTCATGTGTGTTGCACAAGCAACATGTGTAAAAAAGGGTGTAGAGTTTCAGTCATGGAGTTGCAGCTGCCATCTTGATTTTTTTTTTTTAATTTACACTGCAGCCATTCTTGATTTTATTTGAACTGAGATCTCTTGTTATTCTTTTTTTTTAAAGATAAAAGACCACGTTAAAAAAACATTTAATATATGACTGTGCATCCATTGAGCAATTAGCAGGGTGGTATCAGGTTTCACTGAAAAAGGAGCAAATTTCTAGACACATTCATGTCACATGCTTTGATCTGTCTTTAGTAAAAGACCAGTGTCACAAAGGCCTAGACTACCTGATGTCTGAATAAGTTATGCTTATAGGACTTTCTAAATGACTTTTGGTTATTCAATACTGACAGAGGCCTTTTTGTTTTAGTTTTTTTTTTAATCTTTTCTTTTGATAAAGAAGACATTCTTTTTATCTTTTTAAAAATAACTGGAAAATTTCTCATGCATGAGGTTGCATTTGACAACAGTGGCAAGCAATTTAGAGACAGTGGGTTATTTCCTGTCTTTCATTGTACCATCATCTGTCAATGATTTGCCAGTCTCCCTGGCTTTCCACATTTCAGTTTAATCCTAAAACCCAAACTAAAATAACTTTTCTCATTTTTAAATCCCAAAACAGAAGCAGAGAAAGAAATAGTAAATATGTATAATAGAAAAAGAACACCAGTACCCTCAACCTTTCTGAAGTCAATTTCAAATAAGGGCGTATATTGAGACAAAAGTCTATCATGCTGTGATCACTGTTGGAAAGGGGTTCTTTTATTTGTAATCCATAAATTGAGTTTGAACTGTTGCAGAAGATGAGATCAAGGCAGTTGTTGAGTCTAGTGTTGTTGGTTACTAGTTGATCCAGTCCCAGATTAGTTACAGCATTGTACAGGGTTGAGTGTATAGGTTCAGTTGTACATTTGTTTAGGGACCATTTAATAAGAGGTAGATTGAGGTCACCAAGAAAGATGAGAGGGTATGGGCCGGAGGCTGCCCACGTTAGAAGTGAAGTTAACTTATTTGCATGTTTGATGTCGTAGTCAGGGGCTCTGTAACATTGTAAAAAGTGGAATGTGGTATTTAAAGACAGCTCACAGATAATGGTCTCATGAATAACGAGTTTGTGCGTAACTTGGATATTTTTTAGATTTTGAGATTTTTTATAGAAGATCGCAACACCGCCTCCTCTTCGGAATTCACGATCAGACCGGTAAACATGATAGTTTCATTCTATGATAATGGGGTCAGGGAGGGATGCATTTATCCACATTTCGCAGACAAATATAATGTCAAAAATAGTCGTATTTAATAGGAGGAGGAATTCAGGCATTTTATTTACAAGGCTTCTTGCATTAAGTAGCTTGCATTTAAGGTCAGTAGTAATGGCAGTAGTAGTGGCAGGTAGTGAGGTAGTGAGGGGCATACATGCCTAGTTTTGGATGATGGGGGGTTGGGTGTTATTATGTGGGTTGCGAGATTTACTTTTGATACAGTCTGCACGGTAGTCAATATATAAGTCAGTCTCACCATTGTCTTGACGTCTTTTGAGATCTGAGCGGAGATATATATTGCAGGATAAATGCAGTACTGGGAGGTTTAGTCATCCGAGCTTTTGGACTCATGCTGGAGCCCATCTTCAGGGAACTTGCTCTGAAGATGGGCTCCAGCATGAGTTTGTAAGGTCAGATGATTAAACCTCTAGTCCTGCTGACTGACCCAGATTGGATCCTACATCATTATCCTGGAACAAACAAAATGTTAAAAAGTTATGATATTTATGTAGTTACTTACCAAGTACATCTACATTATATTAAAGTAACCAAATGCCTTGACTATCCCCAAGGCATGTCACAACTTTTCAGCACCCCTAATGTTTGGAAATTGAAAGTTGAGAAATTTGACACGCCCTAGCACTGGGATAAGTATCAATAGTGATTATCTAATATATCTATATAAAATAATAGAAGCTATAAACAATTAGAGATGGAAGGTCATTCATATATTGACAAGGTCCACTTTCTTTTCTCCCTTAAGAAAAGTGGTTATTATTTTATCCAGGTATTAAAGTAAACATGGGAAACCTGGTTTTCCCCTGTTGAGGACCATGCAAACTTTGGTACAATCTGTTAAATGCTGTATTATGGTAAAGGGAGGGGCAAAGTCAAAGCAAGGAATAAAGTTAGAATCAAGGAAGACAATTGCTGACGTGTGTTGACTGTATATATGATGCAATTTGACATACATAAAAAGCCTCTTACAATTTCTTCAATTCAATAATTATGTTCCTAGTTTCTCTGTGTAATTTATGGAAACTTGGATTCATGAAGGAACACAATTCAAAGTGTTATGTATTGTAATTAGTTACTGAAACCAAGAACTGAAGTCTTCACTCAGGTCCATTGTTTAAGCGGGAGAATTGCTTTAAACTGATTGGTTGCCTGCCTGACAATTCCCTATAAAAGAAGCACTGTCAGCCAGACTCTTTGCTGGGTTTTACTTGTTATTAAATAAAGAGCTTAACTGAAGATCACTCTGCATTTCTTCCATTCCAACCCACAATCTAACACAAAGAGATGTAGTTGTTGAAAAAAAAACAAATTTAAAATATCTATGTTTTTATAGACCTTGGCAATTATTAAATTCAACCTATGGTTGTAACAACATAGGTAGCTTCTAGTACTTCTTTCAAAAAATATACTTATATGCCATTTAGTGCAAATTCTATGGCATCATTAGGCAACATTGTATATTTGTTCTATGTAGTTTTTATCTCTGCCACAAGCCGAAGTCTTTTTATATAACTTAGTAAAATAGCATCCACTGAATAATATAGATTAAAACTAACAGTTCATTTAATAATATTTGTTTCTGTTTATATTTGTCTCTTGTTTCACAAACAATCAACTCAAAATCATTATCATCATCATCATCATCATCAATAACTTTGACTTCTTGAGAAATTAACTTACAACCATTCTTCTCATGATACTTAACAATTCTTCTGTAACAGAATTATACTTGTACATTTCACTGCAAAATATACCATTTTAGACTGAATTTTGCTATCAGTCAGGTACAAGAATTCAATACAGTTTCTTCCTTGTCACTCAATTTCTCCTTTTCCCAAACTCCATGCTGCACAGGGTTTTTTTTATAGAATTAAAAATATTTTTTGTTAGAGCAGAACAAATGATTTTCTTTTATAGGTTCTATGTTAGTGTTTCCCAACCTTGGCAACTTGAAGATGTCTGGACTTCAACTCCCAGAATTCCCCAGCCAGCATTCGCTGGCTGGGGGATTCTGGGAGTTGAAGTCCAGACATCTTCAAGTTGCCAAGGTTGGGAAACACTGTTCTATGTGAACATCATTTGGGCTAAAGCTGACTCTCGCTTGGCTCTCTTTGCCTGACTATAATTCTCCCAAGCCACCATTCAATCTTTGTGACCTGTACTTCTCTTACACAGTCCCAGGTCTATATAATTCTCAGCAGTGTTTTTCCAGTTGCTGCACTTCTTGTGAGATTCATCTCTGCTTGCATCCTTTCCACTGAAACTGCAACGAGCGAAGCTTCCAGTTCGCCTTCTTCCAATCAGGGTTTACAGTTTGTTAAATTGTATTGATGGAAAATATTTTAACACTGATTATATAGGTTGCCTTGTTGAAACTGTACAATATCACTAAGCCCAGGCAACATATTCACATAAAGAGCTACATTCTATAACAGACCACACATAGCATCCCCAGATAATTTTCCTCCTCCCATTCATCCTTATAAATGTCAGACTTGCCAGTACTGCATAATTCTTCCTGCAAACAAATGGCCCCTTCTCTGGATGTTTTCAAGGAACTTCTAGGTGGGTTTAAGAAGAAGAAAAATCTCTGGAAAATGCCTGACTCGGAGTGCCTTTCCCTCCCCCAAGTAGAACTTCACAAAGGTCTAAAGTGATATTTATATATCAATCCTTGGGCTTTTGCTTTTTTTTTTGTCATTCTCATTTTTTACTTCTTTGCAGAGGTTCACGCTATCTCTTCTACTTCCATTGGTGTGCTCATTTTGGCTCTTTATTCCCACCCTCTGCTTTTTTTCATCAACTTCAACACTTTTTTAAAGTGTTGTACCTCATGATTCTTGACAAATGTATCTTTTCTTTTACGTACACTGAGAGCATATGCACCAAAGACAAATTCCTTGTGTGTCCAATCACACTTGGCCAATAAAGAATTCTATTCTATTCTATTCCATGTTACCTCTATACTCCGCCAGCTGCATTGGTTGCCCATCGGTCTCCGGGTACAATTCAAGGTGTTGATCATCATCTTTAAAGCCCTTCATGGCTTAGGACCAGGTTACCTCCGGGACCGCATTCTACCTCATACTTCCCTTCGACCGGTTAGGGCCCACAGAGTGGGCCTCCTCCAGGTCCTGTCAGCCAAACAATGTCGGCTGGCGGGCCCTAGGGGGAGGGCCTTCTCTGTGGAGGGCCCCGTGCTCTGGAACCAAGTTCCCCCAGAGACCCGAACCATCCCCACCCTGCTGGCCTTCCGAAAAGCCGTTAAGACATGGCTCTTTCTGCAGGCAGGGGGGGAGACTAGTTCCACCTGAGCTCTCCCCTGGTATGTCTGGTGGTAAATATTTTTTAACTTTTTAAATTTTTTAATCTTGTTTTTAACTGTTGTTTATTATTTAGTGTTCTTATATAATGCTGTATGCCGCCCTGAGTCCCTCGGGAGTAGGGCGGCATAGAAGAACCAATAATAAATAAATAAATAAATAAATAAATAAATATTCTATTCTATTCTATTCTATTCTATTCTATTCTATTCTATTCTATTCTATTCTATTCTATTCTATTCTATTCTATTCTATTATTTTCCAGAGAATTTCTCACTCCCCTTCCTCCACTTTCAGGACTCTATCCACTTGCGTAAACTAAAGCTAAGACCTAGTGCATTACTTTATCCCCCTGACCCTTGTGAAACAATTTGGGTCATAATCCGTTATGTTTTGTGATTATTCTGCTAGGTTGCCCTCTCTTTCAGCTGAGCAAAAGAGGCAACAGCTTGAGACATATTTAAGTGGTAAAACTTGGGGCAGCTATGGGAGCGGGGGAGAACAACTGCTTCTTTGCTAACCACAGCCTCTCTAAGCTGCTTTTCCTCATGAAGTGCGTATTTTGTCTAGTTAAGCTCTCATCCAGCATCATTTTAGCATAAACAAAAAGTTTCCATTAGCTGTAATGAGTAGGAATGATAATGCACTATTACTCTCTAAATGTCTTCATTGGGTTTGGTAAATTGTGGTGATGATGAAGCTGTCTAACTAGGCAAATGTAAGAGAGGCTCACAAATTCAAGATTGTTTTATCAAAGCAAATATATTATTGGCATAGTACTGGAGTAAAAAGTATTTAAAAAACCATGTTGTGTCTGTTTTATTTGAATTAAAAGGCAGACAATATTGGTATTCCAATAAAAAACACCTGAATGGTTTGTTTGCAAATTTACACATGAAAATCCAGGACATTTCCAATGGAATGTTTGGGAAACTTTAAAACGAATTAAAATTGCTAAAATGACTTTGAGTACTTTTGTGGAGATACTTTCCTAATGTTTTACATTACATTTCAGTGGGGTTTCTTTCTCTCTGTACTTGATATTCTTCCATTCGCCAAAATAAGCAATTAAATGAACTACGATTAATGCAAATCCTACATAGAGGGAATGTCAATGAACGAATTTAGCTTTTTTGCCCATGCTACCTGATGAAAATCACATGTTCATATATCGCCTCTCTCTGTTTCACACACACACACACACACACAAACACATACACATACACACACACACACACACATACAGAAAGAACTGAATGTACACAGACTTTTAAAATATATAGAGAGGGGTTCATTTCCATCAAAACATCAGGAATCTGTTTTGTACACTATCAACATTGATGTTTAGGCCTGCCATCACTCATGATCTACTTATATAAACAAACATTATTTATTTGGCAATTTACCTAATTTAGCCCTTTGATACATCACTGGATTTGTTGTGAAACTAATTTGACACATTGGTTGAATTCAATTTACTTGATTGTATCAATAAATACAGCAGGAGTTGTTTACTAGGAGGCCTTATATTAAAACTACAAACATTCCAGTATGAACTATTCAGTCTATAAATTATGGAAAATAATTTTAAAAATAGAATTACTATCCCCAAAGTATAAAATTACTTTAAATAGTAAAATTATGGTTAATATTAAGATTACTTGGGCTTGGGAATTCTTCAAGTTGCTAAGGGTGAGAAATACTGATGTATACTATAATATGGTCTACTACAAATTTTATACATAATAATGTATGGGAAAGCAATAAAAGTAAAAATGAAAAAAGGAATAAGTGTACCTATATAATACCAGAGTATGATTTTTATCTGCTTGACCCACTCAGCAATGGTAAGTTCCCAGTCAATTTCATACCTTGCAGCATAAAACATGACAATCTTATATAGAATAGAATAGAATAGAATAGAATAGAATAGAATAGAATAGAATAGAATAGAATAGAATTTTATTGGCCAAGTGTGATTGGACACACAAGGAATTTGTCTTGGTGCATATGCTTTCAGTGTACCCAATGAAAAGATATGTTCGTCAAGAATCATAAGGTACAACACTTAATGATAATCCGGGTACAAATAAGCAATAAAATCATATTAGGAACCAGTCAATATAAATCGTAAGGATACAAGCAACAAAGTTACAGTCATATAGTCATTAGTGGGAGGAGATGGATGATGGGAATGATGAGAAGATTAATAGTAGTAGAGACTTAGTAAATAGTTTGACAGTGTTGAGGGAATTATTTGTTTAGCAGAGTGATGGTGCTTGGGAAAAAACTGTTCTTGTGTCTAGTTGTTCTGGTGTGCAGTGCTCTATAGTGTCGTTTTGAGGGTAGGAGTTGAAACAGTTTATGTCCAGGATGTGAGGGGTCTGTAAATATTTTCACAGCCCTCTTTTTGACTCGTGCAGTATACAGGTCCTCAATGGAAGGCAGGTTGGTAGCAATTGTTTTTTTCTGCAGTTCTAATTATCCTCTGAAATCTGTGTCGATCTTGTGGGGTTGCAGAACCAAACCAGACAGTTATAGAGGTGCAGATGACAGACTCAATAATTCCTCTGTAGAACTGTATCAGCAGCTCCTTGGGCAGTTTGAGCTTTCTGAGTTGGCGCAGAAAGAACATTCTTTGTTGTGCTTTTTTGATGATGATTGATGTTAGGTGTCCATTTTAGATCTTGCAATATGGTAGAACCTAGAAATTTGAAGGTCTCTACTGTTGATATTGTGTGGTCTAGTATTGTAAGAGGTGGAAGTATGGGAGGGTTTCTCCTAAAGGCTACCACCATTTCTACGGTTTTGAGTGTGTTCAGTTCCAGATTGTTCCGGTTGCACCACAAGGTTAGTTGTTAAACCTCCCGTCTGTATGCAGATTCATCATTGTCTCAAATGAGGCCGATCACTGTTGTGTCATCTGCGAACTTCAGTAGTTTAACAGATGGATCATTACAGATGCAGTCATTGGTATATAGAAAGAAGAGAAGTGGAGAGAGCACACATCCTTGGGGGGGCCCTGTGCTAATTGTACAGGTATCTGATGTGATTCTGCTTAGCTTCACCTGCTGCTTCCTGTTTGTTAGGAAGCTTATGATCCACTTACAAGTGTGTTCAGGTACCACTAGCTAGTTTAGCTTAGTTCCCCAAACCCCAAAAACTTTAACCTTACAGTCAACCTCACCCCATTCCTAAGATGTCTGTAAGGGGCGTGCATAAGCACACCATCATGCCTACCGTCCCTGTCCTACTGTCCTATTGTCCAAATTTACCTATACCTACTTTGCTTTTGTTTATGTTTATACCATACCAGTTATCTTGTACATGTTTTGACAAAATAAATACAAATTAAAAAATAGTTAGAAAAGTGTCTGGAATGATGGTATTGAATGATGAACTAAAGTCTACAAAGAGGACCCTTGCATAGGTCTTTGGAGATTCAAAATATTGTAGGATGAAGTGCAGAGCCATATTAACAGCATCATCTGTTGATCTGTTTGCTCGGTATACAAATTGCAGGGGGTCTAACAGTGGATCCGTGATGGTTTTCAATGGGACAGCACTAGCCTTTCAAAGCTTTTCATAACTACAGATGTTAGAGCAACTGGTCTGTAGTTGTTCAGTTCCTTGATGGTGGGCTTCTTCGTCACTGGGATGATAGTAGAGCGTTTGAAGCAAGAAGGAACATAGCACATCTCTAGCGATTTATTGAAGATTCGGGTGAAGATGGGGGCCAATTGGTCAGCACAGACTTTTAAGCAAGGAATTATCTTGTCTGGGCCTGGTGTTTTTCCCGGCTTCTGTCTGTGAAATAGATCTTGCACTTCCTTTTCTGTGATCACCAGGGGTTGTGAACCCAATGGGATGGGGTCAATTGTAGGAGGTTTGGTTGTTGTTGGTGTGTCTGAGATGGGGTCAGTTGTAGGAAGCTTGGCTGTTGTTGGTGTGTCTGAGACGGGGGTTGTGGAGATAGGTGGCTGTAGTTTCCTTCAAACCTGCAAAAAACACATTTAGGTCATCTGCCAGTTGTTGATTTCCTTCAGGAAGGAGGTTTGCCATAACCGGTGATATTTTTTAAGAGTTTTTCACATGTTTGCTGATTCATTTGTTCAGAACTGATTCATGAGCTTTTCAGAGTAGCTTCTTTTTGCTGCTCTGATCTCCCTTGTTAATACATTTCTGGCCTGATTGTACAGCATTTTATCACCTTTTCTATAGGCTTCCTCTTTGGAATGACGTAGCTGCTTAAGTTTAGCTGTGAACCAAGGTTTGTTGTTACAGTATATTCGCACATTCCTGGTTGGTACACATAGGTCTTAACAGAAGCTAACATATGATGTTACAGTATCTGTGAGTTCATCCAGTCTGAAGAGGTATCTTCAAAAATATTCCAATCAGTGCACTCAAAGCAAGCCTGTAGCTTTAACTTTGTCTCCTCAGTCCATGTCCTCACTGATTTAATTGTTGCTTTTGTGGTTTTAAGTCTTTGCCTGTAAGCAGGTACAAGGTGAATCATGCAATGATCAGAGTGTCCCACAGCTGTGGTAAAAACTGGTAAGCATCTTTTAGTGTTGTGTAGCAATGGTCTAAAGTATTCTTGACTCTTGTGGGACAATATCAGAGGTGGGTTCCTCCCGGTTCTGACCAGTTTGCCCAAACTGGTAGCAACCTTCTGGTGACATCATGATGATGTCATGGAACCAGTTCGGTCGGTGCCGGTCCATGGGCGCCGCCATCTTTTTATTTATTTATTTATTTATTAAATCTTTTTTGGATTTTTTTCTTCTAAGCATGCACAGAAGCTGAGTTTCCGGCACTGCGCATGCATCACCATCTTGTTTTCAGCTCTTTTTTTGGCACTGCACGGCGCGGGAGGAAGCGAACCAGCAGCGAGATAAGTTAGAACCCACCCCTGGACAATATGTAATGAAAAGACTACTATCTGAGAAATATATGATTGATCTGTTCAACCTATTGGCTTTATAAAGAGTGGGGAGAACAAACTGTTTCAAATAGCTCTATAGAATGTGGACTGAAGAACCCAGAGACTTGAACTGTCCATAGTTACAGAGGAATAAACGTTGCAGGATCCAATCTGGGTTGGTCACTGGGAACTGACGTTTAGTCCTCCAAGCTTTCAGACCCATGCAGGAGCCTCTCCTCAGGGAACTTTGTCATCAGAATGTGTTTGCCTTCATTTGTAATAAACATTGTGAACATAGGACCACCCTGTGTTTTCCTTCCAGAGCAGCCAAAAGGATCAATTCCAACATGCCAAAGTAAGACAACACTATGTTTCAGGATTTCTATGTTTCGGAATTTCTATGTTTCGGAATTTCTATGTTTCGGTCTTCAAGCTGCAAGCATTGCTTTACCAGGTAAGATCATAAGAACAAAAGGACCTGGCATACAGAACCAGACCATTGCTCCCTATATCCCACTAAGACAATTAACAATGATTGGCAGAATCTCTTTCCAATCTTATGTATAGATAACAAGGCTGATTAAGAATGGTGATATAGGCTTTTGTTCAGTCAGCGTGCTAGATCGTCTGCTCTATTCCATTGCTGCAAAATTAACAGCATCACAAACTTGCTGAAAGGAACACAATGCCAGTTTTGTTTCCATATGATTCACTCCTAAAAACCAATGACTTAATGTACAGCAATAGCTGCAGAACCAAAGCTGTCATTCAGCCCAGAACATATATACTGCCTTGCAAAATTTCTAGTTTAGCAAGAAACTACAGCATTCCTTCCAGTGCAGTTTACCATGGCATAATATACTATAAAGAGTTTAGCTGTGAAATTATCTGTCCAGCAGACATAATTTGAAAATAAAGTTATTTAAGAAAGTATAACTCTAAGGATAGAAATGGACTTAAAATCAATTTTTCATTTTGTGCTTGCTATACTTCTTTCAGCATAGAAAATGAGTGCTTAAGGTTTGTTAAAATAAAGGTGTTTACTTTAAAACATTGCTGAATAAAAGAAATTTAGAACCGTTTAATCAAAGAAACTAATTTCTCACAGGAACTAAGAAGATATGTGGTTTATTCCAAACTGATTATGCTATGCAAATATCTTCACAAATCTTCATTCTAGTTTAGTGCTCATTGGTCTTTCATGCTCAATAATTGAGAAAAAAACAAATTACATCATTAGTTGCAGTATTCAGAAGAATAGAAATACTTTTAAACTGCAATATTGAACACTACAAAATTAGGGAAATGCAGGCAATAGTTTCAGTTGTGCTATAGTTTCACTCAGTTCCAACCAGTGGTGGGTTCCTACAGCTGCAGTCCACTCTGCGGCCAGCAGATGCCGCTATTTGGGCGCAACTGCTCCGGTGCTGTCTTCCCCGGTCTGTCGCGCAGCGCCATCTTTTTTGGGGGAAATTTTTGTACTGATTTTGCTTCCTGCGCATGCGCAGAAGCAAAATCTTGCGAGGGGATATGTGTGCGCGCAAGATTTTGGCAATTTTTGCCAAAACAATGGCGATGCGCACTCAGCGCACCGGTAGAGCGAAGAACAGGCAACCCGCCCCTGGTTCCAACATATAACATACTAAGGTTTTCTTCCTAAATTAAGAACTGCAGCAAACTAAGAAATGTTGAGCTGTTTTCACACTGAAATATTTTTGCTTCAATGGCTGAGAGAATGTTGAAAAAATGTATTTAACTGTCACTATTATAACAATGCTTCTTAGTCTCCCTATTCCTTATAGGAAAACTGAAGCATATCTCTTCTAATCAAAGTTTTTATATGATATTCACACAATGGGTTCCTCTTCTGAAAACAGCTTAAACATTTGATAATTCCCTTTGATGGTTGGCACAGGACAGGGTTGTACAAATTTAAGAAAATTTGGGCATGAGGAATGAAAAATGAGGGCAATTGTGCCATTATTGGGACAACGGTTACCTTTTTCAGCTATAGAGTAAACACATCCTGTGATGTGTCATTTCCCAATTTGTCAAGCACAAGGCTGTGATGGTTCTGGGTGGTAAAGGCCTCAGCACTTCTATAGTGATGGTATCAACTCCTGGGACCTTGTAGTTTGGTAGTTGGCACATTGTCCACAAAACTTCCTCCTGAAGGATGGCTGGTTCTATTTCTGCTTCTTTTTTCTCATTGTCTTGAGGAGGCTGGGGCCTTCCTCTGTGTATTAGTTGACACAATGGTTCTGGATCTTATAACTAGAGGGGACGAATCAGCATACAGGGAAGAACTCCAGAAGCTATCCACATGGTGTTCAAAAAACAATCTACATCTAAATACTAGCAAGACAAAGGAGATGGTGCTGGATTTCTGGAAGCAAAGAGAGGTATCTGCCCCACTGTATATCAGGGGGGGCCATGTGGAGAGGGTTTCATCTTTTAAATTCTTGGGAGTGCTCATTAGTGTAGACCTCACCTGGAAAAATAACACGTCCCTGGTGGTTAGTAAGGCTCAACAGAGACTTAAGAGTCCTGCGGAAAAACAACAGCTGATTACTTCCTTCTATCGGTCCACGATAGAAAGTGTCCTCACATACTGCATAACAGTATGGTACATATGCTGGTTTAACAGTAACGTACAGGAAGGGACTACAGAGAATGGTTAATTCAGCCCAAGAAACCATTGGTTGCCCCCTAACACCACTGGATGGCATTGCCAGGTCTCGTTGTTTCAGCAGAGTAAGGAAGATACTTAGGGATAATTCACAACCTGGCCTGTGTATCTTTTCACTTTTACCATCGGGCAGAAGACATTGAAGTATATCCAGCTGGACAAACAGGTTTAAAAACAGCTTCTACCGATGGGCTGTCAGACTCCTAAACACAATATAGCACCACAAAGTTCACTGGTGCCAGTGTACTGTGTAACATGTATATACCATAATATAAGATCATACACCTGAGTAATATACATGTTGCACAGAATATGTTGTACATATGGAAACGTATGAGTTTTTTCCTAACTACTTCTATAAGGATTATCCTTTATATTATTCACATTATCTTGTATGAACTGCACGAGTAGAGGCTAAACCAATTTCATTGTGTACATGATGTACAATGACAATAAAGGCTTTGACTTTGACTTGACTTTGACTTTGACTTTAGTGCCTTTTGTTCTTGATACCTTATTGGTCAGACAGTTCTTTCTCTTGCTTGCTTTTGATAATGCTTCCCTGAGCAATAAATGATGTTTGAGTCCTTTTAATTTGCACAACTGCATTCCTGTTGTGGCCTTTATGCAGTCTTTTTCTAGATGCTTGCAATACTAGTCCCAGTAAATTTTGTTGTTTTTCCCTTGCTGCTCTTTGGAACTCTATGTTCAATTTCCTTGCTTCCTGCCATTTGCTGCTTTGACTGTTTTTCCCCCTCTGCTATTCTGATAGTTACATCTGTGAGTTACTTGTACTTTTTCCCTGGCTTCACGTACGGTATGTCTTCAACTACTATTTGATCAATTAAATTTCTTGCCACAGTTTGGTGGGCATTTGTTCAGCAGTGTCCAGCAATTCAAAGTTATTTTTAACCTAAATTGTTATGTGGGAAGGATTTTGGTACTCTCAAACATCTTTGGTAGCACTGTTTTTTGATGTTGCATAATTTGACTCTGACCTTAGCCATCAATAATTCCTGATCTGAACCAGGGGTGGGTTCCACTTACCTTCGCCACTGGTTCGCATTGTAATGTTTCACATGCGTCCCTCGTGCAATTTCGCTTCCACGCATGCTCAGTAGCAAAAATCAGCCCAAAACACAGCTGAGGAGCTGATCAGCTGTGCTTCAGGCAAAGAAATAAAGGTCAATATTAACCCAGGGGCGGGCGGGAGGGCCCTTTTTCAAGCAGCGGAAGAGGAGAAGCCATCCAAACAGGGGGGGGGGATTCCAAAAAATTCCAAAAAAAGATGGCGGCACCCACGGACTGGCACCGACCGAACCGGATCCATGACATCACCAGCGGGTTGCTATCGGTTTTTCGGGTGATCCGGTCCAAACAGGGAGGAACCACCCCTGATCTGAACCACAATTGGCATCTGTATACTATATCTTGACAAGAAGATCTGAATTACACCACCATGGATGCACAGGACAGTTCTTGTATGCTTGTTGTAGAAGATTGCACCACATGCATTTTCTGTAGTACAAATGAAGGGGAAGGTCGTCGTGTCTTGTGAACTGAATCCTTCATTGCTTTTTGCAATTAGAAAAGACTCCAGTCCAGCACAAGTCCCTGCTGGGAGACGAATTGTGGGGGCAATTTCAACTGAATCCTTCTCCTTTGTGCAGCCCTCAGTGTTTCCTCCCAAGCTGCTTGGAAGCGTATTCTTCAAACCAGATGGAGTCCAGAAAATTGCTTTTCTCTAGCTTTACACAGGAAAAACATGCAGCGACAAGAGTTTCACTCAAGGGAACATAGGAGCCAAATCAAATGAATTTAACTGGTTTCCTGATTAATGTACATAAATCGATAGGTCAAACTCTCACATTCATTTATGGCACTTTATAACACTCAAGCAGAGCACAAGGATATTGAAGAAGAGTAAATTGCTCGTTTCAAGTCCTTTTTTCAGTATACATATGTACCCACTTAGTCAATGCAAAAGGATAGTAAAAAGTCATTTGTGTCTGAACAGCTCACATAACCTTCCATTGATATCTAGCATCTGTTTTGCATTCCTATTAGCTGAGCAAGCTTATTCGAAATTTTTGCTTGCCATTTATTGTTAGAATTGCCATTTAATGTTTGGGAAGAAATCTTATGTATATTTTAATAAATCTTCTCACATATTTATACAAAATTAATTTCAGATATAATCTGATTTGTTATAAATTATTCAAATATATATATCAAATTCTCTGATTGCCTTGTTAGAGTTTTCTAGAGTAGCACAGATATACATACCTACAAAATTAAAACATTTAATTAATTTCTCATTTAGGCTACAACCCTTGAAAGGTACAAGCACAAGTTTTAAGTTTGGAGAGGAAGTGTTCATGTTGGTGGGGAAAAAAATCTTCTGATCATCAGTGCAAGTTTTTGAGAATGACTTTCCCAAGGGCACCAACTCAGATAAGAAGAAGCGGATAAAAGGGTTACAATGGACAGTGAATGTCCACAAACCACACAAACATAAAACATTGAATAATAGGGTTGGAGCTGACCTTGGAAGTCTTCTAGTCCAACCCCCTACTCAAGCAGGAAACCCTATAGCAGGGGTGGCCAAACTATGGTTCTTTGAGGACCTGTGGACTTCAACTCCCAGAATTCCTGAGCCAGCCATGTATGCATGGCTGGCTCAGGAATTCTGGGAGTTGAAGTCCACAGGTCCTCAAAGAACCATAGTTTGGCCACCCCTGCTATACCATTCCAGACAAATGGCTGTTCAGTCTGTTTTTGAAAACCTCCAGTAATAGAATAATCACAACTGCCAGACATAAGCCATTACACAGATTAATTGTTCTAACTGTCATGAAATTTCTTCTTAGTTTAGGCTGCTTATCTCCTTGATTAGTTTCCATCCATTGCTTCTTGTCCTGCCTTTAGGTGTTTGGAGAATAGGTGGACCCTCTCTTCCCTGTGACAGCCCCTCAGATATTGGAAGATTGCTAACATATCAACCCTAATCCTTCTCTTCATTAGATGAGACATACCTGGTTCCCTCATTTTTTATCATATGGTTTAGCCTGCAAACCCCTAACTATCTTTCTTATCTTCAACTTATGAAGGGATTTAGACCAGGCTTTGAACAGTCTAAATTATTTCAACCCAATTTCTTGAAAGGAGGGAAATTAATAACAAGAATGTCCAGCAGAGGAGGAAAAGATGGGCATAGATATCTCCTTATAATCACACCCCTATTCCTAGGCTGTAACCAACAGGACTTTGGAACTTTCCTGCAAAGACCTCATAACTATCCTGCCCAATAAGGTGCCATAAGTCAGTGTCTAAATCAGACATCCAATAAAGCTATGTTCTTTGTAACTTAATTCCCTTCTGTGGCCCTCCAAGACCACTCTAAGAATTTTCACCATATACCATATAAGAAAGTCTGTTAAAAGACTTCAGCTTGTAAAATTTATTCCAGTCAAAGATTCTTCCTTCTTACATACCATATTCAAAAGTTCTATATGATACCGAATAACTAAATTGCTATCTTTACTTATCCCATATGACTAATCAAGTTCCACTCACTTTAATTAGCAGTAACAAAACAATATGAGTCTGGCAAGCATCTACATCTTTTCTAAATTTACAATTTATAAACTACAGTAAATTGGCTTATTATACAAAAATCACAACACTGTAATACCATGTCTTATTGTAAAATTGCCACAAAAAATGCTGACTAAATAATGCAGGTATTCCACCCATGGCAAGACAGAAATCGTATTTATGTATGCCTGACTGATCTACAGTCTCTTAATGGAAATTGCATTGGCAGAACTGAAAAAAGAACAGATGCACAGGTGTCTGGGGTGGTGGTGGTAATGGTGGGATGCATCCTGCAGTGTTCCAATGCCAACTTTTGTTCTTGTGTCATGGCATTCAATGCAAGTATATAAGAGATATACAGGGCCCACATTTATGTGCTATGACATCACAATGCCCATTTCATCACTTTGACAAAATCTTGAACAAGTGTCTTGCTATTAGCCAGTAGAAATGTGTTCCTAGTGCCTTGGGATACTTACCTTTCAGGACACTGACATACAAATACTGGATATTGTTCTTATAAACCTACATTTGTATCTTAGAATACAATGCTTAGAATTCTTTCAGAATTGAGCATTTGGGGATTTTTTTTATGAAATACAGACCTATGACCACAATTGAGCCCAAAATTTCTGTTGTTAAGTAAAACATTTGTTAAGTGAGTTTTGCCCCATTTTAGCAATAACAATAGCATTTAGACTTATATACCGCTTCACAGTGCTTTACAGCCCTCTCTAAGTGGTTTACAGAGTCAGCATATTGCCCCCAACAATTTGGTTCCTCATTTTACCCACCTCAGAAGGATGGAAGGCTGAGTCAACCTTGAGCCTGGTGAAATTTGAACTGCCAAATTGCAGGCAGCTAGCAGTCAGCAGAAGTAGCCTGCAGTACTGCATTCTAACCACTGCGCTACCATGGCTCATTTTATGTCCTTTCTGGCCACAGTTGTTACATGAATTACTGCAGGTGTTAAATGAGTAACACAATTGTTAAGTGAACCTGGTTTTCCCATTGACTTTGCTTGTCAGAAGGTCACAAAAGGTTATGATCACATAACCTCAGGACATCACAACTGTCAAAAATATGAGTCAGTTGCCAAGTTGGAATGGGTTCGCAATTTGGGAGTTCTCCTAGATCCACAGCTAAAATTAGACCATCATCTTACAGCTGTGGCTAGGGGAGCCTTTGCACAGGTTCACCTGGTGCACCAATTGCGTCCATACATGGAGCAGGAGGCTCTACTCACGGTCACTCATGCCCTTGTCTCCTCTTGATTAGACTACTATAATGCGCTCTACATGGGGCTACCCTTGAAGAGTATCTGGAGACTTCAACTGGTGCAAAATGCGGCTACGCGTGCTGTGGTGGGTGTCTTAAGGTACACCCACGTAACACCCATACTCCGCCAGCTGCACTGGTTGTTCATTAGTCTCCGGGTGCAATTCAAGGTGTTGATTATCATCTTTAAAGCCCTACATGGCTTAGGACCAGGTTACCTTCAGGACCGCATCCTATCTCATACTTCCCTTCGACAGGTCAGGTCCCACAGAGTGGGTCTCCTCCAGGTCCCGTCAATCAAACAATGTTGGCTGGCGGGGCCTAGGGGGAGGGCCTTCTCTGTGGGGGTCCCTGTTCTCTGGAACCAACTACCCCCAGAGATACGAATTATGCCCACCTTGCTGGCCTTCCGAAAAGCCGTTAAGACATGGCTCTTCCTGCAGGCGGGGTTTTGAGACAATTTTACATCTTAGGTCTCCCCCACGTATGTATGATTTTGTATGTTTTTTAAATTCATTGTAACTGTTATTAAATTTTCATATTGTTTAGCGGTTCTTAAATGTTGTACGCCGCCCTGAGTCCCCAGGGAGTAGGACAGCATATAAGAAACTAAAATTAAATAAATAAATAAAAATAAATAAGTGTCTGAATTTTGATCACATGACCATGGGGATGCTGCAATGGTCATAAGTGTGTAAAATGGTCATAAGTCACTTTTTTCAGTGCCATTCTAACTTTGAATGGTCACTAAATGAACTTTTATAAGTTGAGGACTACCTGTAATTCTTGTGGAGGTGCCAGAAGCCAATTTTTCATTAAGTAACATCAGATGTTGAAAATGGCACCCTTAGGAGCAAAACACAAAAAATAGTTTAATTAATTATTTAAATACTCAATAAAAATTGGATACAAGGGATCACATGCCCAATCATATTTGAAAAGAAAACACAACTTAGATGTGTCGTGTAGAAAATATGTAAACATATCTGATTATATTTGTACCCAAGTCTATATAATTTTAGGGATACATTGAATTTTCAAATCACTTCCATTTTTTTTAAACTTAGAACTAATTCTTAGAAAAATCCTTCATCATTTCCTATAATCTATTTGGAATTAATAGATATCTGGATTTGTGGTTGAGATGAAACATAAAACAGGGTTATTTTAATTTTGCATTTGCTTTGCAAACAAAAAAATAATTCCCTTCTCACATATATGAAACTGTTTTATAATCTCTCATGCCATCTAATACGGTCTGCTATAATTTGTAGAGGCTTTCTACAATTGTATTCCAAAATCTGGTGTTGTTCAGGTGTGTTGGACTTCTTCCATAATATGTCAGCTTATTTTTCTGGATGCTAGATTGAGATCAATCAGCTTCCCTATCAGCTCTTCACCAGGAAAGGGTTATATATGTTTTTTCTGTTGAGTCATCCTGGTGTATGGTCTCTTCCTGGTGAAGAGCTGATAGGGAAAAGAATCTGTGGCCTAGAAGTTAAAACTGCTGCCTTACAAGCAGACTGCCCAGGTTCAAATCCCACTAAGGGTATGGCTATCTGAAGAGAGCAAAATAGCTCGAAATAGATCTATAATAGTCTCCCTTTATTTTCATTTATCAGCAAAAAATGTTACACATACAGACAATATAGTTTGTCCGCTATAGAAAACTGCCTGGATGGCCCCAGGAGAGGCCAAAAAGCAAAAGGAAGCTGTGATGTTTCCTCCCATACACCAGGATGACTCGACAGAAAAAACATATATATATATGTTTTTTATATATATACTACTGATTTCATTCATTTTTCTTTATAGCTTCAGAAGAGAAGTAAATAGAAATGTGTCAGAAGGTCATGCTTTCAAAGATCAAACTTCTAATTGTCCTTTGAACAAGAGACTGTATTTGAGCACAGAGCTTTGCATATGAATGAATCCTAGCCATGTAGCTAGCCTGCTATTTTCAGTTCAGTGCCACAATCTTCAAATTCTTCATTGTAGCTATGGCAATAAGATGAAATGACATTGATTTAAAAAAACACACAAATTAGCAAATTAGTTGAAGCTGTGCTAGTGGGACAATGCAAGGAAAGAGAGTTCCAGTGGAACTCAGAACATTTTTCAAAATAATGACATTCCAGGCATCCTATGTCAATTTTTGTGAGCCTTAATAAATAGTTTGGGGAAAGGGCTAGAGATCAATCCACTTTACTCATATGTTCTTTGTAACACCACATCTTCTCCCTTAAAAGGATATTCAACCCCTGAGATCCTTTGATATTGGCCTCTTATAAAACTAGCAACTCAAGCTATTTTAATATTCATTATAATAAAACTTCAGAGTCTATTATTTGTTTGGGAAGAGAAAAATTAGCTAAACCCTGCTTCCTAAGCCTTAGGCCTTGTTATAATGAAGGTAAAGAGTCAATGCTACAGAATGTTGAGCATTTAGTTTGTCCTCTGTGATAATTTTCTTTGTCCTCTGCTTCACCCTCATGATAAATGACAAACCTCAATAAGCAGATCAAATAGAACATCTTGAAGTTCAGTCTTTAAAAAAAAGTATTATTCCTTTTATAAAGTTTCTCCCCTAGCATAGTTTCATGCATGCAAAAACTGACATAGACAAAGGAGATAAACTTGTAATTCCAAATCTATTAAAATTACTACATCTTAGTTAGCGGTCATAGTTTTCCATGCACTTGTTGTCTTTTGCATCCAGTTTTTAAGGTGACTGTTACAATTGAGATCCTTTGTGATCAGAAAACTAAATGTGAGGATCTTGCTTTTTGACTTAACAGCTAATCATTGCAGTCAAACTCAACACCAATTCTCTTTCGAGGCTTGATTTTTTTTAAAAAAGCCCTAATGAATAATGTGTTGCATAGAAATGTTTCATCTAAAAGTACCCATACAACAAAGTCATTATTTTCAATAAAATCTTGAAAATAACCCTTCTTCAGAGCCTTTATTGATTCAGGCAAGGAGAAAAGTCAATATTGTTTTCAAGCCCATTTTCTAAATGATTGGATTATATATAATGAGCACATTTTCCCATTGATCTTTCAGATTTGGGTTTTCTGAACAATTAACTTACAGTTCAGCCTTTCATAAATAAAGGAATTTTAGGGGTTGTTATGTTGAACTTTAAGAACTACATTTATGGTTTGTTGAAGGTCTTCCATTAGACAAACCCTCATTCTATACGACTGTCATATCTTTAACTGAACTGAATTTCACAGCCTTATGTAATATCTGTGACCCTAAGCTTCTCATACAAAACACCAAATTAATGTTTGTCCTGAATAAATTGATAAAAATAATGCCTTCTTGTGTATCTTGCTCATATGATGATTGTTATTAATACCAGAATTACCTAGTTTGAATATATTCTCTTTTACCATGTGAAGGAAAACAGGACTGTGTTGGAACTTCCTACTAATTTCATTGCTTTCCTTTCTTTTCAGATGACTAAGAAAATGCAGAGTGTTAATTCTCACAAGAATCAACTGTCTAACTCATTAATTTAATCTCCAGATTATGCAGCACATGTGTCACCCTGTGATTGAGGGCTCATATAACTTTCAGTTCAATTTCCTTCAGCACTTCATCTGCTCTCAAATGTAGTGATGGGTCATAATCACAGGAGAGAGTAACTTGTATGGTGCCTTGACAGTCTGGTGGAAGGCTGGATATGCTAACAAAATGATATTCTAACAAAAATAATCTAACAAATTAATAATAATAAATAATACTGTTGTAAAGAAGAAAAGAAAAAAGAAAAAAGAAAAGAAAAGGACTCCTCAGTTCTTCATTCTTACTTCATCATCATCATCTATCTTGTACCCAAACAAATTATCCTTCAGGAAATGTGTAGCTTTTGAAAGAAAGAAAAGGCAAAAAATGCAATGAAAGTTTTGTATGCAAAAGTCCTCATTCTTCATATGAGTTTTAATTATGTGAGGTGAGGAATGCCGGAAAGAAATTTAGGAATATTTCAGGGGGGGAAATGGTACATGGGCAAAGGGTTTGCTGGTGATTTATGCTTCCTATTTAAATGTTTCAGATGTATGAACTGGGAGTCAATTGCTATCTTTATTCTAAAATAGTTTTCTCAAGGGAATAATTAAGCTTGAAATTAGCAAACCTGCCTTATTTCAGTATGGAAATTATTGTGTTCTGCCCTATTTATTAGATTTGGACAGCATCTTAAGTAGTGTTACCAGAATGCTGTTTGCTACTCCCCTAAGCTTAAACAGTTCTTGAAAATTTCCTGTAGCCCAATACTATGAATGACTACATCACCTATGCCCACTGAATGTAGCTTATGGAAGATGCAGGTTGCAGCAGATTTTATATCCCTGGCTGGCTTGCTAAAAATTTATAATCAGTTATGTCCGATGTTTTCAAGAATAGCATAGGGCATGGCAAATGTTTTGCCCATAATTATAATAATAATAATAATATAATAACAGAGTTGGAAGGGACCTTGGAGGTCTTCTAGTCCAACCCCCTGCTTACGCAGGAAACCCTACACTACTTCAGACAGTGTAGTAGTTCCTAGAGTCTCCTCAATTATTCTTTACCTATGTTGTTCTTCAATAACCACAGAACTTTAAGGGGCTATAATGTATTGTTCGCTCCAATGAATATGCAAATATATTGAGGTATGCTTACTTCCCTTCTGCTTAATGTGATTTTTTTTTAGCTCTGTTATTGTCAAATGGGATCTTCAGAATGGCATGCACACTGGTTCTACTTAAATGTGTTTTTCTCTTCCCCATCCTTTAAAGTGATTTGCTTCCAAATCCTCAGTGAAAGCCAGAAGCTGGGAGATTACATTGGGAAGCACATAATGCATTATAAAAATTGCTGGTGATTTCAGCTCAGGTAGAAGTCTAAACAGTTGAAGTGGAAATGTACTTGCTTTTCCCATCAGTTATCTAAACAACTGCTTACAGTTCAAAAGAAAAATAAATGATTGTTTGCTTATAAATAATATAAGTCAGGTTCCTTGCCTACAAATCATATCTCTTTTGACGTCAGAGAAAACACTAGAGTAAAACACTCAGAAATCGGCTTGTGCTTTTGAAAAACAAATGGGTTGCTTTTTAACACTAAAAATATAGTAACAGATATGTTAAGCTTACAACTCTGAAAAAGGAAGGAAGAAATCAGAGGGGAAAGAGAGTTTGCTGTAAATCATTGAGAATAAGCTCAGTAGAGAAAAAGGTTTTCTTCAGCAGTTTATCTAACCTGGAGAAAGAGTCAGTATGTGAGCACATTGTTGACTCCTTTCATGTTTCTAAAAACTATGTGATGTTGCACTCTATATTCATAAAATCATATATTAAAAAGTCCTTCCTGTCAATGATTACTTCAGCTTCAACCGCAACAACACAAAAGCACATAATAGATTCAAACTTAATGTAAACCGCTCGAAACTCGACTTCAGCAACAGAGTGATCAATGCCTGGAATGCACTACCTGACTCTGTGGTTTCTTCTCCAAATCTCCAAAACTTTAACCTTAGACGGTCTACAGTTGACCTCTCCCCATTTCTAAGAGGTCTGTAAGGGGCGTGCTTAAGCGCACCACTGTGCCTACTGTCCCTGTCCTACTGTCCTATTGTCCTCTTTTATCGGTACTTTTTACTTATGTTATATTTAGACAAACAGCTACTATCCTGTACATGTTTGACAAATAAATAAATAAATAAATAAATAAATAAATAAATAAATAAATAAATAAATAAATAAATAAATAAATAAATAAATATTGTCACAGTAATATTGTGATGAAACAAACAGACTCTAATGGTGTCCTAATCTATGAATCAGTGGATTAAGTAGCATCAATCTGAATCTCAGTTTTCCTGAAAGAAACCATAAGGGAGATGGATTAAGCAATGTTCTTTTATTAATGATGGAATGAGATTTTTCCTTGGTGCCATTCAAAGTAACTGCAATTATGGTTGTGTTGGTCCCTGCATTGCAGAGGAATGCTCTCTGTGTTTTTTTTTGTTTTTGTTTTCCTATCTTGGGAACTTTTCATTACACATCTGATTGAACAACCACCAAAATAAGGAGCTGCAAGGATCCTGGTGTTCCCTATCAATAGTCAGTCTCCTATAGAGTAGAGTTATGCTGAATCTCTCTTTTGATTATCTCTAAATTTGCATCTATAAATTAGCTCTTGCAGTGTTTATGCAAATTGGTACACTCTGGTGATAAATTTCTTCTTCTGGAAAGACTAAGGAAAAGAAATGTAACTAATACTTTACTTCAGAATGTGAATCTGACATGGTTTTGCTGGACATTGCAAAGATTTCTCTAACTGGGAAAATTAGAACACACTTGGTTATTTAGTGTAAGTGAAAGAAAACTGATGAATATCTTCATAAATTTATGGTGAAGAAACTCAAGCAGAAAAGAAATCCCTGCTTGAATAATTTTTTCCCCTCACAGAGTGTGTGTGCGTAACATAACTGTAAGCAAATCTGTTACCATTTGACCTCTCATATCAAGCCCAACCTGGAAACTTTTACAGGCATCAGACTTAATTGTGACCTGTTGAGACCTCCAGCTATACAAAAATAAACCTGAATATTCTTTCTGCAGAAAACCATCCTAATATTGGTATTAATATTTGGTCTGGCTAGTTAGCTAATTTTTTTCTACTTGTCAAAAATGATCATTATATTGGCTCACATGAATACATAATTTAAGGTGGCTTGCCCACCTTAAAAAAAGCTGTACCTAAAAAAATTGGCCAGGTTTCAACTTTACGGAATTCTATTTTGCTTCGCTAGCTGTGTCTGCTTTGTTTTGCCTTTCGGCGTTGCTACAAAAATTTGAGGAGCAAACCAAATGGCTCCTATCTGGTAAGCAAGCTGACTTGTGCATAACATTTTTCTTGGATCACTAAATACCATCATTATGTGACTTTCTGTCCTACTCAAATGGATCCATTTTAATTGGGGAGTAGAGTTTTCTAATTATTTCACAATGCCTACCTCAGATTGAGGGGATTTCTCTATGTAGTAAGATAGATCCTATGGAGAGTGTTTATTCTTTCACTTCTTCCAGGTTCAAAATACCAGGTACAAAATGAGGCATTGCCCAGGGGACAGTGTAGCAGATCAGAAGGAGAGGCTTGATTTTTACAGTAGCAATTTAAAATCTTTCCTTAATCAGATGAAGCTAAAGACCTTTTTGTTATTTTGGAGCGAAGGATATTCTAAGAGTTTGGGATCCTCTAAGTTGGAATTTCCTTTAACCTTTGAAAGAGAGCTTACATGTTATGTCTTCTTTGGTATTGTAATCCATGTACCTATTGGAAGAAATATAAAATAGTAGGTAGGCAGGGTGGTAGGTAGGTAGGTAGGAGGGAGGGAGGCAGCGGTGGGTTGCTCCTGGTTCAGACCGGTTCTTAGAACCAGTAGCGCCGGTGGCAGGAGGCTCCACCCACCTGCCCAGGATGCTTCTGCGCATGTGTAGAAGTGTCTCTCTCGTGCAAACCGGTGACAAAATATTTTACAACCCACCACTGGAGGGAGGGATGGAGGGATGGAGGGGGGAAGGAAGGAAGGAGGGAGGGAGGGAGGGAGGGAGGGAGGAAGGAAGGAAGGAAGGAAGGAAGGAAGGAAGGAAGGAAGGAAGGAAGGAAGGAAGGAAGGAAGGAAGGAAGGAAGGAAGGAAGGAAGGAAGGAAGTTAACAAATCATTTTTAAAAGCAGTAAAAAATACAGTAACTCAGCAAACTTTAAATGCATGTAAGAGAATAATCAAAATAAAGTTCCAAAACTTGAAATTAGAAATCAATAAACAAAAGCAAACTATAGCAGTTAAGATTTTTTTCCAGTACTGGAAATAGTACTGAGTAAATAGAGTAAATTAGTTTTAGATATAGGAATAGGCATAGGAATCATTAAAACAATCCAGGTGAATGTAAGAATTAGATGCAATTATGCATAATACTAATTGCATTTCTGGAAAATGCATATTCCTCTTTAAATAAAATGTGACATTCTAAGGGATGGCTTTTCTAGTTTACTTCCACAAACTCTGTCCTCTTCCAGTTTCAGCTGCTAAGGAATACATTAAATAATAAATCAAACAAATGGGCATTGCTTTGCAATCTTGTCACACAGATGTTTAAGGGTTTGTTGGTTTTACTTTTGGACCTTGTCAAAAGACTGAGAAGAAAGTGCCTACTATACAAAGATAAACAAATATTTGCTTTTCCTTAAGTAATAGAAACCAGAAGAAGAACAAAAGCAATTAACTCATTTAGTGTGGCATTGATTATCGAATCCACTTCATGAGATGCACAAGCAAATATCTCAAGCACAGAGACAGCACACAACATTCAAACTGCAAACTTAAACATAGGGAATCACATAATTGCCATTGAGTTTAATGGGCTATTTTGTCAGTACCTATACAGGTAATTAAAGCTACAAAACAGATGATGTTTTTCTGAGCCTATTTTCATGAAATTATTCATGAACTTATGCCTGAAAAGTTTGCAATATGTTTTGTTGTTACAAATAGTTCTATAGCTTGTCTGCACAGGAAAAAAAGGATTCCAGAGAGGAGATGATGATGGTTTTAAATGGACTTTTAATTTTGAAATTGTGGTTTGTTGGCTTTTTTAATACCTGCCATTGTCTGTACTTGCATTCCTCTTTTTCTAATAAAATAGATATAGAAATAAACAAGGATATCAAGCTATTTTACAGTTTTAAAACAGAAATATGGATTTTAAAAAACACAGAGAAGAAAAAGAATTATGTATGTATTCAGGGGTATTAGCAGAATAAAATGAACCCAAAATTATTACCGTATTTTTCGGAGTATAAGACCCACCAAAGTATAAGACGCACCTTGGTTTTGGGGGAGGAAAACAAGGAAAAAAGGCCTCCCAGCAATTTGCCAAACAGCAAACAGCACAGATGATATACACTGTTTGCTGTGTATTTCTGTGCATGTGTGTCTGACCCATAGAAATAGCAAAGAATTGGAGAAATTACATTATGGCAATATATTAATCCCATAAAGTTTTATTAAATGTAATCACACTAACTCCTCCCAATTATTTAAATAGATCTACTCCAAACATGACTAAGTCAGGGTTTAATTCAGCTGCCTTATTTTAATACTAATACTTAATACTAATACTTAATACTAATACTTAATACTAAAACAGGACATTTCAGATTATACTTTAAAATTGATGTGGCTTTCTGGAAGTATTCTCTGCTATTTAAAAGAAGATACAATAGCACTGGGCCTCTTCAGATCAAGCATTTATTTTAAAAAGCTTCTTCATTTTGTTAAGTTGTCTAGGATAGGGGTCTCCAACCTTAGCAACTTTAAGACTTGTGGACTTTAACTCCCAGAATTCCTCAGCCAGCAAAGCTGGCTGAGGAACTCTGGGAGTTGAAGTCCATAAGTCTTACAGTTGCCAAGGTTGAAGACCCCTGGTCTAGAACAATAATAAAACAATCTTTAAAAATAAGTTTAATAATCTGAACATTCTATAGGCATTTATAGTTATTGACTTACCTTCTTGCAGCAAAAAACAGCCAGTTTCAGCACAGTCTGGTTAGCACAAGAAAATAAGATTCTATCTTTGCCTCTCCCTCCAGCAATTTGACTCCGTGCAGCTTTAGTTTCACTTTCATTTTAGCACGTGGGCTTGCCGGCAATTTCAATAAAGCAGCTGATTGTCGGGAGGCAGATAATCAGTGGCTAATGAGGCTCTGCTGCTGTTTGCTGCAAAAAGGTAAATTGCTGGCAGGCAAAGATCAAGGAGTGGGGGTGGCTGGGTGGGGCTACATTTGGTGTATATGATGCACCCAAGTTTGGGTGCAAAGGTAAAAAGATGCGTCTTATACTCAGAAAAATACGGTATTTACTTTAAAGGGGTCTATTAAGGGAACAGATTTGGGGGGAAATGATCATAATGCTCAAAAATAATCTTTGCCCCTTTGTCCAAAAAATAAAATAATTAAATGTTAGCAAAAACACATATAGAAAACTATCCACTTCAGGTATAGATTTCTTCTCCCAGTACTTTAATCAATCCCCATTCTTGAAATAACAATTTTCTGAATTTTTAATAGAATCCAAATATTAAAGTAGAGCCATGAAGAACACCTGTCTCTTTAACTCCCAGTGATTGATCCAATCATATCAATTACTTTGTTGATTTTAGTCCAAAAATAATTTGGCAAGAATGCAAGTCTAGATTATAAGAGTTAATGTACCAACTCATAAACTGTACTTCCAATACAAGGAGATGAGCCCATCATAAATATTATCTATTTTCGCCTTCAAACACAAAGCAAAAAGAGATGCTATATTTATGCCATTTTAAGAACACAGGAAAATTATTTCATGTAATTCACAGCAACCTTGTACTGATCTAAAAAAAACCCATTCTTATTAACATTATATAAATAACTAATACAATCTTCATCAGATTTGTTCAATTTTCTGTAAATAATGGCTATTGGCTTGGAAGCCACAATTAATTCTCCCACAACCTTCAGTTACTATAGATCTTCAAAAGGACCCTTAGATTCTGAATATGAACCAAATAAACTGAGTAACAAATGTGTGAATAAATTGCCAAAAAGCTCATTCAGACATAAATCAAATAGCTTTTTAATTCTACCAAAGTCTTAGAGAAAGTATTCATCAAAATTGAATTGACTAAAAGTAATAATGTTTTGAGAAGCCAAGTTCACTGAAAAATATTATTTTATCTATATTACTTTTTAGGATATTAATTTATCCTAAAATGTAGACATTTTCTGAGTAAGAATTCTTTATGTGTTAACATTATTTAATGTTTATATCTACATCTCTCTATCTTGCAAAATTAAGTGCAAATATTCAGCGTGATGTACAAGAAATATTGTGATTACATTAGATATATGCTGGATATGGATGTGGGTATGACAATACTTTGTATGCAAGTGATATCATGTTGTTGGCTGAGAACTCAAATGATTTGCAGCAAATGTTAGATAGATGCCACAAGGAATATGAAAATGAAAATTAATATATCAAAGATCAAGGTAATTGTATTTGGCATGAAAAATAGAATGAATGATTGCAAATAAATGACAAAAAAGAATAAATTGATGAATTAATGTACCTTGGCAGAAAATTTACTAAAGATGGGAAATGAATAGACAAATGTTTAGATATACAAATAATGGAAGAAAAATAGATATGTTGTAAAAAAGTAGATCTGTTGTGGTCTGAATATTTGTTGAAAGAAGCAAAAAGAAATGCCATGTACAACAGTATGTTTCTACTACCCATGTTGTACAATGGACTTTCATTTTAAAATTGTGAATTGTTGGATTTTTTTATATACTTACCATTTTTGGTACTTGTATTTCTATTTTTAAAGAAGAAGAAGAAGAAGAAGAAGAAGAAGAAGAAGAAGAAGAAGAAGAAGAAGAAGAAGAAGAAGAAGAAGAAGAAGAAGAAGAAGAAGAAGAAGAAGAAGAAGAAGAAGAAGAAGAAGAAGAAGAAGAAGAAGAAGAAGAAGAAGAAGAAGAAGAAGAGGAGGAGAAGACATTGAGCTATTTTGCAGTTTTAAAACAGAACTGTGGATTTAAAAATACAGATAATAAAATAATTAAATGTTGGGAAGAGAGAGGACATATCAGGAAAATATCCTGAACTATGTTAAAGTTCAGAAGCAGATTTCTCGACCCAGTCCTGCATAATTTCTTTAGCCAGTTCCCATTCCTAAAAAATCCACAATTATTGAATTCTTCAAAAATCCAAATATTAGAGTAGAGCCATGGAGAACATAGGCATCTGTAACTCACAGAGATTCATCCAGTCATATTAATTACCTTATTTAGGCAATTGATATGACTAGATTATTTTGGTCCAAAATAATATGGCAACAATACAAGTATAGATTACACTCCATAGAAATGAAAATTGAACATGTCAAGAGAATCATAAATTGAATGTAGTAGGAATGGGATATTTAAGAAATGTGTGTGATGGAACGGAAGATATAGGGCCAAAAATGAATGAATCAGCCTTGTCTGAATGCAAAAGTAGGTAACCACTATGAAAGAAGTACACTTAGATGACTTGATCAAGTTAAGAATCAATAAAGATAAAAAAGAAAACAAATATTTAAAGGAAGAATAAATATTTTGCAATGAAAGAGAAGGAAGAGCAAATTACTTGAAAGGAAGGGGAAAACGGAAAGTTATGATTGGATGAAACTGATAATTTTTTTTCTGAATTCATGTCTTTAATTTTTTTTACTTACTATCTACAGTATTTCTCCTTTTGTCTAATGAGGCTCAGACCAAACGGGAATAATGTGATAAGATGTGCATACATGCTGAAAATATTGTCAATTTTACTTCAATTATTTTAATCACAGCATGATAAAAATGCATAGACATATTCAACTTTTATTGAGTAATGCAATGATCACCAGTTAACTGCCAACATGTTGTATCTTGTTTTACATATGTGCTTGTTTTAGATAACAACTAGAAAGGCAATAATTCCATAGTGCCATCAAAAAGAGCTTTTAGCCTGACCCCAACATAGTTGCACATACATATTTGCTCCAGGATTTCCCAAATGATTTGTGTCCCATTCTTTCTAAATCCATGTATCACCAGACTGTATTTTTCTAATCTGATTTTCAACTAATCCTGAAAAATTAATTTTACAGCTAATTTCTATTAAGTATAAACACATACTAGCAATAAAAATGTATTTCATTCAGAAATCTGCTGTGTAGTGGCTCATTTTCAATATATTTGATGTACCATCTAAATTGAAAGCATTTTAAGTCTTAAGAATAAAATGTAGCATTAGCAGGAATGAAAGGCAAGCAAAACCATACACATTTTTTAAACTAAATATTCTTGCTTGAATTGTTTTGCTGTTCTCATATATTGAATGATAATTCTCATTTGAAGCCCGTAATGACATTAAAAGTTTATTGAAGCATAAGCCAATCTGCTGAATTTGCAGCCAAATAATGAGGAACCAGTGCTGTAACTAGCCACAGCCTTACCATTTTTACTTTCTAAGAATAATGAACCCAGGCATTAGTAACTGGCAAACCCTGGATCCAAAGCCGGTCCAGTAACACCCAGACAATGATAGATCATTAAACTGTTAAGCAAAATAAATTCAGAAGCTGCTCACATAGGTTATGATGAGTTTACCACTGCTGTGCTGTTATCATCAGAGTATGACAAAACAAAACGCTTTAAAATATCTTAAAATACAGAATTCTTAAAACAATTTTAATAGCAATTAAATTCATACTTTCTCATACTGATTCGGTGCATTTCTCTCGCCAGTCCCTTCCCTTCCCTTCCTGTTAGAAGAGCCTCCTGCAAAAAGGACCAATCATTCTGATTTTTCAATGACTTTTTTGTAGTGCAGGAATCAGGGAAGCAATCAGGGAAAGCAGAAGGACAACTCCTGTGGATAAAGGAATGGGGTGGGGGATGGGGGTGTTTTCCAGCCCAAATCAGGGGTGGGTTCCAACTTACCTCGCTGCTGGTTTGCTCCCTCCCTCCCGTGCCACAAGGGTGTGCCTTGTGGGCGTGCGCATGTGTAGTAATGAAAACTCCGGGGGTGTATGTGCTGGAACTCAGCTTCTGTGCATGCTCAGAAGGAAAAAAATTCCAAAAAAAGATGTGCCCATGGACTGGCACCGACCAATTCTGTTCGGTGATGTCAGTGTGATGTCACCAGTGGGTCGCTACCTGTTCGGGTGAACCTGTCCAAACCGTTTTTTGTGGTACCCACCTTTTACCTCTTTAATTTTATTCATTGTTTTTTAGTAGTTGTAATATTGAACTACAAGTCTATCTAGATCAGGAGCCTTCCCAGCTTTGATTTATTTTATTGACTTTTTTGCTTTTTTGGATAATAATATCCAATTAATACCTGATATTAGTTAATATATTATTTTATATTATTTAATAATATTAACAATGTTTTAAATAATATTAACTTAATAAATTATTTAAAAACAGACTTTTCAATATATTTATTCATACTGCTTTCTCTATATTAGCCATAGTATATAGTTCCTTGAACAAGGCAATCACTAGAAATAGTGGGATGTTAATTTACAGTTTAAAGGTCAAGAAAGTAGGAATCATTAATGTTAGCACAGTGGAGGGAGCACTCCAAAATTTTTGCAAAAAAAAAAAGTTCCCATTCACTAAAATGGTAAACTCTATGCCAGAGATGGAGAACCTATGGCACGGGTGCCACAGGTGGCACGCGGAGCCATATCTGCCGGCACGTGAGCCGTTGCCCTAGCTCAGCTCCAGTGCATATGTGCGCACCCGCCAGGTGATTTTTGGCTCGCGCGGAGGCTCTGGGAGGGCAATTTCGACCTCTGGAGGGCCTCCGGGGTGGCAGGGAGAGTGTTTTTGCCCTCCCCAAGCTCCAAGAAAGCCTCTGGAGCCTGGGGAGGGCAAAAAACGGGCCTACTGGGCCCACTGGAAGTCAGAAAATGGGTTAATGGGGGGTCGCACACGCATGCGCAGGGTGGGTGGGGTGAGTGGGGGGGTTTGAATTATGGGTGTGGGCACACACACGTACGATAGCGCGCATGCGCACTATTTCGGCACCCGAGGGAAAAAAGGTTCGCCATCACTGCTCTATGCAATGCAAAACATGAGTGTCTGTAGGAAATGAGTAGTAGAAATTCTGTGTTTCATAGTGTAAATTATAGGTATTTTAATTTTAATTTCATTTGCATTATTTGCACCATGATACACATTGCAAACATGACTTCTAACAGATGCAATGGAGTTGGACTTCTGGAAGTACAGGGATACTATATATTCATTAAGTACAATTTTGTTACAACAATATGCCACATTGATCCCCTAGCTTCCAGTAAAATTTATACATGTGCAAATAGGTACTAGAATATAATCTATATTTATTCAAATTTAAAGCTATCTACATGTCTTTTCCTTAAGGAGAAGAGGAAGAGGAAGAAAAGAAGTGTTTATTTATGCAGAGCAAGTGCATGAGCATGAGAGTCAATGCTACCTACATAGCAAAGACTTTATTTCATACCAATTTTACTTGGAAAAGAGTTTTCATGCCTGAAATTATCTTGAGTAAGATTCTCTTGCTAAGTGGGCTACATCATTCCTCATCTATCTTGCCAACACATTTCTGATCCACTTTTACTCGATTTAGATTTTTCTCCTTTTATTATAAAGCAGATGTTGACTACATCTGCTAATAAGTGGTATACTGCTAATTGATCGGCAGTAGTGGGGGTTTTATTTGGTTTTGGAAGCATTGCTAAGTGTTTTTTTCAAAATGTGTAATTCTTCTTTATGGAAGCAGAAACTATTTTAATCTCAGTGGCTGATTTTTCTGAAATTCAAAAAGTAAATAAATGGATATTTGAAGATTTCCAAATTTCTATAGAAACAGCATACAGAACCAATGTATCCCTCTTCCCAATTCCATGTATCATGGAGAAAGAGTATCATAGCTAGCTAGTGCTTGAGAAATCTGATCTGCAGATTTCAATGATTAGAGTCAGCCAATTCAATAGGATAAAGATGAAAAACAGATAATTAGCTTTCTGAGCAGCATAATTATAGTTACCTACAATGACAGCTATGTCCCCCTCAAATGTGGAATGCCTTGCTTGCCCTCCTACTTTTCAAAGAAATCCTTATTTTAGCCATTCATTAGGACCTCACTAATTGGCTTTTGCTAGCCAACAGTAAGTAAATACCATCTCTTGCCTAGCCCCCCTCCGTTTTTTTTATTTAATCACCTCTAATTAGGTAAAACAGGTAATAAGAAAAAGGAAACTGTCGTGGAAATTTTTGTACCCATCTAACTATGTAATGTTAACTACTATCCTGCACAACATGTGAATATGATCGTAGCTACAATATAACCGGGCAATTTCTATGAAACTATCCAAAGAAGAAGCACTAGGAAATGGATAACAGTCAAGTCTTGTCCTCCTCTATAATTGGTTTATTCTTCTAAAAAATAGATCAGGAAGTTTGTCACAAAGAAATAAATTTTGGCTGAGTGTGAGCCAGGATTTTAAGTACACAAACATGCAACGGCAATTGCCATTTTTAAAGTTGTTCAATTTCAGTCATAGTCTTTATACAAGAATAAATCTATTTAAACAAGAAAATAGTACTTATATCAAGCTATATATTTTATATTACAATAGAAAAAGCAAAACCCATCCTATAACTGTGATAACAGTGGAAATACTGCATGTGCTCAAAGTTTTGTTTTGCTTCGTGTTGGAGGGGAAGGGAAGCAGCTTGAACATGTTTGTTTCATCTTACTCACTTTTCAAGATTGCAATCCTTAGAATGCAAGGCATATCCCAACTTAAGGGCCATGATTTTCTAGAAAGTCATCCCAATAACACTACTGAATCCAAGTTGTGTTATCCTATTCCATCATTGATCAGTGTTCTCAACTGGAAAGAATATTCATTTTTATAGAAAGATACTTAAAAATGGTGGTATGTGGTAAAGACAAAGTCACATTCAAGGCATGTTATCTTAGTAACAGCATAGAAATGAATTTACATTGCCCTCCACAAAGATTTTTTGTTTCCTTCTCTAGCTTATATTTCTGAGATTTCCAGGTAATGTCAACCCATTCCTAAGAGGTTGGTAAGGGGCGTGCATAAGCGCACAATCATGCCTACCGTTCCTGTCGTAATGTACCATATATTCATACCTCTTTTACTCTTATTCATGCTTGTACTATTACATATATATTCTATCATGTTTTACTGTTTATACTTTGCTTATAATCATATATGCTTGACAAATAAACAAATACAAATACAAATGCATGCCATCTGAAGATGAACTAGTCCTGATCCTACTTAACTTCCAAATCTACCCTAGCCCAACAGAACAGTAGAACAACAAAACAGTGGTAAATTTTCTACTAAAAAAATAGCTTCAGAATTTAATACTCTCTTGATATTTTGTTTACCTTCTTCTAGTGAAAAGCCGAATTCTGAAAATTATAGTGCTATAAAAGCATAGATGGGCAATGTTTGTAGTCTCTCAACAGCCAACTATCTCGTTCCTACTTCAGAGCTCGTTAGAATGGGAAGAGCAACATTTTCAAATTGTGTCGTCTTTTTCTTTGCTTGTTCGTTTTCTTTTCTTTCTATAAGATTGGGAAGGATCAACAGATAAAACAGGTACTTTAAAAGCTGTAGAAGTTCACAACAGCCATTACACTGCTTAAAATCAACATACATACACACAATTGGATTGATTCTCCTGTTTCTTAGGAGGCGTCAAAAGCAGAAAGTTGATAGTTTTGGAGTCTGCAAAGCTTTATGTACCCTTTTCCTTAATATTTTTTCAACCTAGTAATAAGAGAAAGGGATCTAAAAATTTCATGTGTCCATCACGTTTCTGGAAGAATGTCACATATGGGCATGTCTATCTCAACCCTATCCCAACCCTATAATGAAAGACACAAAAACAGTCCCACTGTTTCTGCAAGAGAGTTCGTGATATCAAAAGGTGCCATCTACCTTGCTCTACTCAAAGTGTTTTTGGAGTGTGTTACAAGAATCTCAGTTCCATTTTTGACAATAATTTTAAAAGCAGTGTTTTTTGGTTTCTCTGAAGACTCCAAAGCTGAACCAGTTCCACAATTGTGCATATCTTAAGTCATATGTTGTATATGTTATGAAGGTTTAACCAGGAAAAGTGCATATATGTTCCCTTTCTCTTATTACTATTTTGCTTAATTATGGTTCATTCCACAGTCAGCCCAATATTTATACTGGATTTGGCATTTTTATCCACCTATTGAGTCTTTCCCAAGAACCTGGCATAGGCAGATTGTGTTGCTTGATGGTATTAAAGGTATCATTACAGGATGTGAGCTATTCCAAGTAAAGCTGCATTTTGTAATTGACTGATGGTGATTTTGTCAATGTCACTGATGTTCAAGTGGTGCTCCAGTTGTTTTGGGACTGCACCCAAGGTGTTTATTATATACTAGGCAATGTGCTCTATTTCTGTAACCCTTACAAAATATTTTGAAGATGGAATTTGTTTGCTAACCAGTAATGATGCAGTAGTGATACTAAGATTTATAAAGATTGTTGCTGCTAACTGGACACATTCTTAACAATGTTAATAATGTTTTAAACAGCTTAGGAGCCAAATATCTGAGTGAGTGCCTGTGCTCTCACAAATCCATCTCTCTGCATATCATAGTCTTTCTCATTTCCTTTCTTCAGAGACTCCTATGTTGAGCACATGAGCCGAGGTGGTGCAGAGGTATAAGAGGTGTAAGAGGTGGCGCAGCAGTTAGAGTGCAGTACTGCAGGCTACTTTAGCTGACTGTGATCAGCAGTTCAGCTGTTCAAATCTCACCGGCTCAGGGTTGACTCAGCCTTCCATCCTTCTGAGGTAGGTAAAATGAGGACCCAGATTGTTGGGGACAATGTAAATATACATTGGTTACTGGTGTAAACTGCTTAGAGAGTGCTTGCACTATGAGGCAGTATATACATCTCACTAATAAATAAAATAAATAAATGAGAAAGGGCCTTGTCATACATCAATCTCAGACCATGAAATACGCCATGTTCACCATGAAATATGCCATGAGATATTGTATTTGTCTCCTACTCTGAGTTTAGAAAAATTTGCAGAGATGTTGCAGTGGTGAGCAGATTATAATTTATAGATTTGTAACTGGCTGACCAACCACACTCAGTGTATAGTCCTCAATGGAACTGCATCTATATGGACAAAATTATGCAGTGGTGTACCTCAAGGGTCTCTTTTAGGCCCAGTACTCTTCAACATTTTCATCAATGATTTGAATGAAGGGTTAGATGGGGAACTCATAAAATTTGCAGACAACACCAAGCTGGCAGGAATAGCCAACACTTCAGAAAATCGGCTTCAGATACAGAAGGATCTTGACAGATTTGAAGATTGGGCGCTATCAAACAAAATGAAATTTAATGGTGAAAGAAAAACCAAACACACAGATATAGTATAGGTTGTACCTGGCTCAATAGTAGCAACTGTGAGAGGGATCTTGGAGTCCTAGTGGACAATCACTTTAAATATGAGCCATCCATGTGCTGCAGCTGCCGGAAAAGCCAACACAGTTCTAGGCTGCATTAACAGAGGGATAGAATCAAAATCACATGAAGGGTTAACACCACTTTATAATGCCTTGGTAAGGCCACACTTGGAATACTGCATTCAGTTTTGGTTGCCACGATGTAAAATGGATGTTGAGACTCTGGAAAGAGTGCAGAGAAGAGCAATAAAGATGATTAGGGGACTGGAGGCTAAAACATATGAAGAACGGTTGCAGGAACTGGGTATGTCTAGTTTAATGAAAAGAAGGACTGGGGGAGACATGATAGTAGTGTTCCAATATCTCAAGGGTTGCCACAAAGAAGAGGAAGTCAAGCTATTCTCCAACGCACCTGAAGGCAGGACAAGAAGCAATGGATGGAAACTAATAAAGAAGAGAAGCAGCCTAGAACTAAGAAGAAATTTCCTGACAGTTAGAACAATTAATCAGTGAAACGACTTGCTTCCAGAAGTTGTGAATGCTCCAATACTGGAAGTTTTTAAGAAGAGATTGGACAACCATTTGTCTGAAATGGTATAGGGTTTCCTGACTGAGCAGGGGGTTGGACTAGAAGACCTCCAAGGTCTCTTTCAACTCTGTTATTCTGTTATTCTATTCTTCTGTTAAGAAAGGTGGGATATATATCAAATTTAAAATTTTATCAGTAAGAGCGCTCTTTTACTCCCCATTGTTAAGAGACCAGTGATTATGACACAAAAATAGAGCAAAAGAATGTAGATTATAAATATATTCAGTACACTTTTGAATTGTCTCATTTTTTTCACTAGAGGACATTTGCATCATTAATTAAGAATCATCCTAGGAGTATTATTAAAAGAAGTTAAACAGGTCAGACCTTTATTATTCCAAAGGTCTGACTTGTATTTGAGCTGTATTTGAAGTAAAATCAATGTTGCTAATTTTAGAATATTTAACAATAAAGAATGGGAGTCTCATTAAGCTCAATTGCCTTCTCCTGACAACTTTCTAAATTTGGAGCTTTTTGTACATTGTGGCTTGGGAAGTTATCACTGTGTGGTTGAACACAGCTTGAACTTAATCTTTCTTCCTCAGGAAGGGAGATTCCTTCCTGTTGTTGAACTCAGGACCCAGGGCTTCCTTCTCCAGGATGCTGATAGCACCTCACTGACTGCCTTAAACACTGCAATATGCTGACTTCAGCTAGGACCTTTTCTGGTCCCTCCTGCCCTCTTGATGAAGAGTATCCTGTGCGTAAAACCATTGTGCAGTAAGCATGTCCACAGTGTATAAAAAGCTGGGATTGGTGGCTAGTCTTGTGAATATGAAAATAAAGAATTGCCTACGTCAACGTAGCTGGGAGCAAACCAGGTGGAAGCTGAGGCCACAGACAGAATCAAAATATTGAACTTACAAAACAGGAAAAGAGAGAGAGAGAGAGAGAGAGAGAGAGAGAGAGAGAGAGAGAGAGAGAGAGAGAGAGAGAGAGAGAGAGACCTTCTCACAAAAGAGGCAGAGAAAAACATATTTTAGCTGACTTGAAACATTTTATGTGGATTATAAGAGTATCTTATATTTCTTACAAATATATCTATATGAATTAATTCTTTTCTCTCATATCCACATAATATATGGCAACAGTTAACAAAACAGTGCAACTTTTATAAAATGTAACTAACAATTTTGTACTATACTTACCGTATTTTTCAGAGTATAGGACGCACCGGAATATAGGACGCACCTAGATTTTAGAGGAGGAAAACAAGGAAAAAAGTATTCTGAACCAAATGGTGTAGGAATATATTATTTAATAAAATAACAGTATAGCAGAATACTTTTTACAACCATGTAAACTTTTTACAACCATGTACACTTTTTTACAAACTTCAAACTTGACAGCTTTAAGACTTGTGGACTTCAACTCCCAGAATTCCTCCTCCAGTCATGCTAGCTCAGGAATGGGAGTTGAAGTCCACAAGTCTTAAACTTGCCATGTTTGAAGACCCTTGCACCCCTAACTCCTGACTCAGGGGTCTTCAAACTTATAACTTTCTGGATGAGACTTGTATAAAAATCATAGAATAAATGTCCAGATGGGAAATGATCAGAGAAGTTAGAAGGGAAGCAGCTCTGTGCCGAAGCCTCTTTATTTCACATGGAAGTCATGTTTTCACTCTCACCAACTGCCCAGATTTCCTCCCGTTTCCCACGTCACTGTCCTTCAGCCTGGCCGGGTGGCTGTTCCTGCGGGGGATTCCCAAATGTCGCCTTCGCCTGCATCCCCTGTTTGAAGGATGCGTAAAGAGCAGGCGGAGGACAAGCAGCCCGACCCAGCCAGCAAGTGAGGAGTGAGCCAGCGGGGGTGGAGGCAGGGCGGGAGGCAGAGATGAAAGGGCAGCGAAGCCGACCCATGGCTCAGCACCTCTCTACCTGACTGCAGGGCTCCATAGCTGCAGAGGCACAAGTGCCCGAGAGCCATGACACATCAACACCTTCGCCATGGGGAACAGCCCAGATGCTCTTTCCCATGTGGAAGCAAAGTTGCAGTCCACCTGACAATCCAGAGAAAGGGGCGAAGCGGCGCCCCAACAATGGAAGAGTTGCCGCAATAGATTCGGCCAAAAACCAAGCAAGCAAGCTCTCCACCATCCCGGAACCCTGCTGCACGGGGCAGTTTTCTGGCGTGGTGCAATTTCAGGATGGTGGAGAGCTTGCTTGGGAGAGCCAGTGACTCAGGGATCTTCAAACTTGGAAGTTGGTCTTCAAACCTGTCAGGCGTCTCGCTTTGGGCAGCAGCAGCGGAGGCAGCTCCTCAGGTGCAGGCTTCTGCCAGCGGCGGCCAGCAACAGCAGCAGCGGCTTCTCATGTGGTTTGGCGGTGGCGACAGCCAGCAATGGTGACAGCAGCTTCTCATGCAGTTTGGCGGTGGTGGCCAGCAATGGTGGCAGTGGCTCCTCACAGGCTTCGGGCAGAAACGGTGACGGCGGCTCTTCCTCAGGCAGAGGAACAGTCTCATGGAATACTGCCAATCAGCTGTCTGTTGCCACCCATTGTCGCCGTTGCCGCCATTGCCGCCATCGCACCAACTCCCTCCCCCCTCCCCCCAATGCAACATTCGGTGTATAAGACGCACCCAGTTTTTGACCCTCTTTTGGGGGGTAAAAAGGTGCGTCTTATACTCCGAAAAATACAGTATTCATTTTTCATTTTCATTTTGAAGGAACCTGGGTTAAATTCAAGGTATTTAAGGTTACAACTGCATGGAAAAAGTGACTTATGACTGTTTTTCACACTGACAAATGTTTTAGAATCCCCGTGGTCACATGATCAAAAATTGGACACTCAGCAACTGCCATGCAGTGTCTTCAGATCATGTGATCGCCTTTTGTGAATTTCTAACAATTTCTGACAAGCAAAGTGAATGGGGAAGCAGGAGTCACTTATCAACCATCTTACTAACTTAAGTGCAGTGATTCACTGTTTGAGGAAAATATATTGAAGCTGGTATATAATTACTATATAAGAACAATTTTTCTCAATGGGTTGTATTAATAAGGTGCTAAACCTGTTGGTAGAAGGATCATAGGAACCAAAAACTGGAAAGAAAATTTTCTAATCACTATTTTGAAACAGATTTTCATATTCACTTTTTGAAACCATTCTAGTAAATAATTTATTGGAAGAATATTCTTGGGAATAGTATACGGTGAGTAGTAATTGCAAAATGTTTCATGCAAGGCAAATTTTCATTTCAGAGTCTAAGCCACATGACTAGGACTGCTCTGTATCATGAGGTAATGCCATTCTGAAATATATTCATATCGATTCAAATAAACTGTTTTACAGAAGAACAAATATAGTTGAGAAACTCATTGTTTCAGATGAATTTTGTGAACTAATCAGTAATCTGCCTTCTTTGATCTGGATTATTGCAGTCTTATTTTAACATTGTTGTTTGTGTTTCTTTAATTGTTGTTGACTGCTGTAAAACTTTGGTGAGTGGTAGCAGACCCATATTTTAAATAAGTTTATCAGACCATAACCTTCTTTTGAATATTAAAATTAATATGTATGAAATTAATAAATGAATTGCAAGATGCAATTGTTTTGTAATATCTGCCAGGCCGTGGGGCCTCAGTCCTCATGCTATATTGTACTACTATATCCAGAATTCTATACATAAAAGAAATTTGGAAAATAACCTGGAAGAGGAGGAATGTTTATCTAATTTAGAATTTCTTACTTTTAGCTTTTGCATAATAATGGCAATTTCCTTAACAATCCGGCAAGCTCCTTATCTCACACACAGAGGCATGCATACAGCACATATCTTGAAAGAGGTATGTGAGTTATCTGAATTACTTTATTATTTATTGACGGACCATTGCCTTTACAGATTACCTATACAGTGAGGCTTTTAATGACTTGAAATATTGTCTTTGGCTCTGTTTATTAGAAGGCTTCTTTTAAAACTCTTATGCAAACAAACTCTGGGGATAACGATACTTCCTCCTTTATTTTCAAAAGGGTGAGGAGGGCCAGAGAACTGCTGCATTCTGACCCCTTCAAAACAATTGAACAGAGGGCAACTCATGAACTTATGGAGGAAGGAAAACATGGGAAGGAGAATGCTATTAAAATAAATAATATTGCTGTTTCTGGACGGGGAAATGGGCACAAAGGCCAAACATTTCAATAGGCTACTTTTCTTCCTATGCTGCTAGAGCTTGCTACTTAAATATACATTCTGGAAGGCAGCTTTTACAGTACCTGGGATAAGCACAAGATCTAAGAAACAGGATGGATTATCTACTGCCTCAGATTTATGAGGGACAAGAAGGAAATATATAGCATTTCCAGTTATCCTTATACAAATACATCTATCTTATTTCGAAAAAAGAGGGAGGCACATTATGAAACAATGGCTTTAGACAATAAAGGAAAAAAATGAAGTATTTTGCCTCAAGATTCCTCATCTTCAGTATATTTTATAAAATAGATGTTGCTGTACTATTCCTGCTGAATAAAATATTGTCATATTCATCATGTGGATAATGCTAAGTATACATCTAGCAGAATACATATTCAAAGTTAAAGTTAAAAAGTCGGATGATGGAACAAAATTAGATGATCTATTCATATAGAACAGACTATCCCAATTTAGGCTCCCTCCAGATAGGTGCACCTCAAACCTCTAAATGGCCACATTTGGTGGGTAGATATACCCTAGATAGAGAAAGGGAAGTCAAGCAAATTTTTTAAAACAGATATCTGGCAAAATAATGAAGGAACAAAACAGTCCTCATTAGAGAGACAAATTGTTTGAACAAAAATAACAGGTTGAGTTTCTAAGTATTTTGGTGCCTGAAGACCCTGATCAGTCAAGAGAGATAGTTTATTTTGTAATTCAAGATATGACTAAAGTATTAGTCAAATACTTTGATATGATCGTATTCTTGACATTTTGTTAGAAGTCTGACCAC
Organism: Diadophis punctatus similis; assembly: GCA_023053685.1. Lineage (NCBI taxonomy): Eukaryota > Metazoa > Chordata > Lepidosauria > Squamata > Dipsadidae > Diadophis > Diadophis punctatus. The sequence goes on along the minus strand of JALIGW010000002.1, from coordinate 46,499,836 downwards.
TATTGATTTGGGGTTTATGGAAGAGCCAACCATACCATTAGACTATTATATTTCTGTTGGATTTCAACATAATATATAGTTTTACTTGTTTGTTTGATTGATTGATTTATAGCCTATCTTTTGTACAGGTGTTCAAGGCATTATATATAGTACCTCTTCTGTGATACGCATTAATGATAACAATTGTAATAATAACAGAGAATAAAATTAATGACTTGGAAGATAAACCTCCATATCCTGCAAAGTTTCTTGCATGCTGTTAGTGAAAATTAAAGCTCTAAAACAAAAGATATTAGAGAAAAAATTGAGAAGCTGATCCAGATGTGGAAGTGAAAGTAATAGTTCCAATGTATTAAATTCAGTGTAATATGTAGTGTAGTATGCAGGATGTAACACTTTAAAATAGTACTTCTAATGACTTAACCATTTTCTTTGATTTTTAGATTCAGTAGAATGGTAGAGATCAGTTCATCATGTCTGTCCTTGATGCCTCATGTCACTTAGGACAATAAAATCAATCCATGCTATTCAGCAATAATTTCATTATGGGAAAGATACAATAAGGCACATGATGTCCTTTGTTTCACTGATAAGTAATTCATATATCTATGACATGTCATAGATATATGAATGATATCTATGACTTATGAATTATATCCATGACTTATTTTAATCTGATTTGCACTTCTAGCACTATAAAATAATGTGCACTCTATTGAATACACACACACACACACACACACACACACACACACGTTATTTAGGTTAAAGCACATTGTTCTACTGTCACATTGAATCACTAGTATTCAGTTAAGATACAGTGGAACTAGTGCATTATTCATTATAGCACTCTAAATAGCAGAAGCCATTCTTTGCATGAAAGATGCGAGCCAGTATAGTTAATATTTGGACAAACATAGTTAATATTATCTACTTATTCTTCTCCATATAAACATGTGTCCCTTATCAAACCTTACATTATTTATAGTAGAATTTAAGCATTAACATTTTGGTTAACATTATCCCCCAATGACCACATTAGGAAAGTTCTGTAACATGAACCCCTTTGTCAGTGACAATTTCAGTAAGCTGAGTTCACTTCTCAGTGGTTTCAGCATGTTCATATATAATTCACAATCCTGCGTGACAGAAGCTTTCTGGGCAGGGTAGACAACCTGCCAACTAGAGTCACAGGCTGAAGCAATTCACCCAAAATATAACAAAGTGTAAAGTTAATTGCAAAAATTAATATCTATTAGGTCAATTTAATCATGACTAATAAAAGTGGGAACAGGTTAGTTTTTTTGGCCTTGTTCCACTTTTGATCCTCTGGCATTTATCACATTTAGAAACTCCAGACACTCAGACAGGTCCTCTAGGGTTCCATTCAGATTGGAGTTACAAAATTGTGTATTAGCCACATTTGTCTGAAACTGTTGGATTATCCAAAGGCTTCAGGAGAGGAAAAAGTACTGAGCCCTGTGACAGTTCACAAAACAGGGAGCATGAGTTAGACTTCAATTCTCCCCTCCCCCACCCTCCCCCACAAAAACTGACTGGAACTGAACCATAAGAAGGAGGAAAACCAGCCCAGGTCAGCTTATTAATAGTCAACTACTGTACAAACATAATGAACAATTGAAACCACACTTTCTCAGGCACTGATTGACAGATACCGTTCTTGCATATAACCAACTACCCAAGCTGAAAGCAACATGAAACAATGGAATAAGGATGGTAACATGGGAACCAGACCCTGATCAGGGGTGAAATGCTCCTGGTTTGTGCATGCATGCCGGTCGTCAGAGAGCCGGTAGCGATCGCAAGGCTTCGGCCACCCGCCCGGATGCTGCCATTTGGGTTCTTTTACCCTCTGCGCATGCACAGAATGCTTTGTGCATGCGCAGAGGGTAAAAGAACCCAAATGGCGGTGTCCAGGCGGGTGGACGAAGCCTCGCGCTGCGATTGCTACTGGCTCTCCGACGACCAGCAGGCATGCCCGAACCAGGAACATTTCATCCCTGACCCTGATGTTCATTTTGCCCCCTACGTGTAAATCAACAGTGCCATCACAGGCCTCACAGTGCCTTCACACACAAGATTAGAGGGAGCTTTACATTTCAAGCCACCTCAGAAGGTCTTAACAACATAACATAAATTTTTAACACATTACAATTGCTAATTAATTTGTTATCTTAACCATCCTTTCCCCCCCCACACACAAAAACACGCACTCTTGCCTCATCCAGTCTAAATTCTATATGAAATTGCCCAGTCAAATAATATACTTGTGTAAATAGATTATGTTAAAACCTCAATGTCCAAGTGGGCAGCTAGAACTTGTCAGTGTCTCCACCATTTGTGTTTATGGAGTCAATAGATTTGTGAGTCTAAAGAGATATGCATGTCTTTACTTACAACCCATTGAAGTTCCTGCTTTCCTCTGGAAAAAAAACAAGCTATTCCTGCCAGATAGTCTGTCTGTAGGAATCTAAGATATTGGATTAGTACAGACCAATATTGGATTAATTTAGGAATATTCTTATAGTACGTTTTACACGTTTATGTTGTTAAAAAGACATGATCTTCTACAGTATATTGATATATTTAAAGTTAGAATGTTCCTTTTTTTTTTTTGCCCTGTCAGGTCAGCATTTTGATATCTATTTTTTTTAATCTATTTTTTTTTCATTTTTTGTTCTTAGGAAACTTCATGATAAAATGCAAGTGAAAATTTGCTCTACCTATGTATGAAAGGAAAATATTTTGTTTTCTTCCATAAGGGAGCAGGGCCGAGTTTCATGAAGCAACTCTGAAGAGAAAAATATTTTTTGCTTTTGCTGTACTCCAGCTGAATAGAAATAATGTTTATATGTGAGCTTCTTATTTAAACAATTAAAAAAAAAAAGGCCCACAGACCATTTGTTTATACTGAAAAACTTATGCATGAGTTTCAGCCCTGTGAAATTTTGGTGACTCTTTTCTGAGTCCTTCAGCTAAAACTAGATCTGTGTGGGAGTAACTGTCAACCTGTAATATGGCATCAATTGTTTTCTTCAGATTTAATTATCTCCTCCTATGTCAGAATGGCTATACCTTTAAGTGAGATTTATAATGTATTTTCTCTTTAATTAAACATATTGTTTGACATATTGCTATTAAACCGTAGGTACCGAGGGTGGATCTCCACAGCCATTTTTGTAAAGCTGAGGGAAATGAGCTGATTTTCCCTTCCTCTGTCAGTGATTCTTTTGATTCATTAACCACACTTCTGTTTCGACAAGAACACGGGAATATCTGCTCCAATATTCTTTAAAAGCTAGCTTCCAATTCTTGTGGTTGCAAATGTGTGCTTTGAACAGGGGTGGGTTCCTCCCAGTTCGAACCAGTTCACCCGAACTGGTAGTGACCTGCTAGTGATATCACAATGACATTACCAAAGCAGATCGCTCGGTGCCGGTCCATGGGCGCCGGCATCTTTTTTTAAAAAAATGAAGGTTTTTTTGAATTTTATTTTATTTTTTTCCTTCTGAGCATGCGCAGAAGCCGAGTTCCAGCATTGTGCATGTGGTCACCATCTTTTTTTCGGCTTTGTTTTTTTAATTATTTTTTCCCTGATTTTTTATTACTGCGCATGCGCACACCCACGAGGCATGCCCATGTGGCGCAGGAGGAAGGGAGCAAACCAGCAGTGATGTAAGTTGGAACCCACCCCTGATTTGGGCTAGAAAACACCCCCACCCCCCACCCCATCCCTTTATCCACAGGAGTTGTCCTTCTGCTTTCCCTGGTTGCTTCCCTGATTCCTGCACTACAAAAATAAAACCATTGAAAAATCAGAATGATTGGTCCTTTTTGCAGGAGGCTCTCCTAACAGGACAGGAAGGGAAGGGGCTGGTGAGAGAAATACACCGAATCAGTATGAGAAAACCTCCCCGTTTTGTAGCAGCGCTGCTGAATTTCAAAAGAGAACCCAACAGTTCCTCCCCACATGAGTTATTTGTGCCTGTGCAAAGCAAAACTTTACTGAAGGGGGGGGAAAAGCAACAGGAGGAATCAGGGAAGCAACCGGGGAAAGCAGAAGGACAACTCCAGTGGATAAAGGGATGGGGTGGGTGGGGTTTTTTTCCAGCCCAAAAGATTTGGGGCAACATTTATTCTCAGCAGAGCCAGGGTGGGCAGGCAGGCAGGTAGGCAGTGGCACAAAATTAGTTTATTTATTTAGCTATGCTGGCTGGGGAATTCTGGGAGTTGAAGTCCACAAGTCTTAAAGTTGCCGTGGTTGGAGACAGGGGTGGGTTCCATTTCAGGCAGCCACATCTTCACTCAGCTGCTTCAGAAGTTGATCCTGGCTGTCCCTGTATGTCAGATGCAGGCACAATTTGCTTACTATTTACCTTATGTTCTGCAGGTTAGGCAACAACAAAACTCCCACTGGAAAAATTCAGTAGCATTTGCAAGTGGATTTCTATTCTGTTTCTTTTCAGTATTTTTTATAGATACAAAGTGTTTTTGTTTGTTTGCTTGCTTGTTTTGTTTGTTTGTTTGTTTTATACTGAAAACACAATCCTCCCTTTTTTAAAAAATAAATCTTTTTTGTTTTCTGTTCTACGGTATTGCTGTATTTTTTTTATCAGCTGGTACATGGTACAATCCCAAATACTTCCCACCCACCCCCTGAGCTTATTTTTAGGTCTCAGCTTTGTCAGCTGCCTGAAAACTGACTGGATGTCCTTCCCCCAATTCCAGCTGATGTAATGCATCCTCCATGGTGGTCTGACAGCATAAACATTGACAAGATTTCGCCATTCACTGTCTTTTAGTTACAGAGTAATTTTGCATCCCTGGCTCTCTGCAAGTCAGAATGGAAATGGAGACGTCCAACAAGGCATGATGGACAGCCCCGCTGTGCGTAACTAACAGGTGCCACACAGATAGATTTCACTTCCCAGTGCCCAGTGTGCAGGGGCTGTCAGAGTCTTTAGTGCTTTGCTGAGTGACTTCATAGTCCACAAGAAAAACATGTGCTACATTCTGCAGGGTGCAAAAGGGACAAGTCATGACAGGCAGCCTTCTGCCCAAATGGCCAGGCTTCGGCACTTGGCTTATTTAAAGTATAGACCACAGACGTAAAATCTACAAGGATGTAAGTCTTAATGGATCAAGCAAAGCTTATCCTCAAGTAAACACATTTAGAATAGAACTACAAGATGATAGATGAGCACATACAGACACACTTATATCACTTGGATACACACGACCATGAGCAGACATTACCATCAAAGCTTATTTATAGGAGGTTCTTCTGGACTGCATAAAAGCACATTAATCCTTCCTGAGCAACTACTGAAAAAATGTGAATTTTAACCTTTAGCTCAATAGCACAAGAAATAAAAGAACTAAAGAGCACTGCGGGGTTGAAAAGATTGTTTTGGTTTGCTTCTCAAATGCTACTAGCTGAACTGTAAAACCACCACAAAAGAGACGACTAGGCTTCTCAGATTTATTGTTCGCCAAGAGATTTTTTTTTAAGTGCAAATTTTATTTCTGTTCGGCCTTAGTGTCATGACAATGCCCTTGTATATGCATTATCCCACTAATTCCTGGGTTTCGAGCTTTGAATAGATGGGCTAAACTTTCAGCTTAATCTCCTATCAGATTTATGGAAGGGAGGGCACCAATGTAAAGGTCTAAGTATACATGAAAAAGAAAACTCCATGCTGCCTACAAACTGTCTGTGTAAAGCATGTGGGTGGATTTGGGAGAGCATCAAAGCTACTGTGAACTGTTCACCTTTGAGGCAGGCTAGAACAAAAATCCCTTCTAAGTTTGCAAACTCATTGCTTTTTTTCCCACGGAGAAAATACAAGGAATTGAATATGCCCATTACAATATGATGGCAAAGAAGCCAGGATGCTGGAAAGGGAATTTCCTTGGTGACAGCTGTTTCTTTCTGATCTGATTCAGCAAATATGTAGACAGAATGAACTTTCTGCTCAAGTAAGTTTTTTTTCAATGAGACCAGAAGTACAGGCCCTTTACACAACTGCTCAAGTCAGAGTGGCGGGGGGAGCCAGATTAATACCTTAAAATAGTTACAAGCTACAAAGAAATAGCTGGCACCTCAATCAGCTGTTCAACAACTATCAACATGGTGGCAGTGGTTGAGCTGGCAGTATCCATGAGGACTGGAGATGTTGGAAGCATCCAGTAGTGTGACTTTTGGGGTGGAAGTGACTGCAACATCCTAGCCAGTGGGGGTGGATTCTTCCAGGCAACAGCAATCAGAACTTTGCTTATTTTTCAACAAATGCTGGTGGGCTACACAGGGCTGCTTGATGGTCAGCAGGCAGCCCATGGGCCATATTTATTTTTATTTTTTATTTAGTTATTTATTTTTGTCAAGTGCATGTTGGTAACATACATAGATATAACAATGTTTATATACATAAGATGGGTACTGATAAGAGTACCCATCTTATGCATTATGTGTTATGTGTTATGCTGTAACACAGGCTGTGCAACCCTGTGTTACAGCACTGGTGAAGAACACAAGATGTTATAAACATTATCAGATTACAACTCTGATCAACCCCGAATGCTATCCACACTGTTGGGACTGGATAGGACAGTGATGGCGAACCTTTTTTTCCTCGGGTGCCAAAAGTGTGTGCGCGCATGCTATCGCACATGCTCGCGTGCCCACACCTATAATTCAATGCCCCCCGTGTGCCCCACCCCCCCCTGCGCATGAGCATGTGACCCCCCGTGCTGCCCCGTTCCCCGCGCATGACCCCCGCTGCCCCATTTCCTGATTTCTGGTGGGCCTGGTAGGCTCTCCCCAGGCTCCAGAGGCTTTCTTGGAGCCTGGGGAGGGCGAAAATGCCCTCCGGAGGCTGAAAACGCCCTCACAGAGCCTCTGCACAAGCCGAAAATCAGCTTGCCGGCGCACACATGCGCGCTGGAGCTGAGCTAGGGCAACTGTTCGCGTGCCGGCAGATATGGCTCCGCGTGCCACCTGTGGCACGCGTGCCATAGGTTCGCCATCACGGGGATAGGACATACGTATCTGGAGGACCACAGATTCTTCCCCCTGTTTTACAGAAATAAACCCAGTCAAAACTGCTAAATAATCCTTAGGAATGTTTATTTGATGGGTTCAATTGAGCAAATCATTTCAATATAGCACAACAAATTTAAAATTGTGATTGACTGTAAGGATGCTCAGAAGGCATTTAGGAATGAGGATGAATATTTACATTGCTAAAGCTGCACTGGCAGAATACCTATTCTTGCTTCAAACCAGAATGGTTTAAAACTCTGTCTAATACCAGAGTTGCATAGCTATTGTATGAGCACAGAGAAAGGTGCAGATTGCTTAAGACCTGCTGAAAGGTGTAGTGTGTAGTGTGTGTGTGCTATGCCTGTTCTGAACATTTTTTTCAATTTTGGATCTGAAGTGCTGCATAACCCAATTTAGAGTAATAACCACTTTTATGTTTGCTAACAATGCATATACGGTAATCCCAGCCAAAAATAGATATCTGGGGTACACCCAAGTCATTGCAATAATTTTCTCTTTAGAAACTCAGCTTGTCAAGAGGTCTCATGGGAACGTCAAGGACAAGACTTGGGTAGCTTTTATTGCAGATACAAAATAGCCTGTAGTAACAATGAATATTGACTTCTACAGAGTCAAGGAATATTCAGCTAAGAATATAGCTGTATAGATCTATGTAAGCCCTGGGGTTTAAATTCTTTCATCGTAAAGATGTCTTGCAACCTGTTTTGCAGGCTTAACTGTTTATGATACTTTATACAACAGGCTTGCCTGTTCCCAGGATCTTTGTTTTCCATCTTGGTTCAGTCCTTCATGTTTCTTATAGTTTGTTAAATTGTGTTAGTATTTCTCTGGTATGACTACTTATGCCTTACACCATGTTCAAATTCTCCCGTCCCCATCCCTCCCCCATTCTTTTTTCATCTAGGATCCTTTGTTATTCAGTATCCATAAAAATGTTCACACTCTTTGGCCTGTTTTAGATTTTTTTTTTTTTACCTGTGGAGTCCTTGATAACCTCTGAGCCTGGTTGTTTGCTTCCAGATGTTTCATTACTAGATAACATCATCAGTGCTGCTGAGTTTGCTCCCTTTTTATATACAATAAGTTGCCAGTGTAGTGGAGTATGATTTCCTTCTTGTTAGTGCCTTAATTAATGTATAAGCTGTCAGGGTTCCAAATAGCATCCAAAACCAAATCAGTGTCCGAGGCAAAGGATTCCTCAAAGTTCCAATTTATTGATAGAGCCATGTTGGCACATCTGGGAGAAACCCAAATCTAAAGCTACGAAGGTTTCTCCACCCAGTTTAAAGTTCATTCCCTTGTTCCCACACCCACAAGTTCATCACATTGACCAGTTGTCTTCTGCCAACATGTCTGGTACTCCCATCAGCTTCCAGCCAGGTGCTGAACAAAGGATGACCTTGAAAGCCTAAAAGGAATTTGTTATGGCTACATGTCTACATTACTCGTGAATCAACCCCTCCCAATTTCCCACAGCAAGAAACATTCTAAAGCATCAAGTGTGGCAGACCAAAGTCTCTAATAAAATCTGGCTTTGGCCTGACAGGAGCACAAACTTAGCAATAGCACTTATACTTATATACCATTTCATAGTGCTTTACAGCTCTCTCTAAGTGGTTTACAGAATCAACATATTGCCACCAATAATCTGGATCCTCATTTTATCGATCTCGGAAGGATGGAAGGCTGAGTCAACCTTAAGCCGGTCAGGATCAAACTGTTGGCAGTTGGCAGAATTAGCCTGCAATACTGCATTCTAACCACTGTGCCACTAGGGCTCAATACAAAAGTATACAAAAGTATTGTTTTCTGCTTGATTTTTTTGTCTGGTGTTTTTCCCTGCTTAGTTGGGTGTTGGCTGCTGAATGAGATGTGTGCTGGTCTTTTTGCTGTATTAGCTTTTTTATTGCTTCTTTTGAATTGTGAACCAATGTGCTTATCGCTACATGTCTGTTGATGGTTGATTTGTTTGAATGCCAAGGTTCCAGGAGATTCCTTAGCAGGTATTTATTTATTTATTTATTTATTTATTTATTTATTTATTTATTTATTTATTTATTTATTTATTCATTCATTCATTCATTCATTCATTCATTCATTCATTCATTCATTCATTCATTCATTTATTTATTTATTTATTTATTTATTTATTTATTTATTTATTTATTTATTTATTTATTTATTTATTTATTTATTATCTTTGTCCAGGATGCTCAGTTTAACAGTTGAAGCTATGGTTGAGTCTCTATGTGTTGTAAGGTTAAGGTGTTTTCATAATGTTTTCTGACTGCCAACTGGTATTCATAGGTGTGCTCTGCTAGTCTTTTGCCTTTTTGTTCTACTTAGTAGCTGTTAAAATCCTTATACTGTATGATATAGATGACTCATATTTTTTCATCTTGGGCTGCTTGGCTTTTAGTTTTACTTACAATGTTTTGGAGAGCTTTATTTGGTTTGTCTGCTAGTGATGGTGATGCTTTGTGGTTGAAATAGTCTGTTGGTAGTTTCTGAGATGTTTTTGATATATATTAGTACTGTCCTTTTCATTTTTTACCACCTTCCCATTTTTTTCTGTAAAGCTTGTTTCATTTTCCCAAGTTTTAGTTTTCTCTGTGTCAGATGAGCTTTCCCTTAAATTAAGTTTGTAATTAGTTTTTACTAAACAGAACCAGTTTGCTTAGTAAAATATGAGTAGCATCCATCTTTGATCATTGAAAGTGTATCTACTCTAACAATTCCAAAGCTTTGTGTTACCTACTATATACTGATGTTCATTCAGTCTCAGGTAGCAATGAAGAAAGTAAGCAAAGAAAGAGGAGGACAACAAAAGAGAATACTATTATTAGTAACTACTCAAATACTTGTTTTGTTGCTTCATATTGTGAATGTTTAAACATACACTCTAGAATCACACTACAACCATGTAAAATTTAAAAAACAAAGGTTACAGTAAGTAAGGGGACGTTTAATTAATTGTTTAGAAATAAAAAGAATGCATATGCAAAATTGATATATCTACATTTTGTGTTGGTTTCATAAGGCCCCCAAATTTAGAGCTGAGATGGTGCAGTGGTTAAATGCAGCACTGCAGGCTACTGCTAGTTCAGCAGTTCAGCTGTTCAAATCTCACCGGCTCAAGGTTGACTCAGCCTTCCATCCTTCTGAGGTCAGTAAAATGAGGACCCAGATTGTTGGGGGCAATATGCTGAACTCTGTAAACCGCTTAGAGAGGGCTGTAAAGCACTATGAAGCGGTATATAAGTCTAAGTGCTATTGCTATTGCTATTATGTAAATTTCAGATTACTTACATTCTAATATTAACATTTCTAAAGATAATTACGTTTTGTGGCATTGACTACTTCTATTAAATTGACTTATGGAGCTTCTCCAGGATGCTTGGTCGATTGCCAAACCAAAACAGCAATCCTTTTTTGAGGACAGAAATCAATAATGTCTGTTTTATCTCTTTCCATCCCAAATTAGATTTCCCTATATGTTTTTCTGCTTTGGAAATGGCACCTCGCATGTTCTTGTTCCTCTGGACTGGAACACGTTTCTTCATTACAAGTTAATGGTAGTAGTTCCTCCACTGCTTTACTGAGGAAGGAATGTACCCTCAAAAGCACCAATGTTTTATCTTTTAGAATCTGTTTGCAACTGATAGTTGGAAACATCAATATAATGTAAATCAAAGATTACTGGATCCAATCTGGATTTGTTTATTTATTTATTTATTTTATTTATTTTGGTTTTCTTATATGCCGCCCAACTCCCAAGTGACTCAGGGCGGCATACAGCAGAGGGAAAATACAAGAACAACCAATAATAAAATGTTACATTAAAAGCAAATATAAAAATTAAAAATTTAATATTAAAAACCATCCAACAATCAGACATACCCGGGGGAGAGCTCAGATGGATTAGGCTCTACCCCCAGCCTGCAGGAAAAGCCATGTCTTAACGGCTTTTTGGAAGGCCAGCAGGGTGGGGATAGTTCGGGTCTCTGGAAGAAGTTGGTTCCAGAGCGCGGGGCCCGCCACAGAGAAGGCCCTCCCCCTAGGGCCCGCCAGCCGGCATTGCTTGGCCGACGGGACCCGGAGGAGGCCAACTCTGTGGGCCCTAACCGGTCGGAGGGAAGTATGAGGCAGAATGCGGTCCCGGAGATAGCCTGGTCCTAAGCCATGAAGGGCTTTAAAGATGATGATCAACACCTTGAATTGGACCCGGAGACCGATGGGCAACCAATGCAGCTGGTGGAGTATAGGTGTCCCGGTTGGCCACCGGGACCAGAGATTTTGTCTTCTGAGCTTTGGGACTCATGCTGGTGTCCATCTTCAGGGAACTTTTCTCTAGTAGAGTATGTGCTGTTCTGTGTGTGGTATTTACATGGTGCCTGTTGTATGTGGCTTTTTCGATGTTGATTGGGATGTGTTGATGGCTGGCTATTAAGTTGTTGGCTGTCATTTGCTTGTGCTGTTTTTGTGCCTGCTTGTCCAACAATCTTAGTAGCTGCAAAATGGGATGTATTCCCTTGTACATTGCAATGTGAGGCTACCAATGAATTCAGATCTCCTCGCCTGACCACTCACTTGTGTTCTTGCAATTTGGTGGTTAGCTTCCTCCCCATTTGTCCTACATAGTCACAGGGGTAATCCATGCAAAGGATTCGGTAGATTACATAGGAAGTATCTCCCACCTCCAAGCGATTTTACAATGCATAATTTTCCCTTGTATGGGCTGAAGATGGGCTCCAGCATGAATCTGAAAGCTCAGAATACAAAACCTCTGGTCCAGGTGACTGACCCAAATTGGATCCTGCAACATTGGATCCTGGGACAAGTACATTCGCCTTCATTCATCAAAGGTTATTGGTTCAAAGTCCACAAATACATTTTGTGTGAATTCTTTCACTATTATTTTTCTTTCCAAGATTCTTTCTTCTACCGATGCTTTATTTGTACTATTTCACTGTTTTCTGGTCAAGATAGAAGGATTTTACCCCAACTCCAAAACAGCCCATGTGAACAGTGAATGGCTTTATTACTGAAATACTCAAAAGAAGCAATGCAAGGTCAGTCAAGCACAGTCTGGGATCTATCTCAATGAATCAAAATATGTTTGGAAGAAGAATGAGTCACATATGGCCTATTAGATAGTAGTTTAGTCAGCAATATCTATCATTCCTCTTTGATTCCCAAGCTTGCCTAGACTATTGAAATTAGAGTCATATCTTGCCAGCATTTAGTTAGGACCTTGGAAGCAAGGATTTACTCCATTAATAAAACTGATGTTCTAGCAATAGTCTGCAGATAGCTTAGATTCTAGTATAGGGGTGTCAAACTCGCGGCCCACAGGCCAGATGCGTCACACACTGGCCACACCCACCTCCGGTTTAGCGAAGGGGGGGGAGTTACAATACATCACAGGACGACACTGTGATGATGCAAATTTGACACCCCTGTTCTAGTAGATTTGCCAGTGCTGAATACTGAAAGTGGTTCTTTAAATTTCTGTGACCATTTCCTCAATTTCCTGCATAACTGAGAAACAGGAGAAATAACATAAGAGTTGAGAAGGAAAGCAAAAGTAAAACAAAGCAGTGAAGCAGGCAAAAGAATGATGCAAAATGAACAAGAGTGCCTCACACACAAACGGATCTTAATTTTTTTTTCTTACAAAGATTTTTCTGTAGTCTGTAAACCTATATTAGGGAATATAATCAGAGGTGGGTTCCTGCCGGTACACTCTTACCTGTTGGTTGCCGCAGAACCGAAGAAGCCGGTGGCGTTTGCGGCACGGGGCTTCCCCCGCCCGCTTTCCCCTGCCTGCCTGGACGCCGCCATTTGCGTTCTTTTGCCCTCTGCACAAGCAGAACGCTTTGCGCATGCGCAGAGGGCAAAAGAATGCAAATGGCGGGTCTAGGCGGGCGGGGAAAAGCGGGCAGGGGAAGCCCCGCACCGCGAACGCCACCGGCTTCTTCAGTTCTGCGGCGACCAACAGGTAAGAGTGTACCGGCAGGAACCCACCTCTGAATATAATGTAGTAAGAAAACAGAAGAAACCTCTACTTTAAATAGTAGCAACTGTAGTATACTGAGGGAGTCTTGGAGAACAGATAAGATTCAGAGCCATTAGTGACTTTTGGGGCTGGGTTATTCAACTTGACTCCAAAATGACATGTCCTTCTGTTTGTGAAACATGAATGAATCTTCTTCAAGCATTCGTGAACCTTAGATTCAGAAGCATCATGGCAACTATTTTAGTAAAAAATAAAAAAGGTATTAAATCAACAATTTAACTCTGCTCTAACAATTATTGAATTACATTCTCTTCCATCAGAGAGTTCATCTTGGTGTTGAGCCAGCTTGCTTTAGAAGACGGCCAAGGTGTGTAGGAAATCATTTAGATAACCAGAATGGGCTGGAGTTTTGTTTTATTTTTCAACCTTTTCTCAGAACTATTCTCAGACCACAAAATCAGCTTCAGATCCCCACTGAAAAGTAGGGGCTGTGATGATAATTAGCTCTCTAACTACTGACATGATGTGAAGATGAAAGAGCTCCTTGTTATTTGTGCTAAATGCAGCTTTGCCAGCTCTTTCATTTTGCTGTAGCATTTAATCACCTTGCCTGAAGGATGGTGTCAATCATGGGATGTTATTTTTTTTTCTTTTCTGATTCTTCATCTGCCAGTGTGAAAAATGTCCACTCTAAATGGTTTTCCAAAGAAACACAACAGAGCTTGCTGTAACCAAATACTTCTATAAAATATCACTCGTTGTATTAACACAATTTATTTCTAATCTAGCTTTCACCTAGCTGTTGCTTCCAGCAATTCTTGTGAGAAATCAGAATATAGGAAATCAATTTTCTGATTTTATTTTATTTTTTGCAGGAAAACACCATCTGGACAGAGCAGATATTTTCCAGAAACAAATTGAAGAATTTGAGATACCCACTTCCTATAATCTATAATATTTAAAATGGAGAGGACAGGACAGGAGGGGAGGGGAATGGTGGGGAGGGGAGGGGAGACAGACTAGAAACCAGGGGACTGTGAGTTCTAGTCTTGCCTTAAGTATGAAGCCCGCTGGGTGACTTTGGGCCATTCACTCTCTCTCAGTCCAAATCAGCTCACAGGATTGTTATTGGAAAATAGGAGGAGAAAGGAGTATTAGGTATGTTCACCACCTTTTATATATAAATATAATATATAGTTATAATATAAAAATAATAAAAACAGGATAAAAACGTTTTGAAAAATTAAAAAGTTGAAAACTATTGATGATTCCAAGGGATAGTTCAGAGATGGGAGTATTTGTGGAATCTTCCTTCCTTCCTTCCTTCCTTCCTTCCTTCCTTCCTTCCTTCCTTCCTTCCTTCCTTCCTTCCTTCCTTCCTTCCTTCTCCCTCCCTCCCTCCCTCCCTCCCTCCCTCCCTCTTTAGATTGCTTGATGTACTTTTACCAATGTACGGGTGCAATTTGCAACAAATTTGTACCAGATATTTATTTAGTCATTTGATTTGATTTTTATGGCCACTCATTCCCCACATCAAGTCTGGGAAGTTAAAACCACATAAAACACAATGTAAAAAGAAGCAAGAATATATAAAACCTAAATTGGCAACTGAAGATAAAATCCAATCAGCTATAAAATGATTCAGCAAAGAGTGCAATTGGCACATAGTACAAAGTTGTGCAAAAGTCTTCCAAGTGATGACTGCCACTTGTTCCTGTAAAAGGAACTGCAAGACCAGGAGGTCCCTGAAATTGTAATCCAGTTCTGTTTAGGTTAATGCACCAATTAATGCATTATGCATCATAATGATGGGAAATTACTGCATCCAAGTGATCCTAAACCCAAAGTTATTCAGTCTTGCTAGAAGACTCTTTTTCCTATACAGACCCCCAGCTTCCAGAAACAGACAGAAACCCCACAGCATTACTTGATCAATCAGTGGTTGAGGTGGTAAAGATGAATATCAGCATTCTGATAATACTTCATTCTATGCCATTCAATGACCTCAACCCAACAGTTTCATATAGTTGTTATATAGGATTTGGGAAATCAAGGAGCCTGAGAGACCCTACAAAAACTGTTCTTTGAGCCACTTCTTCACTGCAGTTTTCACTTCCTCGTCACTGGAATAATAATCCTCCATATTCACCAGATTTAGCGCCTTCAGACTATCATCTCTTCGGCCCCATGAAAGAGGGTTTGAGAGGCAAACATTATTCCAGTGACGAGGAAGTGAAAACTGCAGTGAAGAAGTGGCTCAAAGAACAGTCAACAAAGTTTTATAAGGCAGGGATACATGCTCTCATTCAAAGGTGGAACATTGCTAATGAGAGAAACGGTGACTATGTTGAGAAGTAGGGATGTGATCCACAGAGGACCAGCTTCATTTTGATGTATGCTACATGTTCCTGTGTTGGTAATTATAACTGTCCTAAAGAAAATGGCATTACGTTTTGACTCACCCTCGTATATATTGTATTATTTTGAATCTGTAACATAAATAATCACTATGCATTCAAATCTACAGAAAAGTATGTGCCATACAGAGATTGTAACAGTTTCTGTCACTTAGCGTTTTGTTGAATCTGACCAGCATTTTCTATGCTTGTGCTGCAACCATATCTGAAATAGGTGAAGTCTGTGAAGTGACCACTGAGGAAAAGAAATAAGTCTTTTCTTCTTTCTACTGCTCCCAGGTTTACACCTGTCAGCTTCTGAAAGGGTTTAGTGGGTGAGAAGATGTAGCAAGGCATTCTGGGAACCAGATAGGACAAAGAAAAGAAAGAGGTTGAGATAGAAGCAGAAGGTAACTGTGTTGTTCCAGCTGAGATATTGATCTGAGCTGAAGGGAAGAAGGAGGAACTTTAAAACCTCTCCTGCTTTTGTTGGAAAGTTTTTTTTTTAATCCCCCAAAAATGTTCTAAAGTTGTGGTATACGTAAAGCAGTTCTACCAAGCTTGATTATGTGAAATTTGATTTCAGTATAAAAGGCAAATGGATTAATTTTACAGGTTAATTTTACAACTTTTTTTTTTGCCAGAGTTCTTAAGTGAATCTGGCTTTCTCCATTTACTTTGTTAGTTAGAATGCCAAGGGAAGGTCATAAATGGTGATCACATGACCCCCAGGATGCTGCAAACCATCATAAATATTTTCTGGTTGCCAAGGACCCAAATTTTGATCAAATGATCATGGACTCCGCAATGGTTGTAAGTGTGGGGACCATTCATAAACCACTTTTTTTTGGCATTGTTGTAACTTCAAACAGACATTAAATGAATGGTTGTAAGTCATGGATTTCCTGTACACCTAAAAAATCCCTTGAGTTCTGAGCCACTTCTGCTTATATTCATCTTCTCCAGTGTTCCCCAAAATATAATGCTTTATAGTTCTATTGGAGTATAGTTCTGCCCATTCTTAGAACTGTAATCCAAGATATGTTTTAAGAAGTCTTCTCTGTAACAGCAGCAGAAAGATGGCAAAAATCTTCTATTAGAACTTTATTCAGTTGTCACAAGACCACTGATTGGATTAGAAATTTAGTTTATCTGCTAATTCTTCAATATTTAAGAATTAAAGCACAGATTATGAACATATACACAGATTACTTCTACTTTTAATCATAGTTGCTAGAGAAACCAAGCAAGGCTACAATGCACTTCTCAACAATAGAACCTATGTAGTAATTCATATGGAAAAAGTGACCATTTCAGAATGGATTTAGGCAGCAATCATTTTTTTTCGTAATTTCAAGTTGGAGAGGTGTTTTATAAAATAGGAAAGGGATGGAGAATCTATCCAGATTTTGTTCTTTCCAGATGTTGCTGAACTACAGCAATCCTAACCAGTATGGTTATTGTTGGAAAGTATAGTTCATAAACATATGAAGGATGAAAACTATCAGAGACACAATGGTGGTTCTGTAGTAGTCCTGTGGACCCACTTGATCCCTTAAGGTCTGGAATGGCCTATAGCTGATCTTAGCTGAATGAGAAAGACTGGCTCCAAGAAAATCCTCTAATCTTATCATGGATACACAGAACTTTGAATCTGGTTTTGTCTGAGGAAAATTTCCCAAGGGAGAAAATTGGGACAAATGATCTCACTGAATTCTCTGCACCAAATGAGTCAGGTTATAGGATAGAATCCAGGCCAGAATCAATCCCTGCTCATTTATGGTCAGCACTTGATGGTTGGGTTGTACACAATTCTTGTTAATAATAAAGAGAGAAAATAGATGTATTAGTACAGCCATTATGCCAATGAGAATAGTGGTATTGCCAGACTGATTATCAGTATGTGCCAAAGCAGTCACAGATGAAGTGCTTTGGGCTAAAGATATATTCAGAAATAGCTTAATTCAGATGAATGGCCTTGGAACTAGATCAAATTTGTTGATCTACAAACTACATTAAGATGAGGGAAGTACAGCTCTAAGTTTACATCTCTTGTTTATAGCAGTTTAATTATGGAACAAATGCCCATTGCTTGTAGTCTGTGTGACAAGCTATTTTTACATGCTTCATTAATTTAATTAAGATAATTAAATAAATTATCTCTTCATAAAAATGTATTATCTCTTACATTCTTGCTTTTGCCACCTATAGTCACAATTAAGATTCAGATTAGTTTGGCTCTGGTTTAGGGAGTTATTAGCTACCCTTCCATATACATCTGTGATCTGCAATTAGATTGTGGACTATATAACTACAGTTTTGGCTCTTCCATTTTTGGAACACAATACCAGATCTCCTAATTCCTACCAGGTCACAGTTTAACTCAAGCTGTCCATAACTTTCTAGCTTTATGCTAGAGAAGATCAAACAAGTTTATTTCATTCCCTTCATAAATAATGGAGCCTTTGGAGACAATGTTCCCATGCTCTGGTGTCACACTTCATTTTGTCTGATCCAAATAATGTTGTTGTTAATTTGATTGCATTTAATGAGATCATGAACCACATCCAAAAAATCAGTTTGATTTATATGTGGACCAAATGCCAAAACTATTTAGAAAACTCAGACTGTTTCTCCTTTGATGGTGGACTAACACTGTAATGGCTAGATGGGCTTCATATGTGAAAGTCACACATGATTTCATTTCCTTGGTAGAAAATATTGCATTACATTACATGTTTCTAGAGCTTGTAAAGCCCTCCTTCATTGTTTGGTAGCCTTGTTTATGTAACTCTTTGATTGGTTTGATCAGGTAAGATGATTAATTCAAGTCACAAAGAGTGCTAATTCAATCTTGACTTCACTCACACAAACAAAATGTCATTCTAGGGTTAATCAGATTAATTAAGTTTCAGCCTGTAGATTGTGTGCTCTGGGGCAGGACTGGGTCCCCTTGTGTACCAGCCTTATTTTATGTAATTCTCCTGCAAGTTGTGGTAGAGTCAGGTGATAATGATGCTATCTGTTCAATTGTGTCTGCTACTCAGTGATTCTACAGACCAGTTCTCTTCAGAAAACCTCTTATTAATTGGACCCTAAATGAATGTACAACTGAACCCATCCATGCAACCCTATAAAATGCTGTTACTAATCTGAGACTAGATCAACTAGTAACTAACAATACTAGACTCAGCAACTGCCTTGATCTCATCTTCTGCAACAGATCTCATCTTCTGCAACAGTCAATTTATGGACTACAAATAAAAGAACCCTTTTCCAACAGTGACCACAACATGATTGACTTTTGTTGTTATGCTGCGTCACCTGCAAAGTCATGGAATCAATCATAAACCATTCCATTACCCTCCACTTAGAAACAAACAACCTACTTTCTAACAAACAATTTGGTTTCAGAAAAAAATTATCCTGTAATCTACAACTTCTACACTGCAAAAACATATGGACTACGATCAGGGCAAAGCAATAGACGCAATTTACATAGACTTCTGTAAAGCCTTTGCTTCAGTGGTATACAACAAACTACTTCTAAAACTAAAATCCTATGGCATCTCAGGACCCCTACATAATTGGATAGCTGCGTTCCTGTCAAACAGACAACAAGTGGTCAAATAGGGAGCGCTCTATCAAATCCTGCACCTGTTAACAGCGGTGTCCCCCAAGGCAGCGTTCTAGGACCAACACTCTTTCTGCTTTACATAAATGACCTTTGCGATCATATTATAAGCAACTGCGTTCTCTTCACCGACGATGTAAAACTATTTAACACCACCAACAATGCTGCTACCCTTCAAAAAGACCTAGACTTTGTGTCAGAATGGTCAAACAATTGGCAACTTCAAATCTCAACCAACAAATGCTCTGTCTTACACATTGGCAAAAAGAATCAGAACACAAAATACAAGCTGAATGGACACGACCTTGTAGATGACCTTCACTATGTCAAGGACCTTGGAGTACTCAAATCTAATGATCTAAGTGCCGAAGCCCACTGTAACAACATCGCCAAAAAGGCATTAAGAGTTGTAAACCTAATCTTGCATAGCTTCTTATCCAGTAATACCGTATTACATTACTAACCAGAGCACACAAAACATTTGCTAGACCAATTCTCAAATACAGCTCATCTGTCTGGAACCCACACTGCATATCAGACATTAATACAATTGAACGTGTCCAGAGATATTTCACGAGAAGAGTCCTCCACTCCTCTGCTCACAACAGAATACCTTATGCCACCAGACTTGAAATTTAGGGCTTAGACAACTTAGAACTATGCTACCTTTGGTAGTACCTAAGTGTAGTTCATAAAATTATCTGCTACAATGTTCTTCCTGTCAATGACTACTTCAGCTTCAACCACAACAATACACAACAATACACAATAGATACAAACCTAAAGTAAACCGCTCCAAACTCGATTGCAGAAAATATGACTTCAGCAACAGAGTGGTCAATGCCTGGAATGCACTACCTGACTCTGTGGTTTCATCCCGAAACCCCCAAAATTTTAACCTAGACTGTCTACTGTTGAGCTCACCCCATTCCTAAGAGGTCTGTAAGGGATGTGCATAAGCGCACCACTGTGCCTACCGTCCCTGTCCTAATGTTCCCTTTTATTTGTATCCATTTCATGTATTCATAATTATGTTTATACGTGTATCTGTTATCTAATACATGCTTGACAAATAAATAAATAAATAAATAAATAAATAAATAAATAAATAAATAAATAAATAAATAAATAAATAAATAAATAAATAAATAAAATGAAATAAATAAATCTTGTATGGCTTCCATCAGTTGTTTTATGCTCCAACCAGTGCCATTTTGACAGTATCTAACCACCTTTGTTTTTTGGAGATATGGTTTTCTTTTACCACTGACCTTTCCAGTAACCATTCAAAGTTAACTAATATAGTTGGTAAAAAAAATAGAGGAAGTAATTAAAGGAGAAGAAAAAAGTGTTTTCTAAAGTGGACAAATTTTAGGTGGAGAGTACAAATGTAAATGGATTAAGAAAGAAAAGGAAACTCTCCTCCTGTCTCTATCTCTCAGTGAAAGAAGTATGAAAATAAGAGCCGAGGTGGCACAGCGATTAGAGGCAAGTACTGCAGGCCACTTTAGCTGACACTGATCCGCAGGTCAGCGGTTCAAATCTCACCGGCTCAAGGTTGACTCAGCCTTCCATCCTTCCAAGGTAGGTAAAATGAGGACCCAGATTGTTGGGGGCAATATAAATATACATTGCTTACTGGTGTAAACAGCTTAGAGAGTGCTTGCACTGTGAGGCAGTATATAAATCTCACAAAAATAATAATAAATAAATAAACAAGATATCTGAAGGAGTGTAAAGGAGGAGAAAGAAAGGGAAGTTGTTATCAAATATCATTTTTATATAATCCCTACAAATTATTATAAGTGATTGAGTTAATCCATACTGATTTCAGTGGGGCCACTTTAAAGTACTTTATTTGTGAAGCCTACCCTTAATTTTGTTTTTCTTCAACGTTAATAAGAAGACCAAGAGAGATTGTCCTAAATATGTTGATTGCCAAAAAAAATTGGCATACGTTTGTCTAGGCCGGGCAAGTCACCCATCAGTACTAATTATGAATTACTGATTAGGATTGGTAAATTTGTATAGGAATTGAAGTCTAAATTATCTGAAGGAGACTAGGAGCAGAGACGCTGTTTTCAGAAACAGCTATATGTTGGGGATACATATTCCTTAAACCAGAAGCTATATATCAAAGAATATATGGCAGTCATTCATCAAAAACACTAAAACTTTAAGAAAAAGCACATCTGGATGCATTTGATTGTTTTGGACCCCTATGAAAACTTCATGAATCATGTTACAGATTCTTAGAGGATATAATTAGGACCTGTCAGAAATTTAGTGTTCAGTTTAATTTCCATGAGAGTCAGTGATTTTTGCTTCCCCTTTCCACCCATCCCAGTATTTTTTGTTTAAAAAAAGCTGAATCTCATCCAAGCATTCTACGCTTTTAATCAAATTCATTCCAAATCATAAATTTCTCATCAGCAACTTTGTCCAGGCTAGTGCAAAGAAAATGGCGAAAACTTATGGTAGGGATTGAAACCCAAAGGGGTAATCATAAATGGATTTAAAGTAATGAAGAGTTATCCCCTTCACAAAATAGGAATGGAATTTTTATTCTTACCTTTGCAGTCTTCCAGGAAAGCTGTTTTATAGTTATTTCTGCCTTCTATAGTCAACACATGAACATAATGAGGAATCCTGGGAGGATTATAACAAGAAACTTGGCAGTAATCTGTATTTCTGCATCTGAAAGACTCCGCTGATTTCATTTTTGAAATAGATATTATCATAGTTTCCAACCTGTAATCCCTAGTGCAGGGCCAAAATTTATATGCAGATGGACAAAGATAAATATGTTTGTATAGATAGTCAGAGTGGATAGACATTATGCAAGCACTATGAATTCAATGAGACTTGCTTCAATATCAATAAGTCAGTTGTTTTGATTTTGTTTTGACAGAATTAACAAAATTTGATTTTGTTTTGACAGTATCCTTATAGGAAAGAAGGATTACGTTTATATTGTATATTCTCCCACTGCAGCCTGTCATAAGATATGCATTGTAAATTGAAGAACCATATTCTTAATCCTGATGTAGATCCATAGAAAAGCATTATCTTACCCAAAAGCACCATTGTTTCTTTCAGATTTTCACTAGATTTTTTTTCTTTTTCTGTTTGCGCAGTTTTAATGAGTATCTGAAAAATATCAGCCTCAGGCATTAACATTTCAGATCATCAGTTCCAAATAGACATCGTATATTCCCTCACAAAATCATAGACCATTGTTTCTGCACACCTATTTCAAAGTTCTCCTTATATTTGAAAACACCTCAGAAAACAAGATCTGAACTAAGTTTCAGGGATGCCGTGCCTGCAAATACTGACCAACATTCTTCATGTGCTGAACAATACCTCAAAACATTACTGATTCCCTCAACCATTGTTTTTATTTGAAAAAGGGACATTGATCATATATAAAGAGCTGTCACCAGTTCACTTCAAAGAAGTGTCTGTTTCCTTTTGCTTGGGTAAACAGAGAAGGGCTCTTGTAAACAAACACAACTTATTACAAAGCAGAACTATGGAAACCACAAATCTATGTATCATGATTCACAAAGTATTTACATCTCATTAAATTTCTGTGCCAACAAGATCACATAATTATCCAGCTACTTTTGACCTTATAAAACTATCCAAGAAAGATAGTTGGTCTTCCCACATATATGTAGGAAAGCTTATTTTCCATTTTTATAAAACCAGACACATCACTAGAAGCTAAGATTGTAAAGCTATGTCTGATTTACTTCGGACATGTTATGTGTGCAAATTCATTGGAGAAGGCAATGATGCTAGGAATGGTTAGTGGAATAAGAAGAAAGGGCAAGCAAAAATATGATAACTTAATATTAAATTAAATATCCAGTAGTTGAAAGAAGCTGTTGCTTGACAGGGTAGCATGGAGAGCACTTTCCTATAAAATTGCCAAGAGTTGAACCAGTGCAAACTTCTTTCCACTACAACTTTGCTACCTTATTTTAGTTGTAGCTCATTATAATCACAGGTGTTTTTATTTGGTAATGATCCATGTTTTGAAATTATCTAAGTGGAAATGATCCTTTCTCAAACCTCTATCTTGGTGCTTGCATTCTAAGGTGCATGGGCATTGATGGTGCGTATACTGTACATTAGTGATATAATTACATTATTGTATTATCTATTATATAGGAAAAAATCATTCAGTAATAGAATGATTCCTTTATTTAAGTTCTCATGATGAATTTCTAATATTGCCTAGTGAACTAAGAAAAGTCCAGGGGAGCAACTGGCAATCAACACACAAACTATTAACAACCCCTTGAGATATTTGCTATATACAGTACTCAGATTTGCTATATACAGTACCCAGATTTGACTCAAACTGACTGCTGTGTTGAATCAGACTGTTACATTATTTGCTCTAATCAATATAAGTTTCATTGAGTTATTTATTTATTTATTTATTTATTTATTTATTTATTTATTTATTTATTTATTTATTTATTTATTTATTTATTTATTTATTTATTTATTTTATTGTTCTTATAAGCCACCCAATCCCGTAGGATTCAGGGCGGCGTACAACAGAAAAAAAGAACAATCAGCAAATACAATAAAACAATTTAAAATTTAAAAAAGTTAAAAACCAGTCATCCATGGGGGCATTAAGATCTATTTCCCCACCCCCCCACCCCCGCCTGCAGGAAGAGCCTTAACGGCTTTCCGGAAGGCCAGCAAGGTGGGAATAGTTCGGATTTCTGGGGGTAGTTGGTTCCAGAGAGCCGGAGCCCCCACAGAGAAGGCTCTGCCCCTTGGTCCCGCCAACCGACATTGTTTGGTTGAAGGGACCTGGAGGAGACCGACTCTGTGGGACCTAACTGGTCGTAGGGATGTGTGAGGTAGGATGCGGTCCCAGAGATAACCTGGTCCTAAGTCATGTAGGGCTTTAAAGATGATAATCAACACCTTGAATTGCACCCGGAGACCAATGGGCAACCAATGCAGCTGGTGGAGAATTATTTATTTATTTATTTATTGGTATTTCTTATATGCTGCCCAACTCCCGAAGGACTCCAGGCGGCGTACAACAGTAAAAATACAAGAAACCAATATAAGCATTTAAAACAAATATAAAAATTAAAAAACCATAATCTTAAAAACATTTAATCAATTCGACTTCATACATACTTGGGGGTGAGCTCAGATGGATTACGCTCCACCCCCTGCCTGCAGGAAAAGCCATGTCTTAACAGCTTTCCGGAAGGCCAGTAGGGTGGGGATAGTTCGGGTCTCTGGGGGAAGTTGGTTCCAGAGCACGGGCCTGCCACAGAGAAGGCTTTCCCCCTAGGGCCCGCCAGGCGACATTGCTTAGCCGATGGGACCTGGAGGAGGCCAACTCTGTGGGCCCTAACCGGTCGAAGGGAAGTGTGAGGCAGAATGCGGTCCCGGAGATAACCTGGTCCTAAGCCATGAAGGGCTTTAAAGATGATAATCAACACCTTGAATTGCACCCGGAGACCAATGGGCAACCAATGCAGCTGGTGGAGAATTATTTATTTATTTATTTATTGGTATTTCTTATATGCTGCCCAACTCCCGAAGGACTCCGGGCGGTGTACAACAGTAAAAATACAAGAAACCAATATAAGCATTTAAAACAAATATAAAAATTAAAAAACCATAATCTTAAAAACATTTAATCAATTCGACTTCATACATACTTGGGGGTGAGCTCAGATGGATTACGCTCCACCCCCTGCCTGCAGGAAAAGCCATGTCTTAACAGCTTTCCGGAAGGCCAGTAGGGTGGGGATAGTTCGGGTCTCTGGGGGAAGTTGGTTCCAGAGCACGGGGCCTGCCACAGAGAAGGCTTTCCCCCTAGGGCCCGCCAGGCGACATTGCTTAGCCGATGGGACCTGGAGGAGGCCAACTCTGTGGGCCCTAACCGGTCGAAGGGAAGTGTGAGGCAGAATGCGGTCCCGGAGATAACCTGGTCCTAAGCCATGAAGGGCTTTAAAGATGGTGATCAACACCTTGAATTGGACCCGGAGACCGATGGGCAACCAGTGCAGCTGGCGGAGTACAGGTGTCACGTGGGTGTACCTTGGCACACCCACCACAGCACGCGCAGCCGCATTTTGCACCAGCTGAAGTCTCCGGATACTCTTCAAGGGTAGCCCCATGTAGAGCGCGTTGCAGTAGTCCAGGCGCGAGGTGACAAGGGCATGAGTGACCGTGAGTAGAGCCTCCTTCTCCAAGTATGGCCGCAACTGGTGCACCAGGCGAACCTGTGCAAAGGCCCCCCTAGCCACAGCGGAGAGATGGTGATCCAATTTTAGCTGTGGATCTTGGAGGACCCCCAAGTTGCGAGCCTGATCCGAGGGGGTCAGTTTCGCTCCCTCGAACGTCAAGGAGGGACAATTGTCATGGTCCTTAGGAGGCAATATCCAAAGCCACTCAGTCTTGTCGGGATTAAGTCTGAGTCTGTTCCTCCCCATCCAGATCCTAACGTCGTCCAGGCACCGGCACATTACATCAACTGCCTCTCTGAAATCAGACGGGGTGGTGATGTACAGCTGGGTGTCGTCAACGTACTGGTGGAAACGCACCCCATGCCTGCGGATGATCTCACCCAGCGGTTTCATGTAAATGTTAAACAGGATGGGCGAGAGAACCGACCCCTGAGGCACCCCACATGATAGGGGCCTAGGGGACGATCTCTGCCCTCCTGTTAACACCGACTGCATCCTGTCGGTGAGATAAGAGGAGAACCACCGTAAAACAGTGCCTCCCACCCCCAACTCACCGAGACGATGCAGAAGGATACCATGGTCGATGGTATTGAACGCCGCTGAGAGGTCAAGTAGCACCAGGATGGAGGAATTACCCCCATCCCGGGCCCGCCAGAGATCATCTATCAGAGCGACCAAGGCAGTTTCTGTACTGTAGCCGCGCCTGAAACCCGACTGATAAGGATCTAGATGATCTGTTTCATCCAGAAGTTGCAGAAGCTGAGTAACCACCACCTTCTCCACAACTTTCCCCAGAAAGGGCAAGTTGGAGACAGGATGATAGTTCTTCAGATCAGCTGGATCCAGGGAAGGCTTCTTCAGGAGGGGTCTCACCACCGCAGCTTTTAACGACTGCGGTACGGATCCCTCCCTCAAAGAAGCGGTGACCACCGCCTGGATCCAGCCGCATGCCACCTCTCTGCTGGCCGAGACCAACCAGGAGGGACACGGGTCCAATAAACAGGTGGAGGTACCCATCGCCCCCACAGCTCTGTCCACATCTTCAGGAGAAACAGGCCCAAACTCTTCCCATAATGGTGGACTAAGACTAGCCCCTGTCAACTCTATGGACTCTGCCCAGCTAGAGTCCAGGTTCGACCGAATCTGAGCGACTTTATCCGACAGAAACTCAGCGAATTCCTCAGCTCTGCCTTGTAAGTGTTCCTCGCTCCCCCCTTTAGCAAGGAGGGAGCGAGTCACCCTAAACAAGGCGGCTGGGCGAGAATCTGCGGACGCAATAAGAGCGGAAAAATAAGATCGTTTTGCCACCCCTATCGCCACTAAATAAGATCTGATGTAAATTCTTAATAGTGTTCGGTCAGGCTCGGTTTTACTGGCTCTCCAGCGGCGCTCTAGACGTCTCTTCTGGCGTTTCATCTCCCGGAGCTCCTCGGTAAACCAGGGAGCTTTCCGGGATCCACTGCCACGGAGAGGTCGCTTAGGCGCAATTCGGTCTAACGCCCCTGATGCTGCGGTGTTCCAAGCAGCCACCAGGGAGTCAGCCGAGTTGTGTACCAGGGTTTCAGGTATTTCCCCAAGCTCCCTCTGGAATCCTTCCGGTTCCATTAGGCGCCTGGGGCGGAACCACCTAGTTGGTCCCGCCTCCCTGCGGGGGAGGAGTGGGGCTGCGAAATCCAACCTCAGTAGGAAATGATCTGACCATGACAGTGGGGTGATGACTATGTTCCTGATCTTCAGATCATCTCTCCACTGCCCCGAAAGAAACACTAAGTCGAGCGTGTGACCGCCCTCATGAGTCGGACCCTGGATTACTTGGGTCAGGTCCATGGTTGTCATGGAATCCATGAACTCCTGAGCCACCCCAGAGGTTTCGCCAGCCGATGGCAAGTTGAAGTCCCCCAGGACCATAAGCCTAGGGAACTCAACTGCCAAGCCGGCTACTGCCTCAAGTAGCTCAGGCAGGGCCTTACTAACGCAGCTGGGAGGCAGGTACGTTAAGAAAAGGCCCACCTGTACCCCTAAGTCCAACTTCAAAAGGAGCGTCTCACACCCAACAATCTCCAGGGCAGGGATCCTACGAGGATGCAGATTTCCGCGCGTTATAATTGCCACTCCTCCCCCCCTTCCCTGGGGTCGAGAATGATGCTGCACCGAGAAACTGGCTGGGCATATCTCAGAGAGGGCTACTCCCCCCTCTTGCCCTAGCCAGGTCTCGGTAACACACACCAGGTCTGCCCCCTCCTCTGTGATTAAATCACGTATCAGGGGGGCTTTGTTGGTAATTGACCTGGCGTTGAGCAGCAGCATCCTGAGCCCAGGGCCCTGAGAACCCTGGTTGCCAGGTATCCGGGTTGAGCAAGATGGAACCGGATCAGAGGGGCCGGAACAAGGGATCGCTTGTAGACAGCGAGGTCTTATTCCCCGAGAGCGGCCCTCCCCTCTGCTCCCGCCATATCTGCCTCTTCCCATTATGACCGAGATGTTCCGGCTCTCGTCCCCTCCAGAGACCCCCTCCCCTCCCCCGCTGGTCCTCCTCCCTTCCTGCAGGCCATCCATACCATTCATACTGAACTGGGTAAAAGAGCCGAGACCCCCTCCGTTTCTGTTTGCACACTCAGTGAAGGGGGAACCAGACCCAATCTCCGGTTCACTCATTCTGTCTAATCATACATCCTATAAAAAACCTACACACTCCTATTTACCAATAATCATACCTTCATGTTCTCCAATCACAACACATTCATAGCCCAAATCACACATACCCAGCCCCCCCCAGGGTGAGATATTACAGTAAAAGAGCTAAAAAGGATGCTGTAAACATAGGTATACATACAGAACATATACAAGCAGCCTCCAGCCCAGCCAAGGTAAGTTCTTAATCCTTGGCACCTGCGCCAAGGCTTAAAGTAGATCTTAATGGTTTCACGCTCTCTCAATAGTGATCTACCATTCTCCCCCCCAATGTTGGTAATAATAGAGCTCTTCTCAGAAGTGGCACCGGAATGCAAAGTTATCTTTGTAAGCTGACCCAGTAATTTCCCAAATGGAGCCAAAGTATCTGGATGAGTTATTTTGTTTTTTCCGTTGTTCATCACGTTAATTGTCCTCCCGCTGATGTTGTTATCTGGCTGATGTAATGGAGATCTCATACGAAGGGCCTGGCAAGAAGATAGGGCCACGTCAGCCCAGAACGGTCTCATGGCCAAGTTTCCAACGCTGATAACTGCTAAGTTCAGCAGAAGATATTTCTGTGGCCTCACATAGGGTAAAAAGCAGCTAGACAAGGTCTTATCCGTCTGGCAAAAAGCCGAGGCCGTGTTAACTAAAGTCAGCCTCAAGGCCACATCAGCAATAATAACAGCCGTTAAACTAAGCAGAAAGCGTCGCTGTGTTGCTCCTACAAAGGCTCGTTGCGGCCGCAAAGATCGTAAAAGCGTCCAGCAAGAGCCGTAAAAGCTCGTAAAAACATCCAGCAAGAGCCGTAAAAGCTCGTAAAAGAGTCCAGCAAGAGCCACCTTCGTGGTCAGTGTAAATTGGTCGCATCTAGGGCAGAGGGGGGTCGCTGGGAGTCCAAATCGAAGTAGGGTCTGCAAGAGTAGCTGCAGATGTAATTGTCTCCAAAGTAATTGGTGATCGCTGAGATGGAAATTATCACCCGGCTGGCTAGCGTTCTTCCACAGCCAGAGAATCAAACAGCAAACAACCCATGCAAAAAACGCCAAGGGAAACCTCCATCTGATTTCGGCTGGCAGCCAAAAAACAGCCGGCATCTCCTCATTCCGGAGCATCTCCACACCCAGCAGCTTGCTCACTTCCCCCTGCCCCGTCCAGCAACTCAGCAATTTGTCTCGGTGCAATGCTTCCTCTATTTTCTTTAGTTCTTATTTATTTCTAGTCTGGTGAGCCCTACGGCGCCGAAATCGCCATCATGGCATTTCCCGAGCCTGGAGCCTCCAGGACTTCCCAGTCCTCGCCTCGAGTCATACCTTCCCTCCAAAGCCTCTGGGAGGTATCTCAGATCTTCCTTTAACGTCAGGGCACCAAGCAGATGAAATAACTCAGGTCGGAACCCCTGGAATTCCAAAAGTTCGGGTTTGGGGGGGCGGCGGAGGTATGTCTTTCTCCAGCTATCCGCTGTAGCTCCACCCCGGATATGGGTGTTACGTGGGTGTATCTAGAGACACCCACCACAGCTCGCGCAGCTGCATTTTGCAATAGCAATAGCAATAGCACTTAGACTTATATACCGCTTCATAGTGCTTTACAGCCCTCTCTAAGCGGTTACAGAGTTCAGCATATTGCCCCCAACAATCTGGGTCCTCATTTTACCGACATATTGCACCAGTTGTAGTCTCCGGATACTTTTCAAGGGTAGCCCCATGTAGAGCGCGTTACAGTAGTCCAAACGAGAGTTAATACTAGAACACTTCTAAGCATCTATATAGCTACTAGCTCTGTGGGCTAACTATACTCTGACAAAATCCTGTTTATATTCTAAGGTGGAGAAAAATATATGAAATGGAGCTTGTCATATAATAAAGCATTACTTGCCAGACAAATCTGTATATTGAATTGAGTAATTACAAATGTTAATAATATCAACAGTATTTACCTACCTGCTGTTGTCATTCAACTGAAACCCTTCGGTTGCTTTTTACATTTCTCAAAGCACCCATAGCAAGCCTCTTATTTTCCACACTAGCTCATTAGCATCAGCATAGCACTCACAATGCCCAGCTGGTTGGCGGCATCTAACAAGCCTGGAATAATGTCAAAAAGGTAAGGAAAGTTAGACTTTGTGAATACTTGGTTGGGAAACCACCAAGAATTTTAGGACAGTAAGACAAACTAAGAAATAAAACAAATGAGCAAAAAAACAAACAAACACAGAAAGCAATATCAAATCATTCCCTCATATTTTTGACATATGTGTTGGATATATGCTTTGCGCTGAACAGGTAGTTATCAACTTCTAAGTGATGTAGTTGTTAAATGAGTCATGCCCGATATTATTACATTTTATTGTCATGACCATTAAGCAAATCATCTTGGTCATTAAGTGAATCATATGGTTATTAAGTGAATCTGGCTTCCCCCATTTTGACTTTGCTTGTCAGAAGTCATTGCAAATGGAGGTCATGTGACTCTGGGAAACTGCAACAATCATAAATGCATTCCAATTGCCAAATTTGGTTATGTGACTATGGAAATACTGCAAGAGTCATAAGTGTGAGGGCTGGTCATAAGCCACCTTGCTGAGCATTGACATAACTTTGAACAGTCATTAAACAAATGTCATAAGGTGTATCTGCTAGCATAACATCCTTTCTTGATTTCCTTTCTCATAGGTGAATAGTTCCCTGACATCTGCAGAACTTGCTTTAGTATCAGCAAATGTGAGGACATTTCAAATCATTATCAGGAACCTACAAGTTAACGTTAGGGATTTTTAAAATCAAGGATATAAGAAGAAGCTGGGGAGGGAACAAAAACATTTAATATCTGCCATTTATATAGCATAATTACATACATACATATTCTTAAATACCATAAAATTTGTGAACTTATACTATAACAAAACTGGCAAGGAAAAATAAAACAGACCACTGGAATCTTTGAGAAACTACTGCCAACAGAACACTTATGTTGATTGGAAGTGAAGCTTGGAAAGAAATAGAAGAAAGTCTTTAAAGACTTTGGAAATGTTTAGGATTTGAAATCACCTCTCATGATGGCATAATAGTATCTCTGCAAAAGTAGCATAATTTGTACTTCCAGTATAGACTCATCATCAGATCTCCTTCAATTTTTTTCCCTATCTTCTAGGTACAATAGAAAATTCCAGTGAGCATATAGCATCACAAGGTATATGCACCCTTGGTAATCCTCATTATCACTTTCACCTTCATCACTTCCTGGTTGAGAATTTATTGCAATGTGTTGGATACGTGGATTTATATGTGAAGACTGGACCTGACCCAAGTAATCCAGGGTCCAACTCATGAGGGAGGTCACATGCTTGACCTAGTGTTTCTCTTGGAGCAGTGGAGAGATGATCTGAAGTTAGGGGATATAGTCACCACCCCGTTGTTGTGGTCAGATCATTTCCTATTGACACCCCATTGTTGTGGTTAGATCTAGGTCAGATCATTTCCTATTGAGGTTGGATTTCACAGCCCCACTCCTCCCCCACAGTGAGGCGGGACTGACTAGATGGTTCCGCCCCAGGCGCCTAATGGAGCCGGAAGGATTACAGAGGGAACTTGGGGAAATACCTGAAACCCTGGTACACAATTCATCTGAGTCCCTTGTGGCTGGAATTGCCTGGAACACCGCAGCACCAGGGGCATTAGATCGGATTGTGCCTTTGAGACCTCTCCGTGGCAGTGGATCCCAGAAAGCTCCCTGGTTTACAGCTGTGGCTAGGGGAGCTTTTGCACAGGTTCGCCTGGTGCACCAATTGCGACCATACTTGGAGAAGGAGGCTCTACTCACGGTCACTCATGCCCTTGTCACCTCTCGATTGGACTACTGCAATGCGCTCTACATGGGTCTACCCTTGAAGAGTATCCGGAAACTTCAATTGGTGCAAAATGCGGCTGCGCGTGCTGTGGTGGGTGTCCCAAGATACACCCACATAACACCCATACTCTGCCAGTTGCACTGGCTGCCCATTGGTCTCCGGGTGCAATTCAAGGTGTTGATTATCATCTTTAAAGCCCTACACGGCTTAGGACCAGGTTATCTCCGGGACCGCATCCTACCTCATACTTCCCTTCGACCGGTCAGGTCCCACAGAGTGGGTCTCCTCCAGATCCCGTCAACCAAACAATGTCGGCTGGCAGGGCCTAGGGGGAGGGCCTTCTCTGTGGGGGGCCCTGCTCTCTGAATGAACTACCCCCAGAGATACGAAATATCCCCACTTTGCTGGTCTTCCGAAAAGCCGTTAAGACATGGCTCTTCCTGCAGGCGGGGCTTTGAGACAATTTTACATCTTAGGTCTCCCCCATGTATGTATGATTTTGTGTGTTTTTTTTAAATTCATTTTAAATTGTTATTAAATTTACTATATTGTTTAGTTGTTCTTCAAATGTTGTACGCCACCCTGAGTCCCCAGGGAGTAGGGTGGCATATAAGAACAGTAAAATAAATAAATAAATAAATAAATAAATAAATAAATAAATAAATAAATAAATAAATAAATAAATAAATAAATAAATAAATAAATAAATAAATAAATAAATAAATAAGACTACCTGGAAATTACAACTGGCCCAGAATGTGGCAATTTGTACAGTTCTGAGCTTCCCTCCTGTTGCCAATGCTGCTGTGTGAGCTGCACTGGTTAGCGGTTTCTTTCTGAGTACAATTCAACATGCTGTTTAGTATTCTGTATGACACAGGGCAAGATTATCTGAAGCATTGCCTCTCCCTGAGAGTATCTGCCATTCCACTAGGCTAGATAAGGGAGGAAGGTCACATCCCTTAAGTGATGCCATTTAGTGGGGCCTAGGAAACATGTTTTTCCATAAAAGCCCTGCCCCTTGCCTATAGAATAGCCTTCCCCCTTGGGATTTGGTAGCTCCCAAGAAAGTCATGAAGGGCTGGCTTTTCCCTTATTAAGCACTGAGATAAGGCCATGCTGAATTCTGAGGATTGTATCAATTGAAGGATTGGAGATGGTGGGTCAGGTGCTTGCTCTCTGTGGTTTTTCTTCTTTTGGGTTGAGTTGTTGTAAGCTGTCTAGAATTGTTTGTTATAAAATGGGCAGCCATATAAACCTTATAAATAAATACATACATACATAGATATCATCGACCTAAAAATCTGATGTAGTACGGTATGTCAAAAAGCAATTTATGAGAGCTAGGGTGTTTATCCTTAAGTTTCCACACTTAGATATATGTGACTAGTATATAATTGATAGAAGAAAGTTTGTAATTTTTTTAAAAAAAGGATTTACAGTTAATCATTCTAGACTAAAGCATGGAAAATAGAATAGTAATTTGATGACCGTATTTGCATTTATTTGTACTCACCCGTCAAGCCATAATAAAATTGCTATCCATCGCTAAACACCATCTCAATATTTGTAATGACTAACAACAAATAATAAAAGTCACTGATGTTCTCCATGCCTCTTCATGCAGACCACAATGTGGCCCAAATAGCAGCTGTTACAGTAGGAAAACAGTTGTATCTTTCTGGTTTGCCACCATTTCATTCCATCAAAATACACTTTCTTAAGTTTATTACAGTTGACATTAAGGAAAAAGAACAGATGTTCTCTTGCCAAATATAGAGATGCAACATAATTGCCTTTCCCAACCTGGAGAGGTTTTAGATGAGTAAACTTTAATATGTGGAATACTTAGCATAGCTTTGTTGATAGAAGTTGAAGTCCAGACATTTAGACGGCTTCACATCAGAATCTCTCTTGCAGTAGAGATATATTTGATACAACAGTTTTTCATTTAATCTTATACATGCAATAATTTATTGCTTGAAATTACTTGTTATAAACAGGGCAAAAAATACCTACCTTTTTCACTGTTTGAACACTTGTTTTCTGGGTAGTTATGTCAGAGACAAAGCATTTATTAAAAGGACCACTGTAAAAAAAATTCATCTCAGTCTACATTTTTTTCAGTAGATCACAGTCATTAAGATGCTTCTAATGTTATTGAAAAAAAGACTATGTAAAAGTATTCAAAGGTTTGTTTTATCATTGTTTTGACAATTGGTGCAGCTTTTAAGTACTTTTTCAACATTTCTGTATATTGAGTGAAACTGATATTCATTAACTGACTCCAGGATTTTTATTTATTGGCTTATTCACAACTTGATTAATGATTTGAAGCAGTAGCTTTTTGAGTTTAAACAGAAGGGTTAGGAAATGTTATGAAGTGGGGGTTCTACCTGAGTTTCCCTGGATCATCAACAGAGAAATATTTTGAGAATGAGGTTTAGAATAGTCTATAATACTAACAGACAGGGGAATTCTTTCTCTCTGTATGTGCACTTTGTTTTTCTAGATGGGGAATAATCAGTAATTACTTAGATTAGTTTGCAAGAGCAAAAATAAATAATAAAATGTAACAGCAGGTGGACAAAACCATTAAAACGAACAGAAGAAAAATGATCTAATATTTGTCAAGCACATATTTCAAAACAGAATTACATGCCAAGTTTCCAATGGGGATAAGAAAGATGCATGTACAGCCCCAGTCTTCACATTGGAAAACGAAAGATCTTCGAAACTGTCTTTGCAGATAAGTTGTAAGAGCAGGTACTCATGGGGGTGGGTGGGAGAGGGACAAGAAGGTTAAAGGAGTAAAGTCAGGAAGAGGTCACCAGTGTTTTTCTACAGTAAGATCCAAGATTTGCCAATTTAAGTACTGGCAAAACATTAAAACCAGACCATCTTAAAACAGAAGGAATTATTGAAATAAAATACTGGATAGCAAGCTAGATAAACACCTAGTAGGGGTTTTTTTTGTTTGTTCGCTTCCTTGGTTTTTATTTTGTTTTTGTTTTTGTTTTTACAATGAAAGGGTACCTGTTCTGAAGTAATGAAGATTCAAAGAAAGTTCTTCCATAAGATTGTTAGGTTCAGGGCCTAGGCTTACTTAGCTGACTCAGCAAGCCTGGACTCAAATAAGTAATTAAACTTAAAGTAGTCAACCCATCTGGCTTTTAGCAAATTACTTTCTCAGCCTTTGCTTAACCTATTTTACAGGCTTGCTATCACCAAAAATGCCTCCCTCGAGGAAGAGGGGAATAGACATGTAAACATAAATAAATAAAGATGTATAAACTGTTTTCTGTGAAATCAGTTCGTATAAATATTTTGAAGGCCTCTATTTCAATTGAATTGCTGATAATGTAGGATTGTCAAATTGGTGTTTCTTTGTTATAATTACATTGTGGGAAGAAAGGCATTTTTTTAAAAAAACAGAATTAGTTTAGAACCAGAATTTGCCAAGAGGCAAGAAAGGTCGATGAACATGCGTGGGAACGAATACTCCATTATGATACAATGCTGAATAGTCAAGTGAAATTGCCAAACAGGATGCACGCAATAGAGGCTTGGAAAGGTATCAGAACATGTGTATGAAGATACCTTTTGTACTTTGTACTGGGTTTTTTTTCTTCACGTGACACACTGGCCACACAAACAGGAAAGCCAGAGAGTGAGTAACAGTAGGACAAACTACGCATCATCTACCTTCTTCGATATTCTGGATTATTTCACATTTATTTTTGTAGCTGTGTAAGGCAAAGAAGCTTACTAATGACTGAGCTATGGAACATTAACTATATTAGACATTTGTAAATCTCCACTCTGGTAGTTTTAGAACCCCAAGGAACTGAAAGTAGGGCAAATGAGTTTCCTTCATAGAAACTTATGAGGTAAAAATAGAACATTCCTAATTTTATTTATTTTCATTTTAAATTTATGTGATCTTCAATGGTTCACTTCTGTGCATACTTATTTGAGAATCATCATGCCAAGAGTATAGTGGGTTTTCTTTTGAATAAATATGCATGGGATTATTCCAGCCTACCTGGAATAGAGAAAAGTGACTATAATCCTAAGAAAAGGGTTGGAGCAAGAGACTCTACTGTCTACTCACTTCCACTTCTCCTTTTAGTTAATGCTTTAGTTGCAAGGTAGGACTGCCACTAGTCCAAATTTTTATTTATATTGTGAATATGAAAAGGGGAAAAAAAGAATGGGTTTCGGTAACATTATGTCTCGGTAAACAAACTAAGATGAAACTGGGACCCAGTTTAGGGACAGGTGGACAGGAGGTCAGGCAGAGGGTTGAAAGAGCCAGAGACAAGTGTGCGAAGGACTGGTGGGCCAGAAATAGATTCTTTTTAAATCAAAGAATTTAGGGATCTTAATAGAAAACAGGAGTTAAGAAGGAGGGCTGACAAATTACATTTAGCATACTGAGTTAGGAAAGTTAGGAATTCCTGCCCTCTAGGAAGAAAGAAGGCTAGGTATAAGGAAGCAGGGCTTCCATGGCTACCCTATTCTATGCAATAGCTTGTTACCCCACCCTGGGTGTTTCCCTTATCCTTGCTTTCAGGAAAATGATCCTTTTCTCATTCCTCTGCAGCTTAAGCTTTTTCTTTCTAGTTTTAGATCTTTTAACTCGTTGCTATTATTGTTGTAGGTATTTTTACTATTTTTTATTTCACTATTTTTTTCTTTTTTCACTTCACACATTTTAAGTCACTTTGAGAAGGAAGGAAGGAAAGAAAGAAGGAAGGAAGGAAGGAAGGAAGGAAGGAAGGAAGGAAGGAAGGAAGGAAGGAGGGAGGGAGGGAGGGAGGGTGGGAGGGAGGGAGGGAGGGAGGGAATCTGGTGAATTCAAATTGGCTTTAAGACAAAAACATATATTATCAAGCTGGAAGATCAGCTAACTCTGATCAGAAACCTAGATAGCTTTCTTTCGTGTATAATGAGCTTGTCCAATATGTCATCTCAAATAGCAGCAGGATCGTCATAGAGGCTCTCTGAGAAGCCATAATGCTCACAATTCAGAGAAGATGCTAGTTTCCACATGCCCTAGTTGAAGATCCTGTCACATATTATCTCATAGTGGATATTTTAGTATAAATTCACCAAAGCAAAACGACAGCTCTATGCGCGTCAGAACAAATCTAGAATACTGGTTCTCTGAAATAAATAATGAGGAGTTTTTATATATCAAAAATTATTTAATTTCTTCAACATAGATGCTTTCTTCAACACTGATTGTGGGACAACTGCTCCTAAAAGGTAGCAGACAAACTGGAAAGGCAAAGGACAGGCCAATAGTCCACAATTCCTTGCTGTACCACTTTTCAGCAGCTGCCATCTAAGGAAACTGACTCACTTGGTAATGGTATAACTAGACTATGTTTGCAGGTGTTTATGTAGATGAAAGGACCTTACCAAACATAAGTCAGAATTAACAAGGGATCATTATTCTTTTTTGTTTTTCAGTGACAATTTCCAGGTTTATAAAACATGAGACTTCATCTAAAGTATATTTAAGCCAGGCTTTTAAAAAATGAATTATGGCACACCATTGTTTTAGTTTCCCTTTCTTGTTCCTAGTTCCTGAAGCTAAACGACACTACACTGAGTGAAAGCATAAGGTTTGGTCATGGCATTTGTGCTGCATCAGTTGACTCCATCAATTTTTAAAGAATAACGCAGGTGGCCATGAGGGTATACCCTGCAGCCAGCATGCTCATTAGGATCCGGATGCTAAGCACAGGCAAAACAGCCTTAAAAGATCGTAAAATTACTTTCCGAATGGGGAGGTTTTATTGTCATGACTCAGCTACTGTGACAGATGATGGGATCCACAGGATTTCAGCACTTGCAGGCAAAAGCTGGTTCTATATGTGTGTGCAAATCTACTGACTAATGACATATCTGTCCTGGAAACATTTAAGACACTTTTCAATTGGTGATTTTCACAAGAGAGGATTCCCCGCTGCTACCTACATCAGCCCTAAAACATCAGTGGAATTCTGTACACGTCAACTCAGACCTAAACCTCACAATTTCAATGTAGCTTTTTCCAGGATAAGGGAATATCATATTAATGCTAAAAGAAGCAACCCTGTGCTCTCA
The DNA here is from genome assembly GCA_023053685.1 of Diadophis punctatus similis. NCBI lineage: Eukaryota > Metazoa > Chordata > Lepidosauria > Squamata > Dipsadidae > Diadophis > Diadophis punctatus. The sequence continues at coordinate 46,461,821 of JALIGW010000002.1, read as the reverse complement.
GAGAGGATTGTTGAAAGCCCATGATAGCATGAGTTTCTGTCTGGTATAAGAAGTCCTCAACTTATTGAGCCCATAATTATGATCATCAGGCACAGGAGTTGTTAAGGGCTGTAACCATGTGACCACACCTCATTTTACTACTTTTTTTGCATCAGTCATTAAGCAAAGGCAGCAGTTGTTAAATGAATTCATGCCCTGACTTCACCCTGATGCAAGGGATTACGGGATCATTAAAAGACCAAAAAACAAAACAAAAAAAGTCAATGGATGTGTGTGACTCCAGGATGCTACAAACGACCATAAATATGAGCCAGTTGCCAAGCATCCAAAATGAGAACATGTGACTACAGAGATGTGTACAGCCATCAGAACGTCAAAATTGGGTTGTAAGTACCTTTTGGTTGCGGGTGGTGTCCATCATAACTTTAAACAGTCATTGAGTGATTGGTTGTTAAGAGAGGACTACCCATAATGGAGAGCAAAAGCCATAGTCAGAGAGGCAGATCTTCAGTTGTAAACCTCTTCAGTGTGGTAGAAAGCTCTACTTGCCATTACTGAGCTGTCAGATCAACTCTTCACATGGAAATGACAGGAACATTTATGGTGGGGATAGTCCAAGGTGGCCATGGTATATTGAATATCCAGATTCAAGGCCAATCAGGCTAACAAAGCACATCTGCCTTGAGTTACTAAAAGCCTACTGAAATAAATGGGATAGACTTTTCAAAGAAGACTGTTCAAAGAAGACTGTTCAGGGAAGGAATGAGACGTAGACCCATATCTCATGTTAATGTGTATGGGATTATTGCAACATGCATCTCCTTCTCCGAACCCTTAAGATAGAAACATAGAGCATTGTTCTGAGTTCTTAGCTCTTACCTCTGAGTAGATATACAGAGAACTTCACTATTAATTACTGATATGTGGACTGAAATAATTCTATGAGCAACTAACAAATTGCAACACTTTTATGTCAATACATCAAAAGCAGATATGTAATTGAACTCAATTCACATTCAGTTGCAATACTATTTCAAGAATACATTTTTGCTCACATAAAAGTCCCAAACTAACTCTAGAAAATAAAACTGACCTGTCAAAGAAAACATCAAGCAAACAAATGATGCTTTCAGAAACTGTAGCCACAGACCACATAATTTTGAGCAAGTTGTATGTTATAGGACTATCGTTGAACTGCAGCTTTTCAAACTCTAAATACATTTCTGCAAACTGGTATTCTTCAAGTCTCCTGGGATGACTTGAATTCCAAAATTCACATCAAGAATGTTCTAGATAGTGTGCTTTTAACATATCTGGAAGGCACCAGGCTAGAGGGAAAAAACTAGTTGAGATATTATTTCACTCATAAAACAAGATAATAATATGAAATAACTGAAATTGAAAAAATGTTTTTCACAATAGATGGAAGAGTACATAATTGCAACTATAATCAGGATTATTGAGTACTAACCATCTAGAACAGGTTTACATGATTTTTTAATAAACACAATAGCAGATATTTATTTTAATGCAATCTTACCCCTTTTAAAAGAACTTGTAATTCTTTGGGCTGACTGAATGCTATTTCAAATTAGAGAGTCTACCCTTTAACTTCAGTAACTTCAGGGAATCATTAAACCTGTACAAGATGAAATGATAAGATAAGGCATCCTAAAATAACTATGTCAGTAATTAGTAACAAGATGTTATTTCATTATTAAGAAGGAAATTTTGCTGGCAAATATTCAGATCTACAGAAGAATCTGTGCTTAATAGCAATAGCAATAGCACTTAGACTTATATACCGCTTCATAGTGCTTTACAGCCCTCTCTAAGCGGTTTACAGAGTTCAGCATATTGCCCCCAACAATCTGGGTCCTCATTTTACCAACCTCAGGAGGATGGAAGGCTGAGTCAACCTTGAGCCGTGAGATTTGAACAGCTGAACTGCTGAACTAGCAGTAGCCTGCAGTGCTGCATTTAACCACTGCGCCATCTTGGCTCTTAAGAAATGTCCATTATACTATCATGGAATGCCTCAACTTCACAAGATGCCCTGAGTTGTTGTGAGTCATGCTTTGATGTTGTCTAAGGCAAAAAAAAAGTTTCAAGATGATGAGTCAAAATAGAAGAGGTTTTCCCAAGAATTTCCACTAGTGCAGAACTTGTAACCCATCATATTTGATGGGCATCAGACTGAGGAAGGTGCTTCAGATAATATTGGATGAAAGTGATTCTATTCAATCAAGACAGTGAGAGTTGACTGAATACACAGTACTTGCATACAGCAATTCTACTCAAAAGACAAAAAACGATGAGGGAGGCAACAGGAAAAGAATGTAAACCTTCTGCACACATGGCATATGGCAGTGCCTTGAGTACAGCAATGCTTTTGATCTAGTCTGCAATCCCTGAACCCCTTCTAGGCAATCCCCAGTGTCCTCTCTGAAATCCAGCAGTGTGATTGACTGAAATTAATTTTATCCTAGAATGCAGAATATGTCAGAATGGTTGACAACTTTTACAGCTTTCCCTCTGGTGGGCTCATCTCTCATCTCTTCTGCATCTTGTTTATTGCTTTAGTCAGAGTAGGAAATTGCTTTTAGGTCTTTTCCTTCCCTTTTTCCCTCCCGCTCACTCCCTCGCATAAGGTAAGTCACAGTTTAGATAAAAATACATAAAAACAAAGAAAGCAAATCCATCTGTTCTTTCCCCTACCAGTGCTGTCTTTCAGGCAAAGCAGCAACGTGTATAAATGCCACCATGTTTACACATTGGTTCTGATCATCCTTCCCCAGCAATTTTAAAAATGATTTGGAAATGAAAGGAGGAGGAATGTGTGAGTTCAACCTAGTTAAAGAGAGAAGCATCAAGTGCGTCAGCATGCCAGTGTTAATAAATCCTGCATATCCCCACACATCAGCAAAATTTGGAGTATATTGCAATTTGCTAGCCTGCCAGCTATCTCTAAGAGTGAATTCATATGACTGTTCTGAAATAGTAGTGTAAAAACTATACACTCTCACACTTTTTAATATATATATATATATATATATATATATATATATATATATATATATATATATATATATATATATATATATATATATATATATATATATATATATATATATATATATATATATATATATATTTACTCTACTTAAATACCACTAAACAATAAAAATCACATTGGCTTATAATCATACAAATAACCATACAGTTAAAACAGGGGTGGGTTCTAACTTACCATGCTGCCGGTTCGCTTCCTACTGCACCACGTGGCCATGCCGCGGGGGCATGAGCGTGCTTCATGTGCGCACATGTATAGTGCCGAAAATTCACAAAAAAATCCCCCCAAAAAATCCAGAAACAAGATGGTGGTGCATGCGCAGTGCCGGAAACTCAGCTTTTGCACATACACAGAAAAAAATCAGCAAAAAATTCCCCCCAAAATATTTTTTTTCAAAAAAAAAAAAAAGATGGTGGCATCCATGGACCAGCACCGACAGAACTGGCTCCATGACATCACCAATGGTTTTCTACCGGTTCTATAGAACTGGTGTGAACCAGGAGGAACCCACCTCTGAGTTAAAAGTTAAATCAATAAGTACCATTTTTATGAGTAATTACAATCATTAATAAAAGTATACATCCAGGATAACACAACACAACAAAACAATTCATTTGAAGATAAAAGGACAAAAATAGGTTAAGATAATAATAGCCAAGAAATCTCCAAACTCCATGGAAAAGTTCAGTCTTAACAATTTCTGTAATGCTAAAAGCATTAGGCAAGCCTTAATTGAAGGGGAGACGGTTCCGTAAGACTGGAGTCTCCATTAAGAAATAGCTTCTCTTGGCTTCCATTACTCTTATTTATCCAAAGTGGGGTATAACCAAAAGCCTCTCCCAAAAAAGTATGTACTGTACAAGCCTATTCAAGTAGGGAAGGGCAGCCCAACAGGTCTCTAGATGTCAAACCATGTTAAATATGGATACCTTCAGAATCATCTTATTCCCCATAAGTTGCAGTCAGTATCTGAATTATTGCTCTAGATGCCTTTGTAAAATAAAATACTGTACTTAGCTACTAAGGGCATATATATATGCCTATGTAATGAAGCTGAATTGTGAGATGACCTCTATAAGAATTTTTCAGGTTTTGGAACTTGATTCTTTTAGGTGTCTAGTTAAATTACTGTACATTTCAGGAATTAAGATGGAATACTTGCTATTCCTTTGGCAGATGGTAGCACTTGGCCCATCTCCTTTGGACTCAGAAGCTAAGGAGGATCAGAGGTGGTTGATTCTTAGAAGGAAACCTCCAGGGAATATCTGGGTTGGAGGTGAAAAAATCATTCCTTACAAGTCAAAAGAGGAGTGGGAACTAGATTAGGGCAATGGCAAATCATATTGCTGACTGAAACAAAACAAAAATTACAGACCTATCTGTGATGTCATCAGGACGCGAGCTTAGTTGGAAAAAACTTTATCTTAATTATCTTCATACTTATGCCTTCTGCAACTAAGATTTATTAAACAATTAACATTTTGTGAATGTTATATTTTGTGTACACTATAAAGTGTTACTGATTTTAGTGTGATCCAACCTGACTTGACTGTATAGGTAATAAAAAAATAGAATGCAAATTACTAAACTAATTTCTGCCAAGGTTGCTATGCTACACATTTTCTGTCCAGCTTAGTTATACAAAATCTTGATTCACCTTCACCCAGTTTAATATGCAGTATATTTTAAAGGTTTTCAGGAGGGATACTGTATAGATCAGAGTTATCTGAAACATGAGTTGAATTGAATCACATTGTGGAAATTTTATAATTCTCCAAAAATGAAGCAAATTTTACTTAAAAATTATAATTTTAAATTTATAATTATTAGGTCAAATCTTTCTTCTTTTTCTTTAATTGTGTTGAATTCTTGAAGCCTGCCTGGACAACTCCCTATAGTTTTTTTGACAAGGTTCTTCAGAAGTGATTTGCCATTATCTCCTTCCTAAAGCTGAGAGAAAGTGATAGGCCCAAGATCACCCAGCCGGCTTTATGCCTAAAGCAGTACTAAAATTTGTGGTATCCTAGTTTCCTAGTTTCTTGCCTGATGCCTTAATTTTCCCCAAACTGCACAAGGTTTGCAGAAAGATTGGGGAAGTGTTTGGGGAGGAGAGGACGCTAGTTTGCATTTGCAAATATGGAAACTATTGGTATGAAGAGTTACAATTCTTTGGGAAGAAGGATGAGTCATATTAGACTCCAACACTACTAGGGAAACTATTGTTAATTAGTTAATTAGTAGAGTGTGTAACTTTGCCTAATCTCCATCTTTTCCAATTAGACTCCTATGAATCAAGTGGGTGGTAGAAATGCATCCCTAGGGTATGAAAATAATTCAGATGCAGAGAAGGGAAAAATAGGGGGCACCATTAGTTTAAAGTATGATGTTATTAATTGTCCCTGTATAAACCTTCTATCAGCATTACCCTCCAAATATGCTTACAAGTCCCAGGGTTCCTAGCTCAGAAATTGAGGTAGGCTGTTTCACAGAGAAAGCTAGATCAATATTAATGGCTACCTTTCACCTGCAGTTATACTGTCCCCATGATGATAATAATTCTGAGTTATGCTCCGACAGAAGATGTGACTTTGATGTTAGAATGGCTGTGTTTAAAATTGATGTCAAATAATTTGCCCAGCCGCTAGTTTTCCTAGGAGCATTCATATAGCTCTTTAATTGTGCAGCTCATCACAACATTAGGAACAGCAATAGGTCCCCTAGATCAGACTTCTAAGGTCAAGCCTTCCAGATTCTTCTACATCTGTTGTAACTGACTGAAAAAAATAAAAATAAAACCTGCTTCATCTTTTCATTTTGGGGTAACCGTAGAAACTAGAAATAGATGACAGACTTGATAATATTTTCCAGAAAAGTGTTCATTCTCCCTCATTCTCCAAGTTTCACTTGCTGCAGCTGTTACCCATTACTCGCGAGTCATGACTAATGTCATACACATCTTGTCTCTTTACCACAATTGGAGGAGGGGGTACTGAATAGGCCCCAAAGCGACGAAGGAAAGTTCTATCTATTTTGCTGTGGGATGCAGACCACCCACACAGAGGCCTTTTTCTGCTGACCATTTAAAGGACAGCTGCTCCTCTGTGCCATCATTTACTTGTGACTTTTCAAGCTGCTTTGTACAAAGTAGTGCACCAGCTGTAACAGGTTAGGGTGCAATGATAAGAAAATTCTTCTGATTGCTCCACTATCTGTTCATTACAATATTTTCCTATTTCAGCCGATTCTCTGAGTAAGACCAAAAAAAAATGGGGGCCATGTCTTTTTTAGTCTGCCAACAATATGTCCTGTACACTGGCATAGAATCTGATTTGCTTCCTCTCCTGGTGGTTTCCCAAATGACAAATAGCGGTTGTTTTGTCGTGTTTTTCTGAAATTCAAAAATCTACTGGCATTATTAGTGTGTTGGGAAACTGAGATATTTTTTCTGCAGGCAACAGGTCTGCTTTTATTGGAGGGATTTTTTGGGTTGTTGCTTTTGTAGTTATACCTGGTGCCTGCCCCTGTATAAAGCAAGATCTCAATTTTACACTTAATTTTCTCCCTCTGATCACAGCGTCTTTGTTTTCTTCACAGATTTTCTATGGCTCCTAACCTACCAGTGCTTTTCACTCTCACCACTCAGAAATGCTTCTGCAATGAGTCTTACCTTGATATGATCAAGTTTTAAACAGGGCTAGCTTCTATTTGCAAGTTTACTGCTATACCGGCCATGCCAACATTTCTATTTTATAAAGGCAGAAATCCAATTTGGGAGACGCAAAAGCTATAATGTTAGACAAGGACTAGGTTCAAGTTCATTTTCATGTCTGGAAACTCTCTGGAATGATTTGGGACTTTGGATAGAGAGATCCATGGCATATACATTTAATAAATAAATAAATAAATATTAAATAACCATTTTCTCTCTATATGTGACATGTTCAGTTCCTTGTATTATTAATCTACTGAATAAATAAATAATTTTACTACATTACAATATTAACATTAACATGTTGTAATATTAACATTAGTATTAACATTAAATGAACTTAATCAAGATAAATGCATACTGCCTAGCACTTGAAACAGTTCAGAAATTGAGAATAGTAATAAAGTTTTTGGAACACACACATGCATACATACATACATGAATGCTTGCATGCATGCATACATGCATGCATGCATGCATACATATACACAAAGACTGAAAAAGAGTCTAATAATATATCTAAAATATAAAGACAAATAAAGATGAGCTAGTGAACATAGCACCTTGGAATGAACATGAATTGAAACCACCTGGAATTAAATAAATTCAGATATAGGATTCATTGACTTTTTAATAACAAATTATCTAATATGTCTAATATGTTACAAATAGGATGGTGGTAGGATGTTTGGAAGTAAAGGTTCAGTGGTTATTCCTTCTTTGTCTCCTTTTCTTAGTCTAGCCACACATCCCAATCTTTCCCTCTAGGGAAGCATAGAACTACAGTAGCGCTGGCACAAGTAATCATCTCTACCTTTAGATATCAGGAATATCTTTTGCTATTATTAATGTGAAGGGGAGAAGGCAGGTAGCTCTTTAAGAAACCCTTTGCCATTTCTACTAAGGTAAGGTCACAGAAAGTACAGTTTTACAAATAAAATTATAATAGTTTAAAGAAAAAAAACAAAGCAGAAGACCATTAGTACCATTAAGAGATCCTAATCTGGGGGAAAGGTGCAGGAATTTTAAGTCACCCATAGTTACTTCAATTTTGAAGTAAGATTCTTCCTTTTATTCTTGTACCAATGCCATCCAAAAGCTAAAGTGCATTAAAACTGTTTGCTTTTGTTTAATACTTTGCAGGGAAATCATATGGGTTCAATGACTTCGAACAAAGGTAACAAGATAAGGAGCAGTGGCAGAGATAGAAAATTCCATATGTCATCAAATTATTGCTGAATCTTTGCAATCACATACTTAGGACTTCTTTAAGCGATCTGTCTCTAGCCTGGTCCTTCAAGTCCTCCAATGTGGCAACCATCACTGAGATCAGTGAGTCCATTAACCTTGGTTCTGGTTGCCCTCTTTTCTTCTCCCTCACCCCCTTTCTCAGTAGCACAGATTTCTCCAGAGAGCTAAGACTTTGCTCAATGTGTCCAAAATAGAATTCATTTGTGGTGAAAGGCTCGGGTAGGTGCTTAGTATATACATGACCCTTGCTATACCTTTCTCATCAATTAGCTAGCTCCCATTCATTCATTCTAATGGGAAAGAGCAGCCCGTGTTCTCTCAAACAGTATTCTTCAAAAAGGAAACTTGCTGTTCTGTAATGATAGTCAACATAAAAGCACTCAGAAAAGAGCTAACAAGCAAGAATAAGTGAATTGCAAGGTTCAGCTTCTTGTATTGTTTAAAAAGCTCATTATCAGTTGTCCTTTACTGTCTGCTCCTTTTCTTTATGCATGTTGTTGTGCTGCCTGACGGGTTTCTAGAATTTCTCCCCCTGCCTCCCCCTACCACCACTTCACAGCAGCAGATGCGATAATTGCAAGATGAGCCATAGGAATTTGGCATTTATCTGTTTGCCTTAATTTCATTTTTACTACTCCTTCCCTTCAAGAAACCAAGTCATAGATAGAGGCCATAAACTACCAACTTATGAAGCTCTCCGACTCCTGAAAGGTGAAATGATTTACATTTCCAATCACATAGAAAGAAAATAAAACATTCAGCAGAACTCCAATGGAAGCAATAACAGCTCCCAGGTGGATTGGATTCCTTTTCTAATCTTTACAAATCCATTATTAAATATTAAATTACAGCCTGTAAAAAGAGTTTCCTGCATAATCCAAAATTAGATCAGGTCAGTAGCATTAGATCTCACATTGCAGCATGTGCAAAGGGTTTTGTTTTTATTTATTATTTTTCCTTCCCTTCCAAATCTCCTATGAAAAATCAAGCTCTAGAGCAGATTGTTTCAACTTTGCAACTTTAAACTGTGTTGGCTAGGGAATTCTGGGAGTTGAAGTTCACACATCTTTGCCTAGTTGCCAAGGTTGAGAAAAACTGCTTTAGATGGTAGCAATGTGATAATGTTTATTTGAAAGAAACAAATAGTTGGTGGCAGGGCTGAAATCCAGCAGGTTCTGACAGGTTCTGGAGAACTGGTAGCGGAAATTTTGAGTAGTTCGGAGAACCGGTAGTGGAAATTTTGAGTAGTTCAGAGAATCAGCAAATACCACCTCTGGCTGGCCCCAGAGTGGGGTGGGAATGGAGATTTTACAATATCCTTCCCCCAGGAGTGGGGAGGGAATGGAGATTTTGCAGTATCCTTCCCCTGCCACGCGCACCAAGCCACGTCCATCAAGCCACATCACGCCCACCAAGCCATGCCCACAGAACCGGTAGTAAAAAAAATTGGATTTCACCACTGGTTGGTGGTATTTTTTTTTAATCAGATGATAATGAATATCATTAACACGGTTCCATAATATTCTTCCAATGTTCTGAAATATTCTTTCCAAGTAAAAATAAATTTTTATTTCTCTAATTCTCATGGTTCTTTTAGAAATCCTTCAGTGTTTCATGGTGATAAAAAGTGCTAACAATGATGCTTTTTTTCTGCCACTTACCTTTCTGTGTCCTGATTTGGACAGAAAAAGCCAAGACAGGCCATGGATGAGTCACTGAACTCTGCAGGGGTAAGACAAGTTTTGTAAGAGACACAGGCATTACTTTAACTTTAAAGAACACCATCAAAATTTCATTGCTCCTTCTCCCTGATTTAGAATAGAATAGAATTCTTTATTGGCCAAGTGTGATTGGACACACAAGGAATTTGTCTTTGGTGCATATGCTCTCAGTGTACATAAAATTGCTCTCAGTGTACATAAAATTTACTTCATATCTGTGATAGCTTGTGCCAAAAAAATATAAAATAAAAATCAGGGTCTTTTTCTGTATAAAAATAAATTACTCTGAGCATTCAGCATTTGTTTAAAAAGTGGTCAGTCGGCATCCTAGGCTGTAAGGATTGCTTCAGGAAATCCCAAATGATATGTGGATTAACCAGATTAAACAAAAGATTAGTGGGATTGGCATTGATCTTGGCTATTTATCTTCCAGGGGCACGACATCAGCATTTCACTGCACTGAAAAAAGATTATGGGATAAGACAGTACAGGAATAAATGGCTGAAGCCAAAGTTTCACATTCACTTGTAACTTTTGGAATCAATTACAAATATACTTTTCAACTCCCTAAATATCTGAATAGTTTAAATGTAAGTAAGTACAGGATAGCCTTTTCAAAAGTCACATATGCTACATGGTAGTTTTAAAACAATTCTCATCTCTCAAAGATTTTGTCCTTATAATGGTATTGACCTTAAAATGGTAGATCATATTTAATTGTTTAAGAGCCGAGATGGCGCAGTGGTTAAATGCAGCACTGCAGGCTACTGCTAGTTCAGCAGTTCAGCTGTTCAAATCTCACCGGCTCAAGGTTGACTCAGCCTTCCATCCTTCTGAGGTGGGTAAAATGAGGACCCAGATTGTTGGGGGCAATATGCTGAACTCTGTAAACCACTTAGAGAGGGCTGTAAAGCACTATGAAGCGGTATATAAATCTAAGTGCTATTGCTGTTGCTAATTGTACTATGAATTTTATAATTGTACTATGAATTGTACTAAGAGTTTTCAATAGGAAGTTACCTACCTGGTCTATTTTAAAGGCTAAATCAGGAAGAGAAATTTCTGGATATGTTAAAATTTTACTTGCAGATAAAAATCCAAAAACAATAAAAATATTCAAAATAAATATTCATAGCAGTCGAGATACTTGGCCAGCTAACAATAAAGCCAAGATATGGTGTCCTTGATTCATTCAGCACTCCAGGCTCAGGAAGACAGCTAGGTTTTTTAGAGCCTTGTGGAAGGCTAATAGGATTGGGCCGTTCTAATCTCTGAGGGGAGGATATTCCATAGAGCAGTATTGCAGTTTTAGCTTTTTCTGTTCCTACTTTCTTTTTCACTTTTCCTGTTCTGATTTGCTTTATTGGAGTTATTATTATTGTTCTTAAGACTTTTAATAAACATCATATTTAAAAAAATAATAAAAACCTGTAGGAGGCAGATCCAAAAAAAATTAGAGAAGCCAGGTCAAAACTTTAATATGATTTAACTCAATGGGAATGTAATTACATTAATATAGTTAATAATACTGTTATTACTTTATGTTTTAGGTTAAGTTCAAAATTTCAAAGCTGAAAATGCAGCTTTTAGATTCATTTTCAGGACTTTGGTGGGGAAATTCATTTCTGGAATGACACTTCTGATTTAAATATTATTTTGCCAATAACTGCACCTGACACTGAGTTAAAATGGAGTTTGTAGAATCATCAGACAAGGGTATTCAGTTTGCATCTTCATTTGCAAATGTCAGGGGCAAATTGAATTGAGTGAAATAATTTTTAGTACGGTATATCTCCAAGTAAACATTTACCTAAGCCAGAAGCATATAAAGTAGAATTCACCTATGCAACGCAAATGTATTTGATATTGAAGTGCAATTCATTAAAAGATTTTTAATTAGTTAAAGAAATTATAAAGAAAACTTTCCCTTGTACCTGCTTCTATCAGCTGTAAGCCTTTCTGATGGCTCAGGCAATAAACAGTAGAAGATCAATAAAGACAACAGTTCTTCATAAAGCTGATGCTTTGCTTTTGTTTTAGGTTATCCCACCGAAAAATGCCTTGAGTAGATGGCTTTACTTCTGGATAGAACCAGTCTGAAGCAAAGCATTTAAGAAAAGATTGATTGAACTGACCTGTTTTAGGGCTTCCTAGAAAATACCTGACTCCAGTACCTTTCAGAATTTAAGAGACTAATGCTTCATCATTCAAATCACTACTTTGCTTTCCATTTGTAAATATACCTACAATTATACTATATTACAATCCCTGTGGATTGACTTTCATATGAGATAATGCGCTATAAACTATTGGCATGCCTTGGCGTCACCAGACAGAATGTTATTGCAGCAGGTTGTAAAAGAAAAAATACTCTTTAAAAAAATACCCATTACCTATTTATGTATATAGTTATGTCTATATAGGGGATGTAATCCCAGCCAACGGCATACAAAAGCAATATTCTTGTCTATGCTGGTCTAATTTCCACTGCATGTCTCCAGCAAAGTGCCACACTTCCTATTCAGACACCCAGCTTTACAGTATATCCTTATCACTGCCCGAAGTGAGTAGCAAATACAGTGTGCAAGCCACAGAGCTGAATGACATAGATGAAGCCATTGTCTGAGCCCCAGAAAGACATTAAAATAGAATTCCTCTTTACTCACTCCACCCCCACTATTCCCACCATTTCTACAATTTTGCAGTGAGCAATGTTTCCGTGCTGTGCCTACTCAGCACAGAGCAATAAATGTCATGAGAAATCAGAGTTGCAAGAGAGGAGATAGTAGGAAGGTGCCTTTCAAATGTCCACACTGCTCTTCTTATAAATTGAGAACATTGTGATTCTTCACTCTGATAGATCCACAGGAATCAGATGGAAGTTTGATAATACTGGGTGGGTTCCTACCTGTCACGGTGTGATTTATTGCCTGTTGCATGTATATGCAGGGAGATGCATCCCTATTCAATATAATGGTTTATTCCTGAGCACGTGATTAATTTAATTTAATTTAATTTAATTTAATTTAATTTAATTTAATTTAATTTAATTTAATGGATTTCTATGCTTAATATGTTCTTGTACGCATGTGTGCATTCCTTTCTCCCTCTGCCCTTCTTCCTCTGTCTTCCATTGAGAGAAGAGGTATTTTATATTAGAGATGTAAACAAATGAGGATTTATTGTTTTTGTACCGAAATAAATATTTTACTTAGACTTTTAAACTGCGGTTTCTTTTCTAATGTCTGGTGTCCAGGAAAAGATCCAGCATCTCCTTTGTGAGATTAATTATCACCTCTGTCACTACCGGTGCGGTCGACTCTACCGCACCGGTAGCGGCCAGCAGATGGCGCTATTTGTGTGCAACAGCTCCGGTGCCATTTTCACTGGTCTGTCGCATGCCGCCATCTTTTGGGGGGGGATTTTTGGGCTGATTTTGCTTTTTGCGCATGTGCAGAAGCAAAATCTTGCGAGGGGGTGCATGCGTAGTGAGCGCGCATGCACCAAAACGTGATGCGCACGCAGCGCACCGGTAGCATTTGAAGAGCTGAAGTGGTGCAGTGGTTAAATGCAGCCATTGCAGGCTGACTGCTAGTTCAACAGTTCAGCTGTTCAAATCTCACCGGCTCAAGGTTGACTCAGCCTTCCATCCTTCCGAGGTGGGTAAAATGAGGACCCAGATTGTTGGGGGCAATATGCTGAACTCTGTAAACCGCTTAGAGAGTGCTGTAAAGCACTATGAAGCGGTATATAAGAAAAGTGCTATTGCTATAGCATGAAGAACAAGCAACCCGCCCCTGTACTGAAACCCATTACTTTCCTTTTACGGATAACCCCCAAACCAATTCTGCATAGTATGATTGTTTAGTCTGTATTATCTGTGTGGAGTGTTGCATTAGTTCCTCATCCTCAGACATAAATAGTGAAAACAGAAGGAAGATGCTGCTTTATTGTATTCTACGGTAGAGTTTTCTATCTCTGTTTTAAAAATCACTCTATTGATCATGCACTTTGTGGGACTGAAAAACCACCTGCACCCCTCAAGAATTCAGAGAAATAATAGAGACTGAAAAAGGATGTCCTTAGTAATATAAAGAATTAAAATTACAGTATGTATTATCTTTCTGGAAACAAAATGAAAACATTTTTTCTTTTTCTTTTTTTTCCTTCTTCTTCTTCTTCTTCTTCTTCTTCTTCTTCTTCTTCTTCTTCTTCTTCTTCTTCTTCTTCTTCTTCTTCTTCTTCTTCTCTTCCTCTCCTCCTCCTCCTCCCCCCTTGGAAATTTGGATTGCATTGTAATCTCTGAGACAAGGCATACAGATAAATTTGATGTTTCTGGGTTCAAGATCTAAATTTTAGAATCACATTAATTATGATTGAAAATAACATTACATGGCTTTTCTCAACCTGGATATGGAAAATCCAGGTTGAGAAAAGCCATGTAATGTGTTATGAAACAATTATGATGTAATTCTCAGTTCACAATAGTACAAGGCCTGGGGTGCTTCAAAATCATAATTCACCATACAGTGTACAGAACAGTTAAAAGATATAAAATGTTTAAAACAGCATAAAACCAATAGAAAAGGCAATATAAACATCAGAATCAGCACTAATAATGACTACATATACTATAATAAATACAATATGAAGTCACAACTATAAAAGTAGCTATAAAACAGAGGACCAAAAGGGCCATAATGTAGGTGCATTGAGAAGGGCATTCCATTGACAAAACTTCAACTTTGAAGAAATACTTTATGTTTCTATAGACATAGGTTACATTTAAAAAAAAAACATTTTGATGTACTGCATGTTAGCTTGTGTTTAATATTCATGAAACTGGAGCTGCTGGTATCATATTTTTCCATGATTCTTCCTAACTCCCAATCCCATGAAGATAGCTAGAAAATGTTTCCCAGAAGATGAAAAGGATTCTGGAGAAACCATTCTATATTGTATCATTAAACTTTGAAAATATGATTCTGTGTAGTAGTGCTGTACATAAATACGCCCAGACTATAATTAAACAGCAGCTGTTATTTCGTGTTCTTATGAAACTAAGTGTTAATTTACTTGGGATTATACAATAATTCTGTGTAAATTCCATATGACCTGTACTTTGCAGAAGATGGCTTGATGGTTGCCAGCAATTAAATATGTGATTCCCCCTGGATTCAGATCTGCAATCCACACATCAGCTGAACAGTATTATTACCGAACAAATTGTAACATTTAACTTAACATATCAGGTTATGTAGTAAGTCAATCTTTGACATAAATCATGATTCCTGAAACAAGATGGGAAGTATGTTCTAGTCATACTTCAGCTTCAACCGCAGCAATACACGAGCACATAATAGATTCAAACTAAATGTAAACCGCTCCAAACTCGACTGCAGAAAATACGACTTCAGCAACAGAGTGATCAATGCCTGGAATGCACTACCTGACTCTGTGGTTTCTTCCCCAAACCCCAAAAACTTTAACCTTAGACTTTCTACAGTTGACCTCTCCCTGTTTCTAAGAGGTCTGTAAGGGGCGTGCATAAGCGCACCACTGTGCCTACCGTCCATGTCCTACTGTCCTATTGTCCTCTTTTATCGTTACTTTTTACTTATGTTTATACAAACTGCTATTATCCTATACATGTTTGACAAATAAATAAATAAATAAAAATAAATAAATAAATTTTATATAACATTCTTAACAAAAGGGAAGGAGGATTATAGAGTTTAACTCATCTGCCTTTTATCATGCAATGATAACACAAACACACACACACACACACACACACACACACACACTTTGTATTAGATACAATCTGATAATCAGATTAGGCCTACAATAGAACCAGTGCATCAGGCATTGCTTCCCATAGATCTCATGACTCATTGAAAACTCATGCTTCAGAATGTTCATTCTATGCCAGACATTTTTAGATGAAGTTTGCTTTTCCAGTTTCATCATAAAGAAGCCATGGTTTTATTTAAAAATTACCCAAACCATGCCCAACCTTCAGAATCAAAGAACAATTGAAATATGCTATAGTAAAAAGCAACAAATAAATACAGGAAGCAACAAAAATCTCCATTATCTTCACTTGGAATACTGAAAGTAGAAAAAGACTCTAATTTTGCATCTGAACTTAATAATAATGTAAAATAGTAGAGATTTTTGTACTGTGTAAAAAAACCTGAGGTACTTGTGGTGCAGGATCAAACCAATTGTCTGCCTAATCCAGCATTCTCATTCCACAGTCAGATGCCTCCTAGAATGGATTTAAATCTATTCAAACTGATGGCTACATCATTGCTTTTTGAGGAATTAATATTATAAACTTACTTGTCATGAATCTTCCACACTTGGGCTTTATTTGCTTTTAGTCTTTTCATATCTTAAGCACCACAACATTTACAATGGGGCTACCCTTGAAGAGTATCCGGAGACTTCAGCTGGTGCAAAATGCGGCTGCGCGTGCTGTGGTGGGTGTGCCGAGGTACACCCATGTGACACCTATACTCCGCCAGCTGCATTGGTTGCCCATCGGTCTCTGGGTACAATTCAAGGTGTTGATCATCATCTTTAAAGCCCTTCATGGCTTAGTACCAGGCTATCTCCGGGACTGCATTCTGCCTCATTCTTCCCTTCGACCGGTCAGGTCCCACAGAGTGGGTCTCCTCCAGGTCCCGTCAGCCAAACAGTGCCGGCTGGCGGGCCCTAGGGGGAGGGCCTTCTCTGTGGGGGGCCCCGCGCTCTGGAACCAACTTCCCCCAGAGACCCAAACCATCCCCACACTGCTGGCCTTCCGAAAAGCCGTCAAGACATGGCTTTTCCTGCAGGCAGGGGGTAGAGACTAATCCATCTGAGCTCTCCCCCGGCTACGTCTGGTTGATGGATGTTCTTAAATATTAATTTTTTAATTTTTGTACTTGGTTTTAATTAATGTTTATTTGCTGATGTTCTTGTATATTGTTGTATGCCGCCCTGAGTCCCTCGGGAGTAGGGCGGCATATAAGAACCAAGAAATAAATAAATAAATAAATACAATGACCAAAACCAAAGCTTCCTTAATTTGAAAAGCATATAATTTCATTGAGGAAGTCATCCTAGATAGAAATGGTAAGTGTGTCTCTGTCACACTTGGTTTATTTGCAAACTCAAAATGTCTTTGCCTTACCAGCTCTTGATAGATATCGATATGATTGTCAGAGATACAGTTGTTATTCTTCAACAGGGGATGTAATCTGTTCAGCATCCTAAGATGTTTAAAATTGCTTTTGGTCATCTTGGGCTTTCTTTGGAGGGGGTGATTTATTTGTTGCTAATTGTGACATTTCTGTGGTAACATCATGACACATGTCATCACTCTATTTATTTATCTATCCAATTAATCCAAGGGGTTTTTTTTTTTGTATCAAGTATTTTATTTTATTTTACATATACATATCAATGTGTGAACAGTGTGGCACCTGGATGTCATACATCCTAATACAAATAAAACTACGTAGTAAAATTAATCATAGTTATTACATTCAACCAATTTATATATTTCTAATAATAATACACATTTATATTGAGTTATAATCTATCATTATTTAATTATTCCATGTTTTAATATATTGCTCTAATGCCACTCATCATATTATTTAATCATACATAAAAATACCGCCATTCAATTTCTAAGCTTCCCTCGTTATTGCTTTGTTTTATTATGTAAAAAAGTATCCACTAATATTCCCCCCTTCTCTTATTTCTCTCTCTATTCTAACTTAGAATAGAATAGAATAGAATAGAATAGAATAGAATAGAATAGAATAGAATAGAATAGAATAGAATAGAATAGAATAGAATAGAATATTTACAGAGTTGGAAGGGACCTTGGAGGTCTTCTAGTCCAACCCCCTGCTTAGGCAGGAAACCCTACACCACTTCAGACAAATGGTTATCCAACATCTTCTTAAAAACTTCCAGTGTTGGAGCATTCACAACTTCTGGAGGCAAGCTGTTCCACGGATTAATTGTTCTAACTGTCAAGAAATTTCTCCTTAGTTCTAAGTTACTTCTCTCCTTGATTAGTTTCCACCTTTTAATCATGTAATCCTTTTATTAAAAGATATTTTCTTTCTATCCTACTTAACTTCTAATCATGCCACCATTCTAAAAAAGAAGGGAAAGAAAGAGAAGAAAAATAGCAAATCAGAACAAGAAGAAAGATAAATCCTTTTTATCCATCGTCTCTTGTCCGCTTCAGTACTTTAGTTGCTATGCTTTTTTTGACTTGCCTCCCATTTTCCTCTCTTGGATCTTTATCTCTGTTTGCATCTACTTCTTGGCTGTTCAACCTAAGTATTTCTCCTATCACTACCCTCTTCCACGGCCTAGCTACCAAAATATTTGCCCAAACCCCTATCCTCCTTTCAAAAGTATCTTCCTGTATCTCCAATTCTCTTTTCAACTCTCTTAAAATATTTTTCCCCTGGTTTAATTCATCAATCACTGTTATTTTGCCCACACCCATAATGCAATGCCCTCCCCCCATGCATATGCGTACAACCCCCCCACGCTGCCACCCCACACATGCGTGCAGGCCTCATTGAAGCCTCCGGACTTCCGGTAGGCCCATTGGGCCATTATTTGCCCTCCCCAGGCTTCAGGAAAGCCTCCGGGGCCTGTGGATGGTGAAAAAAGGGCTTAACGGGCCTACTGGAAGTTCGAAACAAACTTCTGGTAGGCCCATTGGGCTGTTTTTCGCCCTCCCCAAGCTTCAGGAAAGCCTCCGGAGCCTATGGATGGCGAAAAATATGCCCAACAGAAGTTCCGAACTCTGGTAGGCCCATTGGGTTCGTTTTTCGCCATCCACAGGCTCCAGAGACTTTCCTGAAGCCTGGGGAGGATGAAAACAGCCCCTCCCCATCCTCCAGAAGGCCTAAAATCAACTGGCCAGCATGCACATGCGCGCTGGAGCTAACATAGGGCAACTTCCCACGTGCCCTCAGATATGGCTGCATGTGCCATCTGTGGCAAGCATGCCATAGGTTTGCCATCATGGCCATAGGTAATCAATCGGTTCCATTTAAATAGTCACAGAAGTTATCAAAAGCTTCTTTATGTCCCCTTTACAGATTCAATCTGTATTTGTATTTACGTCCACTTTACAGATTCAGTGGTTAGGACATACCATTCAGGGGTCACTTTAATTAAATAACTTCCTTGTTCTCATATTTGAGTCTCCAGTAATCATGGGGTAGTTAGATATAACCCAGTAAATATTTTCACAATCCTTCATATAAGTATCCCCAGACTTGTATATTTTCCTTTCATCAGCAGGTGGCGCTCTCAACTTAAATTTCAGTGTTGCCACTAGTCAGTCGAATTTTAGTCTTTCAATTGTAATTTTAATTGTAGTTTAATTATAGAAGCAGGATAAGTTTTTTAAGTAAATAATTCCAGCATTTTAAAATGCCTTCCCATTACCCCGTCTTCCCAGTTTAAGAGTCCAATTTTCTGTATATTGTTTTTCTCTCTTTCTTTTCCTTCTGGTCTTGTATTTTTCTCAGAATGCTTAATTGCCGCTTTAACAAATAATTCTGAGCTAATAGTTCTAAATTATTCCTTGGGGTTAGGTTTTAAATGAAAATGAATCCTCTCCCCAGTTCCAGTCACTGCTCACCTACTTCACTCCAGCACCAGTCTTAGTTGTTCCTCGGTTGTCCCAGCTTCGTGGCAGCCATCTTTAGGCTGCCTTTTCTCCTCGCCATGGCTGAACCCCAGGTCAGACAGGAGAGCTGTGACTCTCTGCGACCTCACAGGGAAGCCCTCTTTGCTTCACCGCCCCTACAGGGCAGCTTTGGCTCCTTTCGGAGCCCACCAGTGGGGGAAACTCAGCATGGGAATGTGGAGACCCACTCCTTGTGTCCGATCTTGTAGTGACGTCAACCCGAAGCCCAATTCATCCAGTTTTGATTCACTATGGCTTGTAAGAATCATAAAGAATCATTTCAGATAATTCTATCTGAGCTTGAGAAACCTCTTCTGTTTTATTTGCATTTCCCTGACTCAGCTCCTACTCCTCAGCTTGATGAACCCTACCCACAAGTATGGGTATGATAGACATCCTAATAATAATCTGCACTAGAATGACAATCCTCTATAGCAATAGCATATCTGTTGCAAATATTTATTTATTTTTTTAAAAAAATAATCTTTATTGAAATTTTTACAATAAAAAAGGACACGAACAACACACAACAACACACAGACATAACACATGTAACACGATTTCTTTGTAATGTTGCGTGTAAACACATGTATTCGTTCCTGTTACAAATATTTAATGATGTAGTGAAATCCTAGGGTACTCCTTCAACAAATTTCCAGAGGGTGGACCAGCATGTTAGCTTTACATTTTGCTGCTGATTTTCTGGTTGAACCAAAATCATTGCAAAACACATGCTGTCTAGGTCCCTCAGAAAGGCTTTTGTAGGTAAGACATCTGAGACATCCAGGAGTCAATCAATCAAATTTCTCTCAAGTTGTCAACTGGCAGCCTAAGTCAATTTCAGCGCCAGTTCCATTTTCATACAGTTCCCAAACTGAATAGTGGCGCACCATTGCTGCTTTGTGAAAAAGCAAAGTCACACCCCTGTGTTTTTAAGATCCCAAATGAAATGAGCGCAGAATCGGGTATATTTGGAACAGTTATGAAACACTATCCATGTTGAGATTCAACAGGTTCCATTTGGTCACTTGAAATATCTTAGGATTTAGAGAGCATTTAAATAGTATTTTATTTAGCTCTACTATTCTGTTTACATTATGAATAATCTAATTGCATATGTGTTAGGCGCTTTATAAATATATTTTTAAAAAGAAAAAAATGCTTTGGTTCCTAAGCCAGCTATTGTGATCTATTGTGATCCCATGCCTTCCTTCCTATGTGATGTCAGATAGAATCAGCACTGAACCTTTGGGAAATCCCTCAGTCTTTATAGTGTGCTGGCTGATTGTAAGGTATCATGATATTTGAAGTTTAATGCTCATATTGAGAACACAGGCAATCAATATCATCTTCAGATCTCCAACTTACAGTATATCCTAGAACTTAAACTGATGTGAACTGGTCTGGGATACATTGAATGAAATTGACACTTAGATCAAAAGCAGATGAAGATCTCCTGGATAGCTTTCTCTCAACTGTCCCCAATGTTGCATACTTGCTGAAAACATAAATCACTTGGTAAATCTACATCTCCCGGCTCCACAAAGCTTTACTAATGAACCAGTAATACGAACTGTTTTGCTCAGGTAAAAGCTCACATGAACACCTCTGACCACAATTATGCTACCTACGAGTTTAGTTTAAAGTAATCATGGGGAAAGACTATCTCCCAAGGACTGAATAACACCAATTGTTCCATTCGAGAAAGAATGAAATCTGAAATCAATTAATGGGCCATGTGTTGTTGTTTTTAACCCTAAGCGGGTCTCTCTCTCTCTCTCTATTTCTCTACACTCTCATGCATAAAATACTTGAAAATGAACTGTGAAGAAATAATGAAGAAAATCAAAACTTACTGTATCAACACAATACAAGGTATTGAGCTGTATATACAATACAATACAATACAATACAATACAAGGTATTGAGCTATAGAGCACTGCACACCAAGACAACTAGACACAAGAACAGTTTTTTCCCGAACGCCATCACTCTGCTAAACAAATAATTCCCTCACCACTGTCAAACTATTCACTAGGCTGCATTACTATTACTATTAGTTTTTCTCATCATTCCTATCACTCATCTCCTCCCACTTATGACTGTATGACTGTAACTTGTTGCTTGTATCCTTACGATTTATTTTCATATTGATTGTTTCCTGATTACTTACTTGAACCCTATGACAACCATTCTTGACAAATGTATCTTTTCTTTTATGTACACTGAGAGCATATGCACCAAAGACAAATTCCTTGTGTGTCCAATCACACTTGGCCAATAAAGAATTCTATTCTATTCTATTCTATACAAGGTAATACTTTCTTGAGAGCCAGTTTGGTCTAGGCATCAGGCTAGAAACTGAAAGACCATGAGTTCTGCTCCTTCCTTGGATGTAAATGACTTTGGTTAGTTACTTGGCAATGTGGCAATGACAAAAGCAGGCAAATTTCTTCTGAAAAACCTTGCCAAGAAATCTACAGGAACTTATCAGGTAATCTCTGAAAATTGGATGAGATTGAATGGAATTTTAAAAATACTTTCTTAGCTAGACATGTGCGGTCTAGGATCTTGCTTGATGAACACATTGGATTTCAAGTATGATCAAATATATGCTTTACTTAACCCTTGTGGCTTATTATATATAGAAGAAAGTGGTTGTTCCTCCGGATCTTGGAGGTTATGAATTGTTCGCTGGGGGAAGCAATGACCCCAGCCTCATATAAAGAGGTTCCTGAAAGAAAACATTGATGATCCCAGAAGAACTGCATAATTATAGGCTGGTAGTTACTATCTTCTTCCCAAGCCAGGTGGTTAGGTTTGTGATGGCCCACCAGACTCAGCCACTGTTGGATGAAATTTATTTTTAAGGTCCATTTCAATTATGGTTTAGTTCTGTGTTTAGCATGAAGCTTCCTCAGTTGCCTTTTTGGATATATTTTGTAGGAGAAAGTGTGAGAGCACTAATTCTCCTGGAACTCTCACCAGCATTTAGAAGACTTCAAGCAGTTTACAAAATAGTAACTTATGACAGTATATAAACCAATTACAAAAAAAATCAAGCCACCACTAAACTGGCATCTGTAATTACTAGCAATAGCTCTTATATGTTACAGGCGCTGTTGTTTTTCTCCTCATGCTGTTTAATATCTGCACAAAACTGCTGAATGAGATCTCCAGGAAGTTTAGAGAAAATGTCACCAGTATGCTGATGACATCCAGCAATCTTTTCATCAAATCCAGGTGAGCCAGCAAAATAGCTGAATCAGTGCCCGGCTTCAGAAATGGACTGGGGAGACTTCCGGTCTGGAGCGCTTCATCGAGGACGTCCCTTCGTCTGACACCTTTCCGATCTTTGTAAAAGCCACCAGAACAGCTGTCTGGCGGCTTTGAAATCTCTTCCCCGGGCAAAGGGGAGAGATGAGAGCTTGACAGGTGGGGTAGAGTCCCCCCAGCACCCTAGGAGCCATCTGGTAGGGCGCGAAGGGAGAGCTCCCCACGCAGCCTGTCTCCAGCTCCGAAGATCAGGAAACCTCTGCTTTTGCGGAGCTAGATGTCGCGACCAGCCTCTGCTTCAGGAAGGGGATTTATAACTACATTTAAACTATAGAAGCAGACAGAGAGAAACAGGCGTGAGATGGGCAAGTACTGAAACCTCTTTTTTTCTTTTTTTTTCAACTCCTGGGCAAGCTTTCACTTCGGCAAGAGAACAAAGGAAACAGAGTAACAATATGGCGATTGAGAAGTGAAAGTGACTTTCGTTTTCCCAGAGCCTTTTTTTTTCTCTCTCTCCTTCTCTCTTATGGAAACTTTTAACTTGGAAAAATGGTTTTTTCTCTCTCTGTCTCCTAACTCTGGACTAAAGTTATAATAGAAATATTTCCAATAATAAAAGACTATCTGATTTTTAAACTGGAAAGAACTTTAATCAGGCATCTGGCTTTCTTTCTTTTTTGTACTCTTTTGAAACACCAATGGCTTCAAAGTCTGGAAAGATTGTTTTGACTAAAAGAAATGACTATTCATCTGGATATATTTCTAAAATGCAACTTAACACTGACCTAACACCTCCACAGCTTTTGACACCTGAAAATTTATTAAATAATTTAAAGATTATGAAACATGAACTTACTTTGGAATTTAATCAGAAAATAAGTGAGATAGACAAAAAAATGCAGGCTGCTTTGAAGAATATGAATCAACAACTCAGATTTGATGTGTTAGAGGTTTACAAAGGCTTGGCAACAAATATTGAAGTTTTGGCAGAACGTATTGAAACAAATAAACAAGCTTTGGCAACTTCGGTGAATTACATAGATAAAATCCAAAATGATATTGCAAATTTTGAAAAAGAGGTCTTAATGACACAGTTCAGATCCATGGAAGTTGCTATAAGGATTAGAGGTTTGAAAGAAGGATTATATGAAAATTTAAAAGGCAGGATGGTTGACATATTGGATCAGGTATCTGGAATTTCTAAAGTGGAATTGGCTACACAAATCGACAAAATATACAGAATCAAATCGTGGTACGCTAAACAAAAGCATTTACCAAGGGACATTGTTATATATTTTACCACAAGAGCTTTACGCAACAGAATTATACAAGCAACGTTTAACAATAATCTTATGGTGAATGGTCAGGAACTAAAGATTTGGAAGGAAATCCCCTCTAAAATGCTTAAAGCCAGAAAAAGCTATACTTTTTTGATTGATGAATTTAAGAGATTAAATTTACAATATAAATGGGAAGCGCCAGTTGGAGTAACAGTGAAATTTTCTGGAAAAAGATACCGGCTCAACACGATAAAAAAAGCTACTGAATTTTATGTCAATGTTCTAAAGGCTGATATATCCAAGATTCCAGAGGAAGGATGTATGAAAATAAAAGAGGAGGAGGAGGGGAAGCCACCTTTGATGGATCAAAAGGAAATAGATTCAAAAACCCAAAAGGAGTGCCTGAACCAGATAGCTGGGGAAAAGGAGATGGAGGTCTGGGATCAGACGGGAGACGAGTCGACAAATTCGAATTTATTGAACTATTAAAAGATGAACTATCAAGATACAAAACGATGTGATGTTGAAATATATTGGACGGATAGAGACTAATATGATTGTATTTTTTCTTTTCCCTATCTAATGATTACCTATGCAATATTTAGTTAAGTTTTATATAATTTTGAGGTTATTTTTAATGTTAATAATATTAGATATATATAGTTTGTTAAAGATTTGTTTATTCTTCTTTCATTTTCTTTTTTTGGTTATTGAAGTTAGTAAGTTAATTTAGAATAATATTATGTTATTAATATCATGACGATATTTAATATTTGATGATCACTTATGTAACATTTAGTTAAGTTTTATCTTAGAGGTTATTTTTAATGTTAATAATATCAGTTTAAGATTTGTGTATTTTATATTTAGTTATTACTTATGTAACATTTACTTTGTATAAGATAGAGGACTGAAGGGAGGAGGTAGGAGGTTTGTTTGTTTGTATTGTTAAAGAGTTTTCTCTTTCTTTCTTTCTTTTTTTTCTTTTTTGTATCTTTACTATTGTATACAAATGCGATATATTAGTAGTGTATAATCTGGAGTTGAAGTTTTTTAAAAATAGTGGTTTTTTCTTCTTCTTTTTTTCTCTTTTTATTAACAATTTAAATTTTTTACTATGCCCTGTATTATCTCTGGGAAGTCCGGGGGGGGAGGTGGGGAGGGAAGGGGGTGGGTTCGGGGGGGGAGAAAAAAACAAAAATGTTTGTACTTTATATTTAATATTTTGCTACTACTTATGTAATTCTGTACTAATAAAACTTTTTGAATAAAAAAAAAAAGAAATGGACTGGATGAGGGCCTGCAAATTTAAACATAGTTCAGACATAATGTTTATACATGGATTACTTTTAGGTTCAACATATCTTAGATCAAGTTTCTAGCTTGGAATTCCTTCTGGATCCATTTTGACACCATAGATGGTCACTACAATACAAAATGCCCAGTACTAGCTTAGTCTGGTTATCAGTTACGGCCCTACTCAGATGTGGGATTAATTTGGGAACAAAGTACTTTACTTCAGCCTGTGTAATGGTTACTTCATTAACTATTAGGACTGTGGCACTAAGCAGGACAGGAAAGCAGGATGTGACTCACCTCATCTGGAATCTCCTGACCAGTGCCTACGTGACACAATGCATAGATACGTGACACAATGCATAAGTTACCTGAAGAATGTGTGAACAGGAGTAGATTAACAATATGACCATATATGGTAGCAACAGCTGTATATACCCACCCCTTACTAACTTTGTCATAAGATTGTAACTGGATATGAACTGGTTTGTAATAAAAGAGGGTCATGGAATGAATTCTGTGCTCTCATCCCGAGATACCTGCCTGCATGTCTCATTTCTCATGGGAGACCACCACACTCAGATAGAGATTGTCATGGGTCATTTAGATTACTTCAATGTATTATACATGGGACTATCCATGAAGGATAGTTCAGAGGCATTTTCTAGAACAAAATACTGTGGCAAGAATACTGCCAAATATAAGACAATATATACATTCCAGCAGGGTTGGGCTTCAAAAACTTTAGCAAGGGGTTCTCTGCCCAGTTGCTGGGTGGGTGTAACCATGGTGGGCATGGCCTAGTCACCCTCCTGCACCACAGGGGGAGGGGGTGTTTTTGCTCTCCCCAGGCTCCGGAGGCTTTTCTCAAGCCTCCAGGAGGGCGAAAATGGCCTCCCCAGGCTCTGTTTTTTGCCCTCCTGAGCCTCCACACACATCCTGCACTTACCTGCTTCCAAAATGGGCCACATGGGGACTCCTGGGAGGGGTGGGTGGGCAGGGCCAGCCAGGAGTGGGATTTGGAGGTTCTCCAAACTGCACAGAATCTTAGCTAGAGGTTCTCTTGCAAACCCCCAGCAGCCCACCCCTGCACTCCAGTATCACAGTGAAGCATGGTCTTCACTGAATCACAATTCATTTCTTGCCCCAATTCAAGGCTTTAACTTATAAAGTCTTTCATGGCTTAGGATCC
This sequence comes from Diadophis punctatus similis, assembly GCA_023053685.1. Lineage (NCBI taxonomy): Eukaryota > Metazoa > Chordata > Lepidosauria > Squamata > Dipsadidae > Diadophis > Diadophis punctatus. Next base: position 46,435,302 of record JALIGW010000002.1, on the reverse strand, counting down.
CAATTCCTACCCATACCTTAAGATCATCTTCATGCACTCCATGCATCATGACCCATATTGAGGAATGACAACTGGCTACATTAGAATTGATTTTTTTCACAGATAGTTGCTTTATTGTAATGCCCTCTTTAGTGAAGTAGGTTGTGTTTCGTCCTTTTTCAGCATTAGGCAAAGACATTTTTATTTTCCAAGGCCTTGGGTTATTTCTGCTTTTATTTTTTTATTGCTATGTTAATATTTGTCTTGTTGATTTCAATTTATATTTTTGGGTTGTATTTTATAAAAAATTTCTTAATTTCAATTTTTATTGTTTTAACCTGTTTTTTTTAATTAGGTTCATAATTTTTAATAGACAACCTCTTTGAGAGCTTTTTTTAAAATGGGAAACAGTATGGAGTGCTTGAAATTGTTAAAAAAGTGAATAAATAAATGTAGGGTGACAGTGTTAAGTGCTATTAATCTTTCCTTATCTACTACAACTTCTCTGCATGCTTAGAAAACTTGCAATGATACAGTTCATTACACGTAAGCACTGGGAATCACTTGGAAGAATCTCCTTTTAGTAATTGGTTGAAATGTTAGCTGTCAATCTTTGGTGCTTTATGTTGTCCTTTCTGCTTATGAATTCTGGGTGGTGGGGTTATGCATGCACAGGGGTAGGATAATGAAAGTCAGTTTGGTGTAGTGGTTAAGGCATCAGGTTAATACCAGGAGACTGTGACTTCCAGTCCTGCTTAGGGAAAAAGCCAGCTGGATGAACTGTGCCAGTCACTCTCTCTCAGACCTAGGAATGAGACAATGGCAAATCATCTTGCCAAGAAAACTGCAGGTAACTGATTGTCCAGGTAGTCTCCAAAAATCAGATACAAACAGATTTTTTTAAAGGGTAAAGCTTTCCTCACTTCACAAACTCCCTTCCTGGTCTTGTGTTAGCAAGCTAATAGTGCTTTGAATGGAGCAGGCAATCTCCAACAGAAATCTTGGGATAATTGGGGCTTTTCTGCCTGCTAGCATCTTGTATTGACATAAATCTTGGAATAATTTCTAGAAATAGACCTATTTCACTGACATGTATAACAATGTTTTCAGCATGATCCTCACCTGGATGTATGCTAAGCCAAGATCCAGGAATTCATTCAGTAGTGGGAATACTTTCCTGGAAAAGAGATGGTTACGTCAATATCCAATATGTCTGCACCAAGGCAAACTTCCATTTATTTGAATAGGATCATGGTGTGTTTAAATTAATAATGGACCGAAGTCTGGAAAAGCAACTATTTTTAAGTGAATCGAAATGATATGGTTACATAAAGGGCTTGTCCAAGCAGAACTGAAAGATGTGATAGATTTCTCAGATGGAGATAGAAAGGTGACTATTACTAAGGAGACTAGGAGTGCTGAAAGAAGGCCAGCGCATCTGGAAAACAGCAGGAGGCAGCTGGTTCTGAACCTACAGAAAAACAACTGAATATGTCATCATACAGGATGCATGTGGAGAACTGAGTACTGTATGCTATGTGTGTGTTTGTGTTGGCAGTTCACACAATAACATTTCAACATACATTTGATATTTTTGTGTGCTTGGGGACCTGAGAAAAGGCTCTGTAAGCTTCTCTAGACAAATGTTTAACTTGTGAAGGCATTGTCTAGAAATTCATGTAAATGCCTTACCTTTTCTATCTGTCTGTGACTATCCACAAGGTCCTCTGCTTAGGAAATGTTGATTATATAATTTGGTAACACATACCTGATCCCTGCCTTCTTTATACCTCAACCACTGCAGCAGTGGTTTTCACAGGGTGGCAGGGTTCAAGGAAGTACCTGCACTCTTTAGGCAGAGGTAGGATTCACATAATTTCCCTACTGGTTCACCCATGTGAACGTGCGTGCACGCTCACTTCGGTCATGCATGTCTTCTGAGCATGCGCACAACCTTCCATGCATGCACACAACCTTCCACGCATGCGCTTTGCTCATGCGTGCAGCTTGCATGCATGCATGCGGCTTGAAAATGTGGCTAAATAGGACGGCATAGTGCCAGGACGAGTGGGTGGGGCAGGTGGGCAGGGTGGGCAGATTTTGATCTGTTTTAATTGCATGGAAGATTTCATGTTCTGACACATGCATTAAGTATTGCCCTCTGGCAGAAGAGTAGGCTAAAAATGGAATAAGTAAATAATGAAATAATACCTAAATGAAATATACAAAATGATATTGTCCTATAGGAGTTTTTTGGTTTTATTTGTTTTGTTTTGAAAGTCTAACCTCATGCACGTCATATATATTGGGCAGCCCTCGTTCAACTTTTTTCAACTCTCTCTTTCGATAGATAGATAGATGATAGATAGATAGATAGATAGATAGATAGATAGATAGATAGATAGATAGATAGATAGATAGATGATAGATAGATAGATAGATAGATAGATAGATAGATAGATAGATGATAGATAGATAGATAGATAGATAGATAGATAGATGATAGATAGATAGATAGATGATAGATAGATAGATAGATAGATAGATAGATAGATAGATAGATAGATAGATAGATAGATGATAGATAGATAGATAGATAGATAGATAGATAGATAGATAGATAGATAGATAGATGATAGAGAGAGAGAGAGAGAGAGAGAGAGAGAGAGATGAGAGAGAGAGAGAGAGAGAGAGAGAGAGAGAGAGAGAGAGATGATATAGAGATAGATAGATAGATAGATAGATAGATAGATAGATAGATAGATAGATAGATAGATAGATGATAGATAGATAGATAGATAGATAGATGATAGATAGATAGATAGATAGATAGATAGATAGATAGATAGATGATAGATAGATAGATAGATAGATAGATAGATAGATAGATAGATAGATAGATGATAGATAGATAGATAGATAGATAGATAGATAGATAGATAGATAGATAGATAGATAGATGATAGATAGATAGATAGATAGATGATAGATAGATAGATAGATAGATAGATAGATAGATAGATAGATAGATAGATGATAGATAGATAGATAGATAGATAGATAGATAGATAGATAGATAGATAGATAGATAGATGATAGATAGATAGATAGATAGATAGATAGATAGATAGATAGATAGATAGATAGATAGATAGATAGATAGATAGATAGATAGATAGATAGATAGATAGATAGATGATAGAGAGAGAGAGAGAGAGAGAGAGAGATGAGAGAGAGAGAGAGAGAGAGAGAGAGAGAGAGAGATGATATAGAGATAGATAGATAGATAGATAGATAGATAGATAGATAGATAGATAGATAGATAGATAGATAGATAGATGATAGATAGATAGATAGATAGATAGATAGATAGATAGATGATAGATAGATAGATAGATAGATAGATAGATAGATAGATAGATAGATGATAGATAGATAGATAGATAGATAGATAGATAGATAGATAGATAGATAGATAGATAGATAGATAGATAACAAAGAAACTCTTAAAACAGGAGTTTGTCAAGAAAATAAATACAGTAATTGATAAGAAAACCCCATATTTCCTCTTTCCATTCAGCTGCAAAAATTACTTCATTTTCTTTTCTTCAATGAATATAAACTAGTTCACAGCAGGTTTTTTTCCCGTCATCACTCAAACATATGGGCATGACAAAACTAATAACCACTCAAAACTATGGGTAATTGAAGAGGATTAATTTGCTATGGTTACCAGATCTGAGCTGCAGAAAATCCAGTAGATGGCAGGAAAGAGATACTGTAGTTTTCTTTGTGTCTTTGCTACCATCTATTGATCATCTGTGTTTTGGCAGTCCAGATTGCATTGCCCTACATCCATGATGGCGAACCTATGGCACGCGTGCAGGGGTGGCACGCAGAGCCATCTCTGTGGGCACTCGTGCCATCACCAGCTGCTCTTCTGGAGCACCAGAAACCCAAAGACCAGCTGGCCGGCGTGATGGCCACCTGGTTTTTGGGTTTCTAGCACACACATACACACCGGCCAGATGATCTGTGTTCTGGTCCAAGCTTAGTGGTGTTTCTCAGTCAGATAAAACTCAAATGGGTAAAACATACAGATTACATTTATTGTCTGGCATCTTCACATCATAGACTTACTAATGAGATGAAATTCTTCAGTGTCTGTCCATAATCTGTCCCATTACACGTAGGTGAAAAGAGATTCATTTCTCCCCATCTGCAGGCTGTTACATGGTCCTTTGTTAAGACTTTAAAAATGGCTGTTGGACAGCATGGCACAATTACTCAGCAGCCTAGGTATAGCTTAATGGCCAATAAGAACACACAGATGGGGTCACATGTCATGGACTACATTACCCAGTGTGCAATCTCCAGCTACATTCCCCTAATGCAATCTCTTAAAGAAACAGCTTCTAAACTGAACTAAATATCCCTCTAGTCTATCAGCACAATCTGCACATGCACTGGAGCACCAGAAACCCAAAGACCAAGTGGCTGGCATGCACATGAGCACTGGCAAACTGGTCTTCAGGTTTCTCGCGCTCACCGGTGCACATGCATGCATGCACACGCACGCACACATCCCGGTTTGGGCACTCGGTGCCAAAAAGGTTCACCAACACTACCCTACATAGTAGGTAGTCCGCAACTTACCATCACAATTGAGTCCAAAATTTCTGTTGCTAAGTGAGACATTTGTTAAGTGAGTTTTGCCCCATTTTATTATCTTTCTTGCCACAGTTGTTAAGTTAATCACTACAGTTGTTAAATTAGTTACACGGTTGTTAAGTGAATCTGACTTTCCCATTGACATTGCTTGTCAGCAAGTCACAAAAGGTGATCACATGACCCTGGGACACTACAACCATCATAAATGTGAGTCAGTTGCCAAGCATCTGAATTTTCATCATGTGACCATGAATGGTTGTAAGTCAGGGGCGGGTTCCTAATTTTTTTACTACCACTCTGTGGGCGTGTCTTATTTTGTGGGTGTGGCTTGCCAGCCATGTGACTGGGTGGGCATGGCTTCTTGGACTGCTGAAGGGAGGGGAACTGAGATAGGTCCTGCCGCCCATTCCCTCTCCCCTCAGCAGCTCCAGAAGCCTCAAACGTGCGAAAATGCCTAGGATCATCACCGTGTGTTCGTGGCTTCTCGGACTGCTGAAGGGAGGGGAATGGAGATAGCTCCTGCCGCCAGTTCTTTCAGCGTCTCACGCGCTCCCTCAGCCATCCTCCCCTGCTTGGACTCACTGTGGAATAAGAAGGCAGCGCATGCGCAGTGCCGGAAGCTCGGCTTCTGGGCATGCGCAGAAGAAATTTTTTTTTTATGTAATTTTTTTTTTTAAAAAAAATGGTGGCGCCCAGGCACCGGCAACCGACCATACCGGTACTGTGACGTCACCAGCAGGCCGCTACCGGTGCTATAGAGTGGACCACACTGGTAGGAACCCACCACTGTTGTAAGTGTGAAAAATGGTCATGAGTCACTTTTTTCAGTGTCGTTGTACTTTGAACGGTCACTAAATGAACTGTTGTAAATTGAGGACTACCTGTATTTGAAGGGCTATCAAAAGTAGGAATACACCTACTGTATTCATCTTAATAACGTATAACTGTAATCCCATCAAGAGACCATGTATGTTCATTATTTAGCAGTCAAGTTGTTTAAAAGATGGTTTCTACTCTACTTGACGTCTCATGAGAATTTCCAGACTAATGTTTGCTTATGCTACACTTTCATAAATTGTATTCTTGGTTTTGCATTCAAAACTATTCTTTTCTGAATCTGAAACTCTGAAGTCCTTTCTCTAAAACCATTCTGATTGCTTTTAGTTTTACTTTTCCATGTATGAATCACATGAAAAATATAAAAGATGTAACCCTCCCCCAATAAACATAACACAGTTAAAAAGGAGGGGGAAACATCCTCCAAACCAGGAAAAAAAACTAAACAAAAAAACAAAAAACTTGGTCCTGTCCAGTCAATCTGTGTCATCACAATCTCAAATTTCAGAAAGTAAGAGAATCTTTAAGAAGACCCCCATCCTAATGTACTGATCTTAATATCCAAAGAGATCAAAGAGATCCTATTGAGAAAAGGGGTCCCTTAGATAGTTCTGCCAAAAGTAGTTTAGAATGTTAGTTTAAACTGCAGGGGTGTCAAACTAGTGGCCCGCAGGGCGGATAAGTCATGCACAGGCCACGCCCACCCCATCTCTGCGAATGAGAAAACCATTGCAAAACGTCATGTGACGGCAATGTGACACCACAAGTTTGACACCCGTGGTTTAAAACAAATATTTCTCACCCCAAAACAGTACTTCTGATTTTTGAACTCACTCTCAAAGAAAGCTTATCATATTCAAATTATCTTGATTTCTATATGGTTTTGTTTGTGTGTGAGAGAGAGAGGGGGGAGGGAGGGAGGGAGGGAGGGGGAGAGAGAGAGAGAGAGAGAGAGAGAGAGAGAGAGAGAGAGAGAGAGAGAGAGAGAGAGAGAGAGAGAGAGAGAGAGAGAGAGAGAGAGAATGTCTATAATGTGTTTTTAAATACTGGCTTTCCTACTTTTAACTATTGATTATTATTTATCAGCAGAAATTCTGAAAATACCTAAGACTTTATGAAGATGCTCTCAGAAATAGTGTCAGATGAAAATCTTTGAGGTTTATCATAGATATAAGAGCCGAAATGGTTTCCATCCTTGCAACAATAATGGTAACACTTACCTGAACTAGCCTGACAAAGCATTACAAGATTTTTTTTGTTCTGATAAATGATTTCACTAAAAGCAGTAGTGAAGCTTGCCAGTAGATAGTGAGCTTTTGCCATCTGATACATTCAACTAGGCAATCTGTTGGCATAGCTAATGATTACATTCATTGTAGCTTTTCTAGGACAGCATCTGTGTATATCTTCCCAGACTCCCATTTTGTTATGACTGTGAATGCTGACTTATTTGTTCTCAAATTACCCTTTATCTACTGAATCACACTTTCTGAAGTCAGGTAACTCATATACAAGAATCAGCAGATGTATTCATGACTCATTGCTAGCTGTTAAAAAAAAGGCAGGATCAAATTTGAGCATACTAAGTAAATGAAAATGGTATTTTAATAGACTATGGGATATAGGAACTTTTTTTAATGTGCTAACTCAGCTCTTCCCCAATTGTTGTCTCTTTTAGACATAATTAACTTATTGGTCTATTCATATAAATATACATTTTTTCTGGTAGACTGCATTACTAAAATAATTCTGCTTCAAGGAAAGAATCTAGTGAAAAATACCTTACCAGCATCTGAAGTAATTTAGGGAGGTGAAGAGTGAGTCCTTTCTTTCAATATATCTGATTCTCAGAGACTGCCTGGAGAAATCCCTGAAATTTTTTTGGCAAGGTTTTTTTTTTTCCAGAAATGGTTTGCCATTGCCTCCTTCCTAGGACACAGAGAGATTGACGGGTCTAAGGTCACCCAGCTGGCTTTGCATCTAAGGTAGAACCAGAACTAATGATGTCCTGGTCTGTGGCCTGATTCCTTAACCAATATACAAAATTGATGTTCAGTATATTCAATATATTGGTATATTGATTAGGATTTAGGCTATTGGGGGGAGAGAGGGGGAGGGAGGGAGAGAGGGAGAGAGGGAGAGAGGGAGAGAGGGAGAGAGAGATCTACCGTATTTTTTGGAGTATAAGACGCACTGCAGTATAAGACACACCTTAGTTTTGGGGGAGGAAAACAAGGAAAAAAGGCCTCTGCTTCCCAGCAATTTGCCAAACAGCAAATAGTACAGATGATATACACTGTTTGCTGTGTATTTCTGTGCATGTGTGCCTGACCCATAGAAATAGCAAAGAATTGGAGAAATGTACATTATGGCAGTATATTAATACCAGAAAGTTTTCTTAAATGTAGTCACACTAACTCCTCCCAATTATTTAAATAGATCTACTCTAAACATGACTAAGTCAGGGTTTAACTCAGCTGCCTTATCTTAATACTAAACAGGACACTGTTACATTTCAGATTATACTTTTACAGATCTTTACATTTGATGTGGCTTTCTGGAAGTATACATTTTCTGCTATTTAAAAGAAGATACAAAAGCACTGGGCCTCTTCAGAGCAAGCATTTATTTTAAAAAGCTTCTTCATTTTGTTAAGTTGTCTAGAACAATAATAAAGCAGTCTTTAAAAAATAAGTCTAATAATAACTGCAAACATTTATAGTTATTGACTTACCTCCTTGCAGTTTCAGCAGTCCAACATTGCCAGCAGTTCACTTCCCAGCAATTTGTCACTTTGCAGCTACCATAGTTAGTTTCATTTTAGCACGTGGCTTGCAAGCCTCAGTCAGCTGTGGGTCGGGAGGCAGATAATCACTTCCTTGTGCTAATCAGGCTCTGCCCTATTTGCTGCAACGAGATAAATTGCTGGGAGGCAGAGGCCAAAGGGTGGGGATGGCTGGATGGGGGTACATTCGGTGTATAAGACGCACCCAAGTTTTCACCCACTTTTGGGGGCTAAAAAGGTACGTCTTATACTCCAAAAAATACGGTAATTAATTTCTAGGAACTATTTAAAATGATCTATTTTATAGGATCTACAGTATTTAACTTTTAGGTTTAACTATCCAAAAAAACCCTTTAAAAATAACCAACAATGAAAAAATATGCTGAAGATTACTAGAACTTGGTATAGTTAAAACCTTCAAAAAGGTGTTCAGATGCCATGTCTGTACCTACAACTATTAGAATCATGCAGGCAGTGGTTTTCCGTGTGATACTCTTGAAGAAGAAACATGGAAAAATTATCAACACTTTTGTACATTGATGCTGGAGAAGACTCCTAAATATACCATGGATAGACAAGAAAGAAATGGATCATAGAACAAATCAATGGACAAATGACCAGGCTCAAATTATCATATTTTGGAAAGGAAAGACCTGTGCTCTTTAGAAATTCATAAAGCTTGGAAAGATAGAAGGAAAGAGATTATGAAGATAAGCAACAGCAAAGTGGATGAACTTGATTGCAACAATAGTGAATGGATAAAATACATTGTATATCAAATGGTATCTTATCTTTTGGGCTAAGCAGAGTATGATCCAAACAATGTTGATTACTAGTACCATTATTCCCTCTCTTGTTCCTATCCCTAAGCTAGTACAAAAATCTGGACTGCGAAAATCCAGGCAGCCATTAGATGACAGCAGAAAGATATCTCCTTGTTCTTATGTAGTCATCATCTAGATTTTTGTAGCCTAGATCTAACAACACTAGCCTTTGGTGATGAGCATTGGAATATATATCTGAAGTTGCTGCCTATAGGCCTTTTCCCCTCTAGCAAATTGTAATGCCATCCACTCACCTTTGAGTCAGCCAAAAAGGATGCTGTCATGAAATCATATTGTCCTTATTGTCGATCCCTATCTTATCTTGATTCGACAGCCTTGGAATAAGACAGAAATACTATAACATCGGTACAAGTCAAAATCCTTCTCACTCTTGGATAAAGGCACAAAAGAAAAAGAGATGTCCCTAGGTTATTAGCAAATTAATCATGTTCCTACATGACTATCAAATCATTATATAAGACTTCAGCATTTTAACAGAAGATTATGCCAGCTCAATCTACTTCCTTCCCTTTCTCTAGTTTTCCATTTTTTTAAATTCTCAGTACCTTCAAAATTTTCATGGTTCCATGGGAGCAAGGGAGGGGGAAATCAAATATATTACTTCGGCTTTTCAAATAACAACATATATTTTACTCAAAGCATTTAAAGTATATCCAAAATAGCTTTGGATGCATATTTGGTTCTCCTGTCTGCGACTATATTAATGCTGGCATTTATCCCAAGGATTCAAAAGGATGGTACATGTTTGGAGGCTCAAAGGCAGGGCTTGGCACTTCATCACTTGGTGTCCTTCTTGAGCAAATGCTTTTGCTGCTGCGCAGCATCCGATAGAAGGAAAATACTGCTGTCAGAATTTAACATCAAAGTGAGCCGCCTCAGAATATCATGCTAATCTTAAGAGAGCTGGGCTGGCTGTTTATCAAATTGATTTTGAAATTACTCAAATAACTTCTGTGGTTTGGAGTATTCTTTGGGGCCCATGAATGCTCATTTGATTTATTTGTCCAAAAATATTTTTATATCACCATTCATTTTCTGATACAAAAGCAGTTTGCAAACTATAACAAAAACAAACTTGGTAATAAATGACAAATCGCATACAAGAAGCAGAAATATACAGTTTCATGAACAAGTTAAATGTCTGAGCAAATAAACTGATTTTGATCTAATGCCCAGAAGTAAGTAATTTTGGTGCCCGTCGTACCTCCAAGGAGAATTTTTTTCCCCAATTGGAGTGCCACACTCGAGAAGTGCCTTTTATATATTATATAATTTATTGCTCATATTCTGATAAGAGATTCTTTGATTGTGTTAAAACATCACAAAGAGTTATTTGGGCCTCCAGCTACTGAAGGTTTTAAAGGTATGCATTAGCCCCATGGATTGGACCAAAATAAATGAATAATAAATGAGTAAATAAGCAGTCAACGCAGCTATTTTAGACTCAATACAGTCTGACTGTCATTGGCTATACAAACTGCAGTCCTAATAGATGTCTCCTGTGGTATATGAAATTCTGTAATCTTTAAGGGCAGTGCCCAGTAGAGTGCATTACATAAAAATATAGATGAGAGTATTGACTATTGTGAATCATTTATCTTGATCTAGGAATGTCATAGCAAAGCTAACTAAAGCCTTGCCTAAGAACAGAGACCACTTCAGCATAATAATTTAATGTTCATTCTGAGATTTGTCCCATCTTCATCCTGACTGCTTCATAGTCTGAATTCCTAAGAAAACCAAGGAACTTACCAGTTTCATTAGACAAGAAAATGTCCTGGGGAGCTCTCATCTCAATAGCCAGTTTTTTTTCACCAGTATATAGTGAACATAGGGCTTAGAGATTTCTAAGAGAATTTCATAATCTCTTGGATTCCATTAGTCTCCTGAGGTGGATAGTCTTAATTTCACCATAGACTGTTCTGACCATCTCTTCTGATGAAGTATATACCATAGATTTCCTGCCTTTCACTAAATGTCACTGATCAAATATTCCTAGCTTAAATATATGATTTGTGGCTAATCCAATGTTTCTCAAATAGTGGGGTGGGGCCCCCTGGGGGGTTGTGGAGCAATGCTAGGGGACGCGTGTGACCCCAGGGAACATGCGTAGTCCCTCTCGATCGATTCCCCCAGACGGGGAGTGTTTTCCCAGTTGCACACTGCTCCGAGCCTGGAAGAGAAGGCGGCCAGGCAGGACGGGGCAACTGCGTGGATTCTTGTTGTTCTCGGCGGGCGCCACGGTAGCCATGAATGGCATGGCGAACCTGATGCTGGACAAGGAGGACCATCCTCTGCAGCTGGGCGAAAGCTTCGAACGGCACCCTAAAGCCTCCTTCCACACCATTCGATGTGAGTGCCAGCAGAGGCAGCGCTTATGGGCCAGGCCGGCGACCCCAAAACATCGGCTTGATTAAGCTGGCCTGGCCCCATGTCAAAAGAGGGCCCTAACCACGGTAGCCTATGCCTGCCTAACCGAAAACAGGCTCCACTGAGTTCAGTGTGACTTACTCCCAGGTAAGTGGGTAGAGTAGTCTTCCCCAGCCAATAGTTTGCTTGCAGCTTATAATAAGTAAAATAATAAATATTAAACACTAAAATTCCATTGGGGCCCAGATCAGAGAGTTGGGGGCACACAAAATGTTTACTTCTTCCTGGGGGGGGGGCGTAACAGAAAATAATTGAGAAGCACTGGGCTAATCCTAGTATCCAAGCTATCAATTCTACACAGTCTTTCTTTCCATCCCTATTTGACTTTGAGATGTGGCAAAGACACTGACTTCTATTGTTACTGTTGAAGTATAAAGATCATTTGTCTTGCTTCTAGTAAGCTGAGCCCTGAGACCCAGTTTGGTGCAGTGGTTAAGGTGTCAAGCTGGAAACCAGGAGATTCTGAGTTCTAGTCCTGCCTTAGGCACAAAGCCAGCTGAGTCACCAGGGGCCAGTCACTTTCTCTCAGCCCTAGGAAGGAGGCACTGGCAAACCACTTTTGAAGATTTTTTTAAAAAAAACTTGTCAAGAAAACTGCAGGGACTTGTCCCAGCAGTCTTCAAGAAGCAGGTACTATTAAACGGAAGAAAATTAAAAGCTGAGCTTCAGATTTTCACCATTTAATCTTACAACACAAGTTCCCCAGGTTGTACTCAGATTTATTTTGCAATTCTGAATAAGATATAAATCAATTTCTAATCTTACGGTTTATTTATTTATTACATTTATATGCTGCCCATCTCGCTATCGAATTTTATCTTTTCCCTGATGCAGCAAAATGATTTATGCCAAGGATAGCCTAAACAGTAGTAATTGTACCCATAGAAAAAACAACACTCAGAAGAACCAAAACGTTTGCAGAAATGAGACAGACAGAGAGAGAGAGAGAGAGACAGACAGACAGACAGACAGACAGACAGACAGACAGACAGACAGACAGACAGACAGACAGACAGACAGACTAAAACAGACAGAAAAAGGAGGGAGGCAGGGACAGAGATTTAAAGAGTCTGCAACTCAGTACACTAAATAGCTATGGAATAATTTTTATCTGTGGGAGGAAAATCACATTTTGGAATACTATGAAATACTATGAAAACAGTTCATTTCATGATGAAACTTGTTTCACTGAAAATTTCCTACTGTCCAAATTAATTGACTGAGAATTGTATCCACTTCTCCTTTGTCGTGCAAAAAAAATGGCTTATGTTTTTATGCAGATTTGCAAGATATACTGTACTCTAATGAGATACTATGTGGAGTGATATACTATAAGTTCAAATGGTAAAAGTATGAGGCACGACCTACCAAGGACTAATTTTCACAAACTGCAGTATAAGTTGCTTGGAGCTTTGCAAGAACATGACCAGTCTTTGAATAAATGCTTTTATTTTTAATAGCAGTTCTACATTTATGCTCTTACTTTATGTTCAGGCAGTAACTCACACACAGTTAAGACTGGACACTATAATATCCACCAAGATATTCATCACCTCCTAAAACAGTATCTGCTGCTTCCAGAAATTTCACAGCCTTCTGAGAACCTGAAAAACACCAGCATGAAGTTAATGAAATCTAATAAAATTTCATGACTTTGAGAGATTTCGGTGATATTTTTCAGGGGACATGATGGAAGTAGCTGAAGAGCTGGAAAGGTATTTCTTTCTTTCTCTACAAAAGGCCCTAGACCAGTGGTTCCCAACCTTCCTAATGCCGCGCTCCGTCCCACGCCCCCACGCCCCCACCGTGATCCACCCCACCGCCGCCATTTGGGTTATTTTATCCTCTGTGCATGCTCAAAGCATTCTGCGCATGCGCAGAGGGTAAAAGGACCCAAATGGCGGCATCCGGGTGAAGTCTCCAGATCCAGGCAAGGTCTCCGCTTCGCATGTTGCCTCTGGGAGCTTTTCGAGCCCCATCGCGAAAGGTGTGCACGACTTCAGCAGGGCCGGGACAGGCGGCTGCCCGGAGAGAGCCATCCCCTTTGCAGAGTATCTCCCATCTACCTGTAGCATTCGGGGCAAAGGGGGTGGCTTTCTCCGGGCAGCCGCCTGTCCTGGCCCCACCAAAATCGTGCACACCTTTCGCGATGGGGCTCTAAAAGCTCCCAGATGCAACACGCGAAGCGAGTGGAGACCTCGCCTGGATCTGGAGACTTCGTCCAGACACCACCATTTGGGTTCTTTTACCCTCTGCGCATGCGCAGAATGCTTTGCGCATGCACAGAAGGTAAAAGAACCCAAATGGCGGTGGCAGGGTGGGTCGTGGGGGCGGGTTGTGGGTCGCGATATGGCCAGGCTTGTGGCAGTGGGGGGGAGCTGAGGATGCCGGGGTGACCCCTGGGAAATGGTCATTCGACCCCCAAAGGAGTCGTGACCCCCAGGTTGGGAACCGCTGCCCTAGATATTAATTAATGACTTCCCTAAATTATCCCTTTAGCAAATTGATTTGTTTTCTACATTACATGTTAGTTCAGTAATATATTTTTATTCATTAGATTTTTTTATCCCACCTTATTTTATAAGTAACTCAAAATGGCAATTATACGTAATATTCCTTCCTCCTACTTTCCCTCAACAACAATCCTGTGAAGTGGGTTGGGCTGAGAGAGAGAGAGTGATTGGCTCAAAATCTTCCAGTCCAGTGCCTAAAGTGGGACTAGAACTCATAGTCTTCTAGTTTCTAGTACTGTGATGGCGAAACTATGGTACGCGTGCCAGGGGAGGCATGCAGAGCCCTCTCTGTGGGCATGTGCGCCATTGCCAGCTGGTCTTCTGGTTTCCAGCAAGCACATGCGCACCGGCCAGCTGGTCTTCATGGGCACCGGAGCGCCGAAAAACAGCCTGAAAACAGCCCCCAAAATGGCCAAAAAACAGGCAGTTTTCAGGCCTTTTTCAGGGCCATTTTTGGTCCAGAAAACAGCTCTAAAATGGCCCAAAAAAAAACCTGGCCAAAAAACGGCCAAAAAACAGGCATGCATGTGCCAGCCAGCTGGTCTTCGGGTTTCCGGTGCGAGCACATGCACACGCTTTCTGGTTTGGGTACTCAGTGCCAAAAAGGTTCTCCATCACTGTTCTAGGACAAAACAACTACACCTAAGTGGAGGCTAGGCTAGGCTAGGCTAGGCTAGGCTAGGCTAGGCTGGGCTGGGCTGGGCTGGGCTGGGCTGGGCCGGGCTGGGCCGGGCTGGGCTGGGCTAGGTAGGATATGAATCGGATCGGATCAGATCGGATCGGATTGGATCGGATTGGATCATGCTAAATATTATAATTAGAATTGGAGAAATGAAAGGTAAATCTGTAAATTGATAACTGAAAACAAGATTGATTACAGCCTATTAGTATAAGTGTTGTTTGAAAACAGAACTATATCTCCTCTTATGAGGAAGGGAAGGGAAGGAAAGGGAAGGAAGAGAGGAGAGGAGAGGAGAGGAGAGGAGAGGAGAGGAGAGGAGAGAAAAGAGGAGAAAAGAGGAGAAGAGAGGAGAGGAGAGGAGAGGAGAGGAGAGGAGAGGAGAGGAAAGGAAAGGAAAGGAAAGGAAAGGAAAGGAAAGGAAAGGAAAGGAAAGGAAAGGAAAGGAAAGGAAAGGAAAGGAAAGGAAAGGAAAGGAACCATCATGTTGCATATTGGATGGATAAAAAGAAAATCTTGTCTTGAATTCCCATTATAAAAAGAACAGATTCCTCTAACATATAATACAGGGGTGTCAAACTCACAGTCCGCAGCCCGGATGCATCACACACTGGCCACCCTCAGCCCCGTTTTAGCGAAGGGCGAAAAAGTTGTGATACACGTGATGACAACGTGATGATGTGAGTTTGACATCCCTGATGTAAAAGGACCTTGTAAAAGTCATGTTAGGTCATGAGGGAATAAATAATTTCTGAAAAGACAATAGGACAAAAAGGCTTTGATTTTTATAGAGCCTGGTAGTTACTATCCCCTTATTCTTATGAAGGCTGGATTTTGGTTCGGTTTGGTTTTCTTTTTTTCTTCAAATTAAAACAATAGCTTGATTTCATTCCCATTCTCAGCACCGTAACATTTAAGGCAGATACAAGCTGGATCTGTTTGTTCTATGAAGTTACTCTGCCAAATGCCATCTTGCTAGACAGGATTCCAGACACAAGTCCCTTTCTGTATTCAGGTATTACAAAAGAGATTATGCTCACCTTGAATGTCGTGATGAGTATAATGTGGTGCCCTGCAGTATATGATGCAATGTGATATTAATTCAGACCAAAAATCTACTTTTAGAGAATGGATCTCTGTACAAGCTGTACAAATGTTGGTTTCTGCATGAGCAAAAAACTTGTACTATCACTGTTTCATTTTGCATAGAAGCAAGTGTATAAATACATGAACTCTTTAAGCACAGATATCTCTGATACACACACACACACAATTCTTTTGCAATATTTGAAACACTTTTGTTTCAAACATTATTTAAATTACATTTGTACTAGCATCTGTAATTTGCAATAGATTTGTGATCATCAAACAAAAGATTTGTGATCATCAAACACACAAAAATTAATTAACTAAAATCCATCCCTAAAATAAGGTTGGCAATCCTGCCAGGCCACATAGATTTTACAGGCAATTGTTCTTGAAATATCTTAGAAATCAACAGATAATGTCATGGAAAATCTAAGAAATATTTGATCCAACTTGATAAGGCCAACAAAAACTAGCTCATTTTCTCATTAGCTTAATGATAACACACTGCTGCCCTCAGCTAGCTGGATTGGATACGATTAATCAAAGAAATAAAAGGGGTATTTAATTTTGTCATTAAATTTAATCATCAACTAAGAGCCTTTCTTGGAATTCATATCAAGCATACCTCAAATCATGAAAATTAATAGGAGAAATCTACGAATGCAATCCTGGAGTCAATTAATTTGCTTAAAGGCCTTTGAAGTTAACGGGATTCAAGCAGCCTATAGTATATGAGCAGCCTATCTGCCAACCTAGCAGTTCGAAAGCACGTAAAAAATGCAAGTAGAAAAATAGGGACCACCTTGGTGGGAAGGTAACAGCGTTCTGTGCGCCTCTGGCATTTAGTCATGCCGGCCACATGACCACGGAGACATCTTCCGACAGTGCTGGCTCTTCGGCTTTGAAACGGAGATGAGCACCACCCCCTAGAGTCAGGAACGACTAGCACATATGTGCAAATCTTTACCTATATATTTGTAGGAAGTCCATCACTTTAGCATATTAAAATTACTTCATTGTTAGAAAAATTAAATGCCTAGGTTCCAGTTACTCCCAGAACTGTTTGCAGGAGTATTTCTGTCTTTTCTGGAGTCAGTGTAGGTATCATAAGGATATTATAGCAGTATCGGCTATGACTTCAAATTCCCCAGCATCTATTCTCTTTCACATTATAATATTCTAAATTTTGCTAAGGTGCTTGAAGACAATTAGTTGTAAAGGGACTACAAGCCTGCCTAAAGAACTCCAGTTACTCAGGATTAAAACCATAGTCCTGAGAATTATGCCAGGAAAAATAGAAAGCACAGGCAGCACATAAGGTTTTATGTATGCATGAAATGGAGTAAATGTGGTAAAGGAAAAAAACTATATGGGGGAAAAAAAGTTGCGGCCACTTACTAGGCATCTAGCCAGTCAGAAAGCAGCATAATTTTCAAAAGAGGACTTTTGCATCACTGCTTTATCTATAAATTCACATAGCCAGTTCAACCGTGAAGCAGTATTTCATAGATTTCAGATAATCAAAACCAAAAGACAATGAAATCAGAACCCAGGGATCTTTGACAATGAGCAGAGAAGAGTTAATCATTAACTCATAGGCTATAGAAGAGTTTATCATTAACAGATAATCTCAAATACAGACTCACAGACACGCAAGCTCACACACAAATCACTCTTATGGCTTCTAAAATTCATATAAATGAAATATACCTACTAAGCAATTCAAATGTCACAAAAGTGTGCAAACTTGAAACGAACTCCAAATCTCATTATCTAAAAAGAAAATGGAGAGATTTAAGGAGCCTAAAGGAGTTTGCATCAATTCAATAAGACTGATTTAGTCTTACTAGTTCAGCTAACTATAGGTATTGAGCTAAATATATTACTTCTATCTTCAGCACCAAGTGATTCCATTTATGTCTTCACACCCTGCTATATTACTAATATTGATGTTACAGATGTTAGAATACTATCTCTAAAGTGATACAGAAACTACATAAATAATTACTTCTAGATTAAAAATAGCAATTGCATGGGAAGCACTGTATTATATGGGACAGCAAAACATTGGTGTGTTTTTTTCTCACCATTTCCTGACTGTGCATACATCAGCTATTGCTTGGCAACAAACTGGCAAGCAACCAGAGCACTTGGCAGTACGAGGCAATACAATTAATGCAACCTTAAGTTCTTTGTTGTTGCTGCTTGGGGTTTTTGGTTTTTTTTAAAAAAAAAACCTATTCAGTGAAATACGGTATTCTTCCTTATTCACACACCCCCTTTTTTTTTCTTTTAACTAATAACCCACTTTGTCCCCTTGATATTTTGGAACTCTTCCATAAACCATACCTAGGTTCACACCAAAGTTAAATAAACTTTCCTATGATTTCCCCACAGTTGAAAACCCATCCACAGAGATATTAGAATGTGGAAATCTTCCTGGATTAATATCTATTGCTGGATTTTCAGATGGTTCAGATTGTGGCCAGGAGATCTTCACCCATCTTTGGCTAATGCACCAGTTGCAGTCCTATCTGGAGTGGGACAAAAACCCACTTAGTCCTTACCACAACTGGACTAGGCTATTTCAATGAAATGTACTTTTAAAGATTAAAAGTACAGCTGCGTTACAAAGGCCCTGCCTGAACTGCTCGAGGCGGTAGCAGGGTTGGCGGTTGAGTTCCCCAGGCTTATGGTGCTGGGGGACTTCAACCTGCCTTCATCTGGTGAATCCTCTGATGCAGCCCAGGAGTTCATGGCTTCCATGACAACCATGAACCTGACCCAAGTAGTTCAGGGTCCGACTCATGATGGAGGTCACACGCTCGACCTAGTGTTTCTCTCGGGACAGTGGAGAGATGATCTGAAGTTGAGGGGTTTAGTCATCACCCCTTTGTCATGGTCAGATCATTTCCTACTGAGGTTGGGTTTCATGGCACCACTCCTTCACCGCAGGGAGGCGAGACCGATTAAGTGGTTCCGCCCCAGGAACCTAATGGAGCCGGAAGGATTCCAGAGGGAACTTGGGGAGATACCTGAATCCCTGGTACACAATTCGTCTGAGTCCCTGGTGGCAGCCTGGAATAGGGCGGCATCAGGGGTGTTGGATCAGATTGCGCCTTTGCGATCTCTCCGTGGCAGTGGATCCAGGAAGGCTCCTTGGTTTACTGAGGAGCTCTGGGAGATGAAATGCCACAAGAGACATCTAGAGCGACGCTGGAGGGCCAGTAAAGCTGAATCTGATCGAACACTACTAAGAACTTTCATCTAGTGGTGATAAGGGAGGCAAAACATTCGCATTTTTCCGCTCTCATTTTATCCGCCAATTCACGCCCAGCCGCCCTGTTTAGGGTTGCTCGTTCTCTCCTGACAACGGGGGGGGGGGGAGTCGAGGAGCCCCTGCAGGGAAGAGCTGAGGAATTTGTTCAGTTTCTGGTGGATAAAGTCGCTCAGATCCGGTCGGACCTGGACTCTGATTGGGCAGTGCAGACCGAGATGACAGGGACAGGTCCTAGTCCTGTTATATGGGATGAATTTGAGCTGGTTACTCCTGATGATGTTGACAAGGCCATAGGAGCAATGAGCTCCTCCACTTGTTTATTGGACCCATGTCCCTCCTGGCTGGTTTCGGCCAGCAGGGAGGTCTCACGCGGCTGGCTCCAGGCATTGGTTAATGCTTCTTTGAGAGAGGGATCTGTCCCGCAGCCCTTAAAAGTTGCGGTGGTGAGGCCCCTCCTCAAGAAGCCTTCCCTGGACCCAGTGGATTTAAAGAACTTTCATCCAGTCTCCAACCTACCCTTTGTGGGTAAGGTTGTGGAGAAAGTGGTGGCGCTCCAGCTCCTACGGTTATTGGATGACACTGATTATCTAGATCCCTTTCAATTGGGTTTCAGGCCCGGCTACAGCACAGAAATTGCTTTGGTCACCCTGATGGATGACATCTAGCGAGCCCAGGATAGAGGTCATTCCTCTATCTTGGTACTACTTGACCTCTCAGCGGCTTTCAATACCATTGACCATGATATCCTTCTGCATCGTCTCGGCGAGGTGGGAGTGAGTGGCACTGTATTACGGTGGTTCTCCTCCTACCTCTCTGATAGGACACAGTCGGTGTAGGCAGGATGACAGAGGTTGACCCCTAGGCCCATGGTTTGTGGGGTGCTGCAGGGCTCGGTCCTCTCACCTCTCTTGTTTAACATCTACATGAAACCGCTGGGTGAGATCATCCATCGACACGGGGTGAGGTTCCAGCAGTATGCTGCTAATACCCAGTTGTACATCTCCACCCCGTCTCAGTTCAGGGAAGTAGTGGATGTGATGTGCCGATGCCTGGATGATGTTAGGGTCTGGATGGGAGTTAACAGCCTTAAGCTCAACCCTGACAAGACCGAGTGGCTATGGATATTGCCCCCTAAGGACTATGTCGATCATCCCTCCTTGGTTCTCGGGGAAGAGAAATTAACTCCCTTGGAACAGGTTCGCAATTTGGGTGTGCTCCTAGATCCATAGCTCAAATTGGATCAACATCTGGCAGCTGTGGCTAGGGGGACCTTTGCACAGGTTCGCCTAGTGCACCAATTGCAACCCTACTTGGAGAGGGAGGCTTTGCTCACGGTCACTCATGCCCTCATCACCTCCCGGCTGGACTACTGTAACACGCTCTACATGGGGCTACCCTTGAAGAGTGTCCGGAGACTGCAATTGGTGCAATATTTATTTATTTATTTGTGACATTTATATACCGCCTCACAGTGCAAGCACTCTGTGGTGGGCGTACCAAGATACACCCATGTAACACCTGTTCTTCGCCAGCTGCATTGGTTGCCCATTAGTCTCTGGTCGCAATTTAAGGTGTTGGTTAGGACCTTTAAAGCCGTACATGGCTCAGGACCGGACTACCTTCGGGACCGCATCCTGCCACATACCTCCTTGCGACCGGTTAGATCCCACATAGTTGGTCTCCTCCAGGTCCCCATCAACCAAGCAATGCCGGTTGGCGGGACCACGGGGGAGAGCTTTCTCTGTGGTAGCTCCCTCTCTTTGGAACCAACTCCCACCAGAGATCCGGACTATCCCCACCCTACTGGCCTTCCGTAAAGCCGTGAAAACATGGCTTTTCAAGCAGGCGGGTTAAAATAAGACCAATGAGAACATCTGTGGTCTTCCCATGTATGAATGATGATAATGTTTTTTTTTAATTTTTATAACTGTTTTTAAATTGTTATTATTGGGGTTCTTTTTAATAAATTGTTCTTCTTACATGTTGTACGCCACCCAGAGTCCCACGGGAGTTGGGCAGCTAATAAGAATGAACAAATAAATAAATAAATAAAGTTGGTACAAACCACAATTGCTCATGCTGGCAGATGAGAACCACAACAGCCATATTACAACTGTATTACAGGTGGTGCATTGGCTTTAATAGGTTTCAAGATATAGTCCACAGTGCTGAATTTTAACATGGCTTTGTTCCCAGCTAGTTTCCAGGTGAAAAAATAGTCCCCTGCCCAGGGGTGAAATTCAGCAGGTTCTGACAGGTTCTGGAGAACCGGTAGCGGAAATTTTGAGTAATTTGGAGAACCGGCAAATACCACCTCTGGCTGGCCCCAGAGTGGGATGGGAATGGAGATTTTGCAATATCCTTCCCCCTGGAGTGGGGTGGGAATGGAGATTTTGCAGTATCCTTTCCCTGCCACACCCACCAAGCCACGCCCAAAGAACCGGTAGGGAAAAATTTTAATTTCACCCCTTCCCTGCCTCTTCCAGGTGGAGCTGGCTTATCTTATGTGCTAGTTCTACGTATGGATGCTAAATGGATTCCCATTTACAGTAATTAAGAGGGGTGCCATGCAGGTATGTCTCTATGGTTGCCTCATGGTGGAACAGAAGCCTGGCTGACTATACAGGTGTCCAAAGGCAGATAAATGAAACTCTTCTGGAAGAAGTTTTAATTTGTTGCCAAGTTATCCAAGATTAGCACCATATATACCATTGTTACTATTTTATTAACCTGATTATATTGTTATTTCTTTTATTAATTTTATGTACTTAATAGTATTAGTTTTAGAGTTATCTAAACCACCATGAGTTAGTTCAATTTGGTGGTATATAATCATAATAGATAGATGGTAGAAGAAAGGAAAGAGACTGAGAGAAAGAGAACAAGAGAGAGAGAAAAGTCTATTTAGCATAACTTATTTTTGCTGAAAAAACTCTGATATTTGAGAATATTGGTTTTTATTTATTTTTAACCACAGGAATATGTATTACAACATAAACATATAGGTAACACTGTTAGGAACAGAAATCTAATTCCACATTAGATGTGGAAGCCTGCTCAGAAATAATGACTTTGTGATATTCAACAGTTTGCATCATTTTCTGACTTCTTTTAGTTTCATTATTTTCACTGGAAAGTTATTTAATGAAGAGGTCAGAATCCACATCACACCTATGCTATCTATAGAATATTCTCCCTAGCTTATTTGAGTTCTTAATTAGGCTTAGAAAATCATGTCTTCTGGCAGAAGGGAATGTTGGGCCATTGCCATTATATCTCATTTATGTAAAAATGGAGACACCAACTTTGAAGGGGAGGGGACAAAAGCCCATAAGTGATAAGATCTGCAGCTTGTTACGTGGGAACCAAACTAAACTGTTGAGTAAAAATGGAACAGAGGCCTCTGACATTCAAGATCAGAAAAAGAACAAGCAAATATCAATTGACTCAAAAGGGCAAGAAGGAAAGATTTAAGACTTAACTCTCGGACTGACATAGAAATAAGACTTAGTTTCTGAATTGCAAAGTATGGAAATTTTCTGTATATTTATGACTTTTTAAGGAAGTTTTTTTAAACAATTGTTAAAATGACAGTTGGTTATTAACAAGTCTTAATTATTCTTTTTTCTGTACTGTTTTTATTTCAGATTGACTAATAATTGTAATAGAGAGACAAAGATGGAGAGATGGCTTACTTCTTGTCAACCATAAAGCAGTCTATTTAGCTGTATGAAGCATAGTGACAAGAGAGAGGTAGAGAAGGGAGCAGAACGATGGAAATAGCAATGTAGCATCATGGTGTAAGCCATGTCAGTTGTACATCTGTTGCAATATCATACACATGTGTCAGAATTTGTGATGAAATACTGCAATGTTTTGTTTTGTTTTGCATTTTGATAAAAGCAATGTCCTGTAGAGACTAGTGGTATAAGTTCTGCTGTTAGCCTGTAATTTAATGCAGGATAGAGTTTCCAGATGAACCAATATTTATTGCCATGTCTGATGAGAATTAAATTTACAGAAGTTCATTCTGGGAGCACAGATTTGACAACGAGCCTGAGGGCACACCTCATGTTCATTAACATAACCTCCATATCAGTGGTGGGTTCTAAATGATTTTGCTAATGGTTCGCGTTTGCGTACAGAGAAGCGTCCCGGGCGGGTGAGCGGAGCCTCCCACCGCCAGCGGTACCGGTCCCAACCGGGAGCAACCCACCACTGCTCCATATTAATATACTGTCAGTGAATGTAAACAATAATCCAATCTAAAGAATAATAATCTCAAAAATGAAAATAAATATTAAATTTTAATGTCAGCCTTTCCTTATGCTCCTTTGTCAATTCATCTCTTGGAATAGAGAGACATAGGCATAGAGCTGAGATAGCGCAGTGGTTAAAAGCAGCATTGCGACCTTCAGCTGATTGCTAGTTCAGCAGTCCAGCTGTTCGAATCTCACCGGCTCAAGGTTGACTCAGCCTTCCATCCTTCCGAGGTGGGTAAAATGAGGACCCAGATTGTTGGGGGCAATATGCTGAACTCTGTAAACCGCTTAGAGAGGGCTGGAAAGCACTATGAAGCGGTATATAAGTAAAGTGCTATATTGCTATAGATATACATATACATCAGTGGCGGGTTGCCGTCTTACCGGTGCCAGTGCGCTGCGCGTGCATCTCCAAGTTTCGGTGGTGCGCACGCTCGCTACATGCACGTGCCCCCTCGCATGATTTTGCTTCTGTGCATGCGTGGAAGCAAAATCGCGCTGAAATCTTGCGAGAGGACATGCGCGCGTACAAGATTTTGGCGCAATTTTGCTTCCGCGCATGCAAAATCTCGCCAAAATATTATGCACGCGCACATCCCCTCACAAGATTTCAGCGCGATTTTGCTTCCGCGCATGCGCAGAAGCAAAATTGGCCAAAAATTAACGAAAAAATGGCGATGCATGCGGTAGACCGGCAGAGAGGGCTCCGGAGCAGTTGCGCAATCAGCCACTCCCTACCGGAGTTGCACACCAGGCAGCTCCGGCAGGAACCCACCTCTGATATACATACACACACAAAGATAATGATTGCCCAGGAAATATTCTTAAAGCAAGTGTCCTTTAGAAAGTAACATAGAAAGTAACAGTTTTCAGATCATGGTGTTTTCTGGGAAAACACTTTCCCTTTTTCTCCATCACTGCCCTTCCACATTCTAGAAATAATTCACCATCCCTGAATTTCTAATGAATCATTATGAATAAAGCTAGTAATGACACAGCACTTTATATTCCCAACACTCTGGATGAGCATTAAGCTAGACATCCAATTACTTTCTGTAATAATGCATTCCCTTAATTTATCACATTATGAATAATCTTAATTGATAACCCAAAAATGGGAAGATAAAGGCTCCTTTCCTTTTCTTTTTTAATTAAGAATTTTATTAAAATTAACATAATATATAATAGAAATGTAAATAAAGATGATAGAAAAAGGGGAAAGATAGGCGTACGCACGGGAGGAAAGAAAAAAGAAAGCATCGAGTTGCAAAAGAAAAGCTCCTTTTCTTAAAACCAGTAAAGTCTAATTCTAAAAACTTTGATTCCCATTCCCTTTGCACATAATCTTTGCTATCGAAATGCAAGCGTAAGGCTTAAACATGCATTTTAAAAGAAGCAGAGTTCTTGAACAGTGGCATGTTTCTTTACATGTAAAGAAAGAATGGGGAGGATAAAGCTTGCAGGTGAACATTGACTTATCTTAGAATAATTTAGCCTCCTCCCCCATCCAAGCTCTTCATTGTCATGAAAGGCCTTTGTTCCTCCTGGAAGAGGACAGACTATGCACTATGTTATATCCCAATGAAAATGAGATGGTACTAACAAGCGATGGAAGAGAGGGTTGTTTTTCCTCTTGCATGGCTGCTCCTCTACAGAGGCATGCATTTCTCACATTAATCCTCCTCAAAGACTTAGTTGTCCTAGCTTCCTGCTACAAATCAGCCCTGGGATGGCAGCCCCCGTGAAATCCCATTAGAATGCTGAAAGCGGTGTTTTACCGTACCAGGCAGTGGAATAAATTCAGAACAATGAGAATGGGCATTGTTTGGACCCATATGAAATGAAGACATTGTTGGAAAATGAATAAACAGATTGTTTCAGGTTCTTCTTCGTTCCCATTAAGTAGATGCAGTTGTTTGCAGAGTTGATAAAAAGTGAACAGGGTGAGCCAAAATGTATCTGTTGTTGCTCTTGCTGTTGTTGTTGTTGTCAAATAGCTGAACATGCAAAGTGTTAATGGGTACCTATTTCTGAGTCAATTCGTTTTAATTTGGGATAGAGTTGCTTCCGTTCTGGTTGATTCTTTAATTCCTTTGCCTGCATATGGTCAGTCTTTGTGCCATGCAGTATGAGGATATTACTTAGCACTCTGGTCACATTTTGATATCATTCTCCCTCTAGCTCTTTCTCATTTATGTGGCTTGCTAGCTGGGGAGACAGATAATAGGGCAGTGCAATGCTTCTAAAATAATTAGGAAAAAGTGCTCTGAAATGCACAGGAGCACAAAGATAGCAATTGTATGCAGTTCTTTAAAATAGCCGTGTCTTTTCCACTGAAATTTTGCATTCGCAATGTGATCCTGGGGGGAAAAACAAAGTGAGTTTAAGCAGTAGCAAATAGGAACTAACATCACACTCACGCAAGTTCTGAAAATCCCTTTTAGAATCAACTCCATAATTCTAATAGATTATTTGCCAACTGACAATAATGTTTCCTAGATTTGCCAAGATGGTCCATTCTAAGCTAAATTTGTTTGTTGCTTTACTATATTTTAATATCACCATCACAAAGGGTCATACAATCAAAACTAAAAAATATAATAACTCAATAAACCATTTAAAGAATCAGTAATTAATAAAATGGTATCTTCAGTGTTATAATTAACTTTTTAGACCACAATATAAAATAAATCACATCTTGCTGAAGTCACAGATCACACCAAGCACTAATCATTGCTTACCAACTATAGTATCTGAGGTCGCATAATACTAAACAAGTAAAACAAAATGCACAGGTACAGTATATGTGGTACCTTGCTCAACAGTAGTAACTGTGAAAGGGATCTTGGAGTCCTAGTGGACAACCATTTAAATATGAGCCAGCAGTGTGCAGCAGCTGCCAAAAAAGCCAACACAGTTCTAGGCTGCATTAACAGAGGGATAGAATCAAGATCACGCAAAGTGTTAATACCACTTTATAATGCCTTGGTAAGGCCACACTTGGAATACTGCATTCAGTTTTGGTCGCCACGATGTAGAAAGGATGTTGAGACTCTGGAAAGAGTGCAGAGAAGAGCAACAAAGATGATTAGGGGACTGGAGGCTAAAACATATGAAGAACGGTTACAGGAACTGGGTATGTCTAGTTTAATGAAAAGAAGGATCAGGGGAGACATGATAGCAGTGTTCCAATATCTCAGGGGTTGCCACAAAGAAGAGGGAGTCAAACTATTTTCCAAAGCATCTGAGGGTAGAACAAGAAGTAATGGATGGAAACTAAACAAGGAGAGAAGCAACTTAGAACTAAGGAGAAATTTCCTGAGTTAGAACAATTAATCA
This sequence comes from Diadophis punctatus similis, assembly GCA_023053685.1. Classification (NCBI taxonomy): domain Eukaryota; kingdom Metazoa; phylum Chordata; class Lepidosauria; order Squamata; family Dipsadidae; genus Diadophis; species Diadophis punctatus. Next base: position 46,408,593 of record JALIGW010000002.1, on the reverse strand, counting down.
GTGGAACAACTTGCCTCCAGAAGTTGTGAATGCTCCAACACTGGAAGACCTCCAAGGTCCCTTCCAACTCTGTTGTTGTTGTTGTTGTTGTTGTTATTATTATTATTATTATTATTATTATTATTATTATTATTATTATTATTATTATTATTATTATTATTATTATTATTATTATTATTATTATTATTATTATTATTATTATTATTATTATTATTATTATTAAACCATAAACTAATAGAAAACATTAAACTGTAATACAATAAAGCCCATGTGCTTATTTTTAAGATGTCACAAAGTTGCTTATAATTTATATTTGTGGCTAACACAATACCTTGTATTTAATGAACACTGATTTATTTGCCAATGGCCTTTATGTACAACTGATAGAGTGTAGCATGGAATAAAGGCTACTGCCCCCACGTGGGAAGCATTTTTGTGAGAGGGTGCTCCTTCTAATCCTCCACATGAAGGCATAATCCCATCAGCAGCATGAGATGAGTCTCCCATTATTCACCTGAACTTGTAACCAGCAAGCAATTTTTATACATGATATCCATGATGTTGTATCTGTGGACGAGGAAATACCATTTCTGAAACAATTAAAGGCTGTTTCAGAGATGACAGCATTTTGCTCTCCTATGTTTGAAGTGGTGCTTCCATGTGCTCCCATCGGAGGAGATTCTTGGTTTACCCCATCTTCCCATTAATAGTATTCTGTTGTAGTAGCACATTGGCCTGGTTACAAAAAGAAGACCCAATGCAGAACAGCATTAGGAGTTTGGTAGTTGACAGAAATTTAAAACCAGAGAGCAGAAAAAATATGGGGGAATGCTAGCAATTTATATATTTCAGCATTTCACAGTATTCTTTTGAGAGGCTAACAACATCATGCAGAGTGCAAGCAAAGAGTAAGAAATAGACAGAAATTAAAAGCATCAGATAAAAAAAAAGGTGTGGCTAAAACTTGGACTCAGCAACACTGTTCACTATCTTCGCAAACTACTTGTTTCTACTACATCCCCTACAATGCTTCATGTATTGCCTTTTGTTCTTTAAATTCCTCCCATCTCTCTTTTTGAGGATCTCATCAATTCTATCCAGCCATGAAATTCTCAGTCTTCTTCTCAGCCCATTCATTCTTCATATCTTTGTTCTACAATTTGATTCACATTCATTCTCTCTATACAATCAAACCACTTCAATATACTTCTTTTGTACTAATCACTTGTTATGTATTCAATCCATTTTCACTCAGCAGTCATTTATTCATAATCCTATTTCTTCTGGTTTTTACTTAGTATATATCTCCATTTCTTCTACATTCAGCTGACACACACAACTTTCTTTTCCATGTAAAAAATGGGCAGAGACATACTCTTATAAACACTCCTTTGTGTTTCTTTAAATAAACCTTCATTCCATGCAACAGGCCACACACTACCCATTACTTTTCCCTCAGTATTTACTGTATATGATTCTTAAAATTTTCCATCAGTTTTATCATGTTTAATAAATGTAATGTCCTGGGGCTCCACCAGGGGGGCTCCAAAAGGAGCGGGAATTCTAAGCGTTGTGATTGGTTGATGTTATGTTGTGTTCAGTATAAATACAGAGCTGTCAGATCGGGGCCTGCTCCTGTCAGACGACTCTAGTTAGGAGGTTCAGAAGTTAATAAAGCATTAGTCCGACTCAAGCCTCAGCGTCGTTCCTCACGAATATAATACTGGCGACGAAGAAGGAGGTCGAATCCACATCGAGTGACTCCAGCACACCTGAACGTAAGGAAAATTGTGAAAGCACTGTCAGGGACGAGTAATGGCCACCCAACATACATTCGCTCCCTTTAACCCGCCGAGGGAGACCTGGGCCTCCTATGTAGCCCGGTTCGAATGTTTCCTCATCGCAAATGAGTTCACCGAGCTGTCAGGAGACAGAAAGCGGGCATATTTTCTCGGATTTTGTGGGCCTGACATGTTCGAGACTGCCCTAGCCCTTTTCGCCCCTCGCTCGATTCATAGCGTGCCTTGGGATGAATTTATGGAGAAACTTAAAGATCATTACGCACCCCCTCCTTCTAGATGTGCTAGACGTTATGCTTTTTACCATCGGAATCAGAAGGAGGGTGAGACAGTGAATCAATTCGTGGCTGCCCTCAGGAGGGCTTCCTTAAATTGTGAGTTCAGCAATTTAGAAGACTACCTTTTGGATAGGCTTGTTTTTGGAGTCAGGGACTGCCGACTGAAGAGGCGATTGCTCGCCATGCACAACCTCACATTCCAAGTTGCACTTGATGAGGCTCGTGCTGCTGAACTGTCCAACCAATCCCTCACTGAGATGGACATTAGCATTAACCCAACGCCCGTCCCCAATGCCTCTGTGACCAATGCCATCGCCGCTCTCCCAGAAGCATTAGAGAGGGAGCTCAAAATTGAAGAGGACGTTTGCCGCATTTCTGAGGGTCAGAATAAGGGGGACGTGAGGCAAAGACCGCCTCCATCTCTCTCTCCATGCAGGGGCTGTGGGGGGGACCATTTGAGGGCCCAATGCAATTTCCAGGACGCCATTTGCCGTCGTTGCGGCCGCAGGGGCCACCTAGCAAGGGTTTGCCGGATGGGTAGAGCCGCCCCCATTCAGAGTTATAGAGAGGCACCACCTGCAGGCCCACGGAGACAGCCCTGGGGGGGTCAGCCAAGAAGAGGCAGCTGTAATGCGATTTTCCCCTCCACTAGGGGGAATCTTGCTGTCATTCAGAAAACTCAGGTGCCCGCGGGTGAGAAATTCACAGTTACTGTGACGCTTGGCCACAAGCCGTGTCCAATGGAAGTGGACACGGGCTCAGCTGTGTCCATAGTCTCATGGAGCACCTTGAAACGCATTTTCCCTGGCATGTCAAAGAGCCGCCTAGAGCCATGCCCATTATTCCTTAGGGCTTACCAGGGGTCCTCCATCCCTATCCTGGGCAGGGGACTGTTTCCAGTCAGGTTCAAAACTTTTGCTGGCCACCTGCCCCTTGTAATTGTAGATGGCCCCCTTACCAGTCTTCTGGGACTAGACTGGTTTCCAGCTCTGGGGTTTTCCCTGGAGGGCATTAACGCAGTGAAAGGGAAAGACATGGGGGCCACATTGGAACAGGAATTCCCCGCAGTATTTGACGGGCAGCTAGGGAAGTATACTGGAACACCTGTGACTTTTAATCTTGACCCTATGGTTGCCCCTGTCCGCCTCAAACCACGGAGAGTGCCCTTGGCACTACTGCCAAAGGTGGACGCTGAACTAGACCGCCTCCTTGCACAGGGCATATTAGAAGCTGTAGATCAGGCGCGTTGGGAGACCCCCATAGTGACCCCTGTTAAGCCAGATGGCTCAATCAGGCTATGTGCAGACTATAAGTGCACAGTGAACCGCGCATTACAGTCCCACGCATACCCTGTGCCCATCGTGCACCACCTGCTGCATTCCCTGGGAGGGGGAAAAGTCTTCGCGAAGTTAGATCTGTCCCAGGCTTACCAACAGCTGCCTGTGGACGACCAAGCAGCCGAAGCTCAGACTATTATTACACATCGAGGCGCTTTCCGCTGCCGCCGCCTCCAATTTGGCATAAGCACTGCCCCGGGCATTTTCCAAGGGTTGATGGAACGCCTGTTACACGGAATTCCGGGCACAGTGCCTTATTTCGATGACGTTTTGGTCACTGCGTCATCATGTGACGAATTAATCTCTCGAGTGCGTGCTGTCCTCACCAAATTCCAGGATGTGGGGCTACGAATTAAGAAATCTAAATGTGTGTTTGCGGCTAGCAGCGTAGAATTCCTCGGGTTCTTGGTGGACTCCACTGGAATACACCCCACAGCCTCTAAGATCCAAGCCATTGTGGACGCACCCAGGCCAAATTGTAAGGCGGAGCTGCAAGCCTTTCTTGGCCTCTTGAACTTTTATGCAATTTTCCTGCCTCACAAAGCCACAGTGGCAGAACCGCTGCACAGATTGCTGGACGCCAGGGCACCGTGGAAATGGGGCCCCCGTGAGGCACACTCATTTGCCGCTGTGAAAGGACTTTTGACAGCAAACACGGTGCTGGCTCAATACAGCACCCAACTGCCACTAGTGCTAGCCTGCGACGCGTCACCCTACGGCGTGGGCGCTGTCCTTAGCCACCGCTTGCCGAACAGAGAGGAAGCCCCGATTGCATTTTTTTCCAGAACTTTAGCTGGGCCGGAAAGGAACTACGGCCAAATCGACAAGGAGGCCCTGGCTCTCATCGCGGGGGTTCGCAAGTTCCATCACTATCTGTATGGGCGCCGTTTCGACCTCGTGACTGACCACCAGCCACTTCTGGGGTTACTCTCCAGCAACCGTCCGACACCCCAGATGATATCCCCAAGAATGACCCGTTGGAGCGTTTTCCTCGCCAACTATGAGTACCACCTGATCTACCGACCTGGCCGCAACATCGCGCACGCCGATGCCTTAAGCCGCTGCCCCCTGCCTATCCTGCTGGAGGACCCGGCACCTGCATCTACGGTCTTCCACTTGAACGACATCAACCTACCCATCGCAGCAAGCGACATCGCCAAGTCTACGGCTCGAGACCCCGTCCTGTCAAGAGTACTGACTTGGGTGCTGAGGGGCTGGCCTGGGGACACTGTGACTTCCGAATTTGCCCCATTCAAAACGCGCCAATGTGAACTGTCTGTTTTACGGGGCTGTTTATTGTGGGGTGAGCGGGTTGTAATCCCCACGGTTTTTAGGTGAGCCACCCTCAACTTGTTGCATAGGGGCCATCCCGGGGTGGTCCGAATGAAGGCCCTAGCCAGGGGTTACGTGTGGTGGCCGGGGATGGATAAGGCCATCGAAGAAAGGGTGGCCAAGTGCTCCATCTGTCAGGAGAATAGGGCATCCCCGCCTAAGGCAACCCCGCAGGTTTGGGAAACCCCAGCAGGCCCCTGGTCCCGCATCCACGTGGATTTTGCCGGCCCAGTACAAGGCCAGATGTTCTTGGTGGTCGTGGACGCTTTTTCTAAATGGTTGGAAGTCCGCTTAATGTCCACGACCACCACTGACTCCCTGATTAGGTGTTTGGAGTCATTGTTTGCGACACATGGGTACCCCGACGTATTGATCTCGGATAATGGGCCTCAGCTGACAGCGTCCCGATTTGAGGGGTTCCTCGCCAACTTAGGCATACGGCATGGTCTCATTGCACCATGGCACCCTGCAGGTAATGGCATGGCGGAACGCATGGTTCGCACAACGAAAGAAACACTTCGCAAACTAGGCCCGGGGGATTGGCGAGATAAAGTAGCTGAGCTCCTGTTCACACAGCACACTACGCCATGTACAGCCACGAATAAAACACCGGCTGAGTTGCTCATGGGGAGGCGTTTGAGAACGCAGCTCGATAGACTACACCCCCATTATTCCACAGAAAAGCCTCTAGACTCCTCCCGGCCAGGGCGCTCGTTCCAAGTAGGCAGCCCTGTGTATGCACGCAACTATGCCGGCAGCCCACTTTGGCTCCCAGGGGTGGTAGTCGGCTCAAGCGGCCCGTGCTCCTATCGTGTCCTGTTAGACAACGGCCAGGAGTGGCACCGCCACATTGACCAACTGCGATCTCGGTGGGGGAAAACGGCAGGAGCCAAGCCACAACTGGCAGAGTCCCCCAACCCTATAGAGGGACTCCGACTAGGGGAGGAGGGGGCACGACGAGCCGCGAGCCAAACCGCTCTCGCTGACTTACCGGGGCGGGAAGAAGCAGTCGTAGAGGAGTTCACCCCTCTCCCCGGGGAGGAGACAAGTCCGGCAATAGACCATGCAGACGGAGACCGCAGTCTGGGAGAACAACCCCAAGAGCTAAGACGATCTGGTCGGATCAGACGGCGCCCAGCGTACCTCGCTGAGTACGCATGCTCCAACTAAAGGGTAAGGGGTGTAATGTCCTGGGGCTCCACCAGGGGGGCTCCAAAAGGAGCGGGAATTCTAAGCGTTGTGATTGGTTGATGTTATGTTGTGTTCAGTATAAATACAGAGCTGTCAGATCGGGGCCTGCTCCTGTCAGACGACTCTAGTTAGGAGGTTCAGAAGTTAATAAAGCATTAGTCCGACTCAAGCCTCAGCGTCGTTCCTCACGAATATAATAATAAATATTATGCCTTGGTAAGAAGATTGGTTTGAATTACTTATTAATATTCAATCTGTTTTTCCTGTCTAATGCAACTGTCTTGGTCTTTAATAAATTCATGTTAAGATCTATGTCACTTATTGCATTGTTTTATACAGTATGTCTAATATCCACTGCAAATCATTCAGGTTCTCAGTCAACAACATGGCACTGCTGGCATATAAAAGCACGCATACATAAACCAAATCAATATACCACACCATCAGCACAGTCATAATCTTCTATATATTTACTCATATTTATTTATTTATCATATTTGTATGGGGGCCCATTTCACAAAATGTGAGTCTGGGTGGTGTACAACCAAATTATTAAACAAAAAAAATTTTAATGTGCAAAAAATTCAAAAATGTATATTGGTTTTTAAAAGACTAGGAGAGAATAACATAACCGAGCTGAGGTGGTGCAGCAGTTAGAGTGCAGTACTGCAGGCCACTTTAGCTGACTGTGATCCGCAGGTCAGCGGTTCAAATCTCACCGGCTCAAGGTTGACTCAGCCTTCCATCCTTCTGAGGTAGGTAAAATGAGGACCCAGATTGTTGGGGGCAATATAAATATACATTGCTTACTGGTGTAAACTGCTTAGAGAGTGCTTGCACTGTGAGGCGGTATATAAATCTCACAAATAAATAAAATAAATAAATAAATAACATCATCAATAGCATCATTTTGGTCAATCAATGCTTTCATTTAACCTTTTCAATATGATAGAGAAGGAATAGAACAGGTTATCAACTTTGCCTGATCTTTATCACATGGACCATTCCCTGCATTTTTGTGGAGAATAAGAAGGGGGTGAATGTTGAATCATGAACTACTGTATTTTTCGGAGTATAAGACGCACCTTTTTACCCTCAAAAAGAGGGTGAAAACTTGGGTGCGTCTTATACACCGAATGTAGCCCCACCCAGCCAGCCCCACCCTTTGGCCTCTGCCTGCCAGCAATTTACCTCTTTGCAGCAAACAGGGCAAAGCACAAGAAGAGCACAAGAAGAGATAAACTGCCTCCCGACCTACAGCTGACAGGCTTGCAAGCCACGTGGTAAAATGAAATTAACTACGGTGGCTGTAATGAGACAAAATGCTGGGAGATAAACTGCTGGCAATATTAGGCTGCTGAAATCAAATGGAGGCAAGCTATAGCTGCTATGGCTCACAGCTAGAGCTCTTGCCTCATAATCAGGAGGTTGTGAGTTCTATCCTGAGTACAGGCAGATTCTGTTAATATGTTATTTTGTTAAATGTTTGTAGAGTGTTCAAATTATTAGACTTATTTTTTAAAGACTGCTTTATTATTGTTCTAGACAACTTAACAAAATGAAGAAGCTTTTTAAAATAAATGCTTGCTCTGAAGAGGCCCAGTGCTATTGTATCTTCTTTTAAATAGCAGAAAGCCTTCCAGAAAGCCACCTCAATTTTGAAGATCTGTAAAAGTATAATCTGAAATGTCCTCTTTTAGTATTAAGTATTAGTATTAAAATAAGGCAGCTGAATTAAATCCTGACTTAGTCATGTTTAGAGTAGATCTATACTTCCAGAAAGCCACATCAATTTTAAAGATCTGTAAAAGTATAATCTGAAATGTCCTGTTTTAGTATTAAGTATTAGTATTAAGTATTAGTATTAAAAGAAGGCAGCTGAGAAACCCTGACTAGTCATGTTTGGAGTAGATCTATTTAAATAATTGGGAGGAGTTAGTGTGATTACATTTAAGAAAACTTTCTGGGATTAATATACTGCCATAAATGTACATTTCTCCAATTCTTTGCCATTTCTATGGGTCAGGCACACATGCACAGAAATACACAGCAAACAGTGTATATCATCTGTACTGTTTGCTGTTTGGCAAATTGCTGGGAGGCAGAGGCCTTTTTTCCTTGTTTTCCTCCCCCACAACTAAGGTGCGTCTTATACTCCGAAAAATACGGTATATAGGCAAGGACCTCATTTATTAGCAGCAAGCCAGGAAATACAGCACTGAATGGGCTAATACTTCTGTTTGTTCAGAACTATTGTCCAGAAGTAGCAAGTGTTGAAAGTCTGATGGTTTTCTTCAAGCTCTAGATTCACAAACATATAAACATGTCAGCAGTCAGATCTGTAGCTACCCTAAAAAGTCTAAAGCAGCCAAAGAATTGAGGGAGGGAAATACACATTAACTAAGCCGTAGAAATATTTTAATGCACCAATGTAACTTTTATCAACCCATATTTATTCTCTTAACTTAATTAACAGAAAAGGTAAAAGAGTACTAAAATAAATTCAATACCTCAAATGGTCCAATTTTTCAATATGCACATTGATTGTATAGTTACTCTAGTTAAGTAAGATTTGTATTTCATCTTAGCAATTTTCCAAGAAAGTAACCCTACTTCAGAAATAACATACTAAAATAAATCATGTTTATCACTAGTTCAAGGCTCGTAAATGAATTCAGAATGATTGCAGAAAAGCAGTCGATCAATAACCAGTATGTGGCATTCTGGTTAAATTTGTTGTGTTGAACAACTAGACCAGGGCTGTCAAACTCCCAGCCCATGGGACAGATGCATCACACACTGGCCACGCCTACACCCAGTTTAGCGATCCATCACGTGACGACACCATGATGACGTGAGTTTGAGACCCCTGAATTAGACTGTTAGTTAACATAGGTCAGAACACAAATCTTTTGAAATTTAATGCTACAAAATATTTTTAAAAACATCTCTTTCCTCTCCAAAGCTGATAGGTAAAAGGCAGGGGTAGGTTCCACTTACCTTTGCATCGTGACATTTTGCATGCATGCGCCTGCTCCACTAGCGTGCACGCATGCGTTCCCTCGTGCAATTTGGCTTCCGTGCATGCTCGGTAGCTGGAATCAGCCCAAAACACAGCTGAGGAGCTGATCAGTTGTGCTTCGGGCAAAGGAATAAAGGTCAGTTTAAACCCGGGGGCGGGTGGGAGGGCCCTTTTACAAGCAGCAGAACAGGAAAAACCTTCAAAACAGTAAGAAAAATTCGCAAAAAAATCCCAAAAAAAACCCATGGCGGCGCCCACGGACCGGCACCAGCCAATCCAGTTCAGTTATGTCACCAGCAGGTCGCTACCGGTTCGGGCGATCCGGTCCGAACCGGGAGAAACCCACCCCTGGTAAAAGGTCATATGACTATTCCAAAAGTTAACCTCCATATTGTAATAGAGCAGACCACAGCAACACAAGTCCTATTGCAAGATCCAATCTGGTTCAGTCACTGGGACCAGAGGTTTTCTCTTCTGAGCTTTTGGACTTGTGCTGGAGCCCATCCTCAGGGAACTTCTCTCTCACCAGAAGTACTCATCACACATTCTGGTGTGTGTGTGAGAGAAGTTCCTTGAGGATGGGCTCCAGCATGAGTCCAAAAGCTTGGAAGACTAAACCTCTGATCCTGGTGACTGATCCAATTGGATATTGCAACATTATTCTGGGACATGTATATTTGCCTTCATTCATACAAGATCTTAACCCCAGAGAAAATTTAAGCAATCTAAATCAGACTGGGCTTGCATATTTTGCAAACAAGAGGAGAGGTGGAGCTGGAGTTTAAGGACAAAACTACTAATAGCAATCAGATACAAAATGGGACACTCCAGGATGCTTCTTTGTCTGAGTCTACCTGAACTATAATTTAACCTGACAAATAGGGAAGCAAAAAAAATTTAAGAGGTACCTCTACCTCCCAGCCATGCTGCCCATGCTCTTCAAGTCCTGCTGTCTGAACAGATAAGAAAATTGTCAAATCCATTTGGATCAATATCTGGTGCATTAGCAACTGGGGTCTGAACTACAGGGAGACAAATAAAGTTGGGACAACAAAAAGGCCCTAACGTTTGACACCTACACTTGAACATTTAAACACATGGCTTGGAATTGGCATTGCATTGGATCAAACCTCATTTAGAGATGGGATATTTGAGTGGTGGGGGTTAGGAGAAAAGTGGGAGCAAGTGCCTGGGCATCTCATAAGGAATGGAGATACCATCTAAAGTATGGTTCAAATTTTGAAATGATCAAAGGAATTGCTATTTTCATTCAAGGCAGATATTCTGATCAGTTAAAAGAAGGTTCTCAGTTAGTCCACTACTTTGGTTTTCCCAAAATATCCCTGCCTACGTAGCTGTTAACTTTGATGAACAAATGACATTAACAATGCAGTGATAAGAATGGGAGTAGGCATTAATGAATTGTCTGTCTTTGGACTTTCAGAATTAAAAAACTGTCTAAAGTGCTCTGCTGTAGATCCATGGTGGTGCAAACCCACCAGGACATATCTGTCAATACCCATCGGGAAAGGATTTCTATTACACAAGAGAGATGCTTTTGATTACAAAATAAAGAAAGGCCACCTATCGCTTCCAATTTACAGTAAGCTTCTTTATCTTGTGTCTGGTATTTCTAAGAGGTATCTTAATCTTCTAAGCTTTATTCTGTACTCCTTATTGAGCTTTATCCTAGCTTCTGTTTCCTACCCTGCCATACTGTCCTTCTACTTTGCAGTCATTTCTCTTTCTTTTCTATCTTTCTGGAAATTTTAATTGTCTCTTGTTTTCTGACTGTAGTTTTCTAATAGTCTTCCCTTAGTCTTTTATTTTATTCTACAATCTTTATACCACATGCATTGCTGGCTTCTCAACTGTAATGTAGCTTTATCTATCTTTGCCCCAATTCCCAGTGCTAACAGCTCTCTCTTCCCTGTCAGTCTTGGCTTCTGAGAAAGGTTGGGTAGGCGTGGCCGGTTGGTCATGTGACTGGGTGGGTGATGTCACTCATCACACCCAGCCCCACCTCCTGGCCACTCACCTCAAAGGCAGAGGTAGGACTAATATTGGCCCCACCCCACCCGCCCAGACAACATCTCTTGCTCTGTTGCATGCATTCTTGGCTTTGCTTCTTGGGAGCCACTCCAGGATGCTTACCCGCATTTCTCCTGGTTCAGCTAACCTTGTTCCCTGCTGTCCCACAGTTAGGTCCTTAAGCATCTTTGGAATGCTTTGTTTTGTTTATTTTCCCCTTTACTTTTTCTTCTTATTTCCAGTGCCTCCAAGATAAGCTACCAACCTCTTTAAGTGACCATGACTCAGCAGCCATTTTTTAGGGTGTTTCTCTGGAATCCACAAGGGTAGGCTTTAATCAGGTCCAGACATGAGAAAGGCATTTTTGCTTCTTTAATCCAGAACTGTCCACAAGGGGAAGAGGAAGGTATCATAAATGGCAGCATAGCCAAAGATAAAAGCTTCACTGGTATGGGAGTATAAGAAGCTCTTGTACCTGCCATTCCTTAGTCCCCTTTTATGGACATTATTGCCTTATTTCCTCTTCCTTATTTCCTTTCACGGAAGTATTGAACTTCCATGGCTAAGGGCAAAATTGAACTGGTCTTTTTCAATACTTGGACCATTACAGAATACTGGCTCCCCTTGTAGGGCAGAGTAGCTGGAGAATTCTGGGAGTTGTTCAGACAAACACTGTAGTAAATTATACATTCCGTGGAAAAGGCTGCTCATAACAGCGACACCACCCAGGCAGGTTAATCTCATGAGGTATCACCTCATGGAAAAGTGATGTGTACAGTTGCAAATATGTCTATAAAAAGAAATGTGTTGGCTTTGAATCTGAGAGGCCTCGGTTTCAGTTCCACTTTTATCATGGACTAAGTGTGTAACCCTAACCAAGTCTCACAGCAGTAATTCCATCTGTTAAATGGGAATCATGATCTGCTTAAAAGGTTGTCGTCGCAGTAAACCTAATGAAGATTGTAATGCACTTAGCAAATTAGAAGTACAGTACTAGGATTGTTTTCCCCAGCAACTCCTCAATTCTTAATAACAGGGATTTTCTCTAAGCATCCATTTTCAGGTTTGCAAATTGTTTATTTCCGTCAATCCTTCCTGTGGGTGGATTATAATATCAAACCTGGAAACAAGAAAATTTGTTGTAGGTAGCTTCCCCCTCACACACACACCTTTTACGCTTGCCAGTTATACTGACACAGCAATTGCGTTTCTTCAGAATAACATTTTTTAAAAAACCTGCCAAGTTGATTCTTTATGTATTTTAATATTCATCTCACCCACAACCAAAGGCATGACTGTGTTCCAAAGGAAATGTTACGAATTAAGGAGACATCCCTGAATCAGTAAAACAAAAGGGCACCAAATCATAAGATATATTTAAACAGCAGTAAAAACAAGTCTCCTTTAAGTCAAGCTCAGCTCTTGGTCACATCCATAGAATTTTGCCTGTATTGTTTTCTTGGTAATAACTGAAGTGGGTTGGCATGGCCATTTTCTGGGCTGTTTTTTCAACTTCCCAGTCTCCACATACACAGTCTCCATATACACCTATGGTTCCCTCATAGTCTCCACAAATTAAAAGATCGAATTTTTTTAGCACATTGAAATCAGTGCAGATCAGCTAAGGGCTACCACTAGCTATTATTTCCATCCACTAGATTGATTCCTTAATTGCACTGAATAGAGGAAAGATTAAGTGATATCCTATTAGAATTCTTTATTGGCCAAGTGTGATTAGACACACAAGGAATTTGTCTCTGGTGCATAAGCTCTCAGTGTACATACCACAATTGTGTTAGATCATTATCATAGTCATTGTAAAAAATACATTCATCATAAAACATTAGATACAACACTTAGTGATAGTCATGGATACTAAATAAGCAATCAACATAAATCATACTAGGATACTAATTAAAGAATTTAAACCGTAAGATACAAGCAACAAGTTATAGTCAGAAGAAGATAAGGTGATAGGTAATAGGGAAGATGAGAATTTTTCCATCTGATATCATTATATCACCATAAAAGTTAACCCTGGAATAATCAACAACAAATCCTCCCCCCCACCAACATTTTGGGATTGCTCTATGCTAATTATTATAGTACTGTTTTCAGTGGCTCTTGAAAACTCTGTGTCTTTTTATATATTTATTGATAGTGCAGGGATCCCCAATCCCCCAGGGCATGGCCCACTACCAGGCCTTGAGCCATTCAGAACCAGGCCGCAGAAGTGGTGGGCAAGTGCGAGCTTGCTTGTGCACATCCCCACTTGTGCAAGCAGTGGACAAGTGCACGCATGTGCTCCATTTGTGTGAGCAGTGGGTGTGGATGCCTGCCAGTCGCACAAATGGAGCTGTGCACGCAATGCGCACTTGCCCGCCACTCGTAGTCCGCAAAGCCAGAAAGGTTGGGGAACTCTATGATAGTGTCTATCCTTGTCGTTAGTCATATTTCTCTCTCCTCTTGCTTTTTGTTTCCCTTTTGTTTGGTGATGTTTAATGTACAAGCATTAAATAAGCTAAAGAGAGGCAGTTTTGTATAGTGGTTGAGCTATCAGGCTAGAAACTGGAAGATCTTGAGTTCTAGACATGCCTTAAGCACAAGGCCAACTGGATGACCTTGGAACAGTCACACTGTCTCAGCCCTAGGAAACAGGCAAGAGCAAATCATTTCCAAAATTTTGCCTTAAAATGGTAGAGGCTAGTCCAGAATTCATCATGAGTCAAGAATGATATAATGGCATTCAGACACATATTTATTCTACCTATATTGGGTGATGTACTGTATGTATTTCATCTGATGTGGCTGTAAAGATTTACTGTGAGTCTGCTGGAAGCTATCTCAACTGGAGATTACACATAGCTATTTCCCAGCACTAGTTGGATAAACAACAGCAATATCAGCATGCATTTAACAGGAAAACAATCTGGAATTTAAGTTGATTCTCACCTACCTGCCCTCAAAGTAAGGGAAAAAAAACAGTAGAGAGAGAAAAGTCTCTTTTTTCTGCCTCCGTTGTCATATTCTAAATCAATTTTAACAACCTTCCAATTTTAAAAATATGTTGTGGTAGACTTGAGCACTGGATATGTTTATGTGTGAATGCATTAATATTCCCCGCACACTCCATTTTGGTGTTCCTGCACATGAGAGCAGAAACATGAGGCCCGGGGATTACATCAAAGAACAACTGCAGCCCTTGATCCAGAACTCAGACAGTTGTGGTTTATTTAAGAAATCATGGTTTAGAATGATGGCTAAGTAGAACCATTTCTTATATATAACTAACCCTGTTAAGATCCTATTCTTCAATGTTTGCATATTTCTTGTAATCTCTGTAGGCTACGGAAACATAATTTTTGAACAGCTATTAAAAAAGATACCAGTTGCATGAGTATGGAGAATGTGTCTATCAATGAACACTGAAGAAGACTCAACATGTTAATTAGACTCAACTTACTCTCAACAGCATAACTGTTCAAGGAATAGAACTTCTTATAACTTCTCTCCCAAATGTTTTTGAAAACGTGTGTCTTAGCCATTGATGACTTCCTTACCCCAACAGAAGACAACTTTGAAACTAACACAATTGCAAATTCAGGTCTTCTTTTGCTTTGTACTGCATTTCCCCAAATCCCAAACCAGTAATGAATGTCTGAGTCAGTGGTGGGTTCCTACCAGTGTGGTCCATTCTATAGCACCGGTAGCGGCCCACTGGTGACGTCACAGTACCGGTGCGGTCGGTTGCCGGTGCCTGGGTGCTGCCATTTTTTAAAAAAATATGTTTTAATTTTTTAAAAAAATTTCTTCTGCGCATGCCCAGAAGCCGAACTTCCAGCACTGTGCATGCGCTGCCTTCCTACCCCACAGTGAGTCCAAGCAGGGGAGGATGGCTGAGGGAGCACGTGAGAAGCTGAAAGAACAGGCGGCATGAGCTATCTCCATTCCCCTCCCTTCAGCAGTCCGAGAAGCCACAAACACGCAGTGATGATCCTAGGCATTTTCGCATGTTTGAGGCTTCTCGAGCTGCTGAGAGGAGAGGGAATGGGCAGCAGGATCTATCTCAGTTCCCCTCCCTTCAGCAGTCCGAGAAGCTACAAACGTGCAGTGATGATCCCAGGCATTTTCACACGTTCGAGGCTTCTCGAGCTGCTGAGGGGAGGGGGAACGGGCGGCAGGAGCCTAGGATCATCGAATGGGGAGAAGCATTCAGGCCAGACGGAGCGTCCTAGAAGAACTGCTGCCGCAGTCTTGCTGCTCCCACTGCGGGGGGCTGCGTAGCGGGTGGGCAATGCCCCCCCGCTTCTCCGGTCGCTGCCAAGCTCCTGAGGCCCACGCCCACCTGGTCACATGGCTGGCAAGCCACACCCACAAAATAAGCCACGCCCACAGAGTGGCAGTAAAATAATTAGGAACCCGCCCCTGGTCTGAGTGATATTATTTGCATGGTATGACAGAATATGAATGATCCTCGGGAGGTCCAGAAAATTTAGTTAGCAAAGGATGGAATCTTTTTAAAGTAGGCCATAACCAAGATTGGCTCCCTGGCTTGTGTTTCAAGGAGAGGACATTAGCACACACTAAAATAAAAGGTCTTCTGAGATTTGGGGTTTCTAGCTCTGTAAGATACTCTACAGGTGATCGCCATATATCTGTTACCGTCAGCAAAAGAAAAAGTTGGCACCTTCCTTAAATCACTCTGCTCTCTATGTCCACATGTCACTTTTCAAGAGTGAAACTTGTTTATTCATGTCCGGGGGCGGGCGGGGGAGAAAAGAAGGCAATTCAAATGCATTTCCTCCCTATTCAGAGGCAATCTTTTAAAAATATAATTATGTTGATAGTGAAATTTATTTTGCTAAGTGACTATTGACAGATTTGAATAGGTTAAACAAAAATGTCTAATTTGTTAAGCATTCAAACTATAACTGGGAGGAAATGCTTACACTTAACAATTTTTAAAAAATCAATTACATACAAAACCAGGATACTACAAAAGTAGGTGTTTCTTTTTCATTTTCAGTTGCAGAAACCTTTTGCAAGAAACCAATCGGGGGATTTTTTTTTTCCTATCAAGTCTAAGTATTATCTAACGTTTTATATCTTCGATAAAGATTCCATAAACCTGAAAGCTGTCAGTTATTCGTTTCTTTTAAAAGAAAAGTGCAGGTGTTGTTAGCCGTTGTGTTTAGTGCTTGAATATGAACTAAATGTGCGAAATGGTTTTATTTTGCACTTGGCGTTCTCCCAGACATTGATTTGGTTCTACTCCCTGAGTTCATGCTTGGCATCTGGAAAAGTGTTCTAATCCATGTAAGTGAACTCAAAAGGGCAGCTTTTGAAAGATTATAGAAAGAAAACATTGAAATTCTGGTAAGCTTCACAATCTTACCCAGTCCAACTCTTGATGGAAAAGCAGACATGTTCTTTACAAGTGTGCTGGGAAGAAATTCACTATCAAACCTTGAAGGTCTGAGGAAAGGCAGTGTTAAGGAGTTATTGAGCTGTTGAGCACATACACAGCGAAATAGTGATTGTGGTTGTGTTGTTGCAGTTTGATATGAATGCTGTTCAGTCAATAAACAGATAAGTTTAGTATTTACAAATAGTTTACTTAAAGTAGTAGCAAAGTTCAGTAGGAAGTCCAAGTCATACACAGTAAGTCAGTCAATATCTTCTTCTTGCCTATCTTTGTTTTAACTAACAAAGATTACAGCTAACATTCAAATCTATACTATCACAGATAGTTACTCTTTTCACAGCAGCTCTTCACAGCAATTTCACACAGTCACAAAGTCAATTACTCAACAGTGAAGCAGCAGAGATAATCAGCAGAGAGTCAGCACTTCGGATCACCATCAAACACACACGCAGACATTCAGAGCATGCTCTCTTGCTTCCTTATATAGTATTCAGCCTACAATTCATTTAAAGCAATATACACATAACATTGATTTGTGGTTTGTTCATATTTTAGCAAACCCAATCATTTGAACAGGGTTCTAACAGGCAGGATAAGGAAAATTCTGAGGCTAAATGAGACCCAAATCATGTGTGTAGATATTTATAATTAGTCTGGGTTTATGTACTTCTTATCCAGAGTATATGAATTCTGATGAAACCAGTCAGAAACAGCATTAACAGCAGAACACATTGTGAATATTAAGAAATACCAATATTTAGTACCACCCAAAATATTATAAAATTGTCAGCAAATGTTTGTGGGGCTCTTCCTAAGGTTAAATATTATATTATAGTGGAGATCCAGTTTTGTGTACTTGTTAATTAGAAAACAGGAGACTGTGAGTTCTCAGTTCGGTTTTAGCCATGAAAACTGGTTGGCTGACTTTGGATCACTCACTCTCTCTCAGCCCAACCTACCTCATAGAGATGTGGGGAAAAAGAGGAGGAGGAAGAAGGAGCATTGTGAATATTCATCACCTTGAGTTACTTAAGGTGGCGAATAGTAATAAAGTAAGAAAGGCAGAATAAAAGTCAAATAAATAAATTGTAGAGAATTGAAAAGGGGGACTTGATGCGAAGCAAGCCTCAATGTTGCAGTCCTATAAGCTTTTTCATGACCTCTGAGATTGTGTTTATTGGATAAGCCTGTGATACAAGTACGGGGAAGCAATCCATGTCTTAGCCCTGAAAGATTTTCAGTATCATTCTTAATGATGTTCATCCATCGTATTCGAAGAGGACCTTGACATCTATATGGGGGATGTCAAGATTTGCGCATGAATTGGATTAAAGTGAGGGAGAGGTGCGCATATTCAGCCTCACTCTCTCTTCCCAGATTCCATCTTGCTCCAAATAGCAGGACAAGAGTCGAGACAGTTGGAGATGGGCTGGGCGCAGTGGTTGACCAGGGCGTCTTTCGTGTCTTGCCGTGCTCTTAGCATACCACAGCGCTTGCAGAGACTGCCTTCATGACCGTTGTCCTATTCTAGTAGATTTCATCCGCTCAGTCCACCGGAGTCTGTCTTCACATGTTCGTGATAGACAAGTCCCTATCTCACCGAAGGTCAATGACCCAATGGCTACTCTCAATCTGGTTTGGCCAGCCTGTCAAAGCTGTTGCCCTGGGTGTGGCCGCTGCGCATGCTACAGCTGCTAGGAGCCACAGGTGAGAGCTGAGTGACATGTGGAGACCAAAGGTGAACGAGCTGCCCTAAAAGCTGCCCTAAAATGAGCTGCCATAAAAGTACACAACATGCCGCTACACCAGAGGTGCTACCCCTCCCTGAGCACCCCATACACCCCATCATTCTTAATATATCATTAATGACCTCCTGGGAGATTTGGGAATAGGAGGAACTGGTTTGCAACTATTCATTTCCATCTCTTGTGTAGGTTTCAGATAGTTTCACTTGAACACAAGTCATTATTAAAGTCATTTCATTCCTTCTCCAAGTCTTTTCAATATGGTTGGATAAATTGAAGTTGAATCATTGTAGAAGTTCTTTGGTAAAATCAGATTTTCAGGCAAGTGATAGAACCTTGAAAGTGCATCTGGATCCAGATCTTTTACTGATTCCCTTTTGAACTGGATTATTTTCTGAATGAAAATTGAGAGATGCGTACATTGCAGTATCACCATCGTAAATACAGTGATTAATTCTACTTATCACTGTTTCGGTATTTGGCCCACAAACTTCAATTGGCACCAATCCTAGCAGCCAGACTAATCTCTAGAAAATTTCAACAAGATCAGATTATAGAAGAATAATACTGGCCATTCATTTGTTTCCTGAAAAAAATACAAAATATTAGTTGTTACCTTAAACCCTTTAAAGCTTTACTTCATATCTTTAAAAATTTTTTCTTTTAAATAGTAGATAGGGACATTGAGAAAAATTGGAAATTTGAACGGCTATCACATGAGAATTTGCTTGTTCACAAAATGGCTGCTGTGATTATGTGTTTGTACAATCACAAAAGGCAATATTAGAAGGCAAAAGAATCCCTTATGCTTTTTTATACTATTCCAATGTGAACTTTGTAGGATCCAAAAGCAAAATTAAAAATACAATACTATGGATTGGAATTTCTTTTGGTTCCGTATCAGTTTCAATTCAAAGAATCCTTTAGAACAGTGTTTCCCAACCTTGGCAACTTGAAGATGTCTGGACCTCAACTCCCAGAATTCCCCAGCCAGCATTGCCAAGGTTGGGAAACACTGCCTTAGAATTAATCAAATGGGCAAAATTAAGTTTCTTATCTATTAACTTCCCTTCTCATTGTTGGATATATAATCTCTGCCCACCATATTGTTCCTTTTATGGTGCAGAAAACAGTAGAGGACCAAATCCCTGATGTCTTCCCATCTCTACTCTGCTATTTAAGTAAAGGGATCATATATATAAAAGAGTTAACACTGAAATGATTAAAGGCCATTCCCTTTGAGACTAATAATATTAATTTGTCATAGTATTGTTTCCAGTTGATCTGGAAAATTCTGGGAAGAGAGGAGGAGGCAGAGGAAGGGAGGGAAGGAAGAGAGGGAGGGAGGGAGGGAGGGAGGGGGAGGGAGAGGGGGGAGAGGCAGAGGGGGAGAGAGAGTGTGTGTTAAAAATTGTTGGCTGTAACTCATATCCTTCTCTCCTTACTTTTGTCTGCTTTTTGCCCCTTATTGTTTTGTTGCTTGCTGATTTTTCAGGAAAATCAGCTATAATTTTCCTAGCTGAACTGAGTGGTGTGTATGCTTACTCAGATACAGCTATCGGGGATGACTGGAAGGTACATGCTAATTTTTCAACAAAAGAATTATGGCCCCAGCAAGGAAGCATAACTTAACTTTGAACATCCAGAACACCTCAAAGTGCTCCAATAAGAAAACATTCCAGTTTTAAATTATTTCCAGGAACATAGTGAAGCATACAGATAAATCAACCTTCAACACTCTACATCATAAAAACTCATTAGGACCAAAACATCCTAACAGATGAATATATTTTTTTCATAGCTAAAAGCTAGCATGGCAGTTTTTGAAAAATCAAGTGACATCAGGATGGATCTGATGTTTGAAAATCGGAAAGAATACAGTCTCTGGAGCATGAACATATTCTCATTTGAAAAGTTCGACCACTCAGAGGTTTAAGAGGCACCATATGCAAAAGAAACCTAAATCAGGGTAGCCTGGATAAAAAAGGAGAGATTCCTGAAATCTAAAATATTGCTGAGGTTGAACTTGTCGCTTGACCAAAATTGTGCTTCAGGAAAGGAAATCTGAAAAAAGCCACAGACATATTTATGCATGCTCATAAATGAGCAATAGGACAGCAATGTACAGAAAACTACTGTAGCAATTTTGAAATTATCGGGAAATGGAAGTTTAATGGAAAATGTATCTGTTATATTTTTGCTAGCTGATCTGAATGATGTGTGTGCAATCTGAACCTATAGCCAATCTGGTTATAGGGACTGACTGGGAGGACACTGCATGCAAACTAACTTGGAAATTACAATTATTTTCAACACTCACAGATCATCTAACCCAGGGGTATCAAACTCGTATTGTCATGCCGTCATCACGTGATGTATTGCAACTTTTTTCCCCTTCGCTAAACTGGGCGTGCGCGTGGCCAGCACATGATGCATCCGGCCCGTGGGCCACGAGTTTGACAGCCCTGATCTAACCCTAACCCTTTTACTATAGTTGCAGTCATATCTTGGGGACAAGCTTTCTCTGCAGCTATCTACTTCTTTAGAATGCTCCGACCTCTACATTAAGGAGACTAAACTTAAGCTAGAACTTAGAACACTTTTGGAATAAACTTTATTGTAGATTTGAATTTATTTTTAAACATTCCTTTGGTTTTAATCTGGTTTTATGTTTTTACCAGGAGACTTCAGCCATAAGCAGAATGAAAGTCTAATACTGTAAATCTCTTAAAAAAAATAAATGCTTTGCATTTGTACAGAAACTTCCTGAACCAGATGCAGAAGAATGTCAGAAGCAAAAAGTACCGTATTTTTCGGAGTATAAGACACACGTTTTTCCTCCCTAAAAGAGGCTGAAAATGTGGGTGCGTCTTATACTTCGAATGTAGCTTTTTCAAAGCTTTTTTTTCCCAGCCCTAACGAGGTGCTAATGATCTTCCCGGCTTCCTATTCCCTCCGAAGAAGGTTTTTTTTTCAGCCCTAAGTCTTTGCAGGCTTGTTTTCATTTCTACTCCCTCTGAAAAAGCGGTGCTTTTCAGCCCTAACGCTGTGCTTGCTGCATTTATTTTTATTCCTACTCCCTCAGAGGCAATTTTTCCTGCCCTAAGTCTTTGCAGGCTTGCTTTCATTCCTACTCCCTCTGAAAAAGCGGTGCTTTTCAGCCCTAACGCGGTGCTAACGATCTTCCTGGCTTGCTGCATTTATTTTTATTTCTACTCCCTCCGAAGCAGTTTTTCCTGCCCTAAGTCTTTGCAGGCTTGCTTTCATTCCTACTCCCTCTGAAAAAGGCTTTTTCAGCCCTAACGCGGCTTTTTCAGCCCTAACCAGAGGATAAAATAATGTGCTGAAGCTGAACAGACTAAGGACGCTAGCCAGATGAATACCTGATAGGTAGATTTTTTTCCCCCTATTTTCTTCCCCCAAAACTAAGGTGCGTCTTATACTCCGGTGCGTCTTATGCTCCGAAAAATATGGTAGGTCTATCTCAAATATATGCAGAAAATGTACCTCTGTTTGACTTGAGCAAATAAAGAAATCTATACCCTAAGCTAGGTTTATCAGGATTTCTACACTGCAAAATTACTCTGTCACAGGAACATCTACCTCATGTTTGTTCTCCTGATGCTGAAGAAATCCTACCACAGATGCATATTGTATGCTTGTCTCTCTCTCATTTTCTTTTTAAATAGAGAATGACATATTTACAACTTCAACCAGGAAGGTTTTTTTTTCCATTAGAAGGAATTCTTGCTTTGCCTGTCTTTTGTCATTAAAGAGCAGTTTCAATGATGCATTTCCCTTATCTACTTATAAAGGTTCAGCACTATGCTCTAATAGTTTCTGGTACATACGTGTAGAACTTATTTTGTTATATTTTCCCCCACTTGTCATAGCAACATGCAAGGCTGGTGTCTGTTGTTATGAAAGATGCCAAATAAGACTTGCCCTAACGACAAGTTGGGTTGGAACACAAGAGTTGACTGTAGAGCTTTCATTTATATGTTCTTTTATAATTGACTTCTTCTCTGTCATACCAGCCTTGAGTTTTTGGGATTTCAGAAGTGTTTTTTATTCAAAAAACAATGTATGCAAATATACTCATAGAATTGAATGAACTGTTGGAATGTTAGGGGAACATTTGTTTATTCATGAACCCAATGGAATCTGAGGGGTTGGATAAGATACTCAGCCATTAATCATTTGGGAATGATGCTGATTAAATCCCGAGAGTAGGGAAACAGTTCTCTGTGTTGGCTATTGGTAAACTCTTTGGAAGAAACAATGAGCACTTACTGACATTTTTCTTCAAGTCATGAAATCCCACAAGTATGTTTCTAGCCATGATGTTTTTAGGTTTAAAAAAAGGTAATAATGAATACTATCTGATCAATCTAGTTGGTTCTGAACAGGGCTGACAAGGGGTGGAAGGCAGAAAAAAATTGTAATCCAAAAGACACCATAAATATATAATGCACAGCCTCATTAAACACTGAAAGATGGGATGGAAAAGATCTAAAATATTTTGGAAGGCTTTTGTCCTTATTTGTTTATGTGGCTACCCACTCCATCACAGTTCTGGGGCAACTTACAGTATAATTTTAAATTAATAAAATGCAAAAAAAGGCCCCACAAAGGAAGGCCTGGGAAAAGTCCAAAGTCTTAAAGTCATTTGAATAAAATTAAGGTGGGGCGATACAAACCTATGAGAAAATATTATTTTAGACAGTGGTTTTTTTTCTTTTGAGTACCAATCACAAAACAACAACAGTGAAAGTTGTATTTTTAAAACACAAGCGATGATATAATTATAGTTTAAAGGCAGACATTACTGTACCCTTTAATATATAATCTTCCCTGAACTGCAGTAAGAGTTCTTTTTTCAACTAATTTTTATTAGAGACTTTTTTTTCCAGAGCAAAAACAATACACATTTAAAGAAGGAAAAGTAGAAAAAAGTGATAAGTAAATATGAAAGAAAAGAAAACACAAAAACAACACAGGAAAAGGAAAAGGAAAAGGAAAGGAAAAGAAAGGAAAGGAAAGGAAAGGAAAGGAGGAAAGGAGGAAAGGAGGAAAGGAAAGGAAAGGAAAGGAAAGGAAAGGAAAGGAAAGGAAAGGAAAGGAAAGGAAAGGAAAGGAAAGGAAAATACCAGTTGTCAGTGAGAGTCTTTGGAATATTCAGTAATTTTCAAAGCTGGGAAAAGACAGATTTAACTTTTACCTCCAACAAAGGAAGTTAATATTATTGTTGCCTTTATGATTCACAATGTTTTTACAGGAAAATAACTTATCATTTCCTTTTCACACGGAAAGATAGTCCCTATTGTCCACTGTCAGCTAATGAGTGATTATGTAAGACTGGAGATTTGAATCATAGGACCAGTGGCGAGACATGCTAGGATCTTCTACAGATAGCTCATAATGGCTTAAGTGAGCCTAAATGTCATGTGGGTACCCTTCAGATGTGTGGATTTGAATTCCTAAGATTTTTGTCACACTGATTTGGGATGCTGAAAGTCAAAGACCACACATTTGAAGGATGGCCTCATTATAAAAGCTGGAAGTCAAAGACCACACATTTGAAGGATGGCCTCATTATAAAAGCTCAGGAGGATCTTCAGCCAATACAACATACGTGCACACTTCAAACCCAAGAATAGACTAAGGCAGAAGGTTGTCCACCCCAAGGATAAAACACCCAGATACAAACTGAGCACTGTGCTATATGCAGTACAATGCAGTGAGCCATGTGCAGATATATACATTGGGGAAACAAATCAACCACTTCATAAACACATGGCACAACATAGGAGAACAAACCCATCAGGACTAGATTCAGCAGCCCATCTGCATTTAAAAGACAAAGGCCACTCTTTTGAAGATAGAAAAGTCCACATTTTGGACAGAGAGGACCACTGGTTTGAAAGAGGGGTCAGAGAGCAGAGGTGGGTTCCTCCCGGTTTGGACCAGATGATGATGTCATGGAACCGGTTCACTCGGTACTGGTCTGTGGGCGCCAACATCTTTTTTTAAAAAATTGAATTTTTTTTGAATTTTTTTCCTTTTTTTTTCCTTGTGCACATGAGCAGAAGCCGAGTTTTTGGCACTGTGCATGCATCGCCATCTTGTTTTTGGCTTTTGGGGGGGTTTTGGCACTGAGCAGCCACGTGGCGCAGCCAAGCGGCACGGGAGGAAGCAAACCGGCAGCGAGGTAAGTTGAACCCACCCCTGTCAGAGAGGCCATCTATGTAAAAATTGAGCAGCCCTCTCTCAACAGAGGGGGATGGATATGACATCATCTATCTCCAATCTACAACACAGTCCTTTCAACAGTTCCAAGAATGCTCCAGCCCCATTTGCACCACTGAGTGATCCTGAGAACACAGATAAACCACCAGGTGGCCTTAACAACTCACTTAAAGAATGCAAATGACCAGTGTCTGCAAGGAGTATAAATCCTTCCATTCCCCATCATCCAGTCAGAGCTGAAAAAGCTTCTTGGATGAGAAGTGAAACGTCTTCAAAGAAAAACCAGAAAGTCCATTTGCGTCTTGAAAAGGCACCTTTGGGACAACTATGAGCTGGATAACAGAGAATCTCCATAGTCCTTATAAAATGCAACCTAAGCAAGCCAAATCTCATGAAATGGCTATTGTATTCATTTTTTATATTCAATGGCCCAGGAATCTAGATTCTTGGATTCTTTCAAATTAATTAACATTAATGTTGCTAATCAATATTTTTGAATTAATTAGCTTTGCTATTGTTCTCATGCTACTCAGAAATTCATTAGAACCAAGCTCCCTGAATGTAGTATAACATATCTGTTTCTTAGTTTAAAGAAAGAGAAATACAGAGAAAATGAAAGTTAATGCTTATATCTACTGCATGTGAAATCAAGTTATCTTTCTTTTATTTCTACCTGCAGATTAGAATAATCTCCTAGGATCCTGCTGAGAATGAATTTTCAGATGCCACATTAAGCATATTTATAGTAAAACTTCACTCTCAAAATTTTAGCCATCTGCAGTGATGTGTTCTAATGGGACTCAGCCTGGGGATCTTATTTTCCCTCCATTCAGCAGTGATATCTTTAAAAAATAATATTTTCGTCAGAATCCCCACAGTTATTTAAGAGGACCACCAGGACTCTGTAGCTAATTGAAGAAAGAGGTAATGTCTCCTCACTTCAGCAAGCTTTATTTATTTTATAAGCAGTTTTCATCAACTAGAAGAGACTTTCCTCTTCAAAATCTACATAATTTAACCTCCATCAGGAATACTATTTCCATGCCTCAAGACAAGAAGAGCAAGGATGCCACTACTGTAGAAAATCTTCTACCCTCTGTGTCAACAGTTCCAATTAGGTACATCTATTTCCATCTGTTTCAGTTGTGAACCTTGTGAGCAGTTGTATCCTTCAGGGAGATACGCTGAAGCAATAAACGTCTGATGCACCTGGCAATTTACACCAGTTCTGTTCTACTATTAAATGATATTGCTAAAAGTATGGCTAAAAGTACATTCAAAGATAAAAGTCACATGATTTCAAGCAAGTGTGCCTCCTTGTGAGGTTTCTAGAACTTACACCAGGGGTGTCAAACTCGATTTCATTGAGGGTTGCATCAGGGCTGTGTTTGATCTTGGGTGACTGGGGTGGGTGTGGCCAGAGTGGGCATGGCCAGCTAAACATCACTCGTGTTGGTGCCTGTGGTGGCCCAAGCGCTCTGTCAGTGAAAACTGGCTCCCGAGCTCCGTTTTCAGCTGCGACGGTCTCCTGCAACCCTCTACCAGTGAAAACGGAGCTCGAGAGCCACCCTCCCAAGCTTCATTTTCACTCTCGCCCTCCCGAGCTTCATTTTCACTGGCAGAGGGTTGCAGAAGGCCATTGCAGCTGAAAACGGAGTTCGGGAGCCTGTTTTTTCTGGCAAAGGCACCGTGGGCCAGTCCTTCACCATTTCCAAGCTGGCCCCATGGGCCAGATCTAAGTATCCCGCAGACCTGATCTGGCCCACGGGCCTTGAGTTTGATACCCCTGACTTATACTGTAAAACCATTTTCTAGAACTTCCAAAGTAATCCATATTTTTTTGTTCTACATGAATACCTAGATGATGAATAAATATCTATACTAGATACACTGTTGGATAGTCAGAATGTTGGTCTAGTCTTATAGGTTGATTATAATCTTATACAAAAGATTATTCTTTCATCTGCTTCAATGGCTGCAAAGTGATGGATTTATACCCAGAATTAGAGAAATATGGGTGAGAAATTATGTGAAAAGTGACAATTGCACAGGGCAATCAGAACTGTGGCAAGCAGCATCAGATTTTTTTTGTAGGGTTTTGTATATTCTCAACTGGCTTAATTTATGAGAAACACAAGGCTGGTAGCATTCCTTGAAGCACCTTTGTATTTCTAATTCCAAGAGAGACTATTAAAAAATTTTTTTTACAAGTTTTGCTTTTTAAAACTAACCTCGGTTCCATGTATTTTCCAGTTTTAAAACTATGATCTGAACTGCAGGGGTAATTTAATTGAACAGGCTTTTAATTTTGATTTTTACTATCAATTTTACTGTTGCCTTGTAGCGTGCATTTTGTTCTATTTCATAAGCTTCTTGGAGTCCTTATATAAGTGTAAAGGCAGGATATAAATTTAATAAAATATTTCAATGATTAAAAACAATAGTTTTTAAATAATTTCTTGAAATACTTATTTAAATTTAAAACAATTTCTTGAAGTATTTATCTTACTTACATTTGAAAGATCCAAAGTTTATGGAAATGTGGTTTCCATAAAATAATAAGTTTTTGTCATTGGGTTCCATTCTCCCATACCACCAGCTACCAATTTCTTCAGCTGTCCAATAGAATGGTGCAAAAAACAGCAACCGGCCATTATCCAATCTTGCTCTCATTTCTTCCATCACCATGATTGCCTTTCATAGATGAGGGGTGGGGAAAGAAAGTGAGAGAGAAAATAAACATCTTCAAATGATCAATGTGCAAAGGGAATGGCAAAGTTAATGTTGGGATTAAGAGTAAAAGAGTAAGGGGAATAAGGAGTAGGATTGCAGATGAAGGGAATGAATCCCAGGAGCCACAAGAATATATGTGATGGGAATTCTGGCGCTCCAGAGAAAGCATTGCAAAACCATGTTTGCAGAAGGGATTTTCTGAAGTAGAAGCTGGGCTGATAGTCAGTGCATCTTCAAGTGAATGTCAAGGTGTTATGAGAATGCAAGGAAATGTCCATGATCTCATATTGGCATATACCGTATTTTTTTGGAGTATAAGACGTATTCCCCCAACACAAAAGAGCGAGAAAATTTGGGTGTGTCTTATATTCTGAATGTATCCCCGCCCACCCACCGGCCCACACCCTTCGGCCTTTACACGTCCTCTTCCTTGCTGCAGAGATTGCACCAACAATGACTTGTGTTTTTGGGCTCTGCGCATCGCATTTTCAGCCTCCAAACACTCCGTTTGAGAGCCCTTCAAGGCTGCAGGGATCAGCAAAGCACAACGTCGCCGATCGCTGCCCAAAAACGCAACACATTTGGAGGCTGAAAACGCGACGTGTGGCACCCAAAATGGCTACCCAGAACAGCTCCTGCCTTCTCCTACTCCTTCCAGGCTTCGCCTGCTTTAGTCCATGGAGCTCCTTCCGATGATCAGCTGTGCTTTTGAAGCTGTTTTTTGAAACCCCAACCAGGTGCGTGCGCACTCAAAACCAGTGAACTAATGTGCTGAAGCTAAGGATGCTAGCCAGATAAATACCTGGTAGGCAGAATTTTTCCCCCTATTTTCCTCCCCAAAAACTAAGGTGTGTCTTATACTCTGGTGCATCTTATATTCCAAAAAATATAGTATATATTTTATGGAAGGATTTTATAATACAATTCCCATGTGTGTGTACTTATACGTAAGCCCTGTTTTGTTCAGTGGGGCTTACTCCAAGGTAAATATGCATCATTACATGTAAGTCAATACTTGCTTATGTCTCCTTGATTTCCTTTTCAATATTTCCTTTTCCATGATTTAACTTGACTTCAATAAATGTTTTGTGTGTTGTTAGTACAATATTCTATAAGGAATGCATGACTATGTTAAAGCTATAAGAAAAGAGAAAAAAGGTTCACATTTTGAGAATGCATGCTGGGGTCAATTGTCTACTGCAGGGATCTCTGCGATACTGATCTGAAGCCTCTTGGAAACCATGCCATAGAAATGACATGGGATCCAGATTGTGCTTGCAAAATCATTTCCTCCTCCCTACCCCCTACCCCTGCTACCGCTGCTGGTCCATGGAGCCAAAAGAGATTGGGAACCTCTAGTCTACTGAGATCCTCAGGCAAAACAATTAAATACAAGTGTAATTACAAATTAAATAAAACACAACAGAATTATTTTTTTAAATATTCAATAATTCATATTTAGAATTACAATCCAGGGAAACTTTTGAGGCGTTCTTGAGGCTATATCCAAGGCTTTCAGGGACCATATATATTTCTGGTCCTTTCATTGTGTACTTTTGAATGAACTGGGCAAACCAAAAGGAGTAATCAGTGTTACACCTCTTCATTTTCTTACAAAACTGACAATAGTTTACTTCAACATATTTAGTTTATTGAAAGAAATATTTATCTCCCACAAGTGGAAATGTGCTCATGGTCAAAGTTCAGTATACTTATTTGCTTATTCTTTCACTCTTTACTAAATATGTCTGCATGTGATTCTCAAATATTTCCACCTTTTCATATTTTTCCTATATTTTCCTCTATCTAGGCATGAATTGTGTGAATCGCTAGCTCAGAAGCTGAAATCTAACGTGCAGAGGATCAGCAAATGTTTGGAATTACCTCATTTAATTACAAATTATTGTTATGACATGCTTCAAAATTCAAATTCATTCTTGTTTGTTTCTACTCGTAAAATGTAAGATACTCCAGGTTACTCTGAAGTTAGACAGCCTTTATGTTTAATTAATAAATAAAATGAATATATTACTTCTTGGTTATTCCTAAGAAAGCCTTCAAAAGTTTTCCTCTAATTAAGCTGAATTAGAATGTTCCTTCGGATGATTTTTTTTATATTAAAATACTGAATTTACAACAAAAAAGATAATTTAAAAAACTCACTATAATTTAATATTTTGAATTGTCTTCTAATATCCTATTTATTGCAAGTAGTCTAGCAAGCATTATTTCATTCTTGGACATACGGTTTTATGTCTTTAAAAATACTGCTTATTGTAGAATTAAATAGTTTTCAACAGTTGAATTTTTAGTCAGAAACATTTGACTATTAGGAAACTATATTTCATTTTAACGCATTACCTCAGTATTTGAGTTAGTGACATTTTCTTTCATTGGCACTTTTTTATATTTGTCTGTGTGTTTAGCAGTTTTTCTATGTTGATAATTCTGTTATGATTTTTTTTACAATATACTTTTAGACTAAAATAAAGCTGTGATTTGGTTTTTTTTAGAAATTATATGATATTCATTAATCAAAGTTTAAATTATACCAGAAAATCACTTTTTCTTTATTTCTGATTATTTTTAAATCCTGTACTCTCTTAACTTTTCTTCCGCTAAGATTAATAAAACATTTGTCTCCTAGATAAAATTAGTTTTCAGTGTTTAATAATTTCAACATTCTACTCCCACTCAGGAAGTTACTTTCTTCCTGCACTTAAAATATAACCTTGCTACATACTAAATACCATTTATCACTGCAGTATATCACTTTATAAAACTCCTTTGTGCTGACACATATTTCAATTGGAAATTTTTGTGTGGATTAATTTTAGCAATACTTTTTTGAAGGCAGTTAATCGTAGCTTTAAATATGATTTTTGCACTGTAGCTGAAGCTTGCTAGACAGATGGAAATGCAGTTGGGTAAAAATAGAGATAAGTCAGAAAGAGATCCTGGTTTTCCCCCATAGCTGCATCTCTACATGATCTATGAACTGAATTCACAAATATGTAGAGCAAAAGTCTGGAAGAGGGGGGAAATGCCACAAGTGAAAGAGAGGAGATAACTTTCAGTAACTTCACTTTCCTCTTGAAAATCTGTTCTCGAAGGTTGGGATACAAAGAGGAAGATAATATTTAACCTACAGAGGAGGTTGGATTGATTAAAATTATCAATCATTCTTCCAATGAGAAAGGTGCACTGGGTCTTAATTTTCCCTGCTGTAAATCAATTGAGTCCAGATATTGTTGATTAAAATTAATTTCACCATGAATTTTTAACTGAACACCTAAGACTTCTCATCACTATGCATATATACAGCTATCCACTCATCCTTGAGTTGGGAGAAAACTACCTTAGCACAAATTTTGAGGGCCCTACTGCCCATCCCTATCCTATTACTCATGCTTTTATTCCCAGTCACTGACAGTCACCAGAACTTTTTCCAAATAATGAGTACCGTGTTTCCCCAAAAATAAGACCCTGTATTATATTTTTTTGAACCCCGAAATAAGCGTTTGGCCTTATTTTTGGGGAGTCTTATTATTTTGGGGTGCGTGGAGCAAGACGGGGCTACTCTTGCCATCTTACCTGATTTCCAGCTCTGTCTCAATAACCGTAACCAGAGGAAATGGCGGGGACCGACTGCGCATGCATTTAAATATTTTCGGGGAGGGCTTATTTTGGGGGGAGGGTTTCTTTTTGGAGGACGGCTTATTTTGGGGGGGATGTCTTATTTTCGGGGAAACATGGTAACAAAGGCTAATAGATTTTACACACCAGAATCTACTTTTGGACAGTATTGTAATAAAGGGGGAAATACTATTTTAACAGCAATAAAAGCTGAGGACCCCGTTAAGTATGTCTTATTCACTGGCTGGGAATAAGATGATGATAATATTAGGTGCACGCAAATGAAAAAAGGAAGTTGATAAAGGTTAGGGTTAGGGTTAGGGTTAGGGTGTAAGTGAAGGGTTCAAGTTGATCCTCTGATAAAAGATGCAGAAAGTTAAATAGGCCCTGACAGGTAAATTCAATAATGAAGAAATGCTACCATTATGCAGTGATGTCACAATGCCTCTTCTTCCCTTTTAGATTAATGTTCTGACACCAGCTAAAAGAACACAAATCAGGGAGTCTTCATCATGATATCAAAATGTACTGTATGTTTCTTCACTTTTCTGTTCCTTGTGGGGACCTATAGAAAGGAGGAGAAAAAAAAGAAATGATCTTGCTATTTACTTCCTTGAAAAGTTGGGAAACAGATTTTCCGTAAGAAAGAATCAATGTGCAACAAAAGTTAGCATCTTTTGTGGAACTCTTTTGCCAAATTCATTACCGGTTTCTTTTCTATTATTCTGTTTTTTCTTGTTAAGTATTTTCTAATAGAAGAAGAATATCACATATATAAATAATAGCTGGATAAATTCTCTTGAGTTAGAATTTGGCTCTAGCAGCGAACCCAGCCTGCTAGACAAAGGCACATACAGTACATTAATATTTTGGGAAACAGTTTAAATTTAGCTCAATACAAATTCTTGTAGAAATAATTCAGACTAATGATGTATGTATAAATGGATGAAACACTTCTACCTGTGAAGGTTCAAATCTAGAACCAACCCAATATGTACTTACCTTATAGTTATAAGTAGAGCTGTATAAAGCACCCTCTTGAGATTGCTTTGTGGAACAGCATGTCTCATTCATTTTTAAGAGAGAAAGGAAATGGCCACATATTGCTTCATTTGTTCTGCTTTGCTTTTTTTTGCAATCTCCACTTGCAGTCTCTGGCACTTGAAATAGATGGAACAGACAATTAAGGCAAATCAAAACTATCCTGCATTATACCTACTTGCTTGTAAATTCCAGCTTGATCCGCAACCATTGCAGTTCTAACCTCTTTCGCATAGAAAGGATGGGGTTTGGGAGTTGGGAAGGACTTGTAAAACTACCACTTTCAGAATTAAATAGAGAAGGAAGCATATAAAAGTATAACAAAACTACTATTTCATAAAACACTCTTTGCATTACCTACATGTCAATTTCTTAGAGAGAGAGAGAGAGAGAGAGAGAGAGAGAGAGAGAGAGAGAGAGAGAGAGAGAGAGAGAGAGAGAGAGAGATAATTTTTTTTCTCAACAATTTCTGTACATATATCAATACATACACCCTACAATATATCAATAATATATTTAATTATACAATCCATTCAATAAATCATAGATCAACATTTTATTTTGCACCTATTTTTCACCCTCCCTCTGACTCTCTCCATCCCTTCCTTCTACTTTCTTACTCTTTCACTCCCCTCTCCTACTTCCCTCCACTCCCTCTCTTCTCCCTACCTTTCTACTTCCTCTTTCCTCTCTCTTTCCTTTCCCTGAGTGGTTCTTATCCTTATTCCTCTCATTTTGAGCAGACTGATGTCATATTCTATTCCTTTTAAGATTTTCGGTGCCTCTTCTAAAATTATTATTTTTATATCATTTTCATATACCCAATTCTTTATTCTGGGTATATGTTGTTAATTTAATGCTGCCTCCCTTACATGTCAATTTCATTTGACAATTAGAATTAGGGTAATAAGAGGGACCACCTCTACTTGATCACCCACTGTCCACTCCATCAAGTCTGAAACATGCTGCAGATCCCATCTGCCAAGGAATTACATATGGCTGATCCCAGGAGGTGGGGCTTCTCTGATGTGGCACCAACCTTGTGGAATCTCTCCCCCACCCAGAAGTGAGATTAGTTCCATCCCTCTCAACAAGTTCCTCAGAATCTGGTCCCAGAAGTTCAGGAAGATTTTCTGATAGCTCCCATACTGTGGTTAATATCATCCTCTCTCATGTGCCTTATAATAGTCATTTTTTAACTACATTTCCGAAGTATTTATATTTTTAATTAAGTGTGGTATGGTGTATGACCCAGAATCACTTTCTTGTGAGATGGGCAGTACAAATATCAGAGAGAGAGAGAGAGGGGGAGGGAGGGAGGGAGGGAGGGAGAGAGAGAGAGAGAGACAGAGAGAGACAGAGAGAGACAGAGAGAGAAAGAGAAAAGGAGAGGGTTAGGGTTAAGGTTAAGGTTAGGGTTAGGGTTAGGGTTAGGGTTAGGGTTAGGGTTAGGGTTAGGGTTAGGGTTAGGGTTAGGGTTAGGGTTAGGGTTAGGGTTAGGGTTAGGGTTAGGGTTAGGGTTAGGGTTAGGGTTAGGTAGGGAAGGAGAGAGGGAGACAGGGAGACAGGGAGAGAAAGAGATATGACACATGAGAATCACAATTAAATGTTCTATTTCAGGGCTTTTCAAACTTGGCAACTTTAAGATGTATGGACTTCAACTCCCAAAATTCTCCATCCAGCATCCTGTCTGGGGAATTCTGGGAGTTGATATCCATACATCTTCAAGTTTCCAAATTTGAAAAAAACACAGTTCTATGTGATATTTTAAAAAGACCTTACCATAACTGGAACAGGCCAAGTAAAATATGCAAAAAGCAATATTATTAGCCATGGCATATCTTACCATGAGAGGTGAGTACTTTATATTGTCCATCCTGACACACATTTTGTTTATAAACATTACAGCTTCATTGTAGAGTGCATTCTACATTCTACTTCAACCATTCTATCCAGAAGTCCTTCATTATCACACTTTTGAAATCTAAACTATTTATTCAACTTTACTTCTGCATTGAAGAAGGGATGAGCAGCTTGCTCAAATGTATCTGAATTTGGCATGAAGATTCAATTGCCAGTGTCACCAACAGTTAGGACTTTTATTTAAACAAACACCTGTCAACCTTTCTTCTCAATTTAAATACATGTTGTAGTTATGCACCTGTCAGCTTTAAAAGAAAACCCCACAACTTTAAAAAGTGAGTTAAAAACATTAAAAACATGGTAATCAATATTTCTTTTAGGTGGCTGTTATTGTGTACCCTCTGGGTACAGCAGATGCTCCCAAACTCTCAAGTGTCAAAAGTGTTACAAGAAACTTCGTAGCTGAAATGCAGATGGTGAATTCTAATCGGTCGCTATTTGGTCTTGCCATTTCTACTAAGGTTGCTTTCATGGTTTGCTTTTGTAAATACCATGTTATCACAATCTGTATGGCTATGGGAGAGTTCAGAATTAAAAGAAATAGTTCAAAAGAAATATTGATTACCATGTTTTACCTTTGTTTTTAAGTGATAAGAATGGAACAAATTTAGAAATAATTAATCAGGTAAACTTTAACCAGACTTAATTCTAGTTCTAAGCACACTCTGTGATTTTCCAAAAGAGGCACACAATACTATATAGCAGTGTTTCCCAACCTTGGCAACTTGAAGATGTCTGGACTTCAACTCCCAGAATTCCCCAGCCAGCTTTGCTGGCTGGGGAATTCTGGGAGTTGAAGTCCAGACATCTTCAAGTTGCCAAGGTTGGGAAACACTGCTATATAGAACAGTGTATATATTGTTATAAGTTCCCTTTTATAAAAAGATTATTTATTTTTTTAAATATATGGCCGACAGCTCACACATAAAAACCTATAACCCCCACACAACCCTGGCAGCAATAACGGACTAAAATCCACCATTTGATTTTCTCTATCTCCATTTGTGGTTCCCAGACACCCTCACAAAAACAGTTCTTTGGGATGGGGGTGGAGGGGCAACCATACCTCAGGGAAAATGATGTTTCATAGAGAAGGGCCCACTACTGAGAAGGCCCCTTTTTGTGGTCTCACCAGACATACATCCATAATTGATGGGAT
Organism: Diadophis punctatus similis; assembly: GCA_023053685.1. Taxonomy (NCBI): domain Eukaryota; kingdom Metazoa; phylum Chordata; class Lepidosauria; order Squamata; family Dipsadidae; genus Diadophis; species Diadophis punctatus. The sequence goes on along the minus strand of JALIGW010000002.1, from coordinate 46,373,692 downwards.
CCATAATGTACCCTGCCATCTCATCCTGTTGCCCCTTATGGATACAGTAGGGGAGAGACACAAATACCTTTGTGTTGCTTTAGCACACAGCCACATTCCCAAACATAAACAGTATTTATAAAGGCAGGCTGGTTTTCCATGCAACACTAAGCCATGATTTGCTTAATTATGTTGTATTTAATGTACTTCAATTAACAAGATTCACACAAAATATTAAACCACACTATCTGCTTCCCAGAAGTAAAGTATACATATAAAATCTGTAACTTCCTCACCAAAAGCCAAGTAGATTTCTACTTTGGGCTTGTATAAAAAGTACCATTAATTAACTTGAATATTTGAAATGCCAACTAAAAATTATCAAAGAAATTGCCTAGTACCCACAAAAACCTTTGAGAGAGTCCTTTAATTCTGCAGGGAGAGTGGGCAAGAATGCAGCTTTTATCATAGTGCTCATAGCTAAGGTTAGCATTTCCCTCAGCTTTACAAAATGTTGAACTGCTCTATAGATCCAGTCATTGTGTTGGAAAAGGCTGAACTGAATTCTAAAACCAAGATCTGAGACCCTGTTTCAAAAGAGAGAAACATAACCAACATTGTAAACTAGGACACAGAAGCCTCTAGAGTTCAGTGTGACTGACTGATTGTACAACAACATGAACTTCTGTCTTTGAACATTTCCTACAAGGAAAAAAAATGAATCCCTGTGAAACTAAACCTATAATTTGTTCCTGTTTGCTTTTTAATCCAATTATCATCCAAATGACAAACATTCAGAAGCATTTAACAAAATCCTGAATACAGAGAGCCAAAACATCCTGCTCTTCAGTAACAATTTACTGTCCTCTGTCACCAACTGGGATCAGGAGGCAGAGGACAGAAGACAAGAAGACATTCCTTTGTTTCCTTTTAAACACAGTGACTTTTTCAAGCAATTACCTAGAAAAGTCAAGAAATCTGCCTAGCAACTACCTTACTTCCATCTCTAATGTTTAGAATTCTATGGAGGAGCTAGCTTGCCTTTTGGGGAACCAGAGAAAAGCAATAACTTAAAGTCCGCACCTTGAAGTTTAAGTTATCAGCCCCATTTCACAGGCAGGTGAACAGGTTGAATGTTAATGTAAGTGAAGAATTCTGCCCAAGCAGCAACACACTCTAGCAGCTAAGAAGGGAAAAGATTGTTGCAAAATGGTAGTGACTAAACCGGCCATTTATTTCAGGGTGACTGGCGGCCCGTGGGCCAGATGCGTCATGCACAGCTGGGCCAGATGCGTCATGCACAGCTCCATGAAGGGGAAAAAACATTGCAAAACTTCACATGATGGTAATGTGATGCCACAAGTTTGACACCTGTGATCTATTTGGTCAGTGTTCAGGAACTAGAGCTACTGATGTTGCACGTATGGTTCTAGGTGGGGATTGTTGCAAGTATATTCAGTTGCAGATATCACAACATTTAATTTAATTATTCAGTTTAAGATTTTTGGCCCACTAGATCACAGGGCTTGTTGCAAGTTGTTACAGTCCAGCTTTCCCACTTTCCCATTGCAATATAAAATTCCTGGTCTGTATTAGTCATACCAGTACAAAGTCTTTTTTTTAAAAAAAAAAAAAGCATTTAAAAATATTATACTCAAGGCCTGAGTCTGAACACTGCTTCATTTGTTTCTTCTAACCAATAAAAGTCACCTTCAAATTATAGATCTATTTATTGTTTGATGTAGGCAACTACCAAGTCTCTTTAAAGGAAGTACTATACAGTATATGTATGTGTTACATAAAGGATTTAAGAAAGGATATCTCCTTAAAAAGAGTATAATGCATCTGTATAATACATTGGCAAGCTATGGTTTAAGATAATTTGTTTTCTTTTTCACTCCAGTCTAAGTATCAAGGCTTCCTTTCTGAGCCGAGATAGTGCAGTGGTTAAATGCAGCACTGCAGGCTACTGCTAGTTCAGCAGTTCAGCTGTTCAAATCTCACCGGCTCAAGGTTGACTCGCCTTCCATCCTTCTGAGGTCGGTAAAATGAGGACCCAGATTATTGGGGGCAATATACTGAATTCTGTAAACCACTTAGAGAGGGCTGTAAAGCACTATGAAGCGGTATATAAGTCTAAGTGCTATTGCTATTGCTATTCCAAAAACTAGGATTACAGCTTTAATTCTAGTTATCAGATTCAAGACAAGCCATAATTAGCATGCCAGTCCAGAAATCCTGACATTTAAAAAAAAAAAAACCATAGAGAAAGTGAATGAACTTGATACATAATGCAAGCCCTGCTATAGTGACTAGAATGCTGGACTAAGTTCAGGAAGACCCAAGATTCAAGTAAATTCTCAGCCAAGAAAGCTCATTGCCTGATGTGGGCTACTGTCTTACAGCCAAACCTATTTTGTAGGACTGTTATAATAAACAGGTTGTTATTGTTAACAAAGGTTTCTTCCTTCACAGATAGTGAGGGGGAAGGAAAGGTTTCACATAGTGATCCGAGCAAAGACATCTGGTTTATCTCTTTTCTGCTGTTCATCTGGATCCAAGAGAGATAAGAGTGATAAATGTTTTGGCTATGCCCAACACTTGCAAACCTACCTTGTCTTGGGTCTTTCTCTGGTGTTCTTTTATGTAGACTATACTGCTACTATTCCAGCACTCATGTTAGTTTCTTGATGGACCAGATCACTAGGAGCAAATCATTCCCCAGCATTTCTCTGCATATTATCTTGTCACTTTCATGGTCACAATGTTAAATTAGGAAAATTCTGATATTACTTCTACAACATATCTTTGGTTATGCCGCTCTTAAAGGAGAAGGGAAGGGGAAGTATGGATGTAAGAAATAGAACTCTATCATTCCTCCTTTGGATGAGCAGCTAAACAGGACAAACAGAATCTTATGTGACATCCAAAAGTGAAGTTACAATTGTTTGACTAAGTTATACAAGCCAGGATTTATGTTACCAACAAACCCAGATTTAATACTGGCCTATAATATTAATTTGCTTCATGTAGTTAACTATTATATTAGACACAAAACTGTCCCCCTTCTTAGGTCGCTAAACATTCATGCAAAGGGATGAAACAATAGGCAGTTTTCAAGGGGGCATAGTTTATTCTGATAATCATTGTTAAGGCCACTTAACACTGGAAGCTCAAGTCATTGTTTCTGACTTAGTAGTCAGTACTAATCATAGCTTATCAATTCTGATATTTAAACTAGCTACAGACACGTTTCTTGAGCTTCAGCATGATATCTAACTTGAGTCAATATTTACAGAGACACCTACTGGGTTTCTAAAGACCATTGATCTCCGGAAGATATATGCCCAGGAAAGTTTCACAGACTTGAAATGAAGACATTGCAGTATTTTCCAACACAGATCTACCCATTTGCTTTTAAATGTCATTAAGTATAGATAGAATAATTAAGTGAAATGAAAAATGGCAAGCAATTTCTAAAAGAATTACATTCAATGCAAATAAAAAAAAACCTAGGGATTCACTTTGAAACAATCATTCCGAAATTTGCCTAGGCAACTAAACAGATTAGATCCGTTCCAGATTAGAATATGCTATTAACTGAGGATCTTGAACAAATTATTGAATTATGTTGTTAGATCTCCTCGAAGAGATATAGTAGATATACTGTAGTCCACATGCCTGGCTGTACCTAGGTACATAACAAGTCTAGATCTGTGGTTTATTACTGTATAAAAATATTTTGGAATTCTGCAGCTGCATGGGGAACAAATAATTATATTTACCATTTACAGCTAAAGTAAAATAAATTACATTTGTTATAAGCAAAACTGTATAGACTGCCCAAGAAGAAATTGGAATTGATATGCCATAGCATATTTTAAAAACTATCAAATTCAAAAGCCACTATTTCACAACATATCTTCATCTGCTGGGAACAGTAATCACTTTTTCTATGACTGGCCATATCTCAACGTTTACTGTTTAATCATTTATTCAGTTTAGATCCTGTTCTTTTTATCTTAAATTGTCAGAGTTACGCAATAAATCAGAAGCTTCAAAAGATAACTGCATTTTGCTGATTCAAATAACTTCTTTATAAGTAGAATAAAACATTAACAATACCACACTTTGTTTCAGATCACATGTTGAGATGTTTTCATACTGGAGTATAATGGTGGACAGAGTAAACCACGCCCTTCTTCTTGCTAAGTTTCTGGACATGCTCAATTAACACTTCAGCCCAATTGGCTGACTCAATCACATGGCTCTCCCAGTCATGAATATTCCAACACTCCTCCCTTCATTACTGGGAGAGACATCAAACCTATTGGATTTAAACATTTCCCATGATTCACATTACCCAATGGTTTGGTCATCATGTCTGCTAAATTATCCTCTGAAGAACAATGATGTAAACTTATTAATTTTTCTTTTACAGCTTCCCTGACATTACAATACTTAATGTCCACATGTTTACTTCTGTTCTTCACTCTGTCACCTGTTGCCATTTTTATACAGGCAGCATTATCTTCATAAACAGTTACAGCTTCATTTACATTTACATTTAAATCTTGTAACAACTGTACATACCAAACTACTTCAGAACATAACTCAGACAATGCAATAAACTCTGCTTCTGCAGTTGAAATAGCAACCGTTGTTTGTTTTCTGGACTTCCAACCAATTAAAGCCCCTCCAAACATTATTACAATTCCAGAATTAGACTTTCTGGTTTTTACATCATTTGCATAATCACTATCAACGTAACATTTCAATTTTAATTCTTCAGTGACCTGTATTTGAAGACCTAAATTCACAGTTCCCTTCAAATACCTGAGAATTCTTTTCACACCCATCCAATGCAACTTTGTAGGTGTAGCAGTAAAGCGACTTAGAATGCTCACTGCACAAGCTATGTCTGGTCTGGACCACTGTGACAGATATAACAGACTCCCTATTGCAGAGTGATATATCTCCTGATCACAGGCTTCACTTTTGTCCTCACCCAAACTATTGTAAAAATCTGTGCTCATAGGTGTAGGAGCAATATTACAATCTTTCATGTTATATTTCTCTAATAATTGTTCAATTTTTCTCCTTTGACTGAGAATATAACCCTTTTCAGTTTTTTGTATCTCTACACCGAGATAATTCTTTATTTCTCCCAAATTCTTTAATTCAAATTTCTTTTCTAACTTATTAGCAAATTCTTTAACTTGTGATGCATCCTTTGCAATGAAACAAAGATCATCCACAAATGCTAATAGTAGACAATTCCCACCTTGTAACTTTCCAGTGTATATGCAACCATCAGCTTTGCAACTCTTGAACCCAAGACCTTTCAATGCAGTATCTAAACAGATATTCCAATTTCTGGCTGACTGCTTCAGCCCATAAATGGCCTTGTTCAATTTATACACCATGTTAGGTTTTTTATTTTCATACCCTGGCGCTTGAACCATATAAATTTCTTCCTCTAATTCAGCATTGAGAAATGCAGTGGTTATATCAAAATGCCAAATTCTATGCCTGTATGCTGATGCTAATGCCAGTGCTAGTCTTATGCTCTCACCTTTTACAGTTGGCGCCAACACCTCATCATAGTGCACATTCTTTAATTGAGAAAAACCTTGTGCCACCAATCTTGCCTTATACTGTACTTCATTATTGGGTAATACCTTTTTCTTATATACCCACTTACATCCTACAGCTTTCGTACCCTGTGGCAAAGTCATAGATGTGAACACTTTATGATTTCCCATGGATTTCATCTCTTTATCCATGGCTTCCTTCCACTTTTCTTGTTCAACTTTTGCTAATGCCAATACTTCCTTATAGTTTCTTGGCTCATACCACACATTACACACTTTAACTTTACTGGCAGAATACCTGTCTGGCGGAACCCCTCTGTTCCTACGCTCTGACCTACGTGGCATTGCCTGTACTTGTGTTTCAAGCTTTTCTGTCTTCATATCTTGTTCAGACTCTCCTCCCTGAACATAGACACCTTCAGTAAATGATTCACCATCATTAAATGAGTTATTGTCACTAAGTGGATCACCGTCGCTAAGCGGATCACCGTCACTAAGTGAGACATTTTCAGAATTTGCATCAATTCTGTTCCAATTTTGTTCTGCAAAACTAGCAGACCTTGAAATCACTATCCTTTTACTTCCATCGCTAAAGCGATACCCTTTTGAGCCTGGCTCATAGCCCACAAATCTGAGCTTTCTAGCCTTTTGTTGTCCCTTTCTTCTGATTGCCTTTGGAATATGTACCCATGCAGTACTTCCAAATATTTTTAAATGTGCTAGAGAAGGCTTTCTCCCATATAGCATTGCATATGGAGTATTATTGATGGATGAACTCCACAACCTATTTACTAAATAATTGGCAGTCAGTATGGCTTCACCCCAATATGACCTGCTCATACCAGAATCTTCCAGTAATGAGTCTTTCATTGTTTGCAAAACACCATTCCTCCTTTCAGCCACTCCGTTCTCTCCCGGTGTGTAAGGATTTGTGCGCCTGTGTCTTATTCCCAATTGTCTCAACCATTGTTGAAAATTTGTTGACATAAATTCAGAACCTCTGTCAGTTTGCAACTGACATACCTGTTGTTTGTACCTTCTCTCTACAAAACTTAACCATTGCTTAAATTGCTGTAGCACCTCTGTTTTACTCTTAAGTAAGTAGCAAAACCCAAACCTGCTGTAGTCATCCACAATGACCAGCGCATACTTTGCTCCTCCCAAACTGGCTTGCATAGGCCCAATTAAATCAGCATGCACCAGTTCTAGAGCTCTTGTGGTTTGTCTTGTGCTAAACTTGCTAACTGGGAATGCTTTGGATTTCGATGCTTTGCATACTGCACAATCCAAATATGCCTTACATCCCTTCAAATCTAATCCTTCTGCAAATTCTTTCATTTGTTGAACAACCTTAAAATTAGCATGACCAAGTCGTCTGTGCAGAAGATGAACACATGAATTATGTTCTGCTACATTTTTAAATATCTGGGAACAATGTGGCACCTTTTGTCCCTGCAATACATAAAGATTATCCTCTTTTATGCCCTGTGCACAAACATTCCCATTTCTTTGGATGATACACTTCCCATTAACAAATGTGGTTTCATAACCTTGCTTGTCTAAACTAGACACACTTAACAAATTATGCTCCATTTCAGGTACACATAACACATCAGTAAACCTGGATTCCAAATATGGAATTTGCACATCGCCTCTTCCAATGATTTTAGCCTTTTGACCATTGGCTAAGGCCACTTCTTCATGGTTTCCTGGGAAAAATCTGGAAAATAAGTCAGAATTATTAACAATTGTTTGACTAGCCCCACTGTCAATCAACCATTTGTCTCTATTGTTATTATAACAAACTTTTGCAACTGCAATCTGTCCTTGCAAATAATGTCTCTTGTCTTGCATATTTCTTCTCTGTGTACAGCTTTTCTGCAGATGATTGGTTTCTCCACAAATGAAACATGCTTTCTTATCTTGCTTGCAGAATTGTGGCTGTGTAACTTGATCTCTCCTGCCTCTGCTCTCCTCATCTCTGCAGACACCTCGGCTGTTGCTAGAGATAGGCAGCCTGTGGAAAATTTTGCTGGAGACTTGCTGTAAGTTTCCACTGTACTCCTTGTTGGGCCCCCGCCTGTGGAATTTTCCATCAGCATGGCTGAAAAGCCTTTTCTCATATTCATTCAATAAACACGATTTCAAAGCCTCCAAATTCAAATCTGCTTCTGGCTTACTTTCAAAAATAGCTGACACAGTCTCCCAGCTCTGATCCAAACTATTTAACACTAATAAAACTTTCTGGGACTCTGGAAACTTTACTCCACGTTGCTCCAATTCTAGAAAATTAGACTGCATTTTCATTAAATGATCTTCCATAGAATCTCCTGTCTGCAAACTCATTCTGAAAAGCTTTCTTGAAAGTTGGACCACATTACACGCAGAAACATTGACATATACTGCTTTCAATTTCTGCCATATTTCTTTTGCAGACTTTAATTCAGCTACATTTAAGAATTGATCATCCCCCAGACTTAAAAGAAGATAAGCCATAGCTTTGTCATGAGCCTTTTGATCTGCTGCTCCAAGCACACCTTGTGGGGGGTCTGCTACGATGTCCCATAATTCTTTTGCTTTCAAAAAACATTCCATTTTTGCAGCCCAAATTAAATAATTTTTCTTCCCCAATTTAGGTATTGGACTGTCTTTAAATTCCATAGCAGCAGCCATCCTGCTTTATTTTTCTTCTCTGCCTGTTCCTTTAACAACACAGACAGCTTCTTATCAGCTTTAAATTACAATGCAGTTTTAACTTTACTTCTTGAGCGATTCCTGGGCCCATAACCTGTTAGAGTTACGCAATAAATCAGAAGCTTCAAAAGATAACTGCATTTTGCTGATTCAAATAACTTCTTTATAAGTAGAATAAAACATTAACAATACCACACTTTGTTTCAGATCACATGTTGAGATGTTTTCATACTGGAGTATAATGGTGGACAGAGTAAACCACGCCCTTCTTCTTGCTAAGTTTCTGGACATGCTCAATTAACACTTCAGCCCGATTGGCTGACTCAATCACATGGCTCTCCCAGTCATGAATATTCCAACATAAATGCTACTCCACTTCCATTAACAGGAATGAGTCAAAGCGAACCAACCATGTTCTCATGGCTCCCTCTCTTATTTTGAGATAATTGTGGGAGGGATTTCTAGAAGACCTCTTCTCCACATTTGACTGATCACATCTGTTGCCTTCTTCATACGTGAACATTGATTTGCAAGAAATCAAATTCAAAATATACATTATGAAGCTACCTCATCTCAACATTAAAATTCACCACACACAAAATGAAATTAGGATCACTCAACAAATGGAAGTGAAAGTTTAAGCATCCTCAAGGCTGTGGTGGGGAAATGAGAATGCACAAGTCTGGAGCTTACTTAGATTTATTCCCATGAAGATAAATCAGATTTTAACTTGATGTGTACAATAAATCATGATGGAAAATCTGGGTTGAATCTTCACATTTCACTCCTTGGGTGAGATTTATTAATCATGAAAGGAATGCTTTAGGAAATGTATAATCCTTGCAGAATTAAAAGTTGAGCCTTCAAGGCAGGGACGGGTTGCTCTCTTACCTTGCTACCGGTGCTCTGCGTGCGCATCACCATATTTCGTGCACATGCGCACTCACTATGCGCACGCCCCCTCGCGAGATTTTGCTTCCACGCATGCGCGGAAGCAAAATCGCACTGAAATCTTGTGAGGGGACATGTGTGCATGCAATTTTGGTAATTTTTTGCTTCTGCGCATGCGCAGAAGCAAAAATCGCCGAAATCTCACACGCGCACGTCTCCTCGCAAGATTTTGCTTCCATGCATGCGCAGGAAGAAAAAAAAGCCCAGAAATTCTGAAAAAAAGATGACAGCTCCTAGGGACCGGCAACCGACCGCACCGGGTTGGTAACCTCTTGATGACATCACCAGCCCGCTGCTACCGGTGCGATAGAGTGGACCACACCGGTAGGAACCCACCACTGCTTCAAGGTATTATCTTAAGGAGAAGAAAGAGAGACCACTTTTTTCTTAAGATAATTTGGAAAGAGATTTTTTTTAAAAAAAATGCCATCAATTCCCTCAATTTAATAAACTAATGTATTTTACTTTCAAGTCACTGATTCCCAGCAGCTACAAGGACAAGTCCATGCAGTTTCTTGGTAACATTTTTGGAAGGGATTTGCTATCCGCCTAGGGCTGAGAGAAAATAACTGGCTCAAAAACACCAAGATGGCTTTGTGCCTAAGGAAGGACTACAACTCATAGATTCCTTGCTCCTAATTCAGCACCTTACCACTAGGCTGCTAGACCAACTGTAATATTGGATACATATGACCTTATTCTATGTTCACATTATAACACTGGGTGTCTATATTAATACTGCTGTGGTGACATGTTTGCATTATAACTCCGATTAGTCTCAACCAGGATGGTGAAGAGAAGGCACTGTGCCAACTGTAATCCAAACCTCTTTTAGGTTGTCTGCTCCTGAACTGCTTTGTACTTTGTAGTTCAAGCCCCAATGAAATATGTAGCATTACATAAAATGTGTAATCTCTGAAGATCAAGAAGACGACACAACATTTATAAGTTTCAAGCCCCACTGATCTCAGCAAAAGAGGATTTTGAAACATTGGCTTCATGTTGCCACTAAAACTCACAGGGTTTTAAAGCATGCTTGATTTTGTCTGAATTGCTCTTCGGCTCTTCTGCCTTGTAATTAATCCAACATGATTTTCACTGGACTGAAGGGAACTTGCCAATGGCGCCTCTATTTGCACAAGATGTGTGTGGGATTTGTTTCTCATCGGATTTGGAGGGGAACAGGAGGAAGACAGGTGTGAGTCTTTGGTTAGCATGCAGACGATGTCATGCCACACATTGTTTGGAAGCCCCCTAAGTATAGGGCATTGTGCTTTAGTGCAAATTGTAAGGATACATTGTGCATCTGCTGGTTGATAATTGCTGAGCGCTTTTAATGATTGATGAGAACTTTGTCCTAGTTTCTGTCTGGAGACAATCTTTTTGAATCGGTGGATGCAGCACAAAAGGAAGAAGTTTAAATAGTAGAGCCAGTTTTCCCTAATCCCCCTCCAAGCCTTCTCATGGAAGAGGAACAAGAAGAAGATTGTGAACTTTCCAGCGACAAGCCTGTTCTTTAATATATTGTTACTTATTTGTAGTCCAGTATAAATCTTGCCAAACTGTGTGTAAAGTCAGCAGGGTATGTGTGTGTGTGTGTATATATATAAAACCTGAGTTATCTTTTATTCCTACTACTGAATAAATTATTTCAACCCCACGCGCTCCAGAGACTCATCCTCATTAGTATGTATGAGTTGTTATAGTGTGAAATGAGTGGAATAAAAACTGAGCAAAGAAGATTGTTCTATATTTAATTTAATTTAATTAATAAAGAGAATGTACTGATTTTTGATGGGGGTGAAAGAGGCAATTTCCATGGATTTTTGCACTGTCGCTGTAATTAGCAATATAAATCTATCATGGGCATAGAAACTTTTAAAAGTGTCTGTAACATTTCCATTATCCTGATCGTCGTTAGCCAGTTTTTCGATCTCCATATTAGTATGTGCCACCCATAATAGGCAAAGTAGAGTTTTCATCATGAAACCATTTTCCTTCCAGAAGTGTAAGTCTCAGCAGGAATATTTTAGGGTGAAAACAGGCTACCAACAGCTAGTTTTAAATATGATGTGAATTGCACCTGTTCCTTCTGAATTCCAGAGAAATTACAATTCTTCTCCAAAAACAACGGGAGAGCATAAAAAAAATTATAAAAAAGTAATTCTCATTAGTAGTATAAGAATTGTTCTGTTTTATCATTCAGAGTTTAAGGGGAAAAAATTAAATAACCTCCATAACTGAGCTTCATTTCTCCCGCCGCTCGATTAGCCAATCAGCAGCAGCCATGCAAATCCGTGCTCCGTATGGCAGTACGTGACAAGAGGAAAATGAGCAAGTTCCCTTCTTATTCAATTCAGAAGGGCATTCAAAATACTTTTCTCTAAAACAAAAACCGTGCCTTTCAATTGTTTCAATATGTATTTTATGAAGTATTGCTTATTGGTCTAATCATATTTTAGTATTTGTTTTAAATTACACTTTTGCTTTAACTTGGTTCTGTGGGCCTCTCAAAGCAGTGGGGGTCATACAAATTCCTTCTTTCATAAAAGGAATATCACTGAGGCTAAGAGATAAGCAATACACACCAGATATTGAGTGCAAGATTGAGTTGATAGAGTCCCAAATCCACAAGCCTCTGGACATGGTTTAAAGTTTTATTGTGGCCTTCCCCAAGAGTTATTTCCTTACTTTTCCATATTGACCTGCCAGAAACAAGATGCAATGACAAAACAGTATCCAAGGAAGGACACAAATAAAAGAGAAAGCAATTCTTTTCATATATAATTCATATGTTTAAAGGCCAATTACCAGTCATATAAATAATGCCAAACAGTGCATTTTCAGGATTAATAAAACATGTCAATCTTCAATACAGCTATAGAAAACAAGCTACCAAAATCCATCTTAGCTGCATACCACGTAGGAAGACAGATACTTCCACATTTTTCATCCTGAAGAGCCTCATGTTTTCTGCTGCTGCTGCTGAAGTGAATGAATAGAATAACAGAATAACAGAGTTGGAAGGGACTTTGAAGGCCTTCTAGTCCAACCCTGCACAAGCAGGGGACCCTATACCATTTCAGACAAATGGTTGCCCAATATCTTCTTCAAAATCTCCAGTAATGGAGCACCCACAAGTTCTGAAGGCAAGCTTTTCCACTGATTAATTGTTCTGCTGGAACTGCAGGAAATTTGTGCTTAATTCTAAAGTTACTTCTCTCCTTGATTAGCTTTTATCCATTGCTTCTTGTCCTACCTTCTAGTGCTTTGGTAAATAGGTTGATCTCCTCTTCTTTATGGCTGATAACACTGCTATCATGTCACCCCTAGACCTTCTTTTCATTAAACTAGACATACCCAATTCCTGCAACCGTTCTTCATATGTTTTATTATATCCCAGAGATATTCTTAAACAGTAAATGAACAGTAACTAATGAGTTCATCAAAGCCTGGCATTCCACAAGCAATTCCATCAACAGACACATTGATCTACAACCAGTCTACGAACCCTTCAGAATCCAAATCAACCACACAGCCAACCAGAGACAGCACCGACCTCAACCAACCCACACAAACCCCCCCACCAGTTCACCTCCCAATGACCCTCACCTGATGTAATCTCATCAAAAGACCCATCACAAGACTCACAGCTGACCCATCACAAGATCCTCACTTGATACCCACACTTGAAGCCCTTATAAACAGAAGACCTCTGACACTGACATCCCCTAAACTCCGTTGAAGATGTTACACCTAGCCTTGTAATGAAACATTCAGAAACCAACCCAAAAGCTTGGAGAACAAACCTTCGCCACATCCTATATCTGAAGACAGATATTTGCCATGATTGCACAGTAACTCAGTGCTATATTTAAAAACGTGCATGTGCTAAAAAAAGAAGAAGAAGAAGTCAGAAATGGGTGAAAATAGCAGGTAAGCTTCCTGGAGCCTGGATAAAATTGTAGGGAGACATATATGGGATTCTGGGTCTAGTGCTTCCACCATGACTTCTTATGAGAATGGCCGTATCTGCTTATTAGTCCTTATAAACTGGAGGGCCCTAAAAAAAATCCTTTTATCCACTGGATAATAGCAATTTTGATGTCCCTGTGCTATGTACGGATAAAGCTTAACAATCTGTATGTAGAGCCATAGGTTTTTTTTTCTTTGGGAATGCAGAATGTTTTATATCAAAACAATCATAAGAATCATTGAGCAACTAATGAGGCTAACAACCTAGATGAGACCACCATCAAGGCTGGTTCATTCATGTCTATTCATCCCTTTTCCTATGTATACATTAGGCTTACAAAGAGACAAATAAATGAGCGACTGCAACCACAGCAAAGCAAAAAAGAAAAAAAGTACTTGAAATTGAAGGGAAGGGATTAATTGATAATAACGTCACTGGAATATCGGTAAGAATTATCATCTCAGGGTTGAAATGAGGGGTCTTTGATGCTCTATGATCTTTGTCATTTTCTTGCAAGCACCAAGAACCCATCAGTTATCATCTAATGAAAAACTGATAGAAACTGATGGAATGAAAAACTGATAGAAACACAAAGTCAAAAATGAGCAGATTGAAATATTGTGTGTTTTCCAAATACAAACTGGTAAAGTCTTGACTCATTACACACCAGATTTAACCATGGTTGAAAAAAAGAAAGTGTGGATAATCGATGTGTCACAATATCAGGGGATAATAGAATAGAATTGAGAAAGAAATGGAGAAAATCCCAAAGTATCAAGATCTGAAAATCAAAGTTGAAAGATTACGGCCTAAATCAGTCATGGTCGTCCCAGTGGACATATGCATACTGGGTGCCATACCAAAAAACGTGGACAGCACTTTGAAAATCTGCACATTGACAAAATTTCCATCTGTCAGTTACAAAAGGCCACACCACCTGGATCCTCACTATACTATGCTGATATTTTTTCCTGGACTCACGACGCGGTCGTGGCCAGGAGGGCCTTTGCGCAACTGCGGGTTGTGCATCAGTTACGCCCTTTCCTGGACCAACAGTCCCTACTCACAGTCACTCATGCCCTAGTCACTTCCTATCTTGACTATTGCAACACGCTCTACATGGGGCTGCCCTTGAAGAGCATCTGGAAGCTCCAGTTGGTGCAAAATTCAGAAGCCCACATGGTTTTGTGCAGACACTGGTATGCACATGTTTAACCTGTCCTGCGGGAGCTGCATTGGTTGCCTATTTGCTTCAGGGTGCAATTCAAGGCGCTGGTTTTCACCTTTAAAGCCCTTCATGGCTTGGAACCATGTTATCTGAGGGACTGTCTCTTGCCAGTCACATCTACCCAACCCATCAGAGCGGGGAGGCAGGGAATGTTGCAGGTCCCATCCCCAAGGGAGATACACATGCTGGGATCCAGAAGAAGGGCCTTCTCTGTGGTGGCTCCCTCTCTCTGGAACATCATTCCTCCAGAGATTAGAATGTTCCCCACTCTAATACTCTTACAGAAGGTGCTGAAGATGCTGTTCTGCCAGCAGGCCTGGGGGAACCCAGAGCGGGATGGAGCCCATTAAAGGGCTAGTGTGATCTGCTGTCGCCGGGGTGGGGGGTGGGAGGTTGGGGTGTTTTGTTATATTGTACTATATTAATTTATTTGATTCTTTTTGTTAGTTTTTATTGTTTTAAATGTGGTCTTTTATTCTGTAAGCCACCTTGAGTCACCATGGGCGAATAGGTGACAATATAAATTCTATAAATAAATATAAATAAATAAATAGTATATAACATCCTAGGTTATTGGAAAGAACTCTTTAGCTTGTCCCATCCATACCAGCAGATGGGGCATGATGCAGACCCCATAGGTCAAGGAATTTCAGCTGGTAGGGTTTAGGTGAAGAGGCCCTTCTGACATGGCTCCTGCCCTTTGGAACATCTTGCTCCCAAGGTGAGATCCGCTCCCACCCTTCTGACCTTCCATAAGGGCCTGAAGACCTGGCTTTGCCAGTTGGCTTGTGGTTTCAATGGGGGTACATCACACTGGAGGTGGCTGATGGATTAAGACAAGACCAACTCCCCCCACAGCGCATCCTGCTCCTTTCTCCCCATCTTTTTAATTCTAAATTATTACTGTTATTTCAGTATTTATTGTTGCAATATTTTATTGGCTTTTAATGTTGGTAAGCTACCCAGAGTTGCCTCGAGATGAACTGGGTGGCAAATAAATCAAATAAATAAATAAATTTGATGCATATCAAACTCAACACCAGCTAAAGAACTAGCAAGTTCAAAATCCATTCAAATAAGTCTGATTACAGATTGCTATGAATAGCAATAGCAATAGCAATAGCAATAGCAACAGCAACAGCAACAGCAACAACAATAACAACAACAACAACAACAACAAACTTCCAAGCTTTGAATCATAACTATCTTCAATATGGAGAGGGACGTGCTTCCTATTTTATTGACAGATTTTAACTTGAAAGGATACTGTTTATCAAGAAATATCCAATCCAAGTCTGCTTTAAAAATCATTAATGAAAAAGGCAGAAAAGGGAATGCCCTATCAGAAATTGGGACATGGAGACCAGACTAACCTCTCTATGACATTAAGCTGTATTATATTCTAGATAAACTGTATTCATCGTATTTCCAGATTTGCATTTATACATATAAATTAGCATAGGCTAGCTTTGTAAAAATAACTCCTTTGTCCTCTTTGCGAGGGATGCTTTGTGCCTGTCTCTAATGATGTGTTTAGCAGCTATCCCAGTTCCTTGTGGACTGACAATGAACAAATAGATTTGATCAAAGTAGGCAATGCATACCAATTGTTATCTGTTTGGAACTTTATATCTTTTTTCTCCTTTAAAAGAACTCAACAAATGATAATACAAAGAAGGCTACAGAATTGAATCAGAACTGAAGAAGCAAAATTAACTACGCAATTCTGTGCCTGTCTACTTAGAAGTAACTCCCACTGAGTAAAATGTAGCTTGCTGCCCAATATGTGGATGTAGACTTGAAGCCTTATTATAAAATGGCAGGGTACAAAAGTATTTGCACATAGTAATAATATAATCAAATATCTGCCAATATAATGCTGCAAGTATTTTTTTTTTACAACAAGAAGAAAAAACCACACAGCAGTTGCAACTCCATTCCCATACCCCTAAATTCTCCAAAAGTTTTAGTCCCGATAAAAGGCTAAGAAGCCAAAAAAACAAACACAAAACCCACCCTTCTCCTCTTGAGAAGCATTATTGAGTTTTGGGAGCATAATTTCTTAGGAAATCAAGATACCTAAAGAATATCTTCTTAAGCTTTCCTATGTCTCTGGCTGGCTAGCTGCTTGGAAATAGGCAGTTCTTCATATATGTTAGTCCCAAACAGAGGTGGGTTCCTGTCGGTTCGGACCGGTTCGTCCGAACGGGTAGCAACCCACTGGTGACGTCACGATGATGTCACAGAACCGGTTCAGTCAGTGCCGGTCCGTGGACGCCACCATCTTTTTTTTCCCGATTTTTTTTTTTGAGAAAAAAAATCGGGGGAAATTTTTTTCCGGTTTTTTCTTCTTCTGTGCATGCGCAGAAGCCGAGTTTCCGGCACTGTGCATGCGTTGCCATCTTGTTTTTGGCTTTTTTGGAGGGGGGATTTTTTTTATTTTTCGGCACTGTGCATGCGTGTGTGTGTGAAGTGCACATGCGCCCATGAGGTGCGGCCACGCAGTGTGGGAGGAAGCGAACTGGCAGTGAGGTAAGTTAGAACCCACCCCTGGTCCCAAACTATGAATGTTTGTAAGGTTTAGCATCAACAGTTTGAAATATATTGGCTGGCAAAGCAGGCAAGTCTCACCTACTATCAGACAGCTCTACGCAAGCACTCGAACATTCACATTTACATTCAGATCAAAGCAGAAAAGAACAAGCAATTGCCAACATCATAGCTGAATCATGAAGAAACTCCAGTTCAAATACTGATGTTTGCTTAAGGGATTATAGTCAATCTCATTAATTTGAAGGTTCATTTTACCAGATGCTACTCATAAAGAGAAATTTTACCATTTTAGCATGGGTTGGGCAAAAATCTTCTGATAATATCTAGATAATACTGTCTTGCAGCATATATAATTCTTCAATGAAATTATTTACTCCCAAACAAAATATGAGGGGGTTTTTTTCCTTCCTAGCAGTTTCCTACAAGAGCAGTGTCCATCTTTTTTTTTTATGAAAAGAGTGTTGATCTATTGGTTTTGGTAGGAATTGACTGCCTGGCTTGTCATCCGAGCCTGACATTGCAGACTGAGAGAAAGAGTGACTGGCCACTCCACCTAGCCAGCTTCCATACCTAAAGCGAAACTAGCATTCACAGTCTTCTGATTTTTAGCCTGTGCTTTAATCATTAGACCAAAAGACTCTTTCTTTAATACAAGTGGATCTTTAAACACTAGCAAGAAACTGATATATACTGAAGCTTGAAAACAGTTTACATCAGTAGTGGGTTCTAAATCCCGTTGCTACTGGTTCATGCGTGCGCTCGCGTCAGGGTGAAATCCTCCTGGTTCGCTCTTACCTGTCGGTCGTCACAGAGCCGATAGAGCTGGTGGCGTTCACGGCGCGGGGCTGCCCCGCCTGCTTCCCCCACCTGCCTGGACTCCGCCATTTGAGTTCTTTTGCCCTCTGCGCATGTGCAAAGTATTCTGCATGTGCACAGGGCAAAAGAACTCAACTGGTGGCGTCCAGGCAGGTGGGGGAAGCAGGTGGGGGCAGCCCCGCGCCGCGACCACCACCGGCTCCATTGGCTCTGCAGCGACCGACAGGTAAGAGTGAACCGGGAGGATTTCACCTCTGGCTCACGTGTGTGCGTGCTACTCTTCTGTGCATGCACAGAAGCATCCCGGGCAGGTGGGTGGAGCCTCTCACCGCCACTGCTACCAGTTCACAGAACCAGGTCGAACCGGGAGCAACCCACCACTGGTTTACATATATTCATGTATACACTTTTTCCACACCATATTTAGTTCTACTCTTAACATTGGAGCTGATTAAATGAAGAAGAAATAAGAAATATGAAATATGCGCTTAGTATTCCAGCAAATGTCTGCTTAATGAGCCAGGTTGGTGCAGTGGTTAGAAAGCAGCATTACAGGCTAATTCTGCTGACTGCCAGGAGTTTGATCCTGATTAGCTCAAGGTTGACTCAGCCTTCCATCCTTCTGAGGTGGGTAAAACGAAGACCCAAATTGTTGGGGGCAATATGCTGACTCTGTAAACCACTTAGAGGGGGCTGTAAAGCACAGTGAAGTGGTATATAAGTCTAAGTGCTATTGCTATTGCTAATGCCTGTATACAAAAGGGGTGGGACTTCAATGACATGCTGGCAGATGCCATCTCGGCTTTTTTTTTTACATAAACATATCTAACGTTCTTTTTCTCCACTCTTCTTATAAAATACCCCATAAACCTATTTATATCCCTAGTCAAAGTCTTAAAATCAGCAATGTGTAACAGTTGTGAACAATAATAACTGCTACAGGCTCAAACTTTTCAACTGCAAGAATGTTTAAATGCATTAATTCCAATTTGTTCAGCTAACTTCTCTTTCATAGTCTTTTCAAATTGGATCCGAGCTCTCATTTTGCTTTTGTGGTGGCACTTAAAACCGTAAAATAGCAAACATTTTTATATATTTATTAAAGCATCCTGTGATAAACTCTCCATTTAGTTGCAATAATTTCACTTTTTTTTAGCCATCCATAGCTGGATTTAAAACTTTGATTGCTATTTTGAGAATTGTAGCCAATAACAATCTTCTTAAACCGTGATTGTCTGCTGCAAAATCAGAGATACAATTTTGGTAAAGTAATTATCTCCTCTAAAGTTTTTACTGTCCTTTGATTTAATAAAGTACCACCCAAACAGTATTGTTTATACAGTTTTTCAGCGAGCTTGCACAAAGGTAAATGTATATATTATTTGAAAGCATTTCCTAAATTATAATTATTTACATAAAACAAATCATTGATATTTAAGTTTATTTCCCCTCTGAATTTTAACCAATTTGTTGAAATTTGAATTTGTTCCAAATATTTTGCCTTTTGCTGATGAGATTCTTTTTGTATGGGCCTCTAATTCACACTAGGTTTTTGTGACGATCCACAAATTTTCAAAAAGCATGTACAGTTTCCAAGATTTGGAAGGCACTAAATCTTGACTAAAATATGAAATGTCTAAAATGAATCATGAATCATGCAGACTGGGAATTATGAGTCCTGAATACATTTCAAAGATATCAGACTCAGGACAAACTAGCCTAGAACTGAAGAAAACTTTATTAAAATTCCAAAGAGAAGGTTCGCTTCTGAGATTCTTAATTTTTTTATCAGAATCTCTAGTGCAGATATCAAAAAGCTGACACTGTGCCCTAAACTCTACTTAAAGAATATGCAGTCTATCTAGGATTCTACATATTAAACCTAATTATATCCTCATCTGTCCAGTTAGGATCTGTACATAATTTAGAATTTTAGATCGTACAAAAAATATATATTCAAATATTTTACATACCGATAGAATTTCTTGTATATATATATGCCCTGCTAAAGTGAAACTAACCTTTAGATGACCCTAACTGTTAACTCCAACTGTTTTGGAGGGAAATTTAGAACATTCATATTTGGGCGGGCTTTTTCAAGTATTATGATTGGTTAAGGCCCTGTGGGCCCAGAGTATAAATTACAGGGAAATGCCTGCAGTTTCTCAGTTCCAGTTTTGACTCAATAAATGCTGTTGTATCTATGCTGGTCTGCTTCTTGTCTACTGAAGCCCACTACACAATAGTGGTGATGAAGGTGGGATACTGCAGAGGAGAGAGCTGCTGCTAACCAACAGACTGAAATCACTGGGTGATAGGCTGGGTAATGAGCCCCGGCAGGACTAGTCCTCACCCCTGCCTACAGTAAGCCACATTGGAGGCATGCTGAAATCACTGGGTGTCAGACCAGGTAAAGAGCCCTGGTGGAACCATGCTCCCCGCCCTGCCTGCCAGTAAGACATACTGGAGGCATAGACCTAAGGGATCTGTCCCCAGGTACATCCTAAGTGCAGCCCAGCTCCAACTGCAGTAGTACAGGCATTAACCAGCACCACAGGGGCCTTCTCAAAATGACTAAACTGGGAAGGCTCAACGAGTTCAATATTACTCACCTGGAACAGTGGAGCTCATACGTCTCCCAAGTAGACAACTATCTCCAGGCTAACCAGGTCACAGATGATGGCCTGAAGGTGGCAACCCTACTATGTGCCTGTGGACAAGTCATGTTTGATATCGCTAAAAACTTGATAGCACCAGCAAGCATAGAGACAGTGGCCTACACAGACCTCAAGAAAAAATTAAGGGAACATTTTGAGCCTAAACTCTTGGTCATCACCCGGCACTATGGATTTGAGCAACGTTAACAGCGGTCCGAGGAATCTGCAGCAGAGTTTGTGGCAGTTCTTCACCAAGCTTCGCACCAATGCAAGTTCCCTGATCTGGAAGACCATTCAGAGACAGGCTCATTTGCGGCCTGCGTAATAATGAATTATAGCAGCACCTATTCGCTATTGGAAAAACTGACTTTCTAAGACACATTGAAGGAAGTCATGGCGGATGAGGCTGCCGGAGGGGCCATGAAGACTCTCCGGCCACCAAAAACACACACCATCCCCCCAGCAATCCACCAAGAGACTGCAGAAGGCTTGAGGGAGGTCAGTGAGAGTAAAGAAATAGATTGCTTGTGGAGAGAGCCACCCAGACAGCCACGCTCCACAGAGGAAGCAACTCCCCCACCGAGCTGTGCAAGCTGCAGGGGACTGCATGAAAGAGCTGAGTGCAGATTCCACTGTATGCCATGCCTGTAGAAAACAAGGGCAGATTGCCAGAGTTTTCAGAGGTCGTCAGCGGGAAAAGAAACCTTTGATGCAGCAGCACAAGGGGAAATGGCCCCCAGGACAGAATAGGGTTGAACACTGCTTGGGAAGCCAAATCTTCACTAAGCTAGACCTCGCCCAAGCCTACCAGCAGCTGCCAGTAGATGACGCTCCTGCAGAAGCACAAACAATAGTCACACACAGTGGTGCATTCCAAGTGCGCAAC
Organism: Diadophis punctatus similis; assembly: GCA_023053685.1. Taxonomy (NCBI): domain Eukaryota; kingdom Metazoa; phylum Chordata; class Lepidosauria; order Squamata; family Dipsadidae; genus Diadophis; species Diadophis punctatus. The sequence continues at coordinate 46,352,358 of JALIGW010000002.1, read as the reverse complement.
TTGCAGTTTGGGGTAAGAGTAGCACCAGGGTTTTTCCAAAGTATTATGGAACAAACACTGAAGAACATTCCTGATGTCTGCCCGTACTTTGATGACATCCTGATTGTGGGGGAATCAGCGGCAGTCCTGGCAGAACACCTCCGCACAATACTCCAATGTTTCCGTGAGGCAGGCCTAAACCTCAAGAAGGAAAAGTGCCAGATCAGTGTGGAATCCACAGAATTCCTGGGTTTCTGCATTGACGCTGCCAGAATCCACCCATCTGAAGCAAAGCTTCAGCAAGCCCCCACACCAAAATCCAAGGGGGAGCTTCAAGCATTCCTGGCTTGCTCAATTTTTACCACTCCTTCTTCCTGCATAAGGCTGCCCTGGCAGAACCGCTACACCGCCTACTGGACAAAAAAGCACCCTGGGTCTGGTTGAGCATTCAAGACAAAGCATTCAAGGCAGTAAAATCATTGCTATCCTCGGACTCCATCGTAACTCATTTCAATGAAACCCTATCAGTAACACTAGCCTTGACGCTTTGTCATACGGCATTGGGGCAGTTCCAAGCCACAGGATATCTGGCATATGGTAGAGAGGCCCCCATAGTGTACTATTCTAGAATGTTATCATCAGCTGAAAGGAACTATGCCTAGATAGACAAGGAAGCCCTCGCCATAGTGGCTGGCATTAAGAAGTTCCATGACTTCTTATATGGACAAACCTTCACCATCTTTACAGACCACAAATCTCTGCTTGGTCTCTTCACAGCTGACAAACAGACACTGCAGATCCTGTCGCCGCAAATGCTGCGATGGTCCATTTTCATGGCTGCATACTTGTACCACAAGCCGGGCAAGGAAATGGGCCACGTCGACGCTCTCAGCTGACTGCCTCTACTGCAGACTGAGCTGGATCCAGCTCCAGTGTGTCATATTCTGGCAATCCAGGACCTGCCTGAAGCACCCCTACATGCAGGGGATGTGACAGCTGAAACCACCAAGGACAAAGCGCTTAGCCGTATTCTCAACTGGGTGTTAAAGGGATCGCCAGAGACCCGGCCAAGCCCTGAGTTCCAGCACTATACTTCTTGGAAAAATGAACTGTCAGCCCACAAGGGATATGTGCTGTGGGGCAGCAGGGTCATCATTCCACCCAGTCTTCACTCCAAGGTGCTGAATTCCCTACACGAGGGGCACCCAGGAATTGTTCGGATGAAGGCTCTAGCCAGGAGCTACTTGTGGTGGCCAATCAAGTAAGGAGTTGCCGGGCTGCCAAGAAACCCGACTGGAGGTGCCACACAAGTACCAGTGGACCGCTGGGAGACCACACAGGCCCCATGGTCTCATGTGCACATTGACTTTGCAGGCCCTTTCCAGGGGCAGATATTCCTGATAGTAGTGGACAGTTATTCCAAGTGGTTGGAAGTGGTACCGGTGTCATCAATGACAATAACCAGAGTCATCTGAGAGTTGCATAGGCTCACCACAAAGCTCGACCGACTTCACCCAGAGTAGCGGCAGAGACAGCTCAGCCAACCCCCCCCCCCAGGAACTTACAGCCAGGTGAATTGGTCTGGGCCAGGAATTATGGGAGTGGGGCACCTTGGGTGGCAGCTAGTAACTAAAGTAAGCTAGTAAGCTAAAGTAACGGGCCCATTGTCATACGAGGTTACTCTGGGGAATGATAGTACAATCAGATGCCACATTGATCAGCTACAGGCTGGTCCAGTCCTGGATGAGTATCCAAGGCCTTATCAGACCCACTAGATAACTGTTTTCCTCCAAGTTTGCCTACACCACCCATGGCCACCTCCAGAGAAACAGAAGTACCAAGTGCCTTAGAGCCACTGCCACTCACGGGCAACCAAAACGGCCATCAAGACTCTGTCCAATTGGAGATGGACAATACTCCACTTAAACAGGACTCTCCAGTAACATTGCAGTGGTCCACCAGGATCCGTGGGCCCCCAGCCTATCTCAAAGACTATGAATATTGAACAGACTGAGGGTAAGAACTATCTTAGTGGGGAGGGGTGTTATGTATTGAATATATATAGTTGTGTTAAGCCCTGCTAAAGTGAAACTAACCTTTAGATGACCCTAACTGTTAACTCCAACTGTTTTGGAGGGAAATTTAGAACATTCATATTTGGGCGGGCTTTTTAAAGTATTATGATTGGTTAAGGCCCTGTGGGCCCAGAGTATAAATTACAGGGAATTGCCTGCAGTTTCTCAGTTCCAGTTTTGAGTCAGTAAATGCTGTTGTATCTATGATGGTCTGCTTCTTGCCTACTGAAGCCCACTACACAATATTTCTAATCTTATATATTTATGTACACTGATATTCTGCCTGACTTCTAGTTGCTCAGAGTTATAATTTAGCTTCCTAGCTCCCTGAAGAACTAAATTTTCTGTGAAGTTGTGATTTGCCAAGGCACCCAGTTGAGTTTCACAGCTCACAGGGTCTAATAGCTGTTTTTTTTCCTCCCCTTCTTGGCATTCTGGTTTAGCACTCTACCTAAAGCACCATGCCGGTTCTAAGTGATTTGGAAATTATGACAGGAAACTTCCATAATATGTTTTCCATTAGTGGAAACATAAAATTAATGTTATTTACGATAACATTCTGTTTATAAGTGCATAGGTTTTCTAGATGATTTGCAAAGGACGTTTTCCCCCTACTGATTAAATCTCAGTGTAAAAGAGAAAAATATCCCTAGCTCACCCTTCAGATTAAAATCTAATGCACTAAAAAGCTCTTTTTACAAATACCTAAAGTATAACCTTCAGGCAAAAAAATAAAGTAAATCCAAACCCCTTGATTTAGATTACAGCTCTTTCAATAAGGTATTTATTTTCTATTCTACAGATCTTTTTTATACTATCCTTCAGAACTGTATTAATTCAGAGTTCTTAAAATATCTTGCTCTTTAAAAATCTCAAGTTCTCTGAACTGATGTTATCTACACTTACCTTAACAGTACTTCAGGATTTATTCCAGATGGGAAATTAAGCTTGGATGTCCTAACAACATGAAACTATAGTCAACGATTGTTTGGAAATTTAAAGTAAAGTACATTGAAACTAGTTCAACTCTTCTGCATCTAAGCTTGACATCAAACAACTGTCTGTAGTTAGTAGTGGGTTGGACAAGGGCTAAGTAACTAAAGGGCAATTCAGCTAAGTGAGGCTTGCCTTCCTTGCAGGATGGGAAAAGCAAGAAGGGACATGACAAACCCACCTGCCTCCTGTTACAACTGCCCTTCTCACCTGGTCTAGTAGGACAGGCATGTTCCTGTCCTGTCTATCAGGGAAAGTCATCTGTCAAGACCAAGAAAAGAGTCTTTTCTGTTGTGGTACCCACCCACTGGAACATCAGGTCCGCAGAGATTAGATCAGCTCCAATGCTGCTGGCCTTTTGCAAAAATCTTAACTTCATGGTTTTATAAATAAGGTTCTCGGATCTTGATGTGTGGCAGAGCCTGTGCAATAATTATGTGGATTTTTTTTCTTGGTGGTTCTGTATGATGGTTGTTTTTTTATCTTAACTGCTGATTCTCTGTATGTTGTTTTTTATAGTTCTGTGTTTTATGATGTTTTTCACTGGCATTAGTCACTCAGAGTCATAAATTCGAGATGGGCAGCCGTACAAATAAAATAAATAAATCCATACTGACACCAGCCAAGCACCCACTGCAATCTGGATTGGAATTTTTGGATTAGATGTAGATGATTTTAAAATTGAATGTGTTCAGCTGCAATGCAGAATTGCCCTGAGTGAATTTTCTCTATCTCAAACCAATATTCCAGCCACTACATTCTACTAATAATGTATCCCTATTTCCATTAGTCAACAGAACAGCTATTCAATTCCTTTTGTTTGGCAGCAGTAGAAGCTTTTTATTTGGATGTATCTTCTGTCCTTATGTTTCTTCTGCTCTCTTCTTCTCATTTCCTGGTCTCTAATAAGTAGAAAAGTGCGTAGGATTGTCAGTCTATGTAGTGGTCACCTCCTGAATTTGCTTTCTCTGTTCCTACATTTATCTTGAAATGACCCTTTATAAAGAAATTCTGAGTTCTTCCATGTACTTCAGGTTTTCTAAGTGCATCTGACAAGCTCAGATGCTAATAAACACTCGGTTAATTCTGCTCTGGCAACACAGTGATGCCTTATGTCTTGAGTTCTGCTCTGTCCCTCGCCTTTTCACTTCCTTGTTGCAGCCAAAGTAAACAGAGCTGGCACCACTGAGCCATGTTGTGGAAGCAGTTCATTATGGTGTAGATTTTCAAATGATGCATTCAGTTTTTTATTTACAGCCAATCCTGCACTAAAATGTGCCTTATTACATGATATTTTTAACCAGATACCTTTGGTGAATATACGAGGGTGAGTCAAAACATAATTCCATTTTCTTTAGGGCAGATATAATTACCAACACAGGAACATGTAGCATACATCAAAATGAAGCTGGTCCTCTGTGGATCACATCTCTACTTCTCAAAATAGTCACCGTTTCTCTCACTGGAATAATGTTTGCCTCGTATCACCAGATTTAGCGCCTTCAGACTATCATCTCTTCGGCCCCATGAAAGAGGGTTTGAGAGGCAAACATTATTCCAGTGACGAGGAAGTGAAAACTGCAGTGAAGAAGTGGCTCAAAGAACAATCAACAGAATTTTACAAGGCAGGGATGCATGCTCTCATTCGAAGGTGGAACATTGCTATTGAGAGAAACGGTGACTATGTTGAGAAGTAGGGATGTGATCCACAGAGGACCAGCTTCATTTTGATGTATGCTACATGTTCCTGTGTTGGTAATTATACCTGTCCTAAAGAAAATGACATTACGTTTTGACTCACCCTTGTACAATTAATTCCTTAAGACCAACAAAAATTGGGCTTAATTTTAGTTCATATAGTATGTCTCAAAAAGAGTTTTTTTATTAGAATTTTATCTGCCAAATGGTTATAATAAAAAATATGGACAATGAATTACAATTATCCTCAGACATGCCTGTCCAAAAATGTGTCTTTAGACTTTTTGAAAAGTATCCAAAGAAGCTGGAGGATTTGAAGCAGCTGGGGTAGCAATAGAGAAAGTTAAATCCAGATTTGCTGTGAGATGCAGATCTACTCAAAGGAACTTTAGAAAAAGGAATTATTTCAGGTAATCCAGACCAAGTCATATAGGTATTTAAATATGATAACCAGGACTTTGTATCATTTCTGGAAACAAATCGTGGCAAGATATATGTGGTCATAAAATAAGGTGACCAGACGTCCCGCATTTGGTGGGACAGTCCTGCTTTTTAATAATTTGTCCCGCGTCCCGCGGCGTTTCAAAAAAGTCCCACCAAGCAAGTGTGGCGCGGAAGCCGCTGGTGGCCGGGTGGGCAGCAGCCCCCCCGGGTGGGTATAGGGCCAGGCCTGCGCTTGGAAGGGGCCGCCGCTCTCACTTCTCTCCCTCCCTGCCTGGCTGCAGACGTCTGCCTGCCTTCCCGAAGCAGCGCTGCCGCAGTTCACTTTTGTTTCGTGGCGGGAGAAGGAAGAAAGCGGGCAGCGAGAGCGGCAGCCTCTTCCAAGCGCAGGCCTGGCCCTCTCCCCACACGGAGGGCTGCTGCCCGGCTGGCTGGCGGTGGCTTCTGCAACGGAGGCAGCACGCGGCTGTGAAGAACGCTCACCACCCGCCCTCCCAGAGCACCACAGCTGCAGTTTGCTTTCTTCCTTCTCCTGCTGCTGTCCCTCTCCGGGCCAGACACAGCAGAGGCGAGCCCCGCCCATGGCAAACCGCGGCTGTGGTGCTCTGGGAGGGCGGGTGGTGAGGGTTCTTCACAGCAGCGTGCTGCCTCCATTGCAGAAGCCGCCACCAGCCAGCCGGGCAACAGCCCTCCGTGTGGGGAGAGGGCCAGGCCTGCGCTTGGAAGAGGCTGCCACTCTCGCTGCCCGCTTTCTTCCTTCTCCCGCCGCGAAACAAAAGTGAACTTTGGCAGCGCTGCTTCGGGAAGGCAGGTGGACATCTGCAGCCAGGCAGGGAGCGAGAGCAGCGAGAGCGGCGGTAAGGGCTGCGATGAAGGGAGGTGTTTTGGGGGGTGCACAAAGCTGCAGCAAAGCAATCCTGGATTTATGTCTCCACCTTTATTCACATGGATGGGCTGCGGGATAAGAGAGACGGCCCCTCCCGTCTTGCTCCCCTAGAAACTCCCCCCCCTCAATGGTGCCCCGCTTTACAAATATTAAAATCTGGTCACCTTATCATAAAAGGAAACTACTAAATCAGGGGTGTCAAACTCAAGGCCTGTCCTGGAAACAGCAAATGACCAGCCCATGGTGCCTCTGCCAGTGAAAATGGACCTCTTGAGGGCTATGGTCACCCTGGCCATGGCCCCCCACCCCCGAGGTCAAACACAACCCTGATACGGCCCTCAATGAAATCAAGTTTGATACCCCTGTACTAAATGAAGGGTCTTTAGTGCTTGTGTTTTTTTGCAGATATTTCATTACTCAAACTAGGTAATATCATAAGTTCTACCAAGTAGTGCTGTTTGCTGTCAGTTTATATTCTAGTGGCTTGCCCTGCCAGTGTTGGTGGGTGTGGTCTTAGAGATTTTTTGATTGGGCTGTTTACTGTTGGCTTCTTTAGCAGTTTCTTGATTGGAGTATTGTTTACCTGATTGTTGATCTGATGTTAACGTTGGAGTTCATCTGTGCTGATCTGGGTGCTGATGGCTGCAGAATATAAACTGACAGCAAACAGCACTCCTTAGTAGCACTGATGATATTACCTAGCAAGCAAGCTCAGAGAGCACCAAGAACACCTCATTTCAACCCTGAACTACAAATATTCTCTTTTATTGAACAATCTTCCATTATTTGACCTGCCAGCAAGATTTCTCCTCCTCCTCCTCCTCTTCCTCCTCTTCCTACTCTTTCTCCGTCTCCTCCTCCTCCTTCTTTCTGCTTGAGGCTAAGAGTTGTTGTTTAGTAAAATCTGCTCCAGCTAACAGCATTTTAAAACTGAATGTGTTTGCTCCTAATCTCTTGAACTATTTTGTTCTTTGAGAGATCAGGTCATGCCATATTTTTGGCTTGATGCTCTGTACCTTCAGATGTATCTAGTATTTTACCTATCTTTCACCCTTCTCTTCTGATTGCCTATATAGAATGCATCATAGGATGTAATCTAAGAGGAATTATATTAATTTCGAGCCAATTCTGTCATTGCTCAGGGAATAGCAAAAACAGGCAGCTCAGGAACAGCAGCAAGCTGAGGCCAGGCTATACTTGCTCAGAAATAGAGGGTATAGGCCAATCTAGGAAGGCAAGGAAAATATAAAAAAATATGATATTGGCAACTTTAAGATATATGGTCTTCAAGTCTCAGGATTCCCCAATCATCATGGAGATGGGATTTTTGAGGGACTGCCTCTCCCCTGTTAGATCTACTTGCCCCGACAAATCCAGCAGAAGAGATGTATTAGAGATCCCATCTACAAAGCAGTTTCATCTGACAGGACCCAGGAGGAGAATCTTTTCTTCTGTGGTACTTTCCATCTAGAACAGGGCTGTTAAACTTGCAGGCCAAGGGCCAGATGCGTCATGTGCTGCCCACGCCTACGCCCAGTTTAGCAAAGGGGGGGAAGTCCCGATACGTCACATGACGATGCTGTGACGATGCAAGTTTGACACCCCTGCTCTACAACATCCTGAGGTTAGATTTGATCCAACCTTGCTAGCCTTTAGGAAGTCACTGTTCTGACCTAGGCTTCCTGATAACAACATGGCACAAACAGTGTCTCACAAATCTCTTTTTATTGTGTAACAGTTGCTAATTGTTTTCATTAGCAGTTGTCCTAAGTTCAAATAAAATAAAGCAAGTCTTTTCTTTGTAACGGCTGCTTATTATTGTCATTAGCAGTCGGCATAAGTCCAAGCAAAATCAAACAAGTCCAACGAAAAGTCTTTCAGGGAAAAGCAGATAACACCCACGAACCTTGCTCTTCTTTGGCAAGCTGCCAAGAAACAGTTTGCAAGAAACTTTTGCCAAGTTCAAACAGGAACAAAATGGAGGCTTGAGTTGCAAAGACAAGATCTGGAAATGAACAGAGTTGCTTCCTGCAACTCACCCATCCATATTCTTCACTTATATAGCCTATGGGAGGGGCGAATTAGCCATAGCTACTCCTGAGTAGTCCTTCTCCTCTGAAACCATTTTTGCCTTTTGGCAGCTCTGCACATGCGTGCATTGAGAACAGGTTCCTCCTGTTCTTCCTTGCTCATGTCAGCCTCTGGAGATTCTGGAGGCCCTGGCTGAATCCCTGCCTCTGGCACAAAGCCTTCTCCAGACTCCAGGCCTGGCCCAGGTTCCTCCCCAGCCTCCTCTGACTCTGCTGCCAGCTGCACAGGCCGCTGGCGGACCACAACAGTCACTGAAAACACATTGTGCCATCAGGCATGGAGATGCCATAGTGGTTGGGAATCTGAGAGATGGCCATATTGTTTGTGAACTGTTAGTTAGCTGTCTCTCTGTTTATTTTTTAATGTCGTTGGACAATCAGTTTTAAAAAATATTTATATGAGTTTTATCTTCTGTGATTTTAACTTGTAAGCTGTCCAGAGTCATGTATGCGAGATGGGTGGCAATATAAATTGATTGAAATTAGACATGCAGGTGGTCTTGTATTGTTACTGCTTATATGTCATAGTTCTTCAGATTTGCAGGCCTTTTTTCAAAATGTTTCAATCAAGCAGAATAACACCTGAGTCTGGCTCTAGTGTCTTTTGTTTTATCATAGAAAAGACACAACAATAGAAATGAAGTGGGATAATTTTAAAAGGCTGCCAAGATTCATCTCCTGAAGAGGAGAAAGGGCAGCAGAACAAAAACATGAAGCAATCAAACAGAACAGTTTACAGTGGGTAAAGAAACAGAGGAGTAGAGACAGAAGGATGGCTAGCTTCAGTGGAAACCTAGATATGTTCAACAGTATCACTGATGACTAGGCATGTATATATGGAGAGACTTGAATGAAGTTTGGAGGCACAAATTATGCCAGTACTACTGAGCAATATGGTAGGCAAAATAAAGGACTGAACTGCCCCAGCAAACCCTCACAATTCATTGGTGCAGAAATAATAAAAATAATGTTGGAACAATCAGTGCCAGAACTCTTATTGACTGTAGAGTGTTTTAGGTTCAGAACTTCAGACAAAGAAGAGAAAAAGTCCACTGTAGTAAATAAAGCTGGATTTTTAAAAATGTCTGAACATTGCAGATTTGGTAAAGGGCTACATGATATTCTAAGAAATCAGGGAGTCAGTAGAATTCTGGAAGAAAATATATTTTTAAAAAACTCTTAACAGGAAAATATCTAACATTTAAGAATGTTTAAAATTGCTATCTCCACAAAAATTGCTGCTAGAAATGTTATAAACTGTTTGGAGTAAAAGCAAGAGTAAATAAGTTTGCAATATTGTATAGAGCAGGGGTCGGGAACCTATGACTCGCGAGCCAGATGTGGCTCTTTTGATGACTGCATATGGCTCGCAGCAGGGGTGAAATCCTCCCGGTTCGCCCGGGCCAGTCCTTCGGCGTATAGCCGATGGAACTGGCGGCGGTTGCGGCGCGGAGCTTCTCCTGCCCGCTTTCCCGTCCCGGCTGAACACAATCACCGCTTTCCCGTCCCGGCTGACCACAATCATTTGGGTTATTTTTCCCTCTGTGCATGCGCGCGCATGCACAGAGGGAAAAATAACCCAAATGGCGGCGTTCAGCCGGGACGGGGGGAGCTAAAAAACGGCCATGGCCACATCCCCGCCGTTCTCCAGCCAAGCGGCTGAAGAAGCCCCAGAGCCCCGCCGCCAACCTGCGTCTCCTGCTGGGAAGGAGCCTCTGTCGCTGTCTCTCGCGGGGTTCCAGCCACCCGACTGAGTCCCTGACCGCGGCATCGGCAGGGTTAATGCGTATGGGAGAGGAGAGAGAGCGCTACCCGCCGCCGCTGCTACTTTCACCGCTCCGATATTTCTTTGGTGGGCGCGCGCGGGAGGGACCATGGAGCATAGGCGCCCGGCAGCTTAAGGCAAGAGGCGGGTGGGAGACGCGGGCAGGAGCCTGTCGCCGCCGCCGCCACTTCTGGCATCCCCACGCCTCTCACCCCGCTCGCCGGGTGCCTCTGCTCAGCGGTCCCTCCTGCGGAGGCCCACCAAAGAAATATTGGAGTGGCGAAAGTAGCAGCGGCGGCGGTAGCGCGCTCTCTCCTTCCCTCCCATGCAGGGAGGGAAGGAGAGAGCGCGCTACCGCCGCCGCTGCTACTTTCACCGCTCCGATATTTCTTTGGTGGGCGCGCGCGGGAGGGACCATGGAGCAGAGGCGCCCGGCAGCTTAAGGCAAGAGGCGGGTGGGAGACGCGGGCAGGAGCCTGTCGCCGCCGCCGCCACTTCTGGCATCCCCACGCCTCTCACCCCGCTCGCCGGGTGCCTCTGCTCAGCGGTCCCTCCTGCGCAGGCCCACCAAAGAAATATTGGAGCAGCGAAAGTAGCAGCGGCGGCGGTAGCGCGCTCGGGAGGGAAGGAGAGAGCGCGCTACCGCCGCCGCTGCTACTTCGCTGTTCCAATATTTCTTTGGTGGGCCTCCGCAGGAGGGACCGCTGAGCAGAGGCACCCGGCGAGCGGGGTGAGAGGCGTGGGGATGCCAGAAGTGGCGGCGGCGGCGACAGGCTCCTGCCCGCGTCTCCCACCCGCCTCTTGCCTTAAGCTGCCGGGCGCCTCTGCTCCATGGTCCCTCCCGCGCGCGCCCACCAAAGAAATATCGGAGCGGTGAAAGTAGCAGCGGCGGCGGTAGCGCTCTCTCTCCTCTCCCATACGCATTAACCCTGCCGGTGCCGCGGTCAGGGACTCAGTTGGGTGGCTGGAACCCCGCGAGAGACAGCGACAGAGGCTCCTTCCCAGCAGGAGACGCAGGTTGGCGGCGGGGCTCCGGGGCTTCTTCAGCAACCCACCCACCTACCTCGCTTGGTGCGGTTCCCCGCACTTGACATCTTGGAAGAGGGCTGGGCGAGGGAGAAAGGAGCCATGGTGGGGATTGGTTTGCAGAGAGAAAGAAAGAAAGAAAGAAAGAAAGAAAGAAAGAAAGAAAGAAAGAAAGAAAGAAAGAAAGAAAGAAAGAAAGAAAGAAAGAAAGAAAGAAAGAAAGAAAGAAGAAGAAGAAGAAGAAGAAGAAGAAGAAGAAGAAGAAGAAGAAGAAGAAGAAGAAGAAGAAGAAGAAGAAGAAGAAGAAAGAAAGAAAGGAAGGAAGGAAGGAAGAAGAAGAAGAAGAAGAAGAAGAAGAAGAAGAAGAAGAAGAAGAAGAAGAAGAAGAAGAAGAAGAGAAAGAAAGAAAGAAAGAAAGAAAGAATTAAAGAAAGAAAGAAAGAAAGAAAGAAAGAAAGAAAGAAAGAAAGAAAGAAAGAAAGAAAGAAAGAAAGAAAGAAAGAATCATTACCAATGCTATGATGGAAATCACCAACTCAAAGACAAATATCACTTTGGAGCAAGGAAGCTGCTACAGCAGCAACAAATTAAACAGCACAAAGACAGGGATTCTCTCAATATCCCATTGTCCCTATTGACATTTAGTTGAATTCACTTTTAAAATATATTATATGGCTCTCACTGAAATAAATTTCCAAATTTTTTGCTTTCATGGCTCTCTTAGTCAAAAAGGTTCCCGACCCCTGGTATAGAGTGTAAGAGGTCAAAATGAATGATGCTATTGTTCTGCCAGAAGTTCATATATCAGCTTGATGCAGATTTAAATGATAAACTAGCCAAATATGCACTACATTAAGACACATTCAGGGAGATTGTCACTAAGGTAAAAACACAAACCATTTGCAGGCATCCATGCAATAAAGTATTGATAAATAGCAATAGCACTTAGACTTATATACTTGTTCACAGTGCTTTACAGTCCTCTCTAAGTGGTTTACAGAGTCAGTCTATTGTCCCCAACAATCTGGGTCCTCATTTTACTGGCTGTTCTGACCTAGGCTTCCTAATAACAACACGGCACAAACAGTGTCTCACAAACCTCTTTTTATTGTGTAACGGTTGCTAATTGTTTTCATTAGCAGTTGGCATAAGTCCAAGCAAAATCAAACAAAGACTAATGAAAAGTCTTTCAAGGAAAAGGCAGATAACCCACACGAACCTTGCTCTTCCTTGCCAAGCTGCCAAGAAACAGTTTGCAGGAAACTTTTGCCAAGTTCAAACAGGAACAAAACAGAGGCTTGAGTTACAAAAACAAGATCTGGAAATGAATTGAGTTGCTTCCTGCAATTCACCCATCCGTGTTCTTCACTTATATAGCCTATGGGTTGGGGCCAATTAGCCCCAAGCCTTACTCCCGAGCAATGTTTCCTGTAAAATTTGAAAACGGCACACAGCAGTTAAAAACTGCCGCGTGGCATTCTCTTTTCATGTGCGCGGCCGTGCAGGTGCGCAGCCTCTGCAATTAAAAAATGCCGCGCAGAAGTTAGAAACTTCCACACGGCATTCTCTCATTACGTGCGCAGCCGCACGGCCGTGCACCTTAGAGGGAACAGTGCTCCTGAGTAGTCCTTCTCATCTGAAACCATTCTTGCCTTTTGGCAGCTCTGCGCATGCGTGCATTGAGAACAGTCTCCTCTTGTTCTTCTTCCTCGCTCATGTCAGCCTCTGGAGGTTCTGGAGGCCCTGGCTGAATCCCTGCCTCTGGCACCGAGCCTTCTCCAGACCCCAGGCCTGGCCCAGGTTCTTCTCCAGCCTCCTTGCTGTCTGACTCTGTTGCCAGCTGCATAGGCCACTGGCGGACCACAACACCAGATGGAAAGCTGAGTCAACCTTGAGTCAGTGAGAATTGAACTGCAATTCAGGAAAAAAAAGTGAAACAGGCACAGTTAATTTGGAAATCAAATAAAAATATGATCAGGTCAACCACATCAGCAATGGGTTGCTCCTGGTTCAGACCGGTTCTTAGAAATGGTAGTGCCAGTGGCGGGAGGTTCTGCCCACCCAGCTGGGACACTTCTGCGCATGTACAGAAGCATCACGCGCATGCACAAGCATGCACACAAACCGGTAGCAAAAATATTTACAACCCACCACTGAACCACATGGCTAACAGCAAAAGTGAATCACAAAAGAGTAGTAATGCAATTGGACACTGGTTCTGTCCTACTGGTTATAGTTCAGTATGATTTCAGCAGAATTTCAGAGAGGTGCTGAACTAAAGCCATCAGAAAAACAGTTAAAAATATGTGCTGGAGGAAATATTCATTCCCAATGATATCTGTAAAATGTAATACCAGCAAAGAATGTTGCGTTTATGAAAATAGGGGGGGCAGTCTCTGGAGTCATGCTTGGTTGAGAAAGCTGCTAATTGCTCAACAAGCTATACTAACTATCATGGAAACCATCAAGACTAAACAAAAAAAAATACTGAATGATTCTGCACTTGTGTTTCAAAATGGCATTGGCACATTCAAATACAACAAATGTAAAATAATGACATAGAAGGATGCCATGCCCAAGTTTCAGAAGGCATGTCCAATTGCACATGCTTTACAGAAAAAGACAAAAACTGAACTGAATCCAATGATAGTTGAGGGAATTTTTAAAAAAAATCTATTGGAGTCCATGGGTGACACCTAACTTTCCATTAAGCCACCATTATCTTTACTTATAATTGAAAACATTTTTGATAACCTTGCTGAGATTCAACTGTTCAGCAGAATAAACCTAGCAGAAGCTTATTTACAAAATGCACAATGATTCCAAAGTTTCCAAAGCTTGCGCAGAGGGTAGAAGAACGCAAATGGTGGCATCCCGGCATCCCGGGAAAGCGGGCGGGGGAAGCCCCGTGCCGCGAACACCGCCAACTTCTTCGGCTCGGCGGCGACGAACAGCCAAGAGCGCACCGGTAGGAACCCACTACTGCTCCTCATCAATACACATAAATCATTATAAAGTATATAGCAGTCTTGTTTTCAGAGTAGCATCTGCATCAGTGCTTTGGCAGGGAGCCCTGGACTATGTGCTACAAAGATTGTCCAGGAATCCAGTACTATTTAAATGACATCATTGTCACCAGAAAAAACAATGCAACTGCATCTGAAGACTGCATTGGAATGATTGGTAGACTATATAACAAATTCAAGTTATTTAGTTTGGCCTTACATATTAGAGTCACATCACAAGTAGGCAGAGAAAATCCAAGCAGTTATGAATGCCCGAAGGCTACAAAAATGTATCACAGCTATTATTCTTTTTAGCTAAATTTCATTTTGCATTCCCTGTATGGTACCAAAAGTGGAAGCGTATGCCATGAACAAAACAATGAAAAGAAGTCAAACACACTGCTCACACAGTGGAATTGGCTTGTTATGCCTCACAATATGGCATTGGCACACTTATGTCACACATTGTGAAAGATAGCAAATGTCTTTTTTTAAAAAATGGTTTTTATTCAGTTTATATACATTTAAAAACAACACAAAGAAAACCACAAGCTATACAACAGATAAACAAAACAAAAACACAATATAACAAAACAATACTGTCTGTACTGACAGTTATTCTAAGTTTAACTTATGGTGTCAATATCAACGGTATATGTTAAACTTATGTGCTACCTATATTATACAAATAATGTTCATATTTTTAATAATTTCTCTTCAATATTATATTTCATACTTGCTCATCCAATTTAATAATAATGAAATCATATGTACCATATTTTTTGGAGTATAAGATGCACCTTTTTACCCCCAAAATAGGGTGAAAACTTGGGTGCGTCTTATACACCGAATGCAGCCCCACCCACCCACCCACCCACCCACCCCCACCATTGGCCTCTGTCTTCCATCAATTTACCTGCTTGCAGGAAAGAGGGAAGAGCCTGTAAAGCCAAGCAAGTCAGTAGCAGCTTCCCAAACTACAGCTGATTAGGTTTGCCACATGGGAAAATGAAAGTGAAACTAGTTGCAAAGAGGCAAATAGCTGGGAGAGACACGCAGATTTTTATTTTCTGCTGGATGCAAGGGGGTAAGTGAATAACTATAAATGTCTGTAGAATGTTCAAATAATTAGACTTATTTTTTAAAGACTGCTTTATTATTGTTCTAGCCAGGTGTCTCCAACCTTGGCAATTTTAAGACTTGTGGACTTCAACTCCCAGAATTCCACAGCCAGTTTTGTTAGCTTTGCTGGCTGTGGAATTCTGGGAGTTGAAGTCCACAAGTCTTAAAGTTGCCAAGGTTAGAGACCCCTGTAAATCTAGTCAACTTAACAAAATAAAGAAGCTTTTTAAAATAAATGCTTGCTCTGAAAAGGTCCAGTGCTATTGTATCTTTTTTTAAATAATAGAGAATAATGTATACTTCCAGAAATTTTAATTAATTTTAACAGCTCTGTACAAGTATAGTCTGAAATGTAACAGTGTCCTGTTTAGTGTTAGAGTTGGAGTAGATCTATTTAAATAATTCGGAGGAGTTAGTGTGACTACATTTAAGAAAACTTTCTGGCATAATGTACATTTCTCCAATTCTTTGCCATTTTTATTGGTCATACACAGAAATACACAGCAAACAGTGTATATCATCTGTGCTGTTTGCTGTTTGCTGTTTGGCAAATTGCTTGGAGGCAGAGGCCTTTTTTCCTTGTTTTCCTCCCCCAAAACTAAGGTGCGTCTTATACTCTGGTGCGTATTATACTCCGAAAAATATGGTATATATTCCTACGGTTATTAGTAATAAATAAAATCTTTAAGCTCACTATATACAGCTTTCCTTCTATTTCTTCTTTTCTAACCATTCATAGAATATGTTCCAAAATTCGTAGAATTTCGAGTCCTCCTTCTCGTTCAGTTCCAAGTCATTTTGTCAAGCTCTGCACACTCAAATATTTTCTTAATTACAATACTTTCAATTGGTACCTCCTTTTGCTTCCAATGTTGTGCAAGACAAATCCTTGCTGCAGTTAGGATATGTTGTATAATATAATAATATTTTTTTCCATTTTTTGGTCAATAATTCCTAATAGGAAAATTTCTGGTTTCATATCCAATTTTTGCTTAGTCATTTCAATTAGCCAGGTCTGAATCTTACACCAAAATTTCTTTATATGAGGACAGGTCCACCAAGCAAATGTCTTATACACTCTAGCTGCAGAGGGAAAAAAAATCCACAATCAAGGATATGTTGAGCTTGGTTTGAGGAACTGCACTTCAACTAATGCTGATATGGACAAGAGTTTAACCTCATCATTTTTCATCAGGCACTATTGTCAATTTTCAGTGCTCCGCCCCAAAAGTATTTTATTTATATGAGCTTTACTTCTTTGAGTACACATATATATGCACATATAGATTAATTGTCTTATTTACCTCTGTAGAATAAACAATCTGAGACATACACAACAGGTAGGATTCCTTTGACATATTTTCTCTCACAGAGATTGGAAGTCTTTTTATGAGAGCTGACATTGTAGGAGAAGAGAATGTGGGGTCCTTGATCTTCTCTGGTTGTTTTCTTGCAGACATTTCATTACCAAACTGGGTAACATCATCATATCTGCAAGAAAACAACTGAGCTCAGAGAACACCAAGAACCCACAGTTCAACCCTGAGCTACAAATTTATCAAGAAGAGTTATGTTAGCCTTTAGTAGCCAAAGACCAGAAGGCATCCAATAGCACTTTTTCAAATGAACAAATTTTTATTAAAAGGTATACGTTTTTGTGAAATACAGATACACAGATCTGATGAAATCCATGGATCCTATGAGGTCCATACATGTGATGAATTGACCTATAGTTCACAATTTTAGTATAAACTTTAATATTTCTTTCATTGTAAAAAGTTGCCACTAAATTCCTCCTGCTTTCATCAGAGCTTAGATCAGGGGTGTCAAACTGGCAGCCCACCGGCCCGATACATCACGCGCAGGCCACATCCATCCCAGCTTCACAAAGGAAAAAAAATCATGAAACGTCATGTGTCACCATGAGTTTCACACCCGTGGCTTTAGATGATTCAAAAGTTAGAGACCGAATGCTAGCAATAACACTCAGAGAAATATGTACCATTCCATAGTGCTGTACAGAGCTCTCTGAGTGGTTTACAACAGGGGCGGTTTCCTAATTTTTTTACTACCACTCTGTGGGTGTGGCTTATTTTGTGGGTGTGGCTTGCCAGCCATGTGACCAAGTGGGCATGGCTTGCTGGCCATGTGACCGGGTGGGTGTGGCTTCTCGGACTGCTGAAGGGAGGGGAAGTGAGATAGGTCCTGCCGCCCATTCCCCTTCCCCTCAGCAGCTTGAGAAGCCTCAAACGTGCAAAAATGCCTGGTGCAAAAATGCCTGGTATCATCACCGCGCGTTCGTGGCTTCTCAGACTGCTGAAGGGAGGGGAACTGAGATAGGTCCTGCCGCCCATTCCCCCTCCCCTCAGCAGCTCGAGAAGCCTCAAATGTGCGAAAATGCCTAGGATCATCACCGCGTGTTCGTGGCTTCTCAGACTGCTGAAAGGAGGGGAATGGAGATAGCTCCTGCCGCCCGTTCTTTCAGCGTCTCATACGCTCCCTCAGCCATCTTCCCCTGCTTGGACTCACTGTGGGGTAGAAAGGCAGTGCATGCGCAGTGCCGGAAGCTCGGCTTCTGGGCATGCGCAGAAGAATTTTTTTTAAATTTTTTTTTAAAAAATTAAAAAACAATGGCGGCACCCAGGCACCGGCAACTGACCGCACCGGTACTGTGACGTCACCAGCGGGCCGTGCTATAGAGTGGACCGCACCGGTAGGAACCCACTACTGGTTTACAATATCAGCCTATTGCCCCCAACAATCTGGGTCCTCTTTTCACTTGGAAGTATGAAAGATCTAGTCAACCTTGAGCCAGTCAGGATTGAATTCCTGGCAGTGGGCAGAGTTTGCCTGCAATACTGCATTCTAACCACTGTGCCATCATGGTTTAGATCTGGAATACACCCAACTAATGTCAGTTTATGTAGTTTTATCAGTGCCATTATAAATTCACATACTTTTTAAAAGTTATTATAATGTTTAAAAGAGAATAAAAATAAAACAATGTGCAAAACATATTAAAAGAATGAAAAACAGCAATATCTAACATTAAAATTGTAATACCAAAATGAACAAAAATAGAATAAAACAGTAAACAGAAACATACTTCAAAGATAGAATATTAAATGAAATAAATTGTGTGTGTGTGTGTGTGTGTGTGTGTGTGTGTGTGTGTGTGTGTGTGTGTGTATATATATATATATATATATATATATATATATATATATATATATATATATATATATATATATATATATATATATATATATATATATATATATATATATATATATATATATATATATTGCGATTCTTATTGGCCGCCCTACTCCCTGGGGACTCAGGGTGGCGTACAACATATATAAGAACAGCAGTATAATATTAAAAATACTATAAAAACAACACCAATAATAAGATAGTGATTAAAAGGATAAAAACAACACAAGCAACAGTCACAATCACCCCGCCTGCAGGAAGAGCCATGTCTTAATGGCTTTCCGGAAGGCCAGCAAGGTGGGAATGGTTTGGATCTCTGGGGGGAGTTGGTTCCAGAGAGCCACAGCTCCTACAGAGAAGGCTCTCCCCCTAGGGCCCGCCAACCAACATTGTTTGGTTGAAGGGACCTGGAGGAGACCGACTCTGTGGGACCTAACTGGTTGTAGGGATGTATGAGGTAGGATGCGGTCCTGGAGATAACCTGGTCCTAAGCCATGTAGGGCTTTAAAGATGATAATCAACACATGTTCACAATCACTTGATAACAATCTATCCATGTAAAACCTGTCAATTTTTGTAAAATATTATGAGATATATACTGTATATACAAAGGAAACATATCAGGTCATTAGTAGAATTAGATGAGTAGAAAAGATTGAAAGTCAGTTCAAAATGAATAAATTACAAATTTTTTGAAAACAGTCTTTAATAACAGAGGAATAGTAGTAGTGGTGAACTTATACTTAACTACAGTTGTATGTGACAACTGGGGATAATGTCCAAGGTGAGAACTGAAATAGAACCCTTTGCACACTCTAGACTTGGTTGTTTGCTTGCAGACATTTCATTACCCAATTAGATAACATCATCAATGACAAGTTATAACCCTAAGTTACAACTGAACATTGGTCTATAGTACTATACTCGATATATAACTAAGATATATTATCTTTTGCTGAAAGCTCCAGTGTTGCAGGAGCTGCATGTTGGATGTCTTGAATTTGTAATAATGAAAACTCTGCTTAGAGTTCTTTAATCAGGAAGAAATTAGTAATCAGGAATAAATCAGCAAATCAAACAGCAATGAATTGCTCAGGTGGCCAACATGTCCTAAATATGCCAAAGATAGTAGCCCACCACCTATGCCCTGTCTTCCCATGACAAAAAAATCGTACATACCAGTACTTTGCAGGGCGATTGATGGCCCCAGAATTTGTAGTTGGAGTGGATGCATATTCAGAGTAGTGTTTCCATGACTTCAATAATTGCCAATGCAAACCACAGATGTATTTTAAAATTCTTTGTGAGAGCAGGTGTTCCATAGTGAATAGAGTTTAGCAGAGTAGAGTTTAGTGAGTATAAAGGATCACAGTTAGCAAACAAAGAACTTCAGGCATTCTTGGGGGTAAATGTAATCAAGCATTGTATCTTCTAGTTATAAATGGATTGATTAAAAGTGTTGTTCAAAGTTTCCAGACTGTTTTATGCTCAGTGTCTGAAGAAACAGCACATTGAATCAAAAGCTTGATTTTTTTAAAATTTGCATATTGCAATGCAATACATTTAGACTAGCAATAAATTTATTATTTATTAAATAAATACTACAACTGTAGGTAGATAGTCAAGCATATGGCCACCTAACTCATGCACGGTAGCTCTGGGTGGTGTATAGTAATGAAAAGCCATAATTTAAAACCCCCTAACACCCCCCACCTTCTCCCCTCAACAAGTGGCAACAAACACAACCAAATAAGACACTTAATTAGCTCCTTATTACCTCATGGGCTCCAACAGAACCATGTGTTCAGGGCCTTTCAGAAAAGTAACAAGGTGAGGCCAATCTTATCTCCAGAGAAGGGAGCCACCAAAAAAAAGACCCTTTTTCTTGATCCCATCAGATTTATTTCCTTAATAAAAGAGATCCGCAACATGTCCTGCCTTACTGCTCTGGTGACCTGGATAGATGTAAATGGGGAGAGATGAAATGCAAATGATGATGTTGTGAAGCTTTAAATTACATTCAAGGCTGGAACTTCTGAAACATAAATTGTGAAGTATTCAGAGCAAACAGCTAAAAAAAAACTTAGGAAATTTTCTTACACCAAAACATGATTCATTGATCCAGTGAAGAGAACTGTAGTACAGAATGAAGATGTTGTACTTCACATGGTTGAAAACTCAATTATAATTCCTGAACTACCACCAGTAGCATCTACTCATGAAGCAGACAAACAACCTATAAGTGTTCTGTATCATCAGTACCATTGGACACAATTGGTTTCTGGTGATAGATCTGGTCCCATTTACACATAAAGACATAGTGCTTAGTTTTGTAAATATAACAGGGTCTGTATTTTAGTGGGAAGAAATGTGGATTATGTTATTGTTACCATTAATATTAAGCATATCTATGAAACTTGTACTGTTGCTTATTTTTGGCTACTTCTATTTTGGTTGATTGATTTTATAATATGGAGGCCACCTGACTCCTGATGACAATGGGTGGTTTTATAATTGAAAAGAGAAGAATAGTTCCAAAAAACCATAAAACTGCCATAAATGGCCTAAAGACAAGCATCAACCAAAAACCCATCTAATGAGGGCTATTCCAAGGTCTGGAAGAATAGCCAGGTCTTCAATGGCTTCTTGAATGTCATCAGGGTGGAAGTAATCCAGATCTCTGGAGGGAATATATCATTCCAGAGAGCAGGTGATACAAGGGATATAACGCATTTCCTGGGTTCTGCTAGATGACATTGCTTAATTAAAATGCATCTGTTCTGCCCACTCTCAGCAGATGGACAGAAACAGATTGAGATTGGTCATCCCTCAACTGTCTTTACCTTGAACTTATGCTAGAAAAATGCTTTATTAGGTGATAACCAGCAATTTGAATTGCACTTGGAAGTCTACTTCCATGTAACCAGCACAGGTCAAGAAGCACTGGTGTGACATGAGTATAATGAGGGTTATCTACCACTGCCCTCATCTTTGCATCCTGGATGAGTACTCTTCAAACACAACCTCATGCAAAGCACTAAGGCATAAGCAACTATCTGAAGAGCCTCTTGTTCAGGAAATGGCACAACTAGCACTATATGTACATGCAAAGGCCGTCTTGTATCCAAGGCCATCTTAGTCACAACTTCCACATGCTCCTTGAGCAGAAATTGTGGGTCTAAGATTATTTCCATACCATGCACCAATTATGAATGGAGAAGTACAACCAAGTCCAAGATGGAAAGCTCCTTGTCTCAGGGTACCTAAATATCCACAACCCCTCAGTCCTGTCAGGATTTAGACTGCATCTGTTCTTCCCCATCCAGACCTGAAGAACCTGTCCAGACCATGGGACAGTATCACTTGGTTGGCCCAGAATTGAATTGTACAGTTGGATATCACCAACAAACTCTCCAGGAAAAAAATAATATCCAGGAAGTATTGGACACATAAAATTTCAAAACCCATGTACACATCGAAAGAGAAGATTACCCAGAAACATGTCTTTCTTGAGATATGGGTATTCATATTTGTATTCAAAAAGAGTTTGCATTGCCTTTATTGTCAAGCAAGGATTTTAAAACTGAATTTAATGTTAAATGTTTGCCCAGTTATTTCTGCTAGAAATGGTAATTATCAGACTTCATTATCCGCTGATTGAATAGTAAGCTGCTGGCTAATTTCTGAAAATTCTTCCAAAAGGATACTTATCTTTGCAAGATAGTAATTATTTCCTGGACATTCAAAAATGACTTTCTGGAGGAAAAAAATTACTTGGTGAACTTTATTATTATATTTGATGCACATCATGGTTAGTTACACGGTTATCCAGATGTTTAGACTGGATTTGGCTTTTTTATCCACACATTGAATTCTTCCCAAGAACCTGGGATAGGCAGATGTTTGCAGAGATTAAATGTATCATAAGCTGCTTTTTGCAATTGACTGAAATTATTTTGTCAATGCCAATGGTGTTCAAGTGGTTCAGCAGTTGTTTTGGAATTGTACCACTATTGGTACTATCTTTGCTTTCTTTTGTCACAGTTATTCTATTTCTATTTGCAAGTCTTTGTATTTTATGATTTTCTCCAGTTTTTTTTCCCAACGAATGATTTTGGCAACTTGGTCATAATCCTGCTTGTAGTCAGTTTATGAAATTTTGCTGCAGCCTCTAATCAACTGGTCAATTGTTTCATCCTTTTCACGACAAAGGCGTTATGTGCTGTTTTTTGTTACATTTTGAGTTTTCACCTTCATGAGATTAGTTGGTAAAACTTGTTCTTGATCCACTAAAATATAGTCTTGTGTTTCTTTCTATAATACTTCTGATCTTACCCAACCCCGTGTGACCATCTATTGGAATGTTTTTGCAGTTAACAAATTGGTTTCTTTTGTTTCTTTTCTATATTCAGCTTTCACCTTATTTCTTTTCAAGACCTTTCCTTAATTGATTTTCTTCAGCAAGGGCTCTTGGCTTTTCTCAATGTAGTCATTCAGGCCATGCTTTTCCTCCTCCACAATTTATTTCACATGTAGGAGTCCTCTACCCGCTTAGGCTTTTGGCAAATATAGCTGTTCAATATCACTTTGGGGGTTCAAACCATGGCACATTGTCATTAGTTTTCTTGCCATTCAATCAAACTTACTAAGTTCTATCTGGATCTAGTCAACTAATCCTACTGTATATCAAATAACAGGATATGCCCAGATAGTTATTGCTTTAGTGATATTTCCACAATTTAGGTTTGGTTTCAAAATTTTCTGAACTCATTTGATATATTTGGAAGACGTATTTTTTTTGACTTGATTCTGTAATAAATCAGAAACTTCCAAAATTCCCAGATTTCTGTCTTTATGGTTAAGTTGTATTTCATTATCTTCAGCAATGTTGCCTACCTTTATGGCTATGGTTGCACACTTGTTGATACCAAATAACATTCTAGTGCATGGGTCCTCAAACTATGGCCTGTGGGCTGCATGTGACCCACCGAAACCATTAATCCAGCCCACGCAGGACCACAAGGCTACCCTGCCCACATCACCCCGCCCACCCTTCGGCCAAGCGCAATACTTACCTTGGCGAGCCCCACAGGCTGGAACTGAAAGGTAAGGCCAACAATTTTGGCCTGCAGAGATGTTCTGGAGGTGGGGGAGATGAAAAACGGGGCACATAGACGCCCCAGGATGCCAAAAAAATGGGCAAAACCAGCCCATTTTTGGCCAAAAAAAGGCCATTTTTGCCTGTTTTTGGCCTGCAGAATGTTGGTAGAGGTGGGGGAGGTGAAAAATGGGGCGCACAGATGCCACAGGAGACCAAAAAATGGGCAAAAATGCCTGTTTTTCACCTCCCCGCCTCCAGAAGATAGATAAAGAGAGAGAGATAGACAGAGGGAGACGGAGAGGGAAAGACAGAGGGACAGAGAAAGAAAGAGAAAGAGAGAGAGAGAGAGAGAGACAGACAGACAGACAGACAGACAGACAGACAGACAGACAGACAGACAGACAGACAGATGGAGAGAGAGAGAGAGAGAGAGAAAGAGAGAGAGAGAGAGACAGACAGACAGACAGACAGAGACAGAGACAGAGAAGAGAGACAGAGAGAGATTTCTCAAGCTTCTTGGGGCTGAGAAGAATTGCTGCAAAACTGACTTTTCTGAAGTGGACCACTAGACTCCTAAATAACTGAAAAAATGATCTAGTAAAAAGAAAAGTCAACCAAAAGAGCAACATGCAAACAAAAGCAAATAAAACACCCCAGGAGCAAAACAAATTAAAGTGTAATTTGTGCGTATTGTGTAATGGACTGTTAAATTGACCACGCCCACCTAGTCACATGACCTAGCCATGCCCACCCAGCCAGTCCGGCCCCCCCACACTCTGAGGGACCGTAAATTTTTCCCCTGTTTAAAAAGTTTGAGGACCCCTGTTCTAGTGATTGCTGGATTCTTTTGTGACTTTTAATAAAGAATCTAATTCTCCCTTTTTTTTCCCCCAAAGAATTTTAAGTCATCCATAGAGTAAATGCAACATTTTTTTTACTTCTTTTGTGCCCAATAATATCCACAGTTCTCAACTAAACCATGTCTAAAATGTCTGGAATGTGAAACAATATGTTTTTCCATATCTAAATCCTCCTTCAGCTTTGGTGGTCTTCCTTCTTTATTAAAGCTGATGTCAGCTCCTTGGTCTTCTTTGGAATTTAGCTGTGAAGTCACCGAATCTTTGTTTAATGCAGTATTTTTCAAACTTGGCAACTTTAAGATGCGTGGAATTCAACTTACAGAATTTCTCAGCCAGCATTAGAATTGAAGTCCACACATCTTAAAGTTGCCAAATTTGAAAACACCAGTTTAGACAGTTTGATGTTGCATCTGTTTCACTACTGACTACAATCTGTTCTGAAAGTAGCTGCAAACTACTTTGGTTTTTATTGATCTTTACTATGTTAATGGGTGCTTTTGGATGCTTTTTCTTTTGCTTTGATCATTTGTGTTGCATCTGTGTTTTGTTAAGCAAGGATAGAGACTTCCAATTTGGAATTACAGTTGCTTTACAGCTGTGTAAATTTAAAAATTTGTTTGGCTGATAAGTGCACTTGAACTGCCTTGTGATAATACCACTGTCTTCTTAATCAAAATAAGTCTCACATTTTTGGTTATGCTCATTTTATCTTTGAACTCCCCACTTTTGGACTAGGCTCATAAACATGAGATTAGACTAAAAAGATTCTGCATTTCATTACAAGGAAGATTACCTAGGATAAAGAATCATTAACTCTTCCAAAGAGAAGGAAATGTGACTTGGACTTCTCGGCACTATAATTAGTCATTTCTGTTCTGCGGGAAAGTTACCAATTTTAGTTCTGTCAATTTCCTTCTTCCAAAACAATCCATTCCACCATTTACTTTTACAGGCAAAGCTATTCAAAGGTATTTGGATAAGACTTTTTCCAATTGTTTCTGGGAACGTCTAAATTTGAGTCTGGAAACTAGTCATGTTCAAGCTGCATGTTCTACCAGTAAGTGATACCCTTTCTTTAAAAACACTTCCTGAACTCTAAGACCCAATTAATTTATAACAAGTATGTTCACAGAGATTGTTTGTCTGAACAATGAAGCTGCCTTTAAGAGAATCAGATAACTGGCCCGTCTAATTGAACAGTGGCTTCTTTAGCAACAATGATTCATGGCTCTAATCCAGAATTTTTGCATCCCAGTTGTATCCAATTTGGATATAAAAATAACTTCCAATAACAGCTTGATCTAAAATTTATATTGTTTGGTAGAGTATCTGAAATTTCATAAATCTTCAGTATTCCCTGCATAGTTTGATACTGTCTAGCCATAACTGATAAGGACTATTATCAGTTTTTCTGTTGATTCACTCAAGTATTCACTAAGCTCTGGTTCATTCATATTTGGACACATTATATTAATTTTATATATACACATCAGGGGTGGGTTGCTCCTCTGTCGCTACCAGTGCACTGTGTGTGCATCTCCATGTTTCGTGTGCACGCGCACTACACGCGCGCGCCCCCTCATGCGATTTTGCTTCTGCACATGCGCGGAAGCAAAATCTCGCCGAAATCTTGTGAGGTGACGCATGCGAGAGAGAGATTTCGGCGAGATTTTGCTTCCGCGCATGCACAGAAGCAAAAAAGCCCAACAATTCTTTAAAAAGATGGCGATGCGCGCGATGGACCGGCAAAGACGGCACTGGAGTGGCCGCGCACAAATAGCACAATCGGCCGCTTCCTACCAGAGCTACACACCGGACCGGACCGCACCGGTAGGAACCCATCACTGATACACATATGCAATCAAAGCTAATCTCTTAGTAAATTAACCATCCTTCTTATAACTCTTTAAACAACCTACTCTAAATCTTTGTAACTTCAAAAGGAGCTGCCAAGATCAAAAAGAAACTCTCAATGTGATGATGACTATCCTTGTAGTAGATGACAAGCTATTACTGGAATATATATCATTTCCAATGAAGAAGAAGTTTTCAAAACTCACAGAAAATATATATGCAATATTCATTCCTCTAAGCCAGGGATGTCAAACTCGCATCGTCACGGCATCCTCACATGATGTATCAGGACTTTTTTCCCCCTTCGCTAAACCAGGCATGGGCGTGGCCATCACGTGACACATCCAGCCCGCATGCCACGAGTTTGAAAGCTCTGTTCTAAGCTATTGGATGCAAAGAAAAATACAAAGTAAAACTATTTGTTATGCCATTGCATGAGGTTTTTTTCCCTTTTGAATACAATCTTGCTAACAAAAGTACATCCATCCTCAGCAATTGTCCTTTTAAGTAAATTCTGTTTCGAGTTTTCAATCAAGAGCAATGTAAACAATATAGGAATTTTCAGTTCCCTTCTTTTGGTTTGAAAAGTTACTTTGCATACATATTGAGTTTAAAATATCTTGAGAAGAAAACATTTGCTTGATCCAGGAAGAAAGCTTTTCCTCACAATCTAACATAGTTGGAAGCAAATAAATGTATGCGTGTCCTAGATTGGGAAATCAAAGCAACTCCATATTATAACAGTCCTTTCATTATCTAAAAGCAAAAAGCAGACATACAGCACCATGTAATTATTTTAATTTTAATGCCATGCTTCTTGTAGCCACATAGCAAATTGCCTGAATGTTTTCAATCTGTACACTTCTCTGGATTTGAAAATATAAATCATCTTAAGGCAATTGCCTTGTGAGTGAATCCACTGGAAAATAGGTACCTTCCAAGATGAAATGAGTTGAGCATGTCATTGTAAAACCAAGTCAGCTGAGAACTGAATGCTGCTTGAGATGTGGGATGATTCTTTGCCCACATTACTCATTGGAGGAGTTTAATAAAATGAAGGGTCTTTTTTAAAAAAATCTAAAGGCTTCCCCCCTTTCTTTGTGGTTCTTGAATTTATATTGCCTTATTCTTTTGCAGTATAATTTTGAATTTGTCTAATGATAATTTCATATCAAAAGTGAATAGAGCCAAAGGGAATAAATGAAAGGATTTCACAAAGTACAGTAGAATGATTGTTGAATACAAAGGATAACACAGAGCTGAGGAGCTATTCATGGAACAGTGATACACTGAGGGCACTGTTTGGAAACACTGGCATATTAGTGCAAGCAAAATAGAAGGGAGATGGTCTTCTTTTTGTCCCACATGAACTCAGATTGTAGCTGAGCTGCTTCCCAGGATTGCAGAAGTTATGTTTTCTATCCCCGTTAAAAATTATTAAGAAGTCCCCACGTGTTGTTCTGAATTGAGGTTTTTTTTTCTCCCTGGGGATTGAATTGCTTCATCCCTGCCAGGACAACTTTGATTCAGGCATCCCCTGGCAAAACAGCTTCCATCACAACTTTGCTCCCAAATTCCTACTGGGTAATAAAGCCTATGCCTCCTTACTCAGACATAAGTTCTACTTTGTTCAGCAAGTCTTACTTCCAGGTAAGTCTGCAAGGCATACTTAGAGTCTCTAAGTCTGCACACAGTAAAGCCTTTCCCCCAGGGGTGGGTTCCACTTACCTTCGCTACCGGTTCGCATTGCGATGTTTCGCACGCGCGCTCCCACTCCGCTCGCGTCCCCTCGTACAATTCTGCTTTCCCGCATGCTCAGTGGCTAGAATCAGCCCGAAACACAGCTGAGGAGCTGATCAGCTGTGCTTCGGGCGAAAGAATAAAGGTAAGTATAAACCCGGGGGCGGGTGGGAGGGACCTTTTTCAAGCAGCATCAGAGGAAACAACTTTAAAACAGTAAAGAATTCAGAAAAAAATCCGAAAAAAAGATGGCGGCGCCCATGGACCGGCACCGACCGAACCGGATCCGTGATGCCATCGTGAATCATCAGCGGGTCACTACTGGTTCAGGCGATCTGGTCCGAACCGGCAGGAACCCACCCCTGCTTTCCCCTGTTACCTTGTTAAATTATTCTCCATACATCTCGACCTGTTGGAAAACTATACAGGTACCTATTGTTCTTTCTCTACCTTACCTTTATTGTCTTTATTCCCAATTTCTGCAAGTCACCTAATTCTATACAGATAGTTATCGATTTACAACAGTTCGTTTAGTGACCATTCAAAGTTACAACAGCAATGAAAAATGTGACTTATGACCGTTTTTCAGAATTATGACCTTTGCAGCATCCCCATGATCATGTGATCAAAATTGAGATGCAACTGGTTCCTATTTACGACTGTTGCTATGTCCCAAGGTCATGTGATCACCTTCTGTGACCTTCTGACAAGCAAAGTCAATGGAGAAGCCAGATTCACTTAACAACTGGTTACTAACTTATCAACTGCAGTGATTGACTTAACAATGGTGGCAAGAAAGGTTGTAAAATAGGGCAAAACTCACTAAACAAATGTCTCATTTAACAACAGAAATTTTGGGTCATAAATCGAGGATTACCTGTGTTAGATTGCGCGCGGGAAAGGAGAGGCGAGCCATAGAACAGTTCAGCACTTTATTTAGCAGGTCAGCTTCAAGTAAAAGAACTGGCGGCGAACAGCAGGGAAGCCGCTTTTAAGGGTTTCCCTGCAGTCCAGCCAACCAATGACAGGCGTTCAAATCTGCTGCTGCTTATTTGGCCAATCAGTGGCGGCTATGCAAATTTACTATGTACCTCAGTACGTAACAACCTGTACTTTGAGGCATTTCAGAATAAGGGGGAAATGGTACTTTAATTCCTGTAAACAAAAGCTAACTTAAATTTGTCTTACCTATGGGTTAGGTTGAGATGAAGACAGAGCCATGGGGCTATAACAGAAACAAGAAATGATCATGCCAAATGTGTGCTATGGGTAGTTGAAATGGGGGAAATCATAAGAAAGATAGCTGCATTGCACCTAGCAGAACTTACTCCTTAGAGCACAGAAATGATGTGTTCAGACATTGCTCTTTTGTTCAAATTTTGTTCAGTTTTTTTTACTTCAAAACGCAATACTTCAGCATACATTAAGTATATCTTGTTACCATGATTTTAATCAAGAGATGGGAATTATGTAACATATAGACTACATTGAGCTACCAGCTCTAGCAAGGTTAACAGAAAAATTAAGAAGAAAAATAGGTGTTCTTCTGGATATGATGTACCTTTTTTACTTTAACAAAGAAGAGAAAGAAATTTTCCAAACATGATAAATGGGAAAGATGCAGTCCCACAAATTATTATCATTGTGTCATTGCCTCAAAGTTGAGGTCTGTGTGCCAAAAAAAGGCAGGATGGTTACCACATCAGTGCAATGTACAGGAAGTTCTTGATTTAAAACTGATTGCTTTGCAACTGTTTGAAGTTATTTTGAAGCTATCTTTGGGCTACTTATGAGCCGGATACAAACTTCCAAAATTCCAACAGTCATGCCCCCATTTCAGTCACATGACTGAAATTGGACTTACATTTATGGCTGTTTGTAGCATTCTGTGATCACATGGCCACATTTCACAATAGTTTTGCCTAAAACCAGCAATTACTTCCAATTATCAGCAAATCCACACCCACAGTGAACCATTTGTTCATTTAATGACCATGGCAGACATTTTGCGATGTGGTACAGGTAGTCCTTGACATACAACAGTTCATTTAGCGACTATTCAAAGTTACAAGAGCACTCAAAAAAGTGACTTTGGACCGTTTTTCACACTTACAACCATTACAGCATCCTCATGATCATGTAATCAAAATTTGGACACTTGGCAACTACTGTATTTTTTGGAGTATAAGACTTTTCTCCATTAAAAGAGGGTGGAAATGTTGGTGCATTTTATACACCGAATACAGCCACTTTTGGCCTCCCGAAACCCCGCCTTGCGCATCCCGTTTTTGCCAAAAACAGGCCCATTTTTCATGGGGTGCACAGAGGGTTTGGGAGGCCTGCAGAGTGCTCCTGGGGGCTGGGGAGGTCAAAAACATGATGTGTGGGGGATTTGGGAGGCAAAAATGGGGGTGTTTTTGCCCTTCCCAGCCCCCAGGAGCACTCTGCAGGCCTCCCAAACCCTCTGTGCACCCTGTTTTTGCCCTCCCCAGCCTCCAGGAGCACTCTGCAGGCCTCCCAAAGCCTCTGTGTGCCCCATTTTTGTAAAAAATGGGCCCATTTTTGCAGAAAAGGGCACATTTTTCGCCTCCCAAACCCCCCCACATAATGTTTTTGCCCTATTTTCACAAACATGGGGCACACAGAGGCTTTGGGAGGCCAGGGAGGGCAAAAACATTTTTTTCCTGTTTACCTCTTGAAATCCTTGTGCGTCTTATACTCCGGTGCATCTTATAGTATGAAAAATATGGTAGTTCATATTTATGAGGGTTGTCCCAGGGTCATGTGATCACCTTTGTGACCTTCTTACAAGCAAAGTCAATGGGGAAGCCAGATTCCCTTAACAAACAGGTTACTAACTTAACAACTGCAGTGGTTCACGCAACAATTGTGGCAAAAAACATCATAAAATTCACTTAACAAATGTTTCACTTACCAAGAGAAATGAGGGAGTCAGTTGTCATCGTAAGTTGAAAACTACCTGTATTTGCAAAATTTGTAAAAAAAAATTGTAAAAATTTGTTTAAAAAAATTGTAAAAAAAGTCATAAAATCAAGTTGATCATGTTTTACAACCATCATGACCTATGACCATTATGGATAAAAGTCAAGGACTACCTTTGAACCCTGCATGTGATGTTGACATACAACAAATAAAAAGGGTGGGGCTTCAAGCCCTGTGATAAAATTACATCTAGCCTTTCTTATCTCCCTGTCTCACAGCATGTGTCCTTTGCATGACCACTGCAAGTTTGGCTTGTCTGTTTCCATGATCCTGATGAAATCAGTGGTACTATACTGTAAGGATCAATATTAATTTTACTTAGTAAAACAAGCATTCCGATTCAGTATACAGGCACGTGCACAGAGGTTTAACTAAAGCAAGTGAAACACGTGATTTAGAATCAGCAGATAGGTCGATTATTGTCTGCAATTGGAGAAGCAAACCCAGACCAAGAAAAACAATATGCCATATATGGTCCATGCCATTAGTTGGCACAATTACTCAATACAGAGTTTATACATCCACAACCCCTAATGCATGTGTATGTACATATATACCGGTCCATGTACATGTGCGTGAATCTGAATCAGCAACCAGAATTTGAAAAACCTAATTAGTTATCAAATCATGAATTGGAAATGGAAAATGAGGGAATGTGGATTGGGATGTGCGTGGTTTTATAATTTTAAATAGATTGGTACATATACTATAAATACAAAGGAGAACTGCCAACAAAATATTGCAGCGTTAGAATGCTTTCACTCGGAATCTCAATTTAGCATGCTTGTTTTTCAAGAAAAATAAAATTTACTCCAATAGTTTCTCTGGTTAACAGCTAATTAACATGTTCTCTTTTCCTTTCTCTTCCTCTTCCTCTTCTCCATTCAGGTTATTTTTCCCTCTTTAAAAACTGTTCTGCAAAACTCTGAACTTCCCCAAGAGCTAATTTCTATCTTGTGTGCCTGGATAGTGCTCTTTTGGCTACATGAGGAATCTAGAGTATCCACAGAGAATGAGCCTTATGAGTCTGTTATTAGTAGACATGATTTATTTTTAGAATATAGGCAGAGTGATTGACTTCTCCCTCTACCCACTTACAGAGCTCAGGGTCTGGCAAACTGGCTATATCTTGTGCTCAACTCACATTTCATGCCAAAACTGATTTCTTTAATTCTCCAGCTAGAGTGCATTGGATGGTTTTGAAACTCAAAATGCCATTTCTATTCCCTTCCCGCTCTTTAAAGACAATGACAGCACACAAACTGTGACTGGAGAAGCAGGAAAATGACACCAGAGGCATTTTTGCTGCATGAGATTCTTTACACTCTCCCAAATTGACTAGTATTCTCTCTAAGCGGCCAATAGATGATGCATAAAAATGGTGGTTAGCGAGATCCTGTCTTAATTAACTCACTATAAATGAAGGTTGGAAATTTCTGTATCCAGACTGTACCAATGTAAAGGTATTTTTCTAAATTTGGTGTAGTTGTTGCTTCCTTGATCTTGCCCGGCTGTGTGGGGCTCAAAAATTGGCATTCCCTCCACTTGTTTTTTTCCACTGGGAAAAAAAATTAAAAAGTGGTCCTGGGTAGGGATACAGCAAAGCCACCCCTCTGGGTTGCTAGAAAGCAGCAGAGGGAAGGCAGAAAGATGCCACAGTACTCTTGTGTCAGGATCTGAGAAGAAACCTCAGGAGTCAGGAAGGATTGTGGACTACTGCCAAAGGGGAACTACCTCCCTGAATCTCAGTTTCCGAGGAAATGCAGCAAATCTGTCCTCTCTGATTTTTTTTTTATGGAGCAGTAGCTGAACTGATTAAAGTTAATTGACTCAACATGTCAAGCCTGCCAAAAGCCCTACAGCATCATGGGAACCAAAAGAGTGCTTCAGATTTAGAACCAGTTCTGCACCTTACTTTATTGTTTTTGTTTTTTTAAATAATTTTTATTAAACATTATTTTAAAGGAAGATAAAAACTAATACAAATGAACACAGTATAAGAAAAAGAAAAAGAGAAAAAGAAATCGAAGAAAAAGCTAAGAGTGCAAAAAGGGAAAAAAACAAAAAATGAAAAGAATGAAAAAAGATACAGAGAAGTAGCGTATCATCTTTACAGCAGTTACTTAGTTATAAATTTACCTCTTACTCTTGCTATGGTTACAACACAGCTCTCTTCTTTCTCTAATCTAACCCATCTAATCAGCAAAAACATAAATCCTAAGTAAAACTTTTTTGCTTTACACAAAAAGTCTAGGAGGAGAGAATTCTGTGATGTTCTTGTGTGTGGAAGGGACTTGCAAGTAACTTTCTCACACAGGTTCAGATGAATTAAGCTACATCGGTTATTACTGGTTTGCTCTGTTTAAATTTAATAGAATTATTTACTGACTTATTTACATTACCACTGATTTTGATATTGGTCAGCCTGGATTCACAAGTACCAGAATTATTTTACTAGTTGATATTACAATATATGTCATACTATATATTATTCTATTCCTTTATTAATAAGAATATGATACATCATCTAGAACAATTGTGAGACAAAAATTCTGTTATATAAAGCAATAAATACAGAGTTTTCAAATATGCATGCAGTTCTGATACAAGATCTTCCTCTAGTAGTTGTTTCCCTTTTTGACTAACCTGTTTCACAGGATTACATTGAAGATAAAATTGTGAAAGGTGAAATGTTTTTGTTTTTTGACACCATGTTGAACTACTGCATCTGGTTAATATGAATGCATAATTTCTCCCCCAAAACTTTTCTAAGGTTAAGCATGTTTAACTTTAACACATGATTAGAGTTTGGTAGCCATAATTGCATGCTGCTATACATGATTTTCTATTTTTTTATTTTAAATTTAGAACTTTAGTTTCAAAAGTGGTTGTTGGAATCTACTGATGGATCTGTTTCTCTATTTGAAGCCTGATTATTTGTCAGTGTCAAATTTCAGTTAGTGCTCTTGCTCAGTGTGGTAGGGATGATCCGAAGTCAGATAACAGGCTTAACCTTAGAAATGACAAAGCAGGTCAAGGCCAGCAATAAAAGAGTGGTGGCCATGGTCATCCATGGGAGATAAGATGAGTAATGACCACACATCCCTAATGACATCATCCCCTATAAGGAATGACTCATGTACCTGCATCAGATGTGGAAGTGTGTAATGATATCATTGGGCTGCAGTGGCATAGTGGTTAGAGTGCAGTACTGCAGGCTACTTCTGCTGCCTGCCAGCTGCCTGCAATTTGGCAGTTCAAGTCTCACCAGGCTCAAGGTTGACTCAGCCTCCCATCCTTCCAAGGTGGGTAAAATGAGGGCCCAAACTGTTGTGGGCAACATGTTGATTCTGTAACCATTTAGAGAAGGCTGTAAAATACTGTGAAGCGGTATATAAGGCTAAGTGCTATTGGCATGATGATGTCATTGTGAGGATTTTATTTATTAATCAAATTTACATAGCCACCCATAAGAAGTTACACTGGGTAGTATATAACAATCAATAAAAACAATACATATATTTAAAGCAAAACAAATATAAAAAATATAAAAAGCAATATTGAAATAAAGAGAAAAGTAAAAAATTTACAAGCCACAAACAGAGAGAGAATGAGTGCATCCAGGCTCAATAGAGGAGCCATCTAAACAACTTTCCAGTTCCTGGTTATTTATGAAAATATCATTTTGGCATCCTCAGGGTTTGCTGCTGGCGGCACTTGCACACGTCAACCCCAGACAGAAAGGTTGAATGTATTGCATGGAGTGGAGTGAACCAGCAGTGGGTGGCTCCCAATTCGTCCCGGTTCTGTGAACCAGTAGCGCCAGCGATGGGAGGCTCTGCCCACCCACCCGGGACGCTTCTGCGCATGCATGAACCGGTAGTAACAGGTTTTAGAACCCACTACTGGAGTGAACAAATCATAGATATCATTAGGCACTCTTGGAAGAAATAAAGAAAATAACAAAGCACTGCAGTCTTATTCAAAGGTCTTGAAACTCTGCTCAAGCTTTTTAAAGAATTTTTTTATTATATTCATAAATAACTCAAGGCAGCAAACATACTTAATACTCTTTCCTCCTATTTACCTCACAATAACTCTGTGAGGTGGATTGGGCTGAGAGAAAAACGGCCAGTCGTCATGCAGTCATTGAAGCCTCAGAGGACCAGAATTCAGTGTCTACCACCAAACTGTTTCTCAAGTTTGCTTCACCACTTGTAAAGACTAACCATATACTTTAACACATGATTAGAGTTTGATGGTCATAATTGCGTACTGCTGCACTTGAATGGTTTTCTATTTTTTTTTAATTTTTGATTTAAAACTTGAATTTCAAAAGCGGTTTTTGGAATCTTCTGATGGATCTCTATGTTTAAACTTGGCAGGTTCTTCAGTTCAACCGGATGCGTCTGCGAACAATGACAGAAAGGTGAGGTTCAAATTAGAAAACAAGGAGGGGCAGAGAAGAAGAGACCCGTCTAACTTTGAAAAAGTCAACGCGCCTGACATGCAAATGTAGCCATAGAAAAGCAAACAAGACAGCTTAATTGTTTGTTTCTCTAAGGGAAGGAGCTAAACCCAGAATTAATTTGGCTCCGCTCGTGAAGCAATCCGTTTTCTCTGCTTAATTCTGGCAATTAAAGAAGTTTTCTCAGACACAATTAACATGTAAATCAGCCGCGGAGTGAGGGGCACGTTGGAAGGAAACGGGAAAAGCAAGAATGGGAAGCGGGGCAAGGTGGAATCTTTTCTCTTGCGTTGACCCTCCTTGGCCTCTAGGGGCGCAGACGATAAGACTTTCCGAAGGATAGATAAGCGGCAGCCAGTCTGTTTCCTTGGCGGGAGGGGCTGGATGCTGAAGGGATTAATTTATTACTGCTGCTGCTGCTGCTCCTTGGATTGATTGGCTCCGAGGCAAAGACGGATTAACCCAGCCAGTAGCTTTTAGACTGCGAGTTGGTGTATACGGTGGGGAGGGATGTGGGGTGGAGTGGGAAGAAAGGCGTGGGAAGGTCCAGACAGATATGGCAGAGATCCCCATGAAGAGATTGCGACGCGATGGCCATTCCGGGACGCATTTGATTAGCATTCGCCACGCACGCAACTGTCTGCGTATAGCCGGTAGGGCTGGCACGTCGACCAACGCTGCCATTGGCCTGCGAGGGAAATGCTTACCCCGCGCCGGTCAGCATCGCCGGGAGTGTCGGCTGAGACCGAGAACTTAAGCCAAAGGACGGTCTCGCTCCGGCACATCGGCTCCGCGCTACGTGATGAGCCCATCCTGTTCCTTAGGGTGGGAGGGAGACGTCCTGGGAGCAGAGCAGCACGCTTTCGCATTCGCACCAAGGCTTCGGTCAAGAGTTGGACCGTTCATTGTAAAGCGCCAAACTTTTGTCGAATGGATTATTAAAGCATCACTGGCGTAGCGTCCCCTTCTGGCAAAAACGGCGAATTGCAAGAGGCAAAATTACTATTTCTCTCCCTTGGCGCGGTAGGACTGTCGTTAGTTACGTAGGATGAAAATCCACGAGTGTTGTGCGCGCTGATGATCTCTTGATAGTTTGGAGTTGCGCGTGGCCGGACGGGAAGAGGTTGCGACGGAAAGCTTTGGCCTTCCTTACTGCATCTCGAGTTTTTCAGCCACTTCAGTTCGAGTTTTGTCGTCCGCTGATCCTTCGCTGGGCAAGAACAGGGCCCGGCAGTTCTGTCTACCCCCTCCGTTTTATTTCATCAGTAGATCTTTTTTCGACGGCCTTTCCCTCGGCAAACTCCTTCGCAGACCCAATTGAGTTGACCTCTTTTTTTCTTTTTTCTTTTCTTTTTACTCCTTTGTTGACACGCTATCGCGTTGAGCCGCTAAAAGTTTGATACAGTCAAGAAGTTGAATCACTACGGCACGGTCAGATAAGGGAAGAAAGTTAATTTTTAACGGCTATGAACCAGTTTTCTAAGATTATTTTGGGACAAGTAGTGCTTCTTCCTTGTCAATAGATTTTTTTTAAAGAACAATGGCTGTGCATTTTATTTATCTTGTACGCATTTCAATAGTGCGCGCGCGCGCGCACGCACCGATGTCCCAGGGATGCTTCTGAGCTCAAAAGCTCTTGGTCGGAGTGAATGCGAAATGGTCAGCAAAAGTATTATAATTCCAGAAGAGATCCTTATATCGTGAAGTCTTGCACTCCCATACGGGTAAGTTATCTATGGCAGGCAAGGAAATACCAGTCCATGTGCATGCGTGGGGTGCTTAAAGTATATAAAATTACAGGGGCGGGTTAGTCATCTGAAATAACTACGATGCGATTATCATTGCTTAAATTCTACACGTGCCTCTTGCGCTTTGTTCTTTCGGATGATTTCTTCAATTTTCGGTACTGTATAGTATGCTTGTTTGGAAACATTTTCTCTCTTTTTTTTCATTCAAACTCTTCTTTACAGTTGTTTAATTTGATTTCAAATAAAACCGTTCTGTAAAAACCCAGAGCTTTAAATTTTCAATTAAACAAACTTATTCCAAGAGCGTGGGATAGAAAAGTAGCAATTTATCACCCTTTCGTTTCTGTTTCGTATGTGCGACGGCGGCGGCGGTGGTGGGGAGGAAGGATGAACTAATTCTGGAAAAGATTTGACAGTGCCCACAGCTCACACATACCTCCCACCCACGCACCACAACTAACCCACTCTTGTCGCCCAATCGGCATACACTCATTCATGCGCAGAAGTGGGTGTAGGTGGAAATAATTATTGGGCCGGTCCGTTTCCACGGAATCCAGCCCGGGATTTGACTCCACCTCCAGCCAAGCTGCTTTCCAGTGACAGAAAGTGTTGGGACGGAGTCTGGCAGGGAAAAGAGGCAGGGCAGAGGAGATCGAGAGAGAGAGAGAGCGAGAGGAGCTGCTCCGAAGTCATCCCCAAACACATTTCAATGACCAGGAGAGCTTGGGAAAAGCGCACTTTCCTGCCGGCGCACGAGCGAGGCTACTTCCCTTGGAGGAGTTTGCACAAAGCGATCTCGCCTGCCGGGATCACTTTTGGGGAAGGGCAGATTAAGACGACGAGACGACTTCCCAGATCCGTCGGACGGGGACTTAACTGGAGTGGAAATCAGAGTGGCATTTGGACGAGGAGTAATCGAAGAGCCTGTATCTTCTCCCCACACCTACCCTTCCCCCTTCCCCCCCTCCAGTAGAGATGAACACATCGCCTTCGCCTTCCCCAAACTAGTTCGGGTCCTAATCTTCTCTCCCCCCTCTCCGTTTCCCCAAGAAGCCCCCCCACGTAATAATGACAAAGGATTGCAAAGGCGAGAGTGGATCGAGTTTCGCTGAGCGAGCCCCTTAACTGGATTACTAAATGGGACGCTCCATCAGCTAGTCTTCTTAAGGCTCCAAAATACATGCACCGACGAGGTACGTGAACTCTTCTTCCGCGCCGTTTGTCTGCGTCTAGGGATCCACGCGGGGCATTGTTCGGGAGTCGGGGAAGGTTGCGCGGCGAGGAGCTTTGCGAAGTCCTGCAAGGCTGCAGCAGAATGAGGAGCAAGTGGCGGCGGCGGCTTATCCAGGAAGGCGAGGCTTGCTGTATGTCGAGGCCACTTGTCCCACCGGCCCTCGTGCTGGGCTCCCTTTTTTAAAGATTATGTTGCCGGTGGGATGGAGGAAGAGAACGGTTGCCACGCTCTTCTTTGCCCCAACCGCCAGTGCTGCGGTATTGCTCGGGGATCGTTCTCCCTTCCCCCCTCCCGCCCAAGTCCCTCTATTTTATTTTATTTTTTGCAGGTTGGGGCCACTTTGCCCCGCTGGCCGCTCGGACGCCGCGGAGTGGGGGCGGCTGCTCCGCCGAAGCAGCGGCAAGCGCGCACAATGCGCTCCCGGTGGGAAGCGCCGCCGTCGCCTTTCTGCCCGGCGCTGCCCATCCCTTGACACGAGGTTTCCTTGGGGGGCTTAGCTGGGCGTGGAGTCTTTGTTTCCGAGACAATGTGGAGGAGGAGGAGAAGGCGGCTGCGGGGCAGGTTGGCTTGCTTTTCCTGAAGGCGGGGAACTTGAGGCTCTTCTCCTCTGAGCCAACGCCTCTCCGCCTTCTTGGACGCTCTGTTTAGTGGCCACCCTGGTCTCTGGGGTGCTGGTGTCGATTGGCGCTCCCGCCGCCGCCGCCGCCCGCTTCTGGCTTTGTTTGCAAGGCAGGAGCTTGGGGTTGGCGCAAGCTCGCAGCTCCTCTACCCTCTACTCTCCTAAGAGGAGCGGGGTGTGGGTGTGCGTGCGAGGGGCTGTCGCTCTACTTCTCTCGGGAGACCTAAGGGGCTAATCTGCGGCAAAGGGAATGGAAGTGGGGTCTTAAGTGGATGTGTCAGGAAAGGGAACGGCTAGTAGCTCAGCGCCTGTCAGTTCTGGTGTAAGGCTCTTCTTGCTGCCACCCCTTCCTTCCCTCAGGGCTGCTGTTGCTGGGGCAAAAGGGGGGGGGTCGCCCGGCTGGGCTCCTGTTGTCACACGCACACACGCAGACTCTCCGCGAACTCCGCTGAAGGGAGAGTTAATTGGGTTATTGGGCCACATGTTGGCTTACTTCCTGCCTTGGGAAGTGGAGACTGGATGTGAGGCGGGGCTCGCGTTTCATTCGCACCTCCATACCATCGCCGCCGTTTTCTTCTTCTCCCCCCCTCCCCTCCCCTCACCGAAGTCCCATAGCGGAGGACTTCGCAGCTCCGGGTCTGGAAGCAGAAGAGTTATCTGGACGGCTCGGCAGCCCCCAGGACCCCCCCGAGCGGTGTGGGAAGGGTAACTTAGGAGGGGGGGGAGAAGCGAACAGTGAAGGAGGTGTGGTTGGAGGCGATTAGGAGAGATCCTTCCATTGGACAAAGAATGGAAACGAGGAGCGCAGAAGAGAGATTCGGTGCTCAGGTAATGGGGTTGGGGAAAGAGCACAGTTGTGAGAAAGAACTAAAAGGAGGAGATGGCGGAGAAAGCAACAATTACAAAGTGGGCCTCTGGGAAAGGAATGTCCTTGTTTAGTTTGTGTGAATATTCAATAGACAGGGCTGAAGGCAAAGGGAGAGAGGGAGGGGTCCCTGTGTGTGTGTGTGTGTGTAAATATCTGTATGTATATCTAAATGCACCTTGCATTTCGCCACTTTAAGATTGGTTTAACAGAAATAGAAGTTTATCAGGGATACAAGAAACAACCTATCTACTTAGTCACTGGGTTGATTTTTGGAACATCATTTGGAATAATAATAAAGGGTGTGTCTTTAAGCATATGCAGAGTGACTTTCCATGACCCCTGGAACAATTGGTCAAACCCCCTCATTGGACACTAGTGAACAGGAAACCCAGAACAGAAAACAAAACAAAATAAAACAAAAAGCTTTTCTGTGCATCTGTGAACCTCATAGGTTCCTTCTCTGTTGAATCCCACAAGAGAACAGAATATACTAAGGAATTGGGGGGGGGGGCAGTTGTGATCCCCCCCCTTCCTTAATAAAGAATTGGGCTGCACCAAAAGTCTAATGGAAGAAAGGATGAATGGAAGCAAGTTACCAATGCACTGGGGGAAAGTGCAATTCTAACTGCCCTCACTTTTTTCCAAAGCTACCTAGATTCTTTCAAAGAAATCTGCCCATCATACCAACAACTATCTTAAGCCAGCAGGAGACGAAATTGATTCTGAGGGCAGAAGATGGTGCTGTTGGGAAGAATTTAGGTTGTGTTTGTGTGTTATGTCAGTATGAACAGTTTTTAATTGAGAGGGTTTTTTTGTATTAAATGACTTGGCTGTGATTTTACATTAGTGAAAGTTGGAAGTTTCATCTCCCATGAATTGTTTTCCCTGCCTGCTGGTCTTTTGGACAAATTGAAAGGAACTTGGGTATTGGGGTGGATGGGGGGGTCTCCTTGGGGAGGGGTGCCCTTGGCGGATGAACAGAGTAGGAAAACAATTTCCCTTCCTGTGCTCATG
Organism: Diadophis punctatus similis; assembly: GCA_023053685.1. Classification (NCBI taxonomy): domain Eukaryota; kingdom Metazoa; phylum Chordata; class Lepidosauria; order Squamata; family Dipsadidae; genus Diadophis; species Diadophis punctatus. Next base: position 46,311,553 of record JALIGW010000002.1, on the reverse strand, counting down.
TAACCCAAATACAGTGAGGGCTATGGATTTCAGATCTAAGAAATGCATTTGGATATTATCAGAAAGTTTTATTGAAAAGTTTGGGTTTCTTACATAGGAAAATATGTTTGTAGTGTTCATTGTTTTGCACAGAATATTGTTTTGGAAAAGTTTCATTCAAAAAAGAAGTGAAAATCTGTAGGATTAAGTAATTAAGTTGTGTGTTTGGCATTATTGTTTTTCATATGTACGCATGGCTTTATAAACCAATCCATCTTTTTTTGCTGGAGGAAATGAGTGGATATTTTTAATTGTATTTGAAAAGTTCCAGACCTATACCAAATGAACCACCAGTTTAAATATTGTTAGCAGGGACCAATATTCGGTTATGCACAACATTGTAAGAGTAAAATGGACTTTAGGTAATTATAAACGTATCTTGAAACTAACCACAAATACTATGTAACTTCTGTTAAATTGAAGTAAGGGCAAATATGTCAGAACCAAAGTTAAATATTAACTTAAAATTAAATAAAAATGCCAACATTCTCCAACTATTATCCTTTTATGTTATTGTTTGTCCTTGTGAAAGCACTGTGGCCTTTGCACTCATACTGTGATATTAAAATCGTTTATAGCTTTTGGTACAAAGGGAATCCTGCTGATTACCACAATCAGACAATGAACCAGGAAAATATGGATCTATAAATCTTTACAATGTTTTAAAAGAATTAACTAAATGGGTGTGTGTATACACATAAAAATATACATACCCCCACAGTCATGCAAACATATGTATGAGGGATGTTTTTCAAGTGATACTTATCTAAAAGAAATATAGAATATTTTTCATTGGAGCATTGATTTCTCCTAAGAAAGTTTAAAATCAAAAGTCAGGGTCTTCTGGGTAAGGATTAAGGAAATAGCATACAGATCATTATTCTTTAATGTTTTCTATTTATGAAAATCTCTTCCAAAATAGCTTAATATAGGCTCTTGAGGGGAGAATATCCTGCCAGTAAAAACTGAAACATGAAGGGCGGGGAAGGAAATATAATAGAGGATAGTTGGTTCCATTGTTTTATGCAACAAATCAAAGAAGATCTGAACCATGTGTAAAAAAAGAACCTAATGTCCACATATGTTGCTCATGCTTTCCATCATAAAAAAATGTTTATTTTTCCCCCCTAATGATTAAAGAGATGTACTTCATGTTCTAATCCACTATTCCTGAATGGGAAATAACTGGCAGGAGAGGAATAAAGAACAGGTCTACCAAAAATCCCCAGCTGTTTTAATACTAACAGAAATAGATGATATGTTTCACACAGGATATATAATTGGAACAGTTGAAGTTATGCCTGTTGTATTCTGGAGGGGGGAAAATGGCAGCAGGAGTTAAAGGCAAGGGGCTGCTTTCATTGATTTTTTTTTAAAGAGAAAAGTAATGACCTGTGAGAAATTCAAAAGAAAACTGTTCATTAAAAGGAAGTGGGCAGTTGTAAAGTTATTTGCATCTTTGGGAAAGGAAGGAGGAAAGGTGTTACTTCAGCAAGAGTAGGAAGAATCTTACATAAATGCAACAGGAAAGCAATCACATGGTTTCCTGCAATAGAGGATATGAAAGAAATTCATTTGAACTCCCTAGTATATATATATATTACATCCTGCCTACGACAAAAATGCACTGTTATGCCACACACAAACTCCATAAACAAGTACTTACTATTCTGAAAAGTTAAGTTTGGCATAATATTGGCATTTTGAATGTATTATTGTAACATTTAAATTCTTGAGACAAATTATATATGGACAGAAACAAAAGAAGATGCATTTGAAATTATTTTCAAAGAAAATAATGTATTATCTTCAAGACAGATAAGTGATGGGTTTAATCTTTCAAAGACTAAAACGTGAGATTGTTCAATCTTATGAACAGGAGAATGGCTACATTGAAATCAGTGGAATCATCTGCATGAAATAAAACAATTCACAGAACTCAGGATTTAGGGCAGGAATAGAATAGAATAACAGAGTTGGAAGGGACCTTAGAGATCTTCTAGTCCAACCCCCTGCTTATGCAGGAAACCCTACACCACTTCAGACAAATGGTTATCCAATACCTTCTTAAAAACTTCCAGTGTTGGAGCATTTACAACTTCTGGAGGCAAGCTGTTCCACTGATGAATTGTTCTAACTGTCAGGAAATAGGAAAGCCCTGGTTTTCCCCAGCATCTCTTACCTGCTTAGAGCAGTGACATGGCCATGAGGGAATCATGTCCTGGAGGAAACACAAGGATAACTGTGGATTCTCTGACCTTGAACTAATATTTAAAAAGAGTGCTACTGTGAACCAGTAAGGGATGGCTAGAATCCCTGTTTCACACATTACAGTAAGCCATAATGTATTTTATTTTCCGTTTAGTGTGATGTGTAAATCATTTTTATTTACATATCTGGCTTGTGTTATGGTTTGTTCAACAAATTATGGTTTACTGTAATGTGTGAAAGCATTAAAATTATCTTAAAGCTGCAGGCTGTTTGTTTTGGGCTATTATTTAGCATATAACTCAACATAATTACTGTTGCCTTGTTATCTACTTCTACTTTACAGAAACTAAGCTCTTTCTAAGATAACTAAGTTATCTACTTTCTACTTTATAGAATATTGATAGTCTTTTCAGAATATGGAATATTTTACTCACTGAGACTGCAAACTGTTTCATGCATATGTCAAAGCAAAGACTTATTTCCTACCTGAAGTATGTTTAACGTGTAGCTCAATGTCTAAGAGAGAGAAAAAACTAACAATAGAAAGCATAGGACATTGGTCACCTCCTCAGTTGTTAATCTGTCTCTTGATTCGCACCTTTCCCAACATTTTTTTCTATTGCAGCAGAACAAGTTGGAAGCTAGTCTTTCTTCTGCAATGTCTTTAATTGGTGGGTCGTGAAATGCTTTCAGTAATTAACTAATTACATTTCAAAGCAAAGATAGGTAAGAGATACGCTGCGATCAACTCACCTGACAAAGATACAGCTGCCTTTGGGTTTGCAGCTGCTGCTTTAACCTATGGTTGCAACATGATTATTAACAACAGGAATCAGATTTGTAACACTAGAACCTGTAGCCTTCTGGATTCTAACCTATAATCCTGTGTCACTGTTCTTAGAGTTAACCACTTTCTGTTCAAGACTTACTTGGCTAGTTTTTAGCTAATTTTTCACCTCTACCCATGAAGCCTAAACTCAACAAATCCTTGCAAAGTATCTGTATGATTTATAATCTATATGACACCCTGCAAAAACGAACAGTTTGAGTCATTTCCCTAAGTAATTTGCCATTAAGTTATTAGCTCCAAGTTTAAATGAATTTGGTGAGTTTTTAGAGCAACCATGCATTCATTATGGTAGTATGAACTTTCTGCTTGATTGTGGGTCCAAAGTATGATATTGTGTAGTTGCTGCTGACTGTTTAGCTATTAACCTCTATAGATTATTTTGGACTTTTTTGGCATTAACCTCAACTGTGTGAAATTTCTTTTACTTGATAATATGCAGGCACAGTAAATGACTTTTGTGCATCTTTGTGTCAACAATGAAGACAAAAAGCCATCCATGCATTTCTTTGTCATTCTGAAATTTTGACATGATAAAAGTTTGGTTTCTTTTATTTAGAAATTGGCTTTGAATAAATACGGCAAGGTTTGATTGCCAGTAATGCTGTTTATATAACTGAATTTATCATTGGTTGATTATCTTATTCTTCATTAAGTAATCCATAAAATAACTAGATTTAAGATGAATTATATAGTCAATTTCACGGATGCTCAATTGGCTTAAATCCAAGAACTTTGTCAAATTGTGCTGGAAGAAAGGTCAGCAGATCTTAATTATAAGATCAGGAATTTGGTCTCAAATGATGAATTAATATCTGAGCTTTTCTGGTGGGCTTCTAAAACTGAAAGTCTAATAATCCCAGTATGGAAAAAACACAGGCAGATTTGTGTAATCCTCAGTTTTAAAAAAATTACTGACTTTTAAATTCATTCATTCCAGATGACTGTAATTTTCCATTGGGTTATTAAACCAGTATAGTGTAGTTATTAATAGAGTTTTAGTATAATGTATAGTATAGTTATCACCTTAGGGACCAAGATGTCTCTACTGAATTATATACAAAATAATTGCAAAATATTTTTGCTTAACAATTATTTAAACCCCACCTTTGGGCTAGCATTATAAATGTAACAGCTTCAGTCTATCAAAGCTTCAATCTATCACTAGATTAAAGCATTGGCCTAATTTTTTACTAGTAGCTCCATTACCAGATACTGTGGTTGCTGCCTCACATGATCTTTTAATGAAAAAGCATTTGGGAAAGATTTTAACAGATAATGTCATCCCATCTAACATTATTCTGGGCTTCTGAAACTTGCTGTGGAAAACTGAAAATAAAACCTGTGATATTCAGACTGTCAGAGGATAGTTACATGCTTGTATGTATATATAATCTATATAATCTAGAAATCTTGGCATGGAGCATCAGTAAAAGCTACTAATTAGGAACCAGAACTGGAAGCAAGAAAATACAGATACACATATAGATAAATATATGAACATGGATACATTATGTATTATGCATTAGCAAATACATGTAAAAATAATCAGAAATCAAATTTCCAAACAGTCAGTTTGTATTTTAAATTTAACTCAAGCAAAAGTTTAATCAGAAGTATCTTAGGCACTTTTGAACTGTGCTTGACAGGCCCATAGCGTATCAGTTTGCTGGAAAATGGCACAACAATTAAATTTTCTTGAAATCTTGAAACAATTTCACATGGAATGTTATCACGCCCAGTATGTATTTGTTTGGTGTACCGAATAACATAATTTCTCCTTCTCCACCCCTCAATTCATGGTCTATTTAAAACAAAATCCAAAACTAACTGTGTGCAGACTGAAAAAGAAATGGAAAATGATAAGCCAGCTATAAACAGATCTGACAGTTGTTGAGTCTCAAGAGAAGAGACATATGGTAACTCACTGAATTCAGTACTGACCTTTCCTTTTAAGAGTATTTTTAATAGTAACTATTCGTATATACAGGGTTTCAGTGCAGTGACTTGGAATTCATGTGGAATACGTTGGTCTTCCCAATTCTTTTCTGTAGCTACGAAGCAAAACTTAGGTAGGAAGGAATCTGTCATACCATGTAGACATGTGTGGTGTTTTTATTTCTATATGGATGTCAGTCTGAGGACTCATCCAGCATTCTTTTAAAAAGTTTATGTTTGTATCTATGTGCAACCATCACCCAATAGATTAGGCATGGCCAACCTGCGGCTTTGGACAGGTAGTAATGCGGTCCCATAAGATCGTAAATATTTAACATTACTCTGCGATTTATATACATTAACTATATTATATATTTTATATGCGGCCCAAGACAATTCCTCTTCACTCAATGAGTCCAGGCAAGCCAAAAGATTGGACAAGCATGCTATAGATTTTGGTTTTGGCTGCCTTCAGCGGAAACCAAATACTTCAGGGGGAACAGGATAAAAAAAATCCTGGCATTTTTATTGCAGGGATTCAGCCAGTCTGGGTCAAGGATATAATATTTTATAGGATGAAATTGTGATTATCGTATTGATTATGTCCTTTACAAACAGGATTTGTTCTATGCATAATCCATGATTGCTTGTGGGCATGACACAAAACTTTCCAGCAATTAAAATGAACACTGTTTTGCAGCTACTGTAAGGGAAAGTGTTATTTTTGTCTTTGTAATAAAATAATTAAAGGTTATACCTTGACACCAGAAATCTCAATTTTCCCTCCAAATGTCATATTTCACAAAACTGTGTATCTCTTCACTGCTTGAGTCCTGATTATGCCTTTCGAAACATTTTGCACAGGAGGCATCTTCTAAGGAAGAGAGAAATAAGGAAGAACATAATTTGTTATAACTTAATCATATATCTGCATATAGCCAATTTTTATTGATAGCTATCAAAATCATCTGTTTAATGCCAGTTTGACAGGAATCTATGCTAATTCTTCTGTCATTCTTAAATTATAGTTTGGCTTGACACTGTCCTTGGCCTCTTCATCTATTAATCATGGAAGCTGTTTTCTTATTCAGTTGCCATAGTTTCAGTGCCTCTGATAGTGTTGGGGTGCCTTGGGAAAGGCTGAAGAGATACTAAGACTTGCAAGACTTGCAGTTCTGGTAGTTGTGTGGCTCTGAAAGCACAGAAAATATCTTCTAACATAATTCAGCATTGGATTAAAAGAGGCAACTTCTGGATAAGTCTCTATGGACCTTGTTATATGCACAGCCAGCAGATATTTACTTCAGGATCTGCTTCCTTTCAGTTCAAAGGGTAGTGGTTGCTTTCATGGACGGAAAGAAGAGGAAAGATGTTGTTGTTTTGTTGTTGTTTTTTAAAAAAATCAGTGGTGTTAATGAATATTTGAATAAACGGGCTTACCAGGTGATCTCGATAATTGATTTCAGAAGGTTTTATGATTATTTACACATGATAGGGCATCATTATTTGATGCGGCAAATTTTAAGCTCAGTTTAATTATTTTCCACAGCAAAGAACATTTGGTTGCCATCTGTGGCCGTTTCATTTGTCAAAGTTGAAAGAAAACTGAACTTCTGATACCCCAAGATATTACATTAATTGAAAAGATCCTTTGGTCCATCCATCTTTTCATACTTTCTGCACATTCATTTCCAATTTATGAGCTACCTGAAACTTAGACACCATCTTATAAAGCAAGTGGTGTTTTAGATATAGGAAGATCAATCTGGAGAGGTAATCCCAAGATACCGCTAGTAATTCCTGCACCTTTTAAAGCAATGAAGAGTTTTTGATTTAGCTTAAATGCTTTTTCTAAAATTTCATTTATTTTGAAAAATGTGTTGATTAACGGTATTAAAGAGCCATGGTGGTGCAGTGGTTAGAATGCAGTATTGCAGTCTACTCTGCTGCTGCAGTTTGATTCTGACCGGCTGAAGGTCAGCCTTCCATCTTTCTGAGGTAGGTGAAATGGATACCCAGTTTGTTGGGGGCAATATGCTGACTCTATGAACCGCTTAGAGAGGTTTGCAAAATTCTTGTGACTGAACTGAGAAGAACAGCATTCATGCTCAGCAAGGTTGGCAAAATATGCTGTCAAGCCTGATCCTGCTGAATTCCCAATTCCTATCACACTTTGACAACATAGCCAATAATGAGGAACAGTGAGTGCCATCCAACAATATATGGTGAGCCATCCATAATCCACCATATAGTACAAGGTAGTTCAAAATAGTTGATTGCATTCTGTTTTGACAGCAAAGGGAATGAATACTTGAGGGATGCGTAACTATACTTACTGCTTTCTTTCACCACTTCTCCCTGTGAGTTCATTTTTTCTCACTGAATTTCAGTAATAGAGGTGATTTTGGTTGGTTGAAAATTATATGGGAGAGACTAGCTATGGAGAAAGAAACAGCAGGTCAAGGAAGTGTTCACTCGCATTTCTCTAATGTTGTTATAGTTGGACTTTTACCTTTTTATGTATTGGAGCCATTATAAGTTTTAACACATGGAAATTCTGCAAACGAAATTTGTCTGGCTATTATAAGTAGGCTTCATTTTCTTTTTTTCTGCATAATAAATATTAAAAGTGCACTCGTGTGTCTTAAAGCTGTGAAGAATTTCAGATGAGAATGTGGAAAGCTGCTTCAGAACGTGCAGGAGCATGCATTTAATACCTATAAGCAACTCAGTAAACTAAATATATATTTTCCTGGAATTACATAGCAGCTTTACAATGCCAAAAAAAGATATCGCTGTTTTAAAGAAATGCAGTTAATTCCTTAATATATGCATCTCTGTGTGCTCCAGAACAAATCTCTGTATGAAGGTCTGCACAGTTGATTCAATCCCTAATCTGAAGTTACTCCAGTTCATTCAATAAAATTAAGTATTATCAACTATGTGTAAGATTGAATCTTAAAACTGTATGAATTGTGTGTATGAATTGTAATATTGTTTGAAAGGTATGTATATTTTTCTCAGGTGTAAAGTAAAGGATTTGCTTTTCTCTCAGTTGAGATGAAGGTATGAACAGGTTTTCATCTAACTATATACTTACCAAAAGACCAAAAAAGTTGGTTATACTGCAACATTGCATGACTGCAATAACATTGTGCTATGGGACTGGGAAACAAATTCACATTTGTAATTATTGAAAGCCTGAAAACGATTAAATATCTTTGTTTACTAAAACCAAAGGGCCCATATCAAGTTAAAAATAGCAAATCAAATCTGTACCTGAGCAAACAGTCAGTGTCAACCAACCAACCATTCCAATCCTAAAGCAGATGAAATATAAGCTTTTGTATTGCCTCAAAAATATAATTATAAATTAATTGTAGATCTCAGAGAAGAGAATTTAAAAGCCTGCTCCTCATTTTATATAGAGTTGAAAGTTGAATATGAGAGAATGATCAAATATAAAAGATTCTTTCTCTGAAACATAGGTATCTCAGGTTATGTAGGTGGTGCTCGATTTATGGCCATAATTGAGCCCAAAACTTTTTGTTGTTAAGTGAGTTTTGCCCCCATTTTACGACCTTTGGTGCCACAGTTGTTAAGTGAATCACTGTAGTTAAGTTAGTAACAACTGCAGTGTTAAGTACAGTTAAGTGAATCTGGCTTTCCCCATTGACTTTGCTTGTCAGAAGGTTGCAAAAGGTACATATGAACCTAGGATACTGCAAACGTAACTATAAACCAGTTGCCAAGCATCTGAATTTTGATCATGTGACCATGAAGATCCTGCAACAGTTGTAAGTGTGAAAAACTGTCTTAAGTCACTTTTTCAGTGCTGCTGTAACTTCAAATGGTCACTACACGAATGGTTATAAGTCAAGGACTATGTGTATTACTACCCATCACCTTTAGTACAATACTTACATATATAGTATTTTAACTGGGGTTTTTTTTCCCATCAACAAGAAGTTCATCAAGCTTTTCTGTTTCCAGAACTTTGGCACTGTTTATTGTCATAAGCGGTTTAAATCGAAGAAATATTTTTGTCTTTAAGAGAACAATTGCTCTTGAGCACACATTTGTTAATAAAAGCAGTCTTTTGATACACAATTCTAAAAAGTACATATGTCTGACACCTTTACAGTATTCTCAGGGGATAGTTTGCTTCAAAGACCAAGTAGTAATAAGTAAAATTACCTATCACAGACTGAAAATTGCTTTCCATAGGGCAATTATTCAAAAATTATTGTTTTGACTTAGTTTAAACAGGATCTTATGCATCAAAAACAAGGCAAATATCTCTTTAAAATGTACTGAACAATTTCTGATTCTGTGCTTGTTTTCTGCAATGAAAATTGTGTGGGAGGGTTTTTTTAGGGGGGAGGTAAAAGAAGCTCTGAGCAAACTAGATAATTGAGTAATAAAATGGGTTAAAGTTTGAGAAGGGGGAAGTGCCCAAATATTCATTGGCTTATTTTGAGAATCTGCATTTAAGTTGGATAATATGTAACTGTAACAGAAACAGTATCTTGAAGTTTATAATTTGAGAAATAACTTTTCTTAATAAATTAAGTGGTTCATTATATTAAAACCATTTAAAACACTGCTTGTATTCATCCTCACCGTAGTGAAAAGAATAAATTAAACATTTACTACTTACAAGTAATACACCTTTGTACTTTAGACTCATTCGACCATGTAAATGAGAGATAACCTCAATAAATTTGATTTAATATTTATGGCTCATTTTTCTAGGAAAATGACTGGAACATAATTCCAGAAGAATTGTCTGGATAAGGTTGATTTTTAATAGAGATACAATCATACTTCTTTCCTACTTCATGAAATCTGAACAAAAGAAGGACACAGCTTTAATTTTAATTAAGTAGTAATGTAAAATATTTTGAAGCCCCTTTTTGTCTATTATGACTTAAAGAAAAAGGGAACCTTTACATATTATTGTGTACCTAAACACAAATTTGCCAGGGTGATATTGTATTAATAGGAATACTATAGGGAAGCAATTTATGAATCAACTAAAAAGTATTTCTCGTGATAGTTCTGGGTGTAAAATAACTCAGGCAAAAGGGAAGAAACAGCATGAAAGGGAATCTACAATCTATAATCTACATTTATCAACATGCAAATTTGTAGCAGAGAATTCAGTATTTCTGTTCATAATCACTATTTTGGCCTAAAGCTACTGTAAGTTTAAAATAATACCAGGTCTGTGTTTTTCATTGTAAGGGTTGAAGGATGAATTCTTTCTAGCAATAGCCAAAAGCTGTTATGTAAACTTTTGCAATACTTTTATTCTCATCAAGGTGTTTCCTTTTTATTTTAATGAACAGAAGTTCAGCATATTTGACTCCACTACTTTTATTTCTTAGAAGAAACATGTAAGAGTGTTGTTGTCCCAACCTTTCACCTTGATTGGCACATAAAACCAAGACATTCTGCCAAGTTATCTTCCTCTTTAACTGGAAAAGGTTGTTGTTCTTTTCTTTTAAAAACAGATTCCAGATTCCATTATTAAGTAACTCAAATGCATTCTGAAGGTTGAATGAGATTACTCACAGAACCCTTGGATTACTTGCTCTGGATATAAAACTCCGGGAAGGAAAAGGAAGGGCTAGTAATGTACCCATCCTGTTTCTCCTTTGCCTTGCTCAAAATATCGTTTTCATACTACCCAGCTTAGAAGAGTATATAATTTCCAAGTATAAAGGTTATACATTCATTTAGCAGAAGAGATAGGGAAATTCTCCGGTGCACTGCTTGGAGAGTCCAAGCATGGGTTATCTTCTCATCTGATTGGCCTGAGTTGCAATTTCTTTGGCCACGCCTGTTGCTCTGGCCGAGCTCCAGTTTTTTCAACTCAGTCAGCCTCGAGAGATGTAGATTGAGTTGCTCCTGATTATTATCAGGGATTTGTTGCATTTCATTGATTTGATTAGGATTTAATTAGGAATTTAATTGGAAATCGTGTTAAAATAAATTTGAAAATTGTCAAATTGGCTGGGAAGTGACTGGTGAATTTGTGGGAGGCTTGTAGTCTCCATGCCCAGTGCAGCGTTCTGGCCGCCGGCTAGCCACCATTGCCACGTGTTGGCTCAGAAGAGCGGCTTGGATTTAAACCACACACCAGCATTCCACCTTTAGAGCCTCTGCTTCGTGATCAAAAGAACTTTGCTTGGCTTTCCCTGATCGGGTTGCTGTGGGCAGCCATTTTGTGGGTGGTTTTTTGCTGCAGCTCCGATCGGCTTAGAGCCCAGGAGGGACACGGCGAGCATTCTAAGGAGCCTTAAAGCTGCAAGAGCCCTTTTTCTTCTCGGACCTGAAGTTGTTAGTGATCTCCCAGCTTGATTCCACGCGAGCAGCTGTATTGCCGGCTGGCAGTCATGAGGCAGTTAGAGTTCTGGTGTTGTGACCCTATTGAGGGTTTCGCGCCAAAACTGCTACTGCTACTTTCGTTTTTGCTGCTCCTGCTGATTTTGCTGCTGCTGCTGCTACTGATCTTGCTGTTTGCTCTCTCCCAGTTATTGTGAGGTGCAGTGAGTACTTCTGATCCCTTCCAGGGACAGGATTCCCCTGCTTTTGATTGGTGTGGGTAGAGTGATTCATCATTATTGCTACTGCAGCTATTATGGCTGAACGCAGAACTTCTATTAGCAGCAGCTCTGCTGATTCTTCCACCTCTCTCAGGATGGAGGAATGTTCCCAGCCCAAAAAGGCTAGAAAGGAGGCAGATGGCCGTTCTACCAGGTCCAAGTCCTCCCATTCCAATTCCAAATCATCTGCTTCTGATAAAGATGCCCTTAGAAGACAAAGAGCATTAGAGAAACAGTTTGCAAAGGCACAAAAGCAGGCCCATCTTGCTGGTAGTTCTGAGAAGGCTCCTGCAGCTGATAACCCTGTGACTATGGATCTTTCATCACAGTCTCAGACAGCAGACCAATTGGCATGATCTCCTAATGTTTTACCTGAGCCCCAAACCAGTTCCCTAGTGCCTACCAGGAAGGAAGGGTTACTGGACTCTGGCCATTCAGCTATTGGAGCACAGTCTGGGGTGGCAGTTAGAACATCTGCCCCTTCTGCCATCTTTACCCCCACAGCAGCTGGCCTCAGGCCTTCTGAGCTCCCGGCCCAGGGGTTACCTGTAGAACTGAATAATGCTATTGTCAATACCATTGCCATGGGGATTGATGCAGCCCTGGTCCAAAGGGCCTTGTTAGGTCAAGGGTTCAGGGTTCCTCCTAAGAGTTATTTTCAGAGTAGAGGATTTATTAGAGAATCTCGTTCTCTAACTCCATCAGAGCATAGTATTGCCTCTCAAAGAGAGGTGGATGTAGATTTGGAGGAAAAATTGGGGGATTTTTATTTTTCTGAGGATGAGGGCACTTCCCCAGGTAGACTTGCATATTCTGGTCTCTTTAATCCAGCCCAATTTAGCACATTGCTATTTAAGGCCAAAGCCACTGATAACTTGAGTGGCTCTAGTGCCACAAGGGATCGGCCTGTGGCCTCTCAGGACCTCTCTGCCAGCCTGTTTCAAGAGCAGATGTCAGAGCAGGAAGTAGTTCCTTAGCCACAATATTTTGTGGATTTAATTACATGTCAGTGGGAACAACCAGGTTCTATACCAGCTCCTAGTAGCATGCATAGCCGCATGTATTCTACTGAGCAGCAGATGGAGGAACTTTTGGAGCTCCCAGTCATAGATCCTCCTCTGGCCAGTTTGGCATCCTCGGCTCTTCTCCCTTCTGACTTGGCAGAGGGTCTTAAGGCTGAGGATAGATCACCACGTCCTTCTGCTGATGGACAACGTCACAGCGAAGGCGCACATGAACAGACAAGGGGGCACACACTCCAGGTTGTTGATGCGTGAAGCACAGAGCTTATGCACCTGGGCGGAATCTCACCTGTGCTCCTTACGAGCGGATCATATTTTGGGAGTGATCAACACACAGGCAGACTGGTTGAGCAGGACAACGCTCGACCAGTCCGAATGGCAACTCCACCCAGCTCTTTTCGGCCAGATCATGGACAGGTTCGGTCATCCGTCACTGGACTCATCAGCCCTCAGAATGCGTAGCTTCCATGCTTTTTCTCCTGGTTCCACAACCCAGCAGTGGAAGGGACCAATGCCCTATGGCTTCCCTGGCCGGCGGAACTATTGTAAGCCTTCCCTCCGCACCCACTGATTCCATGGGTCGTCAGGAAGTTCATGAAGGAGGAAGCAGAGGTAATTCTCGTGGCTCCTCACTGGCCGAGGAAGCCATGGTTCATGGACCTGATGACGCTGTCCATCTCGCATCCTTGGAGAATTCCCCCTCACAAGATCTCCCTTCGCCAAGGAGCCGTGCGGCACCCGGACCCCCAGTGGCTCAAACTAACCATTTGGCGGTTGAGCAGGAGACGCTCCGGAGAGGACACTATTTGGGGGATGTAATTACCACCATTCTAGCCTCCAGAAGAACGTCAACAACCAGGATGTATGAGGCTACCTGGACAGTCTTTACTCATTGGTGTGCCACTCAGAACTTATTACCTACTGTGGCCATAGTACCACAGGTTTTGGACTTCCTACAGGTGGGGTTGGTCAAAGGCCTATCCACCAATATCCTTCACAGACAGATGGCAGCCTTGGCCACCATCATTCAGGGTGAAGGTGCCATCTCTCTCTCGCATCACCCGAGAGTGCGTAGTTTTTTAAAGGAGTTTACAACTTGCGACCGCCCCCTGTTCACAGGTACCCTACCTGGGACCTGTCAGTTGTACTACAAGCACTCACGACATCTCCGTTTGAGTCTCTCCATGATGCTAGTAATTAGACTGTTAACTTTCAAAGTTGTCTTTCTAGTTGCCATAACCTCGGTGCGCAGGATTTTGGAGCTTGCTGCCCTATCAGTATGCCAGGACTTACGTATTTTTCATGCCAACTGGGTGGTCCTTCGATTAGACCCTACGTTTGTTCCGAAGATCAATACCTTATTTCACAGAACTCAGGAAGTTATTCTGCTGGACTTCTGTCTGAATCCTAGACATCCGAGTGAGAGACGTTGGTATACGTTAGATGTTCGCCGGGCATTACGCAAATATGTCAAATGGATAGAATGATTCAGTTGCTCAGAGGCACTCTTTGTTTCCTTTCAACCCAGGACGATGGGCAAGAAACTATCACCATCCACCATCGGTCATTGGCTGAAGGCCTGGATTGCGTTGGCCTATGAACGTCAGGCCAGACCACTTCCTTGCTACATCACAACATACTTGACCAGGAGTGCGGTCACCATGGTGACGTGTGCTACGCAGGCCTCTATCCTTTGAGATTTGCAGAGCAGCCACGTGGTCTTCGCCATTGCCGTTTGTGAGGAATTACAAACTGGATATGTTTGCCTCGGCGGAGGTGGCGTTTGGGAGACAAGTGTTGCAATGGGTTCTACTGGCCAAGGGGACCCTGAACCAATCTGTTTCCCACCCTACATCGATTTAGCTTGGGTATATCCCATGCTTGGACTTTCCAAATAGCGCACAGGAGAATGAACGTTGGCTTACCTGAACGTTCGTTCTATGTGCGCTGCGGGAGAGTCCAATCCCACCCTGGTTCTGGTATGGTCCAAGGTCCAGGAGTGATCGGTGTATCAGATGGACTGTGTCTTCTCCAGATCTGGGTCTTCGTTGAAAAAACTGGAGCTCGGCCGGAGGAACAAGCGTGGCCAAAGAAATTGCAACTGGCCAAATAGATGAGAAGATAACCCATGCTTGGACTCTCCCGCAGTGCACATAGAACAAACGTTCAGGTAAGCCAACGTTCATTTGGTGAACCAGAGAGAGACAAATACCCTGAAAAAAAATCATAAACTTCAATCTTTATTCCAGGAAAAACATTTATTTCTATATTTTTATGTACATACTATTTGTAAAAAAGATGGGAGAACAGTGGAAAATACTTTGTTAAATTGTTCAAAGAACAGATTTGTTTAGATTTTGTTTATTAAAGCAGTAAAACCTTTTATAAATGAAATTACATTCCCAGTCTCAAGCCGTGTTACTTCATATTTAGCAAGTGGTTTAAAACTGTATTTGCCAAATATTTTACAAAAAGTTATTTTTATCTGTTCTTGTGGGAGAAGTGCTGAAGGTGATATCATTTGCAAAAATATAAATAGCACCCAACACAAGTATTGTTGGTGCTGGAAAAAAGAATTACCTCAAGGTAGCTTTTTTATATGTGTCATGGTGCTGAAAATTAATGTGCCTTTTATAGGGAGAGAACACTATAGTGTTTATGAATCTTGATATCAGTTGCAAGGACTTAAACCATTATATGTGATGACTATAATATTAAGGTATATGATTTGTAACTTTCAAAAGATATGCAATATAAATTTAGGAAAATATGGGACAGGGCATAAAATTCATCCATTAATGAAATATTAACAATTTTTATTCTAGGATTGGACATAAAAATATTAGGAAGTTTTCTAATATTAATTAGGTTTCATATCAAATTGCACTAAGTCAAAATATGGTTTGTTTGGTTTTGGCATAGAGAGCTTGGAAAATGTAGCAAATTGTGGCTCGGTAAGAAGGCAGTTTTACCTCCAGGTATTATATCCGTAATCTTCTTCATGTATGCCTTCTCTGAGATATCCCCTCTCAAATTTATCTTTAAAAAAAGCTCCAGTGCTTTTTTAATGTTTTTATGTGAGATTCAGCCTGGGTACTTTGATAGATTATGATACATAGCATTAAGGAAAGGATTGAAAACCTTAAAGAGAATGTACTTTATATGTGATAAATCGATATGTGTTAGTTTCATCAAGGACATTTACCAGCTAAGCAGTATGCAAGATAAGTAAAGTGACCTCATGCTTGAACAGAAAGTAAAGATCCCTCAGATATGAAGGCACCTTTCAGTAGCAGTCAAAGAAAGATGGAGCTTTACATCACCCCAGGTGGACAACTTTTATCTTTACTTTCATAAAAGTAATTATTTTGCAGTAGGCCTAATTAAATTCAGTGAGATCTACTTCTGAGTAAATATATATAGATTTGAATTGTCAATTATGTTGCTTCCTCGGGGAAATAGAAGTTGCAGTCCTAGTACTCTTTGAAATTCCTCTTGGCATGAATGGACTTGAATAGGTTTTGCTGTACCTCAATCTTAAGATTAATTTAAGAAGGAAGTAGGGAGTTGTATTATGCTTTCAGCAATATTTTTCTAAGTTCATAACTATTCAAAAATGGCTTGAAGTAATAGTTATTTAAAATTGAGAATTTTTTTGTAATGCAGGGGTGGGTTCTGACTTACCTCACTGACGGTTCGCTTCCTCCTGTGCCGCGTGGGTGCATGTGCGTTGCGCACCACGTTGCCGTGCCACGTAGGCACACACATGCATGCACAGTGCTGAAAACCCAGCTTCTGTGCATGCGCAGAAGCAAAAAACAATGGCGCCGCCAAGAGAGCCGGTTCGGAGGCATGTCCAGCCGACCATCGCTGCCAGTTCGGCGCGCGGGGGAAAATTCCCACTACCGGTTCTATAGAACCGGTCCGAACCGGCAGGAACCCACCTCTGTTGTAATGTAGGTTTTTTTTTCCTGCTTTAAGATTTTAAAATACAAGTGTCCAATCTTATTGCATGTCTTTTCCTGCTGAAATTTAACTTAGGATTTTGTTTACTGGTATAATATAAAGTGCCACAGAAGCAACCATCTGGATAATGTTTATCTAATTAGATGGTGTTACTTGTTGAAAGTCCAGGATTTAAGACAAGGAGGGGAGTATATTTTTCTTTCTCCCGTCTGCCTTGTGATAACTGGTTTCATTGCAATTTCTTTTACAAGCTAGATGCTTAAGAATATAGTTGAAATTTAAAAAAACCTGTGCATATAGTATTTTTGAAAGCTCATTATTTTTAAAATGCATATTTATGATGTTTATATCTAAAAAAGAAAGCCTTTTACAACCTTTTAGTGCAGAATGTTTGGTTATGCGTTTTGGGATGCACAAAGTAAGTTTTTTCCCTTTTAACAATAACATTAATTCTAATATAGAACTTGTACAATTCAATTCTGTTTTTTTTATTCTCATTAAAGTCTGAAAATTAAATTCAACTAAAGTCAAATGCTTTTAAGAATGACACCACAGGAAAGCTCGCTCAACCTTTAAATAACAATTTTCTTGGCACCCTTGTGGGTAAAAATTACTCTTAAGATATTAAACAGTTCCTGGAAAAAATCCCAATTCTCCTGCTCACTGAAACAAAGCATAGCTTTCTTGAGTTGAAAAAAAAAACCTTTTTGTTTAAGAGAGGTAGGAACATTTTCAAGTATGTAAAACAATTGCCCAGTAAAAAGAGAGTTATGACTATTTCTTATGATACAAGAAACCTTGTCTATGATGGCAAGCAAGATAGCTTTTCTTTTATAGCTCATTTGTTAACTATGATTCACATAATTCATTCAATCTGAACTGTCCAAATAGAATGGGACTGCCTAACATGCTGTCCATAACACTGCATTTGTTATGCAGATATAAAGAACAAAATACAGTGTATGAAACAGCATATGGACTTAATGGAAGCAAAGTTAACTTTCAAGAATAAAGGTTAGCTAATGTTAATGATATTAGTGAAAAGTGGATTCAGCTAAGTTTTCCTTTTTTGTTTATCTCAGGCTTTTAATTTTTGACTTGATATCTTTTACATCTTTCCTGTGCTTTGCATGACATTGTTTACCTCAAAATTAAATAATATGGTGGACATTTATGTATATAAGCAAAGTCAAACTTTTTTATTTTATTTTATTTATTTATTTATTTATTTATTTATTTATTTTTGTCAAGTACGTGTTGGTAATATACATAGATATAACATTGTTTATATACATAAGATGAGTACTGATGAGAGGGAACATTAGGACAGGGACGGTAGGCACGCTGGTGCACTTATGCACGCCCCTAAAACTAAAACAGGTCAAATGGTTTTATGGAATATATGAAGCTGGTCAATTTTGTTTGAATCTTGATTGGTTAACAGGATACAATGCAGGCTGGCGTTAAAAAGGGACAGTTTATTCAATCAGTACTATGTAGATTCACATGCTTATTAAGTTATCCTGTCCCATTGGTTACAAGTAACTAAAATTCCAAAGCTTTCAGAGCTTTCCCAAATATATTTCTAAAACATGGTGCAAAAAACTTATCAAGTCTCAGTATTTTATTTAAATTGAAATTGCTCATCAACACACTTTTGCTGCTATCTGGTGATCATTTGGATTTTTGCAGACCAGATCTGATAGCTCTAATACATCTAGGGATCTCTTCTCCATATAAATCTGGATTTGAAGATTGGCAAGGAAAATGTGTAATCAAATGTCTATTAAGCCTTGATGCCACTGGATAATACTAAACTCCCAGAATTTGTTATGTGCGTAATGAAAGGGAAACTCTGGACATTTTACAAGTAATTCTCAACTTACAACCCATTCATTTAGTGTTCAAAGTTACAATGGCACTGAAAAAAGTGACATAACCAGTTTTCAAACTTACGATCCCATAGGTCGCATGATCAAAATCTGGTCACTTGACAACTGGCATGTATATATGATGGTTGCAATGTCTCAGGGTCATGTGATCACCTTTGTGACCTCCTAACAAACAAATGAAGCCAGGTTCACTTAACAGTGATTTGACTTAACAACTGCGGCAAGACAGATCATAAAATGGCACAAAATTCACTTGACAACTGTCTTGCTTAGCAACAGAAACTTTGCATTTGCAGTTGTAAGTTGATGGCTTCCTGCATATATTTAAATATCTACGCAAATTGATAATTTTATAAATTTTAAATTTATTTTAATATCAAATTATTAGTCAAAGGTCCCAATAAACATCCATCCATTCATAATATCACAATCGTATGATTAGTATTAAAAAAAATTCTGTTCACACCTAGAAGGTTATTTGAAGATTTTTCTTTAATTTTTCTATATGCATTTGGAAGTTTACTACTCAACATTCTATCAACTCCACATGTTCTGTTCTACAGCAAGTACCTGGGTCTGCATCTGTTTGTGAAAAATCTTCATTCAGTCCTTTTACCTGCCTAGAAACCAGACTTTCAAGTCAAGCATTTCATTTGTTTACATTTGAAAGATGTGTTAATTAATAATCTCGGCACATGAGAAAGCTTAAGAACAGTAATTATGCAGTCTGAAACATGTCCCAGTGCCAACAAAAGCCTTTATAACCATTGACTCTGTAGCCCTAGGCAACACCGCTCTTGCCCTGTTGTTAACATCACTAGACTAGAAATAGGATGTGAACAACATCTTATCTAGATAAGGGTTGGCAGAAGACAGGCTTCATGAAATGTAGGAAATTTAAAATAAACACTTTGGATTACTAGCTTCCCAGACTATGAGTCCAAAGCCTTGTAATATGGTTTTATGATTGCTGGGAACAGTGGTAATAAAAAGATTTGCTTTGCCCGCAGAGATCCCAAGTTCAGTATAGGGTATTTTTAGTAGAAAGGATAAGTACCGGTAAATGAAACATATCTTTGTCAGTGATATTGGAGAACTGCTTCCAACTGAGCTCTCAAATCTCCTTCCAAAAATGGCAATTTTGTTTCATCATTAATGATTTTCCAAAAACCATTAAGAAGCCTATTGTTTTAAAATAGGGTGCTTTGATATAATGTAATTAGTTTTTTCTTTTGCTTTGAGAATATTTTTAAAGCTTTCATCATTGTTCCATTGTACTTCCTGCTGTTTTTCTGTTTCAATATGTAATATTAATTTTTAAACTTGAAAGTTGTATTCAAACATAGTGAGGCAAAAGATACCTCTATTACTGTGGTTCTGGAATTTGTGTCTATTTTTTTATGGACCAATGACTGTTTGTTTTCTAAATAGCATGACAGGGGTTCATTCCAAAAAGATGGTGGAGTCATAAATGGCAGCATTATGCAAATGACAAATACCCATGGCATTTACTTCATTTGCATAATGCTGATTCAGTGGACAATATGGTAATGGATACCTTCTCCCAGTTAATCCATTAAAATGATGTTTTGCGATATGTATGTTCATAAAAAAACCCCTCCTGCTTTATTGATATTTTAGATGTTTTCTTTCCAGCTGGGGAAACCTTCAGCTTTAAGGGAAGTTAACAATCTATGGTGATGATGATGTTGTCCATTCAGTCATGTCTGACTCTTGGCAATTCTGTGGGCCAAGTCTCTCCAAATTTTCCAATTTTGCACTACTTTGAGTTGTTCTATATCAGCGATGGTGAACCTTTTTTTCCTTGGGTGCCAAAAGCACACGTGTGCGTGCCCACACCTATAATTCAATGCCCTCCATGCACCATGCTCCATTTGCCCTCCCATATGCTTTGAAGTATTTTCTGTCTTCCGACCCAAAGTGCTGCACAACTATGATTACCCCTTAATGGTCATTCCATTGCACCATCCTGGTGGTGCAGTGGTTAGAATGCAGTATTGCAGGCTAATTCTGCCCATAGCAAGAAGTTCGATCCGGACAGGCTCAAGGTTAACTCAGACTTCCATCCTTCCGAGTTCAGTAAAATGAAGACCACAGATTGTTGGGGGCAATATGCTGACATTGTAAACTCTGCAGAGAGTTCTGGAAAGCACTATGAGGCAGTATATAAGTCTGTGTGCTATTGCTATTGAGGTAACGTATGTAGAACCAGCATTCATAAAGAGAGAATGTCATAGAACTTAAGTTTCTAGTGTTTCTGAATATTGTTAACTTTTTAATTATGGCTCTCATTTACATAGTAGAAATATAATACTTTAAACTATGATCACAGTTTGGTCAAAATGTCTGGGTTTCAATAACCATGGTAAAATGAATTGAAAATGCTTATTTCTTGAACTGTTTAAATTAGACTACAGTTAGCATATTAAATGTCCTTTTCTTGGTGGTTTTCTTTGAAGGAATGGAAAGGATTTAATTTTTGCTGAGTTTTATTTCTCTAGAGCCTGAAGGCTTTTTGAAAAGCTGTTGGAGCTCTGATCTGTAGCTGTTTGTAAAAATGACATAAGAGACAGGTAGAAGAAATCTTTGAATTCTAGAGATGCTCATTTTGTAGAAGATTCAACTTACCTTGTGTCCATTTGCTTCCTAGTATATGATGGGTAATTTATGGAAGCCTATAAGACACCAGGCTAGAAACAGGGAGACAATGAGTGGGTCTCTCATAGTCCTAGGAAGCAGGTTCTGGCAAACTACCGTATTTTTTGGAGTATAAGATGCACCTTTTTGCCCCCCAAAAGAGGGTGGAAATGTCGGTGTGTCTTATACACCGAATACAGCCATTTTTGGCCTCCTGAAGCCCTGCCCCTGCATCCAATTTTAATTATTATTAATTATTATTAAATTATACTGTTTAGTAGTTCTTCGAATGTTGTACGCCGCCCTGAGTCCCCAGGGAGTAGGGCGGCATATAAGAGCACTAAATAAATAAAAATAAATAAACTCTAGGAAGATAGATAAAATTTATTTCATAAAATAATCAGATGACAAGATAAATCAGGACATATATAAACTAAATATAGCATTAAAACAGCCACATAATGCAAAAATTGAAAACCTTTGAAAAATTGATAACAATTTCCCAAAGAAAGATTGAAAATTGAAATTAGTTTAGAAAGGGCCTAGCTGGGAACAATATAGCGAGATTTGGACTCTTCTGTACACAATAGAATTCCTTATGCTACTAGGCTCGAAATTTTCAGTTTGGATAACAGTACTGCGTCGCTTGAGGTCAGGCCTAGGTATTGCATACAAAATTATACGTAGTAATGTTTTACCTGTAAATGACTTTTTCTGTTTTAATCGCAATAATATGTGTGCGAACAACTGCTTTAAACTCAATGTAAATCATTCTAAACTTGACTGTAAAATATATGATGTCTGTAATAGAGTTGTCAAAGTCTGGAATGCCTACCTGATTCAGTTGTCTCAGCTACAAATTTTCACAGTTTCAGTCACAAGTTGACTTCCGTGGACCTTACTTCATACTTAAGTGGTCAGTAGAGGGGGCGTGCATAAGTGTACTAACATGCCTATTGTTCCTGTCATTGTATTTTTATTCCCTTATTCTTCTCGTTTTTGTTTTACAAATTTCAATGAATAAATAAAATAAATAGCAACTGAGTCAGAAATTTTGCTGTAAATAATTTGAAAGATGCATGGAACCATTCTCTACCTTTTATGTAGAAGAATCTTAAAATGACTTAAAAGCTTTTTTTGAGCCAGTAAAACCAACACACTGAGATATTTATTCCATGAGTCTTGAAAGGCAATACCTAAATATTTTTAAAAAACACCACCTCACATGCTTAATTTCCTGATCTTTTGTTACTCAAGCTTGTTGTATTTTAGCAAAAGCATTATTTTGGTCTTCTAGTACCGTAGTTTGGGCAAGGTTATTTTTACTGCAGTAAAACACAAAGCTTTTGAGGGCATATCTAAGCCTATCTGGGTCCTTGAGATAATGGCTACATTATCTGCATAAAGCCGAAGAGGAACAAGTGGATGGAAGTTTGGATCTGAGAATTCTTTGCTAATGAGTTGATGCATATAAGTTGAATAGACAGGGAACTAAAATACATCCCTGCCTGACTCCCCTGGGTAAAGGGAATGTGTCTGAAATTAAACGACGTGGATCAAATCTTATTCTGATCTTAGAGTTTTGATATAACTTCAATATTAGGAACTATATCCTCAAGTTAATGCCCAACTATCTTTTTAGTTGAGTGTTTTATAAAAATTAAATTCTGCTTTGATTGTCAACTTGCAAAACACTTAACAGTAGTCTTACTAAAACCACATATTGATGACAACTTTTGTAAATTAAAATGAAAAATATATTCATTACAGCATCTAAAAATGAAAAATGCTATGGATGCATTTGACAGCTTCCCCTTCATAAGTTAGAGAAATTGTTCCTTCCTGAAAAGAACGGAAGTTGTCTTCAGTTCTGACACTTATTTTATTTTCCAAAGATCTTTGTGAGTATTATTTAATATTGACCAGCTGTCCATGTGGAGAGCAAGTGTTAAAATCTAGTTTGGCTATAAGATATATTCTATTTGCCCGACTTTGATCTTGACTGCATGCTGTTTTGCTAGGCTGAATATCTCAAAACAATAACACACCTATGTGCATACATTAGGGGTGTGTGTGTGTGTTTCTATAAAGAGATGTGACTCATGTCTGAATTGGTATATTCACTCATGCAGGAATGCAACAGTATAAAACAGTGATGCTGCTCTGTTGTATGAGCTGGCAGGGTGCAATAACTGAAGCGACACCGTGTATGCGCTAAAACATAACCTTTATTAACAACAAACTCTGTAACAACTAGACTAACAATCTGAAGTAACGCCGTTTGACAGCTTCCTTTTATAGTCGGCTGTCAACGGGCCGGCCAATCACAGCCATTCTTCATTCCCGCTCCTAGAGCAGCCCCATGCGGCATACCGGAACATTACACTGGCAAAACCACCGGTTTTTTGGCTCATAACCTTTTTATGCTCACCCCAAAAGGGTGCGCATAAAGCAATGCTCCCCCGTGCATGCGGACAACCTCCACGCTGCCCCCCCCCCCCCCTGCGCAGGCACACAGGCCTCACTGAAGCCTACAGACTTCCGGTAGGCCCATTGGGCTGTTTTCACTCTCCCCAGGGTTCAGGAGGCTTTCCTGAAGCCTGGGTAGAACGAAAATGACCAGAAAAAAGGCCAAAAATCAACTGGCCAATGCGTGCATGTGTGCTAGAACTGACATAGGGCAACGCCTTGCGTGCCCTCAGATATGGCTCTGCATGCCACCTGTAGCACACGTGCCATAGGCTCGCCCATCACTGGTATAAAATGTAAGTTCCTTTTAGATCTTCCTTTTAGACCTTCCTTTCAATTTCCTCCCTGTGCACTGTAGAAAGCTGCCCTCATTAAAAGAACATTCTGCACTATAAGGGACGAGTTAAACAATGGGTTTTTTAGTTCAAAGCCAAATCTGGTTTTATGGCACAATGTGTGGTTGAATTTTTACTGGTTTCTCTCTTTTTCCATTCAGTATTGTGCTTTCTTTGCTATACTATTTGTATATTAATATTCTGTAAAGACTATGGATGCTAGTGAACTAATCCAACAAGTGCAGTGTTTCATGTAATTATATGCTTAAGTATTATTAAAATTAATGACAATTAAATATATTTAAATCAGAGATGAAATTGAAGCCTGTATTGGCTACATCTCGCTCCCCGTCTCCTGATTTATAATCTGTCTTTGTCATCTTGTTTAGAGTTCCAGGGTGGCCTCACTAGAAAGCTGCTGACAAATATTTTTGGTATGTGTGTGGTAACTGGAAGAACAGAAGATACTAATTTGTTAAACTTACAATAAACTTCTTTGTAAGCATTATTACAGCTTCAACAATACATTCAGATCACGTAGGTGATTGTCAGCCCTCCTGAGTAAACCAGACAGGAAACACTTGACTAGATGAGCAAAAATCTACTTTATTTGTATGGGTACATTAACAAAATCTCGCAAGTCTGAAAGCATGAAACTTCTCACTGCCACTTTTATCTGTTTAATCCTTTAGGATGGGCCCTTTCTAAGTTTGTTTCTTTTACCATGAAACTACTGGGAGCTGCTGCCTCTCTTGTATGATTGTTTACATCTCCCCTTTCACCAAGGTCATTCTTAAATATCTTTTGCTACTGTTTTTTATATTGTTCTTATAGTCTGTTGTACGCCGCCCTGGGTCCCTAGGGAGTAGGGCGGCATATAAGAACAGCAAAATAAATAAATAAATAATAAATAAATAATAAAAATAAATAAATAAATAAATAAATAAGAAGAAAGAAAGAAAGAAGAAAGAAAGAAAGAAAGAAAGAAAGAAAGAAAGAAAGAAAGAAAGAAAGAAAGAAAGAGAGAAAATAATAATAAAGAAATAATAAAGAAATAAAGAAATAATAAAGAAATAAAGAAATAATAAAGAAATAAAGAAATAATAAATTCCCACATTCTATTACAGTGATTCAGCCAGAATAATACATTTTCAGAAAATAATAGAGAAGCTGTTGTATGTTTTTGGGAGCACCTTGTAATTTTTAACTCTTGATATAAAACCTTGTGAATATGTCTGTGCAAAAAAAAATCCTTAATATTCACTTTAAATGTCATTTTTCACATTAATCCATCTTTTTTTTTTTGCTACTTCTATTATTTTAATTCATATTATAGGTAATTCTCCTAACCCTCAACGATTACATATCTGAGTTCTGTAATGGGTTATGTAAATGTAGAATTATTATTTTCAAATTAGGCAAATCTAGACATTTTAATTTGTCATAGCAGCAGGCCTAAGGCCATTACCTTATATTAGCTCTCCTAGAATTTAAAATACTATGTCATGGGACCCATTTATCTGGAATCCTGGAAGTTTAGAGTGTCATGTTAGAGAGTACTGCTTTAAATTGTTAATCTTATATACATATTCCGTTATCTGCTTTTAGTAGTGGATTCCTTAAAGAAAGGGAAAAGAGTGTGAATGAATGAATGAATACAGACCAAGTCTTCACCTCTCCCTTTTAACCATCTCACCGTTGTGTGGCCTATAAACAATGGGGGAATATAATAGAAAACACGTGAGAGAACATTTTGAGAAAGGCATAGACTAGCATTTCTTAAACATTTTCCCCTCAGTGTCTTTTAAAATGATGGAGTATCCTAAAAGATCTTTTGCTTGGATGAATTGTATTGATGCATTTGCTGCCACTTCCATTTTTTGTGATTGGTTGGGGAGATTTTAACACTCTATTATTTTTCTACATAGGCTGGCAAATAATTTTGATTTTAAAGATCCTTGAGAAGGTCTTGACGGACCCCAGAGGTCATGGCAAAATACTTTAAAAATCACTGGCATAAACCAAAAAAAGTCCACATTTAATTATTATTATGTCACTTTGACATTTTCTTGAAATTCCAAAACAATATGCCTTTTTGTAAAATATATCATGGTGATGATGCCGAATATTTCTGTTCCATGTCTTTCATTTCCCTGTAAATGTTTGAAGTTATTTCAGACATGAAGAGAAAGGCATACCTAGAAGGATGAAGTCTTCTTCAACTTTATATACTGTATCATTTTCCCCTTACTAACTAGAAAAGTCAAAATTATTTCAGATACCACATGGAGCTACAAAATTTATAAATTAAAATTTATGTGCAGGTTCAGCAATGAACCATGGATGGCTTATAGGTAGTTAGTTACTTGCAGGGAGCTCACAGAGAGCTGTATCATCCAACATTAAGCAGTACTTACTCTTTTTAGATTTATAACTCTAACCTGCCTCAGTTGAAAATAAAACGGAGAATGGAAACATTGCAACAATGATATGTGAATCATAAACACAATGATTAATATAGGGGCATAGTGTAGCTAGTGTTACTTTATTGTGTTTTAGCCTAAATCCCAAACTGTGTGCATATATTGTTTACCTACAGGGCTCATAACTCAGATGTTGACTACACTTATTTGTATGCTTGATATTTATAAGCTGGCCCATGGAAATAGGATACATGCCTTTTTATATTATACATTTAAAATATGCATAATATACATATTCACTACCTGAAAGGTATGGCATCTAAGTTTTACATTTCCAGTAAGTCCCAGGGGCATAGTCTATTGCTGACTAATGTGGGCATCATAGTCCACATTATCAGGAGGCTATCAGGTTACTTACCCCTGAATTACAAGAAAAGCCTTTTTAATGGATTTGGCTTTAGTATTTGCTATTATGAGAAACACAATGTTGTTGAACTGATCTTCTTCCCTGTCTGAAATAAGGTGATTACAGGTGCTTGGTGGTATCATTTGATGAGGGTATTGGACAAGCTGTTATAATGCAGTGTTTTATTGTTAAAGGGTAGATTAGAATGGCTTAATATGAAACACTGCTTACATAGTGTTAAAGTGGTTGGTTTATACATTTATTACAAGAGAGATCTCCTTAAGATTCTCTATAATACCCATGATACCCTTTCACAGGATCTAGAATTGGGAAGCTTTTCTCTTTTAATTTGATGTTCTCTTCTTGTCAGTTCCCAAAAGTATGAAACATGCATACATTAACTATCTCTTTATATACTACCTTACTTGGAAATACATTTTTCTTTCTTATATAATCACAATATCAGAGAGTTGGAAGGGTCCAGTTAGACCATTGTACCTAACCCTTATTCAGTGTGGAAATTGTCTAGGACAGTGATGGCGAACCTATGGCACGGGTGCCACAGGTGGCACGCGGAGCCATATTTGCCGGCACGTGAGCCGTTGCCCTAGCTCAGCTCCAATGCGCATGTGCGTGCCCGCCAGCTGATTTTTGGCTCACACGGAGGCTCTGGAAGGGCGATTTCGGCCTCCGGAGGGCCTCCAGGGTGGCATGGGGAGCGTTTTTGCCCTCCCCAAGCTCCAAGAAAGCCTCTGGAGCCTGGGGAGGGTGAAAAATGGGCCCACCGGGCCCACTGCAAATCGGGAAATGGGGGAGTGGGGGGTCATGCATGCATGTGCAGGAGGGTGGGTCAAGTGAGGGGCTTTGAATTATGGGTGTGGGCACACGCGTGCAATAGCGCGCACGCGCACTATTTCGGCACCCGAGGAAAAAAAGGTTCGCCATCACTGGTCTAGGACAACTCGCCATGACCATCTTGCTACAGCCAACTAGGTTTAAAGTCAGCTCCATTCAAAAGAATAAAAAATATGAAATCAATGGGAGTTGAAATACGTTCCCCATTTCAGTAGAAATATTCATGCATAATATAGTGGTTAATTTTGTACTATGTTGCAAAAGGAGCATTAACAACAGAAGGACTGGTTGAATAATACTACTTTGGCTCTCTAGAGATTGGCAAATAGAGAAAGAGAAAGATAAGAGGCACAGAAGCCACATTGGTAACCAAATTATTTAATTTTGTTTCTTATATTCAACATAGCATTCTTTACCAAGGCAATTCTGCTACTGTTTTGACCTAGTACTCATTTTTAATTTTCAATCTAGGAACAATAAATAATAGTAGTATCAAGTAATACTTCAAGTAAAAAATTATTTCTCTGACCTTTCTGTAATTCAGAAGAATATTGCTGACAATGTACAAATGTTATAGCCAACCTTCTGTCTCTCTGTGTTATTTCTGTTCACTTATTATGGGATGCTGATTGTAGTGACAGCTATATATGAAATTGGAATTAACATTCCACCATGGGGAGCATGTATGAAAATATAGCTATGAAACAAAAAGGTAAATGTATATTATCCTGTAGCATCTGATTACTTTTTAGCATCTTATTAACATTCTCTGTGTGCAAAACTGATAGAAACTCTGTGAAGTGAAATGGAAATGTGGATAATCTGTCTCTATGTGGATTAGACAGAAATATGCAGCTTAATTATACACAAGCAATTTATCCACAGCATATGATATAAGAAAGCGATGGTATATAAAATCCACAGTGTTAGAATTAAATTATTCACATGATATCTCACCTTTTACAAAACAGTATAACTTTCTGAAGATTTATGATTGCTTTGCGTTTTGTTAGCTACTCATTTGATGCAAGAAACAATTTAGCACATACGTATAAATCTGAACTCTTTCTATGACTAAGAGGTTATTTAAAATATTGCAATGTTTCACACTTTGGGTTTTTTTAGGGGAAGATGTGAAACAAAGAAAATGTTAGGGAACAGACATTTTCTTCCCAAGTGGAAACAAATTCTTTGGAATGCAATCACACTCTCATTTCACAAGTTTAACAAACACTTGGGGAGTAAAACATTCATTTGGCCATGCAACTAACATTGAATACCTTGTCTTGTCTTTCACTGTTCGGAGTACAGATATCAAGTTTCTATCTGCAGATAGAAATACAGCTATAGTTTTAATGAAAACAAAGATCACAAATGCTTAGGATAAGAAGCATCTGCAGAGAGAGGCCAAGGGGGCAAATGAGAACATCATGATCATGATAGAAGCTCCACCCCTTTTGTACATGTGTCCTAATGTTGTGTGTACATATGAAAGGATTGGAGCTTATGCCATGAAACTGCTTTCATCATTTTTATTAAAGTGTTCGATCCAATGGATATCTCTAGTCAGGGATATATGCTTATTAAGCATGCATAAATACCCTCTGTCTTCTTTCTTTGCTTTTTTAATAAACCATAACTCCATAATGATAGCTGTGGAGAGGCTCTGAAAATGTTATATTGTGTGACATCATTTATTGTGCAAGTTTTTGAGGGACATTTGATCTTTCTTGAAGAAAAAATAGAGAAGTACATGATTTTAAAATGATGTCTCTTCCACCAGGCTATTTATATTGGAAGTTATTATTTATGCTTGAATTAAATTACAATACATTTTATATTTACATTACTTTAATATTACTATTTCCCTTGCTGTTTCTCTTTCTGCATCTTTTAATCTATGCTTTTTAATTGTAGGTATCTAAATTAGGAACTCCCTTTGTTTCTTCTTTCTTTTAGATATACGTTCATTCTGGGTCCTATCGCAGAATGCAGTTTGAAGATGTAATTCCTTTTTTAAAGGTGTTTTTTTTTTCAAATCTATGCCACAGCATAACTTTGACAGCAAGCCGTGTCCTCATTTTTTTTTCAATATTGGTAATATTCAATCTTTTCTTTCTCTTCACATGCCATTCCAAAGTATAAATATAAAAAGACAACATCATCCATGTCCTAGCAATTTCAAAAGTGGTAAAGTGTGATTATTCTTTGTAATAAGCGCTGAACATAGATCATATCACAGTTTTTCTTGCTGCCAATTAAATATTGCCATTCATATATCAGCAATCCTCAAATGTTTCTTTAATTGTGTCAGTAGAGTAGCTTCCATTAAGTCTCAGGAAACAAAGAAAACAGACCAAGGATTGAAATATGCCAAACCAGAACTTTTAATAAGCACCTTCATCAAAGATTTCTAAAACAAAGCAAGAAAAAAATATTTACTTAGCTAGCTTATTAAGCAAGTCTTGAGCAATCAGTGTTTGCCAGGAGATTATACCTTTGTTTCTTCATCACTCATCGATTGTCAGATACCATTACTGCCAACAAAATCAGAGGCTGTTGTGAAGAAATCCTCTGTAAAATTTTGAAATGAACTTTTTTCTCTGGCCACTTGCTTGATATACAGCAGAGCAAAGTTGTCTTTTAAATAGTGGTATTAAATAGATGGTATTTAATAGTGGTATTTAATAGCATGATTTAAAAAGATTTAAAATTGCCCCAAGTGGCATGAATATATATAACAGATTTAACAGACTTTCTGAAAGAGTTGAATCTAGATAATCACAACAATGTATAAATGTCTACTTAGAAAGTGTATTATTTCTGAATATACTGTACATGTGTACAATTAATTGCTAATTACATCTATTTGAAGTTATACCATAACTAATTTTGTATTTATTTCAAACCAATGTAGGTATAACTACCTTCATTTGAATCTAATTACTTGGTTAGTAATACAGTTAATATTATTGCTATGTATTTGATTAGTAATAATGGATTGCCCCACATGGTACAATAAATATAATTTGTTTTGTAGAGGGTTCCTGAAGTTAATATGAATGCAGCACAGGGTTAAATGATACTGAAGTTGGTAAACCTTAATATTTGGCATGTGCACTAATATTGTACATGTGTCCCAATGGTGTGTGCAGATATGAAAGGATTGGAGCTTATGCCATGAAACTGCTTTCATCATTTTTATTAAGAACCTTGGATTAAGAATAAAATATTTTAAAATGCACAAGATGTATGTATATGTATGTATGTATGTATGTATGTATGTATTATTTATTTATTTATTTATTTATTTATTTATTTATTTATTTATTTATTTATTTATTTATTTATTTACTTACTTATTATTAGGTTCTTCTATGCCGCCCTACTCCCTAAGGACTCAGGGCAGCATACAACATTTTAAAAGAACAATAAACAATAAACATTTATTTAAAAACAATTTTAAAACATAAAAAAAGTTAAAAGACGTTCAACAACATACATACTGGGGGAGATCTCGGATAAAAACTAGTCTCAAACAGTATACAGTATGTAGCACTTAAACCAAACATGTTTCTTCCAGGATTGTGTGGCTACTAAGATATCTGAACAATCCCAGAAAAAGTGTAATGTGCTGTAGGGAGTTGGAGAGGTGGTTGACATTAGTGCCCCTGTGTATTCCAAAGCACCCTTTTCATTATCAAATCTGAAATGCTCTACTATAGCCTGCTTGGTACCAGTCAGGGCATGGTATCTGAACATAATTTATTAGTGAGTAAGACTACATAAAGTCAGTGAAGTTTGTATGTCAAATATGTGAGATATATAAAAACATGCAATTAATGGCCATTAGAAAAGGGCTACTACGTTGCTTTTGGGTAAGCTAAATGATATTAAAATACAAAACCTTAATCTGGCACAAGAGTCATAGCACTGAGTGTTTAAAAAAAATCATATTTTAGTGAGTCATAAAAACAAAATAAGTTGGCAACTCTGCCCCAGCTGATGACTAATGATGAATTAGCAAGAAAATATTAGTGGAGTGTCAGAAAATCAGATGTGTTGTTTGTTTATCAAAAGCATATCAGAAGGAATAGAAAAAAATACATGTGCAGTTCTGTGTCTCCTTACTTCAAAAAGTGACCTATTTATTATAGTGAATCTTTGATTCCAGGAATGAGAAATGAGCTCACAGTGAATTTGATAAATAAAAAAGCAGAATTATTCCATATACAGCATGATAGCCAGCATGAAAAAGACATGTTAAACCATAGACATGTTATTCCATGGGTCAGATAGATCAAAAATTTGTTGGTGCCACAAAATTTTCCCTATGAGCAAGCATGTAAAGTACAATGGCCTTATTAACAGTCCTGTATCATATCTTATTTCCTACAAGCAGGATCTATATTCAATTCCTGCTCTGTTAGAATTGATTAGCAAATTTGCATACTTCGCTTTGTAATTTTGTAAGACCTGTTAAATTTAGTGGGGCTTATTTCTTAGTAAATGTGCAAGGAAAGGTTTGTAACAAAATATCAAATGAGCTCTGTTAATTAATTTATACACTATCCTAGAGACATTGGTTTGTTTATATCTCAATCTGTTTTGAATTATCATTGTAATCTCACTACTTAGGGGTTTTTTTTACAAAAATTTTTATTTCACATCTTTACATCACAAATATACAATTTCACTTTTATCAATAACAATACAATACTCATACATATTTTCTGTTTCATTAAAACAATTGTTATTTTTATACCATCCGAGACTGCTTTTTTTTGCTATCCCTTACTCCCCTTTTTTATTTCCCACAACCCTTCTCCCTCTTCTCCTCACTCTACTCTTACTTTCCTTTCCCTCCCTTCCGTCTTTCTCTACATTCCTTTCCTCTCTCCTACTGCTCTCCTCTTCCCTTCCCTCCTATCCTCTTTTCCCCTCCTTAGCCTCCTCTCCTCTCCCTTTCTTCTTTCCTCCTCATTCCTCATAAGTCTCACTACTTAGTTAATTAAAAATTCAAGTTTCAGATAAAGCTATTATATGAGACCAGTATATATAAGATATTTTATTGGACCACTAGGATTTGATAAAATCATACAAGATGTTACCAGATATACTGCAGAAATAATTTAGAGATATAGTGTGAATGATTCTTGAAGTACAGTCAACAAAATGAAAAAATATACTGTATAATGGCTTTCCATGTTATCTTACAAACATCAAGGGAGATACTTGACCTTCACTGAGCAGTGAAATTCTCACTGCCATAGTTAGTGAAAACCATTTTCATTACCAGAACCGAAGTCTAATAGAGTATCTTATCATACTTTGAAATATTAAAATATATGTGTTTTAAAATTAAAACTCAAATGTATTTCTATGTTGCAAGTAATATTCAAGACCTATACACGTATGATTGTACCAATATTTCCAATAACATTTTGAAAGATAATGAAACCTTAAACCAGAAGTGGATATCCTCAGCTGCCCAGATTTTCAAAGGCTTTCAGGTCTCCCAATGACATAATATAAATGGAAAGCTGAAAAATGTATTCCTGGATTTGGTCTTGTTCCTGGCAACCAAAGCATTTTACCATTCATCTTGGGTCAGTTTCAGCAATGAAATCTACTTACCTTCCCTACCGGTTCAGAAGCGTGCGCCACCGTTGCGTGTGCTTTTTTACCCTCTGCGCATGCGCAGAAGGCTTTGCGCATGTGCAGAGGATTTTAAAAAAAGAAAATGGCGACATCCAGGTGGGTGGGCAGAGCCTTGCGCTGCCGCCGCTACCGGTTCTCCGAATCACGGGCTGCCGCCGCTACCGGTACATTCGTACCGGGCCAAATTGGTAACATTTCACCCTTGGTCAGTTTGGATCTGCTACAATCTCTCAGGTTAGCTTAATTTCATTGTGGTGGTGTAGAGAAATAATGAAAGAAGGTGTAGGGAAATAATAATAATAGAATAGAATAGAATAGAATAGAATAGAATAGAATAGAATAGAATAGAATAGAATAGAATAGAATAGAATAGAATAGAATAGAATAACAGAGTTGGAAGGGACCTTGTAGGTCATCTAGTCCAACCCCCTGCTTAAGCAGGAGATCCTATACCATTTCTGACAGATGGCTGTCCAGTCTCTTCTGAAAAGCTTCCAGTGATGAAGCACACACAACTTCTGAAGGCAAGCTGTTCCATTGTTTGATGATGATGATGATATTATTATTATTATTATTATTATTATTATTATTATTATTATTATTATTATTATTATTATTATTATTATTATTATTATTATTATTATTATTATTATGCTATATTATAATTCAAGATATACAACCTTGAGCTCCTAAATGGAAAGAGATATAGAAATGTAAGTTTCTTTTAAACTGCAAGGTTAGATTTTTAGCCTTTAAATGACTCACATTCAAATTTGCCTATGTTGTAAGAATTTAGGAGAGACTTATCTCCAAACTGCATATTTTAATGAGATTGAAATGGTAGGGGATAAGACACAGGACCTTCTAAGTAAAAGTGCCTCTATAAATAGCATTTTTTTTTCTCCAGAGAAATCTGTTGGTCCAAGTACAATGAAATCTTTGTGAAAATTATGGCCTTTTACAAAGCCATTCAATAAGGGGTTGGTGCTAACCTTTAATCTGCTGATATGGCTGCTGCTCAGTTGTTTTATGTTAACGGTTTACATCTGGATTTGCTTAATGGGATGGGTTAATGTATTTTATTGGCATTTATTTGTATTGTCCTTAAAACTGTTTTGAGGCTTCCTTTGAGGCATATTATAGGATTTAAATCTTTTTTTAAAAAGCTGAAATGGGTCTCATATATTTGTTGAAAATATCTCCAATATTAACAAGGAAACTATTTTTAATAGCTCAATCCCACAGCCCCAACTCTTGTATGTACTTGCATTGTATTTGGTGGAGAAGGAATATTCCTACAACTTCTTGCACTTCTTCAATCAAACAAAAGAAGTGTTTTATGGAAATAATCAAAAGGATACTACCACCCCCTCGTGTCATTTGACATGAAAGCAATCAAATAGAATTTGTGCAGCATCTCATAAGAATGATAAACCAATTGAAGAAGAAATAAGATGACTCAGTAAATCATCAGATACATCAAAGACAGAAAAAAAGAGCTCTCTTTTTAAGCTCTTGGCTATAAAAGCAGACTAAGAAAATGTAAAGGTAAAAATTCTTCCATGTTTAAATTATTTAACACATTTAAAAATAGAAAAACCTCACCATCAGCTATTTCATGAAGTAGAGAGTAAGGGGCAGGCAGTGGATCAAATTTTCAGTTTCCACTTTCAAGCAATGGGATTTATATTTTGAATTTGTCTTCGCATAGAGATCTGAAGCTAGCCACAATGATTCTCAAATGACAAAATGTCTTATCATGACAAGCTTCAAATGTTTCACATAGATCATGGTGTCACAAGCACATATATATATATTGTGTAGATTTGTGTCATGGTACCAGGGGTGGGTTCTAACTTACCTCTCCGCCGGTTCGCTTCCTCGCGTGCCTGCATGTGCATTGTGCGCTGTGTGGCCACGCTGCATGTGCAGTGCTGAAAATTTGCAAACAAAATTTAAAACCAAAAACAAGATGGCAGCGCGAACCGGGAGGATCCCACGTTTGCATGGTACACATTTTGTAACTACTGTATTGTCTTGGAGATATTAAAGGCTGTGTGTTTGTACCTTCTTTGATGAATTATGCTATTCCTCACATAGCTGGAGATAATGTCAAGAGCTAATTAGTGCACATATAGAGGGACAGACATGCTACTGCTCTTGAACCTTTTTTTTTGCAGTCTTAAGTTAATTGGTAAAACAGTTTTTAATTATTCTCATGTTGTAAGCGCATGAAAATATATGATTTGAATATATATTTTTAAAAAATAAATTCCCAAAGCAAGAGGAAAAAGCTATTAGAAAATCTTAGACTATTGTAGTAGCATGTCTGAACCTCTAGGGTATAAGGTTGAGTGTTCAAACTTCCTGTCCCCAAATCTTTTTAAATCTACACCACCAGGCTCTTTGCTTTGTTGTTATAGCTTGATAGTTACTATTGTTATTTTTTGTCTTCCAGGAGATGCCTCATGTGGCATCTTCTGCAACCCAACAGCATGTGAGAAAGAGAGTGCCCCCAGGTTCTATGTGATTTTATGACAATTAACAGTGAAAAAAGGACAAAAATGAATCTATAACCATTCCTGACTTGTAACATTGATGTATGTGACTACAGAAATCTCTCCCTCTCCTTTGTGTGGCAATAGATCAATTTCACAAGAGAAAAATAAAATCAAACTTTAAAAAAAAGGAAAAGAAAACATAAATCCTGGTTTTTGGCTTTAAATTATTCACAAGCAAAACATTCAGAAGCAAAGGAGATTAAAACACAGAGTTAATCAAATCACAGACAGCATCTGCAAAGAACCTCCAAAAGGGGGTGGGTGGGAAATGAAGAGAAATATAAAGATCTGGCAGGCCACAAGATAATTTGGTCTACTCCAGTTTATATGCATTTCTGTTGCACAGAATTCTAGGTGTGTTTGTTTATTAAACTTATATGTTGCCCATCTTGCCTAGATTGGACTCTAGGTTGCTTACAATCCATAAAATAACAATGTAAAACATTAAAACAATAAATAGTAACACTAAAATTGGTTTAAAATTGACAAAGATGGGGAGGAAGGGAGCAAGATGCACATGGAAAGGAGGTGGGGCCTGACTTGCAGAAATAAAATAAAATAAAATTATTCAGTTTGGTAATAAATATGGAGACAAAATATTAAACATTAAACATGCAAAATAAAAATTGTGTTTAATATTTCTGACTTTTCTTATTTCTCTAGAGAAATCAAATTCCCTTTTGATTTCATTGTTACCTGGAAATCCTTTTATTCATGCTAGCTACCCAGTAGAAGCTGATAGCTGTCCCTCTCCCACCTCTTATATAGCTCCCTATATAAGCCCTATAGCTCCCTGCCTGCAACCTCACAATAGAACAAAGCTTCTTTCTCTTAGAGAGGGAAGGGTGAGGGAAAGCTGGATTTTGCTTGTGTCACAAAGACAGTGCCTTAGAAAAAGTTAAGTATTGGGTATGTGTGAACCTGAACTTGCCTGGCATAAGGGAGAAACCACATAACGGTATTTCTGCACTATATCCAAGTTGCAGAAGCATTATATTTATGCCTTTGGCCTGGGGCCAATATGCCAGCTGAATCATGTTTTATCTATTTAGGCCATACCTTGACTCATCCTTTTCTTCTTCTCTTCCCGTCCTTTCTTTGAATTTTTCTAACAACATGATTATTTTCTGATTCATGAAGGGACTTTTTGTCTTCAGTTTGGATGAAGTTTGAATTGTGATGCCAACCCATATTGCTGAATTCACACATTGCATTAACAAGAAATGTGGTTTGTTGGGTTTATCTTAAGAGTATTGTATGAATGCAACTACTGTGGTTTGTAAATCACAATTATGGCTTGGCACAGGTATCAGTGCAGCCCATTGTAGAGCTTATTTGACAAACCATGGAAAAACCAATAGAGGATAACTTTATGAAATCAGTGCCTCTGAAGCAGAACCCATTTCTGTCTAGGTTGGTATAGTTGAACTATCTTTATCTCTGAAACCACGGCTATTTACTATTTAAATGATAAAATTGATTTTTTTTTTACCAGTTAAATTGTTTTAAATATTTGTATTGTACTATACATTTTTCTCAAGGAGGATGAAATAGGAAGATAGACATTGAATGAAGAGTATTATGTGAAGAATGTGAATAAATTGAGCTACAATACACCAGGAAACCACCTGGAATTATTTTAATATGGCAAAACTGAAAAATATTGCTTAACTTAGCTTCTGCTCTTTTTTTCATTATTGCTATTCCAGTCTTACTCAATCTGGTACTTTCAGTCTGGCACTGTCATTTTTAGGCTTCCCATTTAGCATGGGTTGCTTTCATCTATTTTGCAGAATGCTGTTTTTGTTAGATACGTTTCATTTCAAATCCTTAATGTGATTGAGAAAGGATTCCGTGTTTGACATTCTTTGTGAAACATCGCCAGCACAACAGAAAGCAGAATTTTGATAGGACTGCATCTGAAAACAAAAAGATAAAAGGAGATTGCTGCCACTACTGACTGGATGTGATAGGAAGAATTGCCCTGGATTAAACTGCCTGGATTAGCTTTTTGTTATTACAATAACAAAAACACTGAGCTGAGATAGCGCAGTGGTTAAAACCAGCATTGCGACCTTCAGCTGATTGCTAGTTCAGCAGTTCAGCTGTTCAAATCTCACTAGGCTCAAGGTTGACTCAGCCTTCCATCCTTCCGAGGTGGGTAAAATGAGGACCCAGATTGTTGGGGGCAATATGCTGAACCCTGTAAACCGCTTCGAGAGAGCTGTAAAGCACTATGAAGCGGTATATAAGTCTAAGTGCTATTGCTATTGCTATATTCAGCAAGGAAGATCTTCTGAAAGGAATCTTGACTGCTTATCAGCAAATGCTTTCATGCCATTCTGAAAACAAATCTGAATAAAAAGAACAAAGCAACTTAAATGGAGTGCCACAATCATCAAAAGTGTGAAGACAGTGAAATCTAATCATACAGAGATGTTTAATAACCAGTTTGCCTACTTCCTCATTATCCCAGACAAGTTTATCATTCATGCAAGGGAACATATACCTATAGGCAAAAATATCTAGATTTTCTTAATATTTTCTCTATAAGATGACCAGTGTTCAAAAGAATTTCTTAACGTTTGATATATATTCAAGAAAAGAAGGTTCAGCGGATCTGGTTTGACAAAGAGGCTAATTGCCTGAAAAATCTGCTTTTACGTATCTATGAAGGATATGAGAACGTTATCTTTTGTCACATTTAGCCACAATCTTTCTATATCAGTTCTGGTGAGGAAAAAAAGAAGGGGTGATGGTTTCCAGCATGGATTTAGAGCAGGTCCTGAATGGTACCAGTTCTGATCTGTAGCAATCGCACAAGTTGTCATTTTTAAAGCGAAAGAAGGGGAAAACATTCAGTATATAACTAGAGAGCAATCATATTAACTGTGTTTAATTAAATTTAACACTTGGGTGGAATAAAACCAAATATACTTTCTGTCTTTACCTCTTGTTACTTTTGAGAATATACACCTCCCTTGGCCTAGAAAAAAAAGTATACTCTGAATGTTTCTGGGTTGCAAAAATACAAACACTATGCAGACACTGAAAACAACAGCCATTTGTATTAAGTGGCCACCCAACTCCAATGGACTCTGTCATGTAACGATCATCTAGATTTTTGCAACTCAGACATGGCTTACCTGAGATGGAAATGTGTCCATCTTTTAAGTAACAGGGAGAAATTGCAAAAAAAAAAAAAAAGACCATGAAGCAGTCGCCTACCGTACTTAATAATTGTATGTAGAACTTGTTTATGTGTTCAGAGAATTCCATGGGTAGCATATGGCAGCAGTGGCCAATAACTTTAAAGAAAGTCATTATTATTCATAATGTTAGAAATGGAATGTCATATCTAAGGAAACCTAATGACCTTAAAATAGAGGTAAAATTCAAACAAGGGGCTGACTTATTCTTCATTTAGTCCCTTTATTAGATTCTTGGGCTTTTACAAGAGTGTCTGCATCTTTTAAATTCAGAGCCATTGTGCTCGGTCTATCTCGGTTTAGCTTTCCACAACTTTGCACTCTCCAGATGTTTAGACTTTAATTTACAACAGTTCTGATCTTTGTAAGCATAGCTGCATCATAATATCTGAATATCTTTTCCAAGGCCTTTATTGCCACCTTATCAAGTTCTAGTCTGAGACATTTATCCTGACTGCAAGTTCTTTTACTGTTGATAGTTAATCCTAAAAGACAAAAGCAATCTACCACTTAATACCTTCACCATCAATTCTAAGACTGGTTGCAGTACTTCTTGTGATCGTTTTTGTTTTCTTTATATTTCATTTTAGTCTTCCACTGTTTACTTTTTATATAAACCGACTTCTTTTGTTGCTATCTTCTAGGACTAGAGGTTCTTCTAAATGAGAAATGTTGAATGTTGATATCCCTATGACGCAGGATTTCAATGTACGCCTTCCCTCTTTGCTTGATGTTTTGTATCCGTTACCATCCCTTGACATCCTTTAGCACAGTGGTCCTCAAACTTTCTTACATCTGGGATGGGTTCATGGATAAAAGTTTTTCCACACAACTTAGGGGGGGAGGTTTTCACACACAACTTGGGGGGGGGAGGTTTTCACACACAACTCAGATCCTGCACATGTGCAGATGAAGCTTCGCTTGCTTGCCCACCACACTTGTGTGGCCCGGTTCCTCTGACCACAGACTGATACCGGTATGTGGTCCAGTGGTTGGGGACTCCTCCTTTAGCATTCCAATTGCTTAACAACTTATTTGAATTCATCCTGAAGTTCTTTTGGCTTATTTCCACAGTTCTATTCATCCATCCATCTATCCATCAATCAAATTGATATGCCATCACTTGTTGTGAGCCTCCCAGAGTCCCCTGGGAGTTGGGCAGCATAGAAATTTTATTAATAAATTAAATAAATAAATCACATGAAAAAGAGACACTGGTGGCATACAAAACTATAAAACAATTAACAATCATTATATTTTAAAAAGCTAAGGAAGGATAACAGATATTAACAACAATTGAACCACCTCAGTACCTGACTGGTCCCTGGGCCACCAGGCCTGGCATAACCAAATTTTGAGGAACTTCCAGAAAATCAATAGAGATGGAGCCAACCTTACTTTGGGAGCCAGGATGTGTCCATAAGACGGATGTCATGGAGAAAACTCCTGCCTCTTGGGACCCTACCCACTCTAGCTATGTATCAAACAGGACCCATAGCATGCTTCTTCTGTTGGATCTGATGGGATGGGCAGAAATAATCAGGCAGAGATAGTTCCTCAAATAACCCAGTCCAATGCCATTGAGGGCTTTAAATGAAGTTTAGGACTCCAAAGCAATTCTAGATTTCTACTTGAAAATGGGGAGTTTCTGCTCAAGATTATCTGTTCAAGAACCACCACTTTCTCCACTTTAGCTTGACTTGGAATTTGCATATGGGAGTTCATGGCGTCTTTTGCACTATGACCCTGACTGGGTCTTTACTGTTGAGTTCTTCCATTTCTTATGTTCCATCTTCCTACTATAATTCTGTTTTTGCTGTTCGGGATTTTCCTTTTGTGCATAACAGCATCAGCAACTATTTTAGTAACTGGGTGAAATCGGGTGGGTGCACTACAGGTTTCTTCCCTTAAATGTTGCCAACTAGCAGAAACTAGGCAGCATGCCTTCTTGGTAGTGGCTCTTGCTCTTTGGAGCATCCTTTCCCCTGAGATCCAGCAAGCTCCTTCCCTCCTTGTCTTCCAGTGAAGTTTTGAAGGCCTGGCTTTTCCCACAAGCTTTCGAGTATTATGAATCTGGAGTCCCATAATGTTCTTTGGGGATGTCTGAAGGTTTGTTGCTTTTGGTGGCCAGGAGTTTTGCAATAGTTTTTAAGGTTTTTACTGTTTAAATTGTCGATTTTAAGCCAATCAGGGTTATGATGAATAAAGTGGGCAACTTTATATGTCTTTTAAATAAATAAGCACATCAGCAAATAGACATCCAGAAGGTTTTAGCGCCACATCATAAATGCCATTAGTATACTGAAAGATCATCAGGCAAGTACCATCTGATTTGAGCAACCCATCATCTGGCACAATGCTGTTTATCATTTTGTCTTGTCTATTCAGTGGCTTTCTTGTTAAAATACAGGAAGGGTTTACCATTGCCTAATCTGGATAAAAAATGAGGGAACGTGATGTACATTTTGCCTTCCACAGTAACTTTATTCATTTTACTTTTTTTAAAAAAAATATTCTGTGCTACCTCCAATTGAAATGGTGGTTATGAAATACTGCTTTATCTGCCTGATAACTTCATTTCCCCCCATTTAATTACTGCCTATATTTATAGTAATGTTATAAAACAAGATATTTGAGAGACTTTTTGACTTGTGGTGAGTTATTACTCTGATTTAAGTTAAAATTGTTTGACAAACTTGCCATTCACATGAATGAAACATTTTCCCCTAGGAGTGAGTTTTCATCAAATATTTATTTGAAAATAATATTGTATGAAGAGATTAATTTTAAGAACAGGAAGCATTACTAGAAGACCCTTAATTTTTCAATGCCTGTAATAGGTATATTGCTGGAAACAGCCTATTGGTTTTAACTGAAACCCAAGTTAAGAGAAACATTGGACCAATTCCTTAATTAAAAATAATGAAAGAAAAAAAGGGCAAGGCTATGCAGTATAATAAAGGGAAGATCAATAAAAATAATCCTATATAGTACATAAATTATAGCTGAAGGTAGAGTTTTTAACCTCATTAATAAGGTATGAATCTAAAAACAGTTTTGAAAGAGTTTTACCCCCTAGACATGCTGCAGTTACTGTAGGCAATTGGTCAAACCTATCATTATGCTCATTGCCTTTGAAGGAATAATAATAAAACAGTTCATTTTGCTTCTAAATGCAGATGTTTGATCCTTTTGTTTTTTTCTACATGATCCTTTTTGATCCTAAACCATGTGAACTGCTTTCTCTCTGAAACTTATATCCTTGTACTATAACATCATATATGAAAGATTATTTTTACCAGCTCGTCCTGACATGCTAATAATTAATTACAAGCTGGGTGTGGCAGTGGTGGGAATAGTGGTAGAAATGGCAGAAGCTCTCATATTTGTGGTTAAACTTGAAAACTTTAACTGCTAGCATTAAATATTAAAAACAAAGCAATAAAAATAGCTCTTAAATGTTTTTTAATAATAAAGGAGATGGTCTGTTATCATTGCTACGTAATAGTTCAGGGAAAACTACTATGTTTAGATTGTGGGTGGTTGTTCTTTTGGAATTATAGGGGTTTGAGTTTATTTTTTCATTCTAAAGACTGATGAGTGCTGCAGAAATGAGAAGCTAGTGGAAATTGAAGTAGATTGTTTTTAGGAGACATATATTTGTAGGAATTTTGTTGTAATTACAGGTATCTCTGTTCAATACTACATGTCTTTCTTTCTAGGACTGCTAGATTACAATTTTGAAAATAGTCATGAGACTAGTTGGGTTATTAATTTAGAAGAGATTACTTGAGAACGAAGAACATGCATCTTGTTCTATTTAGCATTAGCATTGTTAAGTAAGATATATTCCTGTAATATAAGGAGCATTATTTAAATCAGTTGAGGTATTTGGCTCTTGAGTTATGAGTTGCTTGGCAAAAAGTATGCAAGATGAGAAATTAAAAAGTACATTACTTTTAATTTAAGTAGTGTTAACTTAAATACAGATAATATGCCCAATTTGATTACATGGGATGAAGAATTATCAATAAGATTTCTGGCTCTAGAAGCATCTGAAATGTTCAGAAGAGAATTCATAAGT
Organism: Diadophis punctatus similis; assembly: GCA_023053685.1. NCBI lineage: Eukaryota > Metazoa > Chordata > Lepidosauria > Squamata > Dipsadidae > Diadophis > Diadophis punctatus. The sequence continues at coordinate 46,268,366 of JALIGW010000002.1, read as the reverse complement.
GCCCGGCTAGGACAAATATCCAATATTTTAGTTGTGTGCTCCACTGTCAGAAAAAATAATCTTATATTTCAAGGTGTCCTTGGTCTGAAGATCTGTCTAGTCCAGGTCTCCTTTCAAAATAAAGAAACCCCCAATATGTGCATAGGCAAGCATACTGATCACTCCATTGTGGTAGAAATATATTACATTACAGTGGTTCATTTGCTTATATATTCATACATACATGCATACATACATACATACATACATACATACATACATACAGCGGTGAAATCCTCTAAAGTCTGCTACCGGTTCTGTGAGTCTGCTACCAAGCGCCTGAGGCGCACCTGTGCAGTGCTAAAAAAAGGAACATTTTGAAGCTTTCCAAGTCTGCAAAGATAAGTAGAAGAACGGAAGGGGATCCGCTGTGCCACGCAATTTAGATTAGCTAGAAAGCAGAAAATCCGACAATTCTAACTAATATAAATTGTGCATCACAGCTGATCATCGCCCAGCTGATTGTCGGAAATACCGATTCGCCCAAACAGTAGCATTTTTTACTACCGGTTCAGGAGAACTGGTCTGAACCGGTAGCATTTCACCCCTGCATACATACAATTTCCCTTCTTACACCTCTGGGTGGTATGTATCATTCTTCATCTTGGGTACTCTATCAGAGACTTGGGAGTTTGAGGGTTCTGCTCAGTATCTTAGCTGTTCCTAACATTTTCTATCTTCTAGATCAGTGGTTCTCAACCTTCCTAATGCCGCAACCCGCGACCCCACCGCACCCCACCCCGCCGCCGCACCTGCCACCGCGACCCCCGCACCACCGCCGCCATTTGTGTTCTTTTACCCTCTGCACATGCGCAAAGCATTCTGCGCATGCGCAGAGGGTAAAAGAACACAAATGGCAGCATCCGGGCGAAGTCTCCTGACCCCTGTGAAAGGGTCATTCGACCCCCAGATTGAGAACCACTGTTCTAGATAGAAAGCCCCAATGTTGTTCCTGGTATCTGTTGAAACTACTCTCCCTGCTTAGGAGTCATCAATTTGGCCTTTACTTTTCGCATCCTCTCTAGTTCCTCCTTCAGGCCCTGATACTTCTCCAGCTTTTCCTATACCAGAGGTCCCCAACCCCCGATCTGTGGCATGCCAGAAACCAGGCCACAAAAACCAGCAAAGCGCCCATCCTCAAGATGCAGGCAGCACACGAAACCATGTCTCCTCCGATCCGTGGAAAAACCTCTCTCCGTGGAACCCGTCCCTGGTGCCCAAAAGGTTGGGGGCTGCTGTTCTAAACCTTCTTCCTGATGTTGCTGTCACTTGTAAACATTAATCTATCACCCAGCTGTCCTCTAAGCCTTCTCTGGTTGATTGACCAGCACCTGCCTGTCTGACTGGATCTGAAAATCCCATAGGATCTTATTCTCCACAACCACCTGTGGAATCTCCCATCTGGACTTGGGAGGATCTAATCCATCTAATCCATTCCTGACACAATGCCAGCTACTTGCTTGTGCCAGAAAGTGTATGCTGTTCCTGCCTGCATCTTACACCCTGCCATTATGTATTGGACTATTTCTGATTGCTTATCATTCATGTTATCTAAATATTCTGGTAGGACTATTTTATGAGTTCCAACTTCATGATTATAATTTATAAACAGGTTAAACTGATTCTGTGATGAGTACAGCCAAAACCACACCCATATATGCTTGAAGATATTGCAGCCTGAGCAGAACCCCAAGATTTTTCAAGCCAAACAGATGCATTCCTATATATTACACAAAAAATAAAAATATAACAAACTATAAGGACAGGGCCTAGGTAGCATCCACAGAATCTTTGGATACTTGGATGGGTAGAATTAAATAGACTAGTATCCATTCATATATCTTTCCTCTTTGAAATAATATGTATATACAGGAAGTATTTTTTACTAGTCTTTTTGCCACTCCCATTGATAACAACTCTGATAGTTGTTCATAATTAAAATATCTAATCAAGATTAAAACAATTGACAATAAGAAAAAACAATACCAGTACATTCATATTGTGGGCCAAAATACTGAAATAAGCAATCCCAGTTGTATAGGAAACAATATATACTGAATCTATTGCCCACTTGATCTTAAAATCAGAATTAATATGATATGCTGTACAATATTTGAGTTTCAATCCACTATCAATTTTCATAAGGCTATTCATATCCAAGAAGACTTGTTATTAACCTAGTACAGTATTTCCCAACCTTGGCAACTTGAAGATGTCTGGACTTCAACTCCCAGAATTCCCCAGCCAGCGAATGCTGGCTGGGGAATTCTGGGAGTTGAAGTCCAGACATCTTCAAGTTGTCAAGGTTGGGAAACACTGACCTAGTAGAACATTACCTTCTTGACTAGTCACAGAATCATTATAGAGGGAATATTAGAGTAAAATATTTACATTCTTCTGCTATTCATTTAAGTTTAGTGCAAGAAATCTTGCTTTCAGAGATTCTTGCCAGGGTTTAAAGGCATAATGCAGATAGTCCTCATCTTCCAATCATTCATTCATGACCATTCAAAGTTACAATGGTACTGAAAAAAGTGACTTATAACCATTTTTCACATTTACAACCACTGCAGCATTCTGTGGTCACATGATCAAAAGTCAGATGGTTGGCAGCTGGCATGTATTTATGACAGTTGCAATGTCCCGGGGTCATATGATCACCTTTTGTGGCTTTCTGACAAGCAAAGACAATGGGGAAGTTAGATTCTCTTAACAACCATATTACTAACTTAATAAATGCAGTGATTCACTTAACAAGTGTGGCAAGAAAGGTCATAAAATAAGGCAAAATTCAGTTAACTGTTTTATGTAGCAATGAAAATTTGTGGTTGCAAGTCGAGAATTACCTATAGTAAGTAGTTGTCAAGCTGAATTCAGAGAAGATAAATTGAAATATTCCTACTAAGAAATAATACTATTTCAATACCAATACCTGGCCTTATAGTATATTATCAAGTCTTCAAATTGTATATATAATGGCCAATAAAATATAACAAAACTTGACAGAGAGACAGAGGGAGGGAGGGAGGGAGGGGGACCGGGGAGAAAGAAATTGGTGGAGACCATAAACAGTTGCAAGAAACAAGATTGCAGTTGTTTTTGTAGTTGTGCTCCATTGAGTAACAGCTGACTCCTGTTGATTCTATGGTTAAAAACTCACCAAGCCATTCTGTCCCTCAACGTATTATGCAATTCTTGCAGCTGTCTTCCTGTTTCAACACTCTGTTTATCCACCCCATGTCACCTTGCCTAGCATTATAATTTTTTCCCATAAATAACCTTTTTATTATGATGTGTCCAAAGTATGATACTTCTTGTTTTGTGACCTTGCTTCCCCTGATCATTCCGGCTTGATTTCCTCTAGTATTCAGTGGTTGATTTTTGGATGTCCAACGAGTGCAAAGCAGCCTTCACCAGGACTATAACTCAAGGTGTTTATCTTCTTGCTCTTATTCAAAATCCATTGGTTGCATTCAGGGATTATATAGAAGATGTAAGTATAAAGTTAAATTAGGAGTTTTGAGGATAATTTTAGTTACCTTTGGAATAAAGCTCCAGTCCTTATCAGTGTTTGCAGATCTCTTGATCTGGAGACTCTAAATTATGTAACATCCTGGTGGATATGTGGAAAATGGTGGAAAATTTTAATTTAAGAAAAGTACACAAAAAACTTAGACATTGTATCTTTATCTGGCAAAATGAACACCATAAGGTATTTCTGAGGCTGTCTCCTTCAAAAATTGGATTATTGCCTAACAGTGGTGTGATGCCTGCTTTGTGGCCTTGGCAGATGCTTCCCGCCTCAAGAGTAATATTGAAAATTACACCTTGTTTATTTTGCTAGTCTTCAGCCACCTTTAATACCACTGATTGTGAAGTGTTCCTGAGAGAACTCTCAAAGTAGCTTTACTTTTATTAGCAGCAAAACATTACAACAATGATATAAAGTTTCTTCCATACTAGAGCACCTTCCAAGATTTTCTCATCTCTTACATGCTGTGTAGTGCTGTCAGTGTTTATTCAAAAGATGTTTTGAGTGAGTGAGGTTCTACTTGCAGTTTGCCACAATCCAGGCAGCCTGAGAACTCGATTTAGAATTAAACTATTATAAGGTAAATGCTGAATGAGAATGTGAGAATTCTGAATGAGAATCAGAATTTTGTCTCTACTGAGGTCTAAGTTGGGAATTTTTAATGTGAAGAACTGATAGTCGGATGAGTAAGGATAGGTTTCTCATGACATTAAGGCAGTTAAAGCTTGAAGTAATCAAAGCAGGTTGTTTCTTGGACACAACATCATGTAGTTATCATCTACCGATTAATTGCATTTAATAGCTTCAGCATGTTCTGCAGGGACTCATCCTGAGTCCAACTCTCAATTTTAAGGGGTAAAAATGTCTCATATTCTTGATTCAGCCCTTGTCAGCAACCATGATTTATACCACCAAGACTGTGGATATCTAGAATCATGGACTGAATATGAAGCGCTGTTGCTTGTTATTGCATCCAGCCTTGAATCTAATTAATATTATTACAGCAGTGTTTCAGACTGAGTTGTACAGTCTTTCAAGACATGCCAAAGAACTTTAGGAGTGTTTCTCCCCATCCTCAATTACTTAGCTGATATTTAATAAGAATACCTTTTGATCTGTGGTCCTTGACTGAATGAAAAGGGAAGTAGAAAATACTTGGTTGTGCAGAACCTCTAAAACTTTTTTTTTTACCAAAATGCCCATGTCCAAGTCTGGAAATAACACAAGGTCATCCCTACATTCCATCTTCTGGACAATTACCATAGAAAATACTTTTTCTTGGCCTGACATTTTACAGGCAAAATTAAACAAGATTGTTCTGTCTCATGTCCTGATCTCTTGCCATTTGGAAATATGTTGTGTAGTCTTGGCTTTAAAAATATTATCACTCAGAAATGGGCATATTCTGATCCCAATAAAGGAGAATATTTGTAGCTGGGGGTTGAAAGGAGGGATCCTTGGTGCTCTCTGAGCTTGGCTGTTTCCTTGCAGGCGTTTCATTACCCAAAGTAGGTATTATCTACTAGCTCTGATAATGTTAGGTAGTATGGGTAAGAAAATAACGAAACTTAGGACCCCTCATATTCTAGTCCGCTTTTCAATAGCCAAAGCAATAGCTATTTATTATTTTTGGTGTTAATTTTGTTATCACAAAATTTATTTACAATTTACATTCTCTGACATGGGGGTGGAAGTTAGCTAAAATTCTTCTCCAGTCCTTTTTATATCTGTTAGATTTTGTTCTTGGGAACTGACAAAGAAAACAGATCCCAAAATTCTACCATCCCTTCGCTTTGCACCTCATTTACATCAATATGCACAACACCAAGAGATATTGTTACATGCTGTCTATCTCCTATTACAATTGACATAAAAGCTGTACCTGGCTTGCAGCCAAAGCTGTAACATTGTTCCAACTCCACATTTCGCTTCCAGAATGTCACATTCCTTTCTTGTTATATATATTCTCCTTTCTTCTCATAGCAATGAGATTTCTGATACTCATATACACAGAGACATACAATCCTGTGTGTCTGTGTGTGTCTGTGTGTGTCTGTGTGTGTCTGTGTGTGTGTGTATGCATAGAAAACCTCTTTAGATTTAACTAGCTGCAGGCATTATGCTGTTACTTTAAAAAATGCTGGAACCATCTTGCTTTGACAATGAAATACCTGAAAGAAACATGGCCAGATTGAGTTTTTTCAGTGGAAATGGTTTTGGACCCTTGCCGAAGATTATTTTTATGTGTATGCATGTGCTTCTAACTTTTTATTATATCCAAAGTCCATGTAAATAATCCACATGTCTCAGTTTGCCTGTCAACAGTTGTTTCAGATATTTATTTTTGGAAAAATGTCATGATAGATACAGTGACCAGTCTTCATCAGTTTGTGAATAAAATTTAGGTTTTCATATTTTGTAAATAAATCACTGAGCTGACTTGCGTTCTTATGAATGAAGATATCTTAGCACAATGGTTCTTTCTTCTCCAAGTTCACTCAGACTTGCCTCTTTTCTTCCTGCTAACAGTTTTTCATTAGTGAAACCTCTCTTTTAATATCAACTGTATACAAGAGATCTAGTTGTTCTAAATTGCTGCATTAAGAAACTTCTTTGTATTTTAAAGTGGGGGGATTTAACCCACAAGAAATCCAGAAGTAATTGGAAGGAAGATATTTCTTACAACAGTTTGAAATTCAAGGACAACTTTTTTTCAGTTCTTGCAATTAACAGTTGGACTAATTTTGAAAGAGGGAGAGGAATATTTTCATATCTTCGGAGAAAACTTTCTTGGTGTTTTCTTAAGCTATATACAGAGAAATCAAAAACTTTATAGTGCTTTCCAACCTTGTTTGCTATTGTTTTTTCTACTAAATAGGATTAGTAAATCTGTTCGCTTTTGGGAATAAGGCTGAGTTTTCTGGCTGCCAAATTTCTCAGTCCAACTTGATTTGGAACAGCTGAAATGCAATTTCAGAACATCCCGGAAACAGGAGTTTATATTGGGATTATGGTGATGAATATTAATTTCTATAGCTTTGTAAAAAAAATTCTACAGCTTCGTAAAAAAGAAAATATTTTGTGAATTGGATTACTTATTCTTTAAAAAGTCCCATAGTACAGAGAATGCATTTCCACTTTATCAATGTTATTTCCTGTTGTCTTCAAGTGCAGAATTTATATTTGATGTGCACAATACAATCTCCACGTAAGAATGTTTTCAGACAAATGATCTGTCACCTACCTTTCAAGATGATATATTAATTGAAAAGGACTGTACTGTACCAAAATATGCACATTTGACAGTTCTGGAAGGTTTATTACACAGAAGTGTAAAAAAAGGAGAATGAAACATTTTGTGATGTGTAAAGATAAATGATACTTTCAAAAATGAGTTCTGAATATGATCAGGTCACAAGTGCCCATGAAGTAGACCAGCTTTATCTAAAGCAGGGGTGACAAACTCAAGGCCGGTGGGCTGGATCCAGCTTGCAGGGTGCTTAGATCTGGTCTGCAGGGCCACCCTGGAAACAGGGTGCTTCTGCCAGCAAAAACGCAGCCCTAAACTACCATCTTAATAATGACCACAAGTCAAAATCAGTAAACAGTTTGTATGGAACATATGCAAATGGCTTAGCAGATGCCACAAATTCTATCGTAACTGTACTATAGCTCTGGGGATTTTTGGGTTGTGCAAGAATGGCTGTTGCGGTTGGAGAATACAGCCTACTTATTGCTATTACAAGAGTCCGTATGAACTGAAATGCAAGAAAAATACATGGGAGAGCATAGTACAGAACAAGTAGTAAATTTAGGGAAAGAAAAACCTGGTCCATACATATTGCTATTGTGATATAGCTATAATGCTTCAGAAAGTCTGTAAATTATAAGAAAAATGTATGTACAATAAGAAGTATAGGAAGTCCTTGTCTTAGGAACCTTTATTCATCAACAGTTTGAAATTATGTCAAAGGAACTTAGACTGATGCCTGAACTCACAGCTGTTGCAAGACCCCCTCTGGTCATGTCATCAAAATTCAGGCACTTACGAAGGCTTGAACTCTTCCCACCCAGCTATCTCCCTCATCTCTTCCTTTTGGACCCCTGCTGCCCTGTGTCATCCCAGATAATGTGCCTGCTCCTCATTCCTGATGCTGCTAAGGTTGGCTTGGCCTGACCTGTCTTTTCACAGAGAAACTGCTGGCCATGTATTGTCATCTTCCCCAGGTCTCACGGTTAAACTACCGTGCACAACCTGGAAAAGATGCCACATGGCAAGCGGCTGCCTTGCTAAGGACCAGACTAGGCATTAGGCTGGGATGACTATGGCTTCTTGCAGCCCAAAGCTGCATGTGACCCCTTTGTATCTCATGAAGCTCAACCCCCCCTGTCCAGAAACCCAGCGCAAAGGGGCTTCCTGACATACAGCAGATAGTCATTCCCTGAGATCTGAGACTGTAGTCATATACGAAATTGGTTATATGAAAATGACAGTAAATACTTCTTAGGTACATCTAATAGATTTGAGGGGAACACAAATGAATTTGGTCCATGGTTCATAATTTCATTGCTCGCTCTTCAAAAAATTACAAAAGAAAAACAGCCAAAACCGATTTTAAGGTTTCTTGTATATCTGGATTTTTGAAGATAGTGGTGTTTTTCATGAAATGACTAGAACGCATTGGTTCTCATAAGGCTTCTCAGAGACAGTAGCAAAGTTTTGTATATTATCTTGCACAACTGTAAATCCTAGGAGAGTCATTGCAGATACACACACACACACACACACACACACACACACACACACACACGAAGATTCTTCTGTTACTCTAACAAAAAATGCATATACTCTTTCTCCTACTGGAAATAGAACATTAATTATGTGAATCCTAACCACACACACACACACACAAAAAATTATACCTATTTCGACTAACAGCTGATAATCTGCTGAATGTTGGCAGTTGTTGCACAACTATTTCTTTGTACTTGGCGGAAGTCAGAGCTGCATATTAGATGCTATCATGTACAAAATGTGGATATCATTAATCTTTTGAAGGCCAGGTACTGTTTTCATTATCTGCACATTTACAACATCTGAAAGAGGAGACTAGATTTCTTTATCAGCTTTATCTCCACTCATAACTCCTATGTTTCTCTATTCATAGCTGTTACCCAACTCTACTTCTAGAATGGCATTGCCTTTGATTGCATCTCTTATTGCTACTCTAAAATATTATGAGCAAACAAAATCACTTGAAATTACTAAGAGATTTCCAAATAATATTTTAGATCGGGTATTGACTAGTAAATGACATTCATGTAATTGAAATTTGATTTGAACTCTATGGAATTATTTCTTTTTTTTTCTTTTACCATTAGTCAGCAATAATGTAGCCTAACATATTTGATTCCACAGAAGAAAACTAGTAGAGCAGCTAAAAGCCACATGGGATTAGCATCTTTTGATTCATCACTGAGGATATAAGCAACTGGTTGGGCAGCATCTGTCTTGCGACACTTTTAAATAACTATGGGAAAGATAAAACTGCTTTTAGGATTGAGAAAAGGTCCTGGTTCCCAAGAATGATTTTGTTTATCAGATCCAAAATTGCTGCACTGCCCTAATGTGTACCAGTTGCACCACACTCTACAAGAATACCCTTACTGTACACCTACTGTACAAAAAGTGCAAATACTGCCCTGTTTCTGGCTTCTGGGGTTTTCCCTGAATTTCTTATTCAAATATTATTTGGGTGACAACTATTCAGAACGTGATAGCAACCTTATTTCTGTACATAGATGTTCCTCGATTTATGACATCAGTGGGGTCTTAACATTTCTGCAGCTAAGCAAGGCAGATGTGAAATGAGCATTGGCCCATTTTGCAACCTTTTTGTGAAATGTTAATCAAATCACTGCAGTTGTAAAGTGAATCATGTGGTCGGTAAGTGAATCCATTGACTTTGCTTGTCAGAAGCTGGTTAGGAAGCTTACAAATGGTGATCACATAATCCCAAGACAGTGCAATATAATAAATACTTGCCAGTTGCCAAATACCCGAATTTTGATTATACGACCATGACAAGCTGCAACGGTCATGAGTGTGAAAAATGGTCATGTCAGAAATCATTTTTTTCAATGTTGTAGTTTCAGACTGTCACTAAACAAATAGTTGTAAGTCAAGGCCTATCTGTACTTTATTAACAGCATTATTGTAAATAGCAATAGCACTTAGACTTATATACCACTTCATAGTGCTTTACAGCCCTCTCTAAGCGGTTTACAGAGTTCAGCATATTGCCCCCAACAATCTGGGTCCTCATTTTACCGACCTCAGAAGGATGGAAGGCTGAGTCAACCTTGAGCCGGTGAGATTTGATGTATTTTGTATGTAACGTTGACCAGTTCACAATCTTCAAAGTACACTAATGGCTTCTCAGACAAGTGATTGGATCAAGATTCAAAAGTAGTTAAAGTAAACTTAATGAAACAAATACAGATAGGTTGATCATAACTAACTTGGTCCGTGATTTCACTGGTTCTATTCTAAATAAAACTAAATTTAAATACTCTAGTTGAAGAGTTACACAAAAACGGAAGGACAAAGAACCAATAATATGCTCAACATTAAACTGAACTGGCAAACATCTTGCCACAAACTTTTCCAGAATCTATATTATATTGTTTAAATTATAGTACTTATTTTAAATGTGCATCTGTTCCTACAAATTAGGACATACAAGCTTAGCATGGACTGTGGTCTCTTTTACTATGTATTTTCTCCTTTTCTGCAATGTACAGGTGTAGTACCTTAAATGAGATCCTCTTGGGTTATATTTGGCTTAGTGGGTCATGAATTGCACACAGTTGCAAGGAAAGGAAATAATACTCTTATCAAAAATATGTACTTACGAGATTTTTGTACCAATTACACCCAACAAACTCTTAAGTTGTTATCTGCTTAAGAAAAAAGAAATTCTCATTTCTCACAAGAAAAAAAAGAAAACTGCTAACCGAGTCTGTAAACCAGTAAAAACAAATAAATTCTAATCTCTTTTTAAAGATCAGTATGCATTTCAACTTCAGACATTTCTAGATTTATTTCTGTAGTTCTATATACACACACATTACAGTCAAAAGAGGGTTGTGAACTGGGGGGACAGTGAAATGGCAGATGTTACAAATGAGAGCTTTAGAGTGTGTATTTGTCACTGCATTCATTTCCAATCAGGCATAAAATTCACACCACACCTCCTCCCTGGGAGATGAGGGATGTATAATCAGTTTCTGTGATAAAGAGCTGCTTTTAGAGCTTTATGGAGAGAAAACAAGTAGAAAAAGGAAGGCGTGGAGTTTAATTTGGTAAAGGAATGAAGAAAGCATGTTCATTTCTTTGTGGAATGGGGCTTTAGTGTAAAGTTTTCAACTGTTGATCTGATGCTTCCTGGGCTAAAATAACACTCGCCAGAGGAAAATGCAGTGAGAAACTTCACTCCAGCAAACTTTTATTTTTTCATAGAAAATGTGGAAGCTGGATATTACAATACAGCTGAAATTATTCTGCTGGGAACTTCAATCCAAGGCTTAAAAACAATCATGGAAATATTTGCTGCGACCTATCAGATGTTTCTCACATCCTATCCTTCTCCAGAATATATCGACTTAAAGAAGAAAAAGTGGTGTTTTAGTCGCTGATGTGATGCCAAAATGATTTACCTACCAAATGTAGTTTCAGCATATTAATATACATTTGATGATTAAGCAGTGATTCTGAGGGGATTGGAAAGTTATTTTTCATAAATCCATTCCCTCCTGTTCTAAATTGCCAAACGTTGACCTTCACTGTGACTTTTATGATAGCATAATCTGAATATGTATTGTCTAGAGCAAATCACATGGGACTAGAGTTTTAAAAAATGTATGAATATTTCATACAGACATGCTTGAACAAAATGAATTCTGTATATAATGCAGGAAGGGAGATGGGAGCTCTTGTTTCTAATGCTATACAGTTACAGTATATTAGCGAGGGCTTGGACATTTCCCCTTTTAATTTCTCATCACAATCACCTAACAAAGACGTCTGCTATGTGTCTTGAAATGTGTCAGTCAGCCCAATACCGTTAGATGCTTTATAAATTTAGGTTCCACATTCAACATTCTGCCATAAACCAAAGCACCAACTATACTGTGTTGATAAGATAAGATAAGATAAGATAAGATAAGATAAGATAAGATAAGAAACCGCTATCAAGAGCTCTAATACATGATAGTTCTACATAACTAATTATCAAATGATAATGAGATTCACTGCATGAAAAAAGATTGCAAATGGCTTCTAGTTAACTGACGTGTATCTTACCTTATATCAATGTATAATGCATTAATTTATAACCCAATATATACATTAAATTTCTAAGCTATGCATTTTGTCAATAAAATGCTCCATACAAACTACAGCTGAATTGAATTTCCCTTTGCCCCCCCCACTCCTCCCCCCCCCCCATCATTTTGCACCAGCACTGGTCCTTTCCAAAAGCATTAATAGGAAGGAGCTTTTGCAAGGCAGGCGGTCTTTATTATTTTTCAAAAGAGAAGTTAAATTGTTACCAGATTGCAAGCATCTTTTTTTCAACAACTACAAAACATCGATACATCTTTGCCACCACTTTCTAGTGTTATTTTGAAAGAATAGTTGTAAGTGGCTGCTTCCCCTAACCACTTTTATATCACTGTAATGATAATCAGCTACTCCAACTTTTTCAGGTGTTTTTGTTCCCACTTTGAAAGTCAGGAAAATCACAAATTCAGCAGTGGTGATGTATAAAATAGCTCAGCAGAATTTCCTTGGGGAGGCCACATATTATTAAGTCTACTTTACTCTCGACGCTAAAACAAGGTAAATTGTTAGTGTCTGTTGCAAAATGTAAGTGTTCTAGAATTTTGTCACAACAGCAATGCAATGAAGCATCCGTATCATCCACCACTTTCTGTGACTTTATTGAAGGGTGACTGGAGCTTCTACAATCATGAAAAAAAGACAAGGTCAATAATGTCAGAAACCAAGTGACAAAATGTATATGCAATGAATAGGTTGCCACAGAGCTGGATGACACATTTTTTAGAGAATGTAGTTGTGGGATAGTACTTCTGTTCAAACAGAAAGACAAAAGGTAACTGGTTTCATACTATGTGATGAATCTTTGCTCTGCACCATCCATTCCTCTTCCCACTTTATGCAGAAAATCAAAATCTTCTTTTTATTCTCATTAACTGATCAGTGAAAATAGAGAGGACCAAGCTAAGGTCTCTAATTATGACTTTGTCTACTAATTTGACTCCAATAAACTGCAACAGCCTATGTTCAGATCAGAGTTGGGATTCACATAATTTCCCTACCGATTCGCCCAGTACCAACAATGTGAGTGTGTGCAGGTTCGCTTCAGTCACGTGCATTCACGCATGCGTGCAGCCTTCTGCGCATGTGTGGCTTGCACACATGCGCATGGCTTGAAAATGTGGCTATATAGAATGGCATAGCACCGGGGCAGGTAGGCGGGCCCAGCCCGCCCACCCACTGCAGAGGTGGCTTCTTCCTGGTTTGCATCAGTTTTATAGATAGCAAACCACTGGTGGCAAACCACGGGTGACGTCACGGAGACGGTTTTGTTGGTGCCAGTCTGTGGATGCTGCCATCTTTTTGGGGGATTTTTTTTGAATTTTTGAGGAAATTTTTTGCTGATGTTTTCTTCTGTGTATGCACAGAAGCAGAGTTTCCGGCACTGCGCATGCGCCGGCATCTTGTTTTTTGCTTGGGGGGGATTTTTTGTGAATTTTTGGCACATGCGCGGCCACGCGGCATGGGAGGAAGCGAACTGGCGGCGATGTACGTTAGAACCCACTCCTGACCACTGATTGCTATCACCGGTTTGCCCGGCTGAATACCACCCCTGGTTCAGATACTGTGGAGAAGCATGATGAGTTTTAAAATGAGAAACAAAAACATCTGGTGATCTCTGAAGCATAAAACAGAGAAGATACAAGTGCAACACTTTATAAAGCCTGATGACATTGAAAATAATCTTAACTTCCTATTACATTCAAAACATTCAACATATGTATTACATGTTCATCAAAATTGGGGCATTTATGATCATCAAGATTCAATAGCATAACTCTATGCAATTGGGAGGATTCATTCCAACTGCTTTTTTTAATAAGGATTAAAAAAAACACAAGAAGGAGCCAACATTTTATGCTTCAAATTTGCATAGTGGATACAACTAAGCAGCTGGAAATTTAGAATTAAAGATTCATGGGAAAGTCTGATGAAACAGTTTCTCTGTTAAGAGGGAGGAAGAATCTGACACCATGGAATAATCTGGGATCCTGATAATATGGCATAGTATTTTCATTTAAGAAGACTCCTTAATAAATTTATATGGTATTTGTTATTTTTTTTCAGTTGATAAAATATGAAAATGAAATTATATTTAAATTATGAGAATCAGTTTAATCTAAATCAGGAGATTTTGAGTCACACATTAAATGCTTTGACAGATATTTCCATATGGGAATTTTATCTTTGTTTGAAATATATAGAAGGCTGCCAGGAAAAAGATGTGAAATACTTTCCAGATAAATTTTTTTTAAATGATAAGTGTGGATCAGGGGCGGGTTGCACACTTACCTCGCTGCCGAAGCCATGCGCACGCATCTCCACGCTTCGGGGGCATGCTCGCTACACGTGCATGCCCCTCGCGCGATTTTGCTTCTGCGCATGCACGGAAGCAAAATCGCACCAAAATCTCACGAGGGGACGCGTGTGTGTGTGAGAATTCGGCGCGATTTTGCTTCCGCGCATGTGCAGAGGCAAAATCTCGCCGAAATCTCGTGCGTGCAACCCTCGCGAGATTTCAGCGCAATTTTGCTTCCGCGCATGCGCAGAAGGAAAATCACCGAAAAAATGACGACGTGCCAGGTGGACCAGCAGAGAGGGCTCCGGAGCGGTTGTGCAATTTGCCGCTCCCTACCGGAGCTGTGCACCAGGCAGCTCCAGCAGGAACCCACCTCTGGTGTGGATATCCATGGCTATGTTAAATTTCCAAACTTATTTTTTAAAAGGCCTCCATAGATCTATTATTAAAACATCATATTTGTTGCCCAAGGGGACCCGGAGCATACCTACCCTGCAAGAATCTGTAGGGTAGGTGCTCCTGCAAATTATTTGTTCTTACCCTTCAAGACCACTCATTTATATGCTTAGTCAATCTGCAAAATTAAAAACTTTTAACAAGTTCCCCATGATATAGAAAGTGAGTTTTTGAGGCTAGAATCCTTACATTTTGAAGGTGCATTCTAAAACTAGGACCATAAATTAGAGAACATACTGTAAGCTAGTCTCTTGTGCTTATCATAATCACTAGATAGTACCCTTATAAAATTTATGTAAGGAATGTTTACAAAAATGGGATTTAACGAGTAAACAATGGACTCTATGGGGCATGACCTATAATATATTGTTTAGAAATTGATACTTTTTGCAGCACAAGTTGATAATAATCTAAGTTACATGTAACCATGAATCTCTTGTATGCATTTGCTCAGTACCCATGCCAATCATAGATTCCAAAAGTTATGTTTAACATCATTTTCATGTAGGAAGCTCATGAACATTACATTGCAAGCTTTAAAACAGATTTAACAGAGAGAGGGAGGGGAAACAATGTACTACAAAATATGGAATAGATGGTATGATTGGCTTGAAAGGAAAAGTAAAATTAATGTGTAAAGTAATTAAAATGATGTAACATTGTAAACAAATGTAATTGAAAAATGTAAATAGATGTAATGTAATATACAATACGTATAAAACTGTACATAGAAATAAGAATGTTTAAGTTAAAAACAATAACCTTAAATATGGAAAATGTAGAATGAAGAAAAAACTGATAGCGACAAGCTGTATTAGTGAAACTATGTTTTGTCTTTTTAATGTGAAAAAATTCAATAAAAAGTATTTTTTAAAAAATAAAAAATAAAACAGATTTAACATGTTTTTTTAAAAAAAGTCATTTTCCCTGTTCTCAAAAAAAGCAAGGAAAAGATTAATTTGGCCCTGTCCACATGGCTGAAAAACCTATATCTACTTTGTTTTAGTTTTGGCTAACTGATGAACTCCTCTCCAAAACTTCTCAGTGCTCTCTTGAAATGTGCTGATTGGGTTGCAGGAAAATTACATTTTCTTTCAGCAATCTATAACTGTTCAGCTGACATTTTCTGTGTTATCTGTTGTAATTACAGATCTAAATTCATAACCTAGTGTTCGGGATGAAATATCCTAGAATGTAGCATTGAAATATACTTTTTTCCTATGGGCCACAGATTACTTCTTGTAAGCAACTTAGTTGCAAAGAAGCATCACTTTTCCACAACTTCAATTTAAAAAGAGAGTGGGGTGAGTGACAAAATTGGCTTAGTTTTTGAAGAAGAAATATGGTGTGCAATGTCAAAGCAAAGATGGAAGCAAAAAGTAAATGAAGATTGTAAGGGAATCAAGGCAGGCTTCGAAAGTATCAGAAGCTAAAAGCATTCTTGTTCATATGTTGCACATCTCTTTTTCATGTGGATTACACTGACGTTTATGGAGAAGCATCTGTAAAATTTAGTACCTTAGACAGACTACAGGTAGTCTTCAAGTTACAACCATAATTGAGCCCAAAATTTATGTTGCTAAGTGAAACATTTGTTAAGTGAGTTTGCCCCATTTTATGAATTTCCACAGTTGTTTTTATTTTTAAAATAGTTTTTATTAAACATTTTCAACATTAAAAAAACAAAACACAAGTTTCCACTCATTACAGCATTTCTGTATCGGTAACATTTGTATTTATTCGTATTATGACTTTCCACAGTTGTTAAGTGAATCACTGCAGTTGTTAAGTTGGTAACATGGTTGTTAAGTGAATCTGGCTTCCCCCATTGAGTTTGCTTGTCAGAAGGTCGCAAAAGCTGATCACATGACTCCAGGACACTGCAACCATCATAAATATGAGTCAGTTGCCAAGGGTCTGAATTTTCATTATATAACCATGGAGATGCTGCAACAGTTGTAAGTGTAAAAATGATCATATGTCACTTTTTTCAGTGCCGTCGTAACTTTGAATGGTCACTAAATGAACTGTTGTAAGTCGAGGACCATGTGTATATTAAAAATTATAACCCAGGTCCATCATTTGACTTGTCAACATCCTTTTTGTGATTTCCAGCATGTCAACTTTGATAGGACCAAGGTATGGGCCCTTTCTATTACAATATGCACGACTGGGAGAGCCATGTTAACAAGGTCAGCCAATGAATAGGCATAGCAACTTAGTCAGCCAATGGGAGATAACCACTTCTGAGTCTGTGCAGAGAATCGAAACTGGAATTTAAACTTAAGGCTGGTCGTGGCTCAGTCCACTCTGCTCTCTTGTCCTCTCTGAACTCTGAACTAGAAGCTGCTTGTGTTTTACTTTTAACTGTTGCTACATGGAAGAAGAACTCTGCTAATGGTATTGTAAATTCATCTGTTACTACGGTATGTTTATAAAGAAGTTTATGAATCCAGCTGAATCAGTCGTCTGTGTGTGCTTCTGGTTTTGATTTTTACAACAAACTTTAATACTTTCTGCATTTTAAGGTGTTCAGGTCATGCAGATAAACTCCAAAATAGTCCGTGTTTTTGCCCAGTTCATTGAGGCCTGCAAGAGGCTACTGAAAACTCCAGCTGTTATCCTGACAATCATAATTACTGTGGGACCCTCCTGGACAAAAAAGTATTTAAAAATGGCTTTGGGAGCTTAATTACTCTTTGCTCTGACATTTAAAACAAATCTTTAGGTTATTCTTTAATTCTGACATCTGCTTTTCAAGTTTGCCTCCTTTGTAAGCAATTCTTCAGTCCCAATGACCAGCTTTGATCTCTGTCTCTGTCAGGTTTTTTATGAATATCTACTTTCTGATTCATGGCTCACCTCAGATTACAGCTGTTAAATTAACCCTTGCAGGGAAAAAGCAGCTGTACTCATGACTGCTAGTTCTCAGTGTTTTTTTTTTCTAAGATATGGCAATCTTCATTGTTTTAACAAAAAGAGACACTTCTGATATCTCTTATAATTCCCAGCAGTTGTGCCTTGAGCATTTAATAGTATCTTCCACGTCCCCATAAAAAGCAAAAATGTAAACCCTGAGCGCGTTTTTTCTTTTCTATTTTGGGATTTGGGGGATATTGAAACAAGTCTACTTTTGTTTCAGAAATGTGACATAGCAGTAGATGACAAAGAAACATGAGTATTTTGAACATTAGAAAGCTAAATAGTCAGGTTTTTTTCCCCTTTTATGTTGCCTAGGAACATTCTGCTGATTCGTTGGGATGACCTTTCTTTACTACTCTTTTGCAAAGCCTGGGTCTTACACTTGAAAGGGCAGGGAATATTTCCTGCACAGGGAGAAAATTATTTTGATTCATCCCTCCAATGATTCAGCATGTGGATTAGCAGTTAGTCCTGCTCAAAAGTTAGCTCATCCATCATTGCCAGTTCATATATCCATATACTGCACATTTACAATCTGGCCACCTGCAGCAAGGCACCCAACTGAAGCTTTTCGAAAAGAGTAGAGCATGCAGATAACAATACAGCTGTGCTCCTTTTTTGATCCTGATTTATTTGGTGCATTTTTCTCGTATGTCCACATATTTGCAATGCATAGAGACCCACCGTTTAAAATTGAGATGAAAGAATTCAGAGAAAAATGGGCTTTGGGTACAAACCAGTGGTGGGCTGCTACCGGTTCACCCACAGATTGGGCGAACTGGTAGCGGTGTCGGCAGGAAGCTTCGCGCACCCACATGGACGTCTCTGCAGTTGCGCAGAAGCGCCACCCACGTGCGCGCTCCCAATAGCAAACTGGTAGCGAAAGTAATTGAAACCCACTACTGGTACAAACATAACTTTCATGAACCTTGTGGGATGGATCCATAAACATGAATTGATGGTTATAATGTCAACTGTCTGGATGAAAGAGCCTTACAGAAGGCATAATCTTCTGATAGTTAAAGAAAGTCTGTCCGTGGCCACATTGGGAAATACTGTTAAGCTAGAAAGGGTTGAAAAAGTTGCCCTAGTGAACTGCCAATGTACTATTTCATTACTGCTGACTTAAGTTCACTGGTTCCTTTCAGCCAGCAAGAATGGCTAAAAAAAGACAAGAAGGCTTGGTTCTTGTGGTGTGTTTATCTGTTTGCACTGCCAGAATTTTCAGCCATTTTGATCTAAAATGGTATTATGAAAGTCACCAATTACTGAAGTTGCCTGTAGATCAAATTTTATATATATATATATATATATATATATATATATATATATATATATATATATATATATATATATATATATATATATATATATATATATATATATATATATATATATATATATATATATATATATATATATATATATATATAATCTGCAACATACTTGAGAATAAATTCAACTATAATTAGTAGACTTATTGCCTTAGAATTCATTTCTTGCAATTTATGACTGGCATAGTCTAGGGCAGTGGTGGCGAACCTTTTTTGGCTCGCGTGCCGAAAAGGGGGGGCGCGCGCTCGCGCGCGCTCGCATGCTCACACCCATTCCCTCCCCCCCACACACATGCGCACAACACCCCCCCATGCTGCCCCCTGCGCATGCACACACACACCCACCCCCGCACAAAGGCTTACCGGAGCCTGGAACGACGAAACCGGCAAACCGGAAGTGCGAAAAAACGCACTTCCGGTTTGCCGGTATGCTGTTTTTTGCACTCCAGAGGGTTCAGGGAAGCTCCCTGAAGCTCCGGAATGCAAAAAACTACAAAACGGACAAACCGGAAGTGCGGAAAAGTGCACTTCCGGTTTGTCCGTTTTGTAGTTTTTTGCATTCCGGAGCTTCAGGGAGTTTTTTCGCACTTCCGGTTTGCCAGTGGGAACCCTCGCGTGCCGGCTTCTATGGCTCCACGTGCCAGCTCTGGCACGCGTGCCATAGGTTCGCCACCACAGGTCTAGGGTTTCAGACAAATGCAGGTAGTCCTTGCATAGCAATCACAATTGGGACCAACCACGTAAGCACCACAGTCACTAACTCAGGGCTGTCAAACTCGTGGCCCGCGGGCCGGATGCATTGTGCTGGCCACGCCCATGCCCAGTTTACGAAGGGGGGGGGGAAGTCCCAATACTTCACATGATGCAACGGTGATGACATGAGTTTGACACTCCTGCACTAACCAAACATCCCATGACCTCAATGGGCTTATGATCTCATTTCTCTTTCAGTTGTTGAGCAAACCACTGTGGTCATGAAATGAAACATCATGTGATAGCAACTGATGACTTTATTTCCACCTTTTCAATCAACTCTGCTTGTTCCAAACCAGTTGCAAAGCACGCAAATGGTGATCACATGACCACAAGATGCTGCAACAGTTGTAAATGTGAGGAATGCTCCCCAAGCTATTAGTTACATCAGTATAACTTCGAACAGCTACTTAATGAGGCAGTCGGTAAGTGAGGACTACCTGTACACCACATTAGTTTGATAATGTTATAATGAAAGAAATTGCCTAGACAGAAATGTAGACTTCAAAAAAGTTCTTTAATGGCCTTATGAGATAATGTCTTCAGGATTGTGCTTTTAAATTTATTTAAATTGCCCCAACTTAAAGATAAATAATTATTTGAACTACCTAACTTCTAGTTCCAGAGTAATTCTGCTAAATACTACAGCAATTAAGACAGTACAACTCTAGAATGTTCACATTTCCCATAATTCTGAACTTTCATTTATGTACCAATTTCTCAAAATTGTTTTTGTCCAAAATGTGCTTTATTTGATGACTAATATTAATATTGTCTTTTACTTATTGCTATATTTGGAAATTAGTCTCATAGGCATATAAGGAAGTTGCATAACAACATTCTTACAGAATTGTTTGTTTACATAGAATTTTGGTCTTTTAGTAGTTACATAAATTATTTATCTTGTATTATTCTTTTCTAGAGGAAATCTGTACATTATAAAGAGTCAGTATGGTATAATAATTATGACGGATTAATATCAAGAAGACCTGGATTTAACTTTGTCTTTAACCTTGAAAGCTCAGTGGCTGACTTTGCACCAATTTTTCTCAGTCCAACCCACCACAAAAAGTTATGAGGAAAAATTGTATTATTTTCTAGGAATGTCGGGAAACAGCCCCAGGGTTCTTTCTATGGAATTTGAATTTGTAATTTGCTTTTACATTGCAATATGACTCTGCTTGAGTAGATTTTGAATGTTGTGCTTTTAAAATGTTGCCACTCTTGTGACTATGTTAGAACTACAGAGCAAGGATATCCTGCATGAATGAATGGTATAAATCAAGTTCTGATTTATATTTTAAAATGATGAAAATTTTTGGATGGTTAGCATAGCTTTGATCATTTTTTTTGTTTTTCTGGGTGATGATTGTAATGCATGGAAAGTTTCAAGCTTTTATAGGAGAACACTGATTATTATTGAAATGCATGCTACAAAAACTTGCTTTTCTAAAGCCAAATCAAGGAAAGCTGATGAGCTTCATTTCTTAATAAACTGCACCAACACAAGCCAACATGAGTTATCCATAATTGCAAGAAGGAATAGGCACTTTTTTCCAACAATTGACTGAAATGTGAAATTTTGCATTTATTATATTCACTTTAATACAAGCATACAAAAATCTTTTAAAAGAAAATATGCTTAAAAATCAAGAGATATCACGTTTCCCAATTTGTCTTGAAAAGTGCTATCTTTAAAAATGTTCAAATCATATTAAAGTTTTGGCTAGGATTTACTGGTATAATTATGAGCCAGACGTCTATGCAAATTCTCAATTTCTCATTGATTAGGTTCCTAGAAAGTCTCTTGCTCCCTTAAGCCTCTAAAATTTCCTTCCTTAAAAAGAAACAAACACTAGCTACCACATAAACCTTCAAAATAGCATGCAGTAAAATCCTCAATTTACAACAGTAATTGATCCCAGAATTATGGACATAAGTCATGGCAGTTGTTAAGTAGGTCACCATGCTCCTGATTTTATGACTTTTTTGCGGTGACTGATAAAGTAAACCCATTATACCCAATGGACATTTTTTGCTGGAAGTAAACACCAGTTTCACCAAAAAAAATAATAAGCAATGTAGTCATGTCACATGGGATGCTGCGAACAGCCATAAATGCAGGATGGTTGCCAATCTCCCAAAATACAGTCACATGATTGTAGATGGATGTAGGTATTGGTTACAACTTTGAAACCATGTTGTAAGTAGCTCTGGGGAGGTCTGTCATAATTTTGAACAGTCACTAAACAACCGGTCTAAAGTTGAGGACTACTTGTATATGTATTTAATTTAATCTTAAATTAAAATTACATTCCGTATGGGAAAAAATATAAAGAAGCAAAGATCAGCTCTTCTTGTCTATGGGAATTCTCAGAATCTCAGATCATCTCTTCTTGAATCTTGAATTGGTGTAGATTTTAGAGTTGGAATAGTTTATTAGAGAGGCTTTACCATTTATTAAATGGAACTAAATATATATATTGAACTGCCCAGGTTCAAATCCCACTAAGGGTATGACTATCTGGCGAGAGCAAAATAGCTCGAAATAGATCTATAATAGTCTCCATTTATTTTCACTTATCAGCAAAAAATGACACACACACACACACACACACACACACACACACACACACACACACACACACACACACACACACACACACACACATATATATATATATATATATATATATATATATATATATATATATATGTTGTCCTTGTTTTAAAACTTCTTTCCCAATTCTTGTATATGTTGATAATTGTGTTATGCAGGACAAAACCGAAAAAAATGCTAGTTTGTCATAGGTCCGTGGTGGCGAACCTATGGCACGCGTGCCACAGGTGGCACGCGGAGCCATAGCAGAGGGCACGCGAGCGTTGCCCACCGGCAAACCGGAAGTGCGGAAAAAACGCACTTCCGGTTTGCCGGTGAGCTGTTTTTTGCACTCCGGAGGGTTCAGGGAAGCTCCCTGAAGCCCCGGAATGCAAAAAACTACAAAACGGACAAACCGGAAGTGCGGAAAAATGCACTTCCGGTTTGCCAGTGAGCTGTTTTTTACCGTCCCAGGCTCCGGTAAGGCCTTTGCGCGTGTGTGTGTGCGTGCATGCGCAGGGGGCAGCATGGGGGGGTGTTGTGCGCATGCATGGGGGGAGGGAATGGGTGTGGGCATGCGAGCGCACGCTAGCGCGCGCACCGCCCCTTTTTAGCACGCACACCTAAAAAGGTTCGCCATCACTGTCATAGGTTATTGGCAATGAAAAGAGAATCTGTGTTAAACCATGGTGGTGTCTAGCTCTAACTTTAATAATTATGGAGAGAAATGCAAATCTTCTGATAGAACCATAAGAAGATAGAAAGAAGGCTTATGCTGTGCATCTGGGAGAAGTTGGCCTAAATCATAAGACATTGTAAAGAAATTAGAATTAGAAACTGTTACCATGTTTTCTGTATGTTTTCAGCATACAAAAATATTGATTCAGCTTCAGAAATTTAATTAGTAGAATTGAACAGTGTGGTCCTGAAAAGCATAACAAATTTCATTACTCCTGCTTTTCCCTTATTTAAAATAAAAAATCCCGCCTCCTAAATGTTACACTTAATTGTTGACATACGTGTAACAAAGGTATCTATATTTGTATAGATATTTGTATTTTTAAAAAATACATGTGCTAAAAGAGACCGTAGAAAGCCATTTGAGTAGCAAAAATATTTCCCATGCAAACAGAGTACTGAAAAATACCACTGTTTTTACCAGTAGTGTATTTATTTCATATTAAAGATGCAGAAATGAAACAGCTGACAGTACAGTTTTTCCCATGTCAAAACAACACATGGTGCTGCGTTTGGTGCTTAGTCCCATATGTGAAACTTCCACAAATTATTAATAGACCTACTTTTATTTCTTAAATGAACATGTATTTCTCCCATCTCTCAAATTATTCAAGCATCTTTGTAATTCTCTAATAGAAGAGAATATCTGTAGTTCAGGATTGAACTTTGAATCCTGGGTCCACTTTGAACTTGATTGTTTACTTGCAGACATTTCATTACCCGGCTAGGTAACATCATCAGTGTTAGTGAGTGTAGGGTTTGCTTCCTGTTTATAAACAGTAGCTCACACTGGTAATGTTGGTGGGAATGTGGTATAACTTGTTTCAAAGTTGGATTTTGTCATTTAAGTGTGTCTGCTATTAAATAAAAGAAATAGTGCTTTTGCTCTACCATCAGAGATTGCAACCCCCTTTCCAGGAAACAAAAAAATGTAACTGATTCTGGCAAGAATTCATTTACGCTTAGATATAGTTGACTAGAAACTACATGTAGGCATAAGTGATAGAGTGGTAGTTTGTTGCTGGAATTATTGTGGTAAGCACCCATGAACCTAGTACAAAGCAATGGCCTTAAGGTTTTCAGCAGAGAACTAGCTACAATTGTTCAAATTTCAGAGTGATGGTCTCTGCTCAATACTATTGAATCACACAACTTATATATTAAGTGGACCTCTTCAAAGAAAATAAAGCCCTAACCCAGTTCCTCTAACCTTATACTCTTTCATTATATGTAAAGAATGACTGATAAATCCTTCCTAGTAGCAGCACTCATCAAGGTCTAAATAACATTTTATTATATTTCTCAAGCATTTTTTATGATGGTGGAGTGATCCATGGTTCAACATTCTTACAGACTTATCTTAGTTTCCAATTCTAGACACAAAATATACCAAATACAAGGTATACCTTATGCTATCCTTAGAACAAAGATTTTTACAGGAGAACAACAATTGTCCTGACAATTATGTATGACACCTTTTAGCGTTTTGTACTGAAGCCAGAAAGTGTAAATGCATCACACTGTTTTTTGAATCAAGATAAATTATTGTGATATCTTTATAAACTGTATTTATCTTGGATCTCAACACAAGTAAATGTGATGATCAGCTGTTCAGGGTCATATAATGTCCTGAACACAATATCAAGATTCTGTTTAAAAGAATGTTTCAGTGAAACACATAGGATAAGTGTTGCATTTCAGTAAATGTATATTTTCTAGTATAATTTGAAGAACTGGCAGACATTTGGCTTATATTAAAATTAAACTTCCAAGTGCCATCCAACCTGCAGATTGTAATCTATAAAACCTTACGCGGTTTGCAATCTTGTTCAAACCACTGGTGAGATAATCCTGGAAGATTGATAACCCCCAATTTCCACAATGTACATGTCACAGAAGTTCATTCTTATTTAATATTTTTAAGCCACCTTTATTATTTTTATAAATAAGTTGAGGCAACAAATATACATAATGCAGTTTCCTCCCTCTATTTTCTCCACAATAACAACACTGTGAGGTGGACTGGGCTGGGAGAGAGTAACTGGCTCAAACTTTCCCAGCTTTCTTTCATGAGACATGGTGGTGCAGTGGTTAGAATGCAGTACTGCAGGCTAACTGACTGCTCACTCCAAAAGTTCGATTCTGAACGGCTCAAGGTTGACTCTGCCTTCCATCCTTCCAAGGTTGGTAAAATGAGGACCCAGATTGTTGGAGGCAATAGGCTGACTCTATAAACTGCTTAGAGAGGGCTGTGTAGTGGTATATAAGTCTAAGTGCTATTGCTATGTCTAAGGCAGGACTAGAACACTCACAGACTCCTGGTTTCTAGCCTAGAGCCTTACCCACTAGACCAAACTGTGTTGTTGTTTTTCCTGGTTTATAGGTGCTGCATCTCAGTAGCAATTTCTACTCTTTGAATAGTCTGTTGCCTGAAGTAAGATTGGACTTCACAATGGTGCCTTTATTATTAAAAACAGTTGTTTCAGAGAGCTTTCAATTATTTGTATCTAAATTGATTGTAATTACAATTCTGTTTTTAATAACATTATGATTAAGTTATTTTAATTTGTACCAAGATAGATTACTGTGAACTCCTGAGAGTTTTGGAATTGCAGCAGGTAAAAATATCTAATAATGCTCACTTTTATTAGAAAAATACACCCATACTTAAGAGATAATATATTTCCCATTAAAAGCTCTAAAATGAATCTCCATATAGAGAATTAGAGGCTGGAGGTAATGCAGTAATCTCTCTAAATCATGGGGAGTGAGGGGATGCAATGATAGGAATTGTCTTGGCTGGATTTCTACACAGCCAAGGATGGATAGATTGAGTTGTAAAAAAAAGGCAGAGAAATAGAGTGGACGTGAATACACACTATAAGTATGTAACTTTGGTTGGAAGCCTAAATTCTCACCAGGGTTTGTTTTGCTTTGGATTAACATATTCTGTGAACCCATATTTGTTGTTGTTGTTGTTGTTGTAAACTGTGATTTGGGGCTTTTTGTAATGTGTGAACCAGGGATGAGTTGCTCACTTACCGAGACTGTTGCACTGCTCCGCGTTTCTTCATGCTTCGTACGCACGTGCCCCCTCGTGCAATTTTGCTTCTGCGCATGCACGGAAGCAAAATCTCGCCAAAATCTCGTGAGGGGATGCGCGCACGTGTGAGATTTTGGCACGATTTTGCTTCTGCGCATGCGCAGAAGCAAAACGCGCCAAAATCTCTCGCATGTGCGCATGCGCAGAAGCAAAATTGCCCAAAAATTCTGAAAAAAAGATTGTGGCACGCGCGACTGCCCGGTGGAGATGGTACCAGGGCAGTCGCGCGCAAATTGGGTTATTGGCGGGTCCCTACCGGAGCTACGCACTGGACTGCACCGGTAGAAACCCACCCCTGGTGTGAACTCCTCAAGTGAGATTGGTCATACTTTGGTCAAAAGGAGAACATACTCACTGGGCTTTTCTGCATAATCTGTCAACCTCAGCTTGCCCTATCCTGGCCCAGAAGCAGACAGAAATTGTAGTGTTCTGCTCCACTTCAGAGTAATATTCTTTGGTTTGTACCAGCACAAAGCTGGCTGTGCTGTTTCTTTGCTGCATCTTATATTCAGTCAGTGTCTGTGCTACCAATAATAATTCTACGGAGTGCTAGCATGCTTATCTCCCCTCTAGTCCCCGGTTTCTGCCCTCCAAAGCGTTTTTACTTTGTGTGCATCCACATAAAGCCTGAACCCCACCTGTGGTTTATGAAGTGAATCCTAGGCATTTCGTACTGTTTTCTGTATGTCCAATAAGCAATGTTTTGAAACACAGCTTCACTGCTTCTTATATTCTCTCTGGTTAGATTCACTGGACCATTTTGGAGAAGTGATCAATTTGGAATCACAAATTTTACACTGTTCTTCAGCATAAGGAATTTGGAAAGCGATTTAAGAAATTTGGATCCAAAGGAATGTCCTGATGACAATAGAAATTTGGTATAGGGAGCAGAATAAAGTATATACAAGAAGATACAAGTTAGAAATTTGCAGAAGATACAAGTTAGAAATCAATAGCTTTCAGATCTCATCTTTCCTTTTTGGTAAGAATTACAGTCACTGAGAAGTGAAGCAGAAATATTAAAATAAATGCAGTTCACAGATCTGCAGCTGACAGCAGCACTTGGAAATAGTTGGCATATGGTTATTTATTTATTCAGCACTTCTGGTTCTGTATACTGAATAATGAAGGCTAAAAACAACAAGATAAGAAAACTCAAAAAGTTGCTGTTTCTGTTTCCATATATTTCCCAAAGAGTAAGGCCTTATACTGTGATTAATATCAACTTCTGACTCTAAGAGAAGATATGAACAATTTCAGACAAAAATGTCATAGTTAAGTTCTGATCCATTTAATTTAGCTCTGCAATTTCACTCATTATGGTAACGTAAAATCCCCTCTAGGGCTATGAATCATAATACTGATGTGATTGGTCATACATATTAAATTCAGCTGCCTGTTTATCTCCAATAA